>OX451737.1:1129078559-1129711232 GCA_948472305.1 Vicia faba
GATGGTTGACTGTGTAAGGAATGGGCTTAAAGATGCCATTTGGAGGAGATAACTGAGAGTTGTCAGAGACGGGCTTAAAGATGCCATCCAGAGTAGGTGATGACTTCATAAGAGGTCCCTTTGTGGGGAATTCTTGTTCCTGCTGTATGAGGAGGAGTCCATTGGGGAATTTTGATTTTTGTTGTTTTCCTGCTTGAGGAAAACTCTGTGGGGAATAGAGTTTAGGAGCTTTAGTTGTCCATGGCTCTACTGAGGAGTTATCTCTGGACTGGAGAGGTGAAAGTTTGTTATTTTCTGGTTGAACTCCAGGCTTCATAGTAACTTGTTGGGGAGGATGAAGTTAACTGTTGTCTGGAAATGTGTTAGAAATAGCCTGTGTAGGGCTGTTTCAGGATGAGTCCGTGTTAGACCGTCGCTCCATCTAGTTTCGAGAATTGATCCATAATCAGCTATTTCACAGATAGTTGTCTTGTCTGGTTTCAGGTATTAATCTGGAATTTTCTTTTGTCGGTCGTTGAGATAGTTGTCCTGGCTTGTTTCAGGTATTAATCTCTGACCTTAGTAAGAAAGATAGTTTTTCTGACTTGTTACAGGTATTAATCTTCAATCTGCTCATGTAGATAGTTTTCCTACCTAGTTATAGGTATTAATCTACAATCGGTCATCCGCAGATAGTTGTCCTGGCTTGTTACAGGTATTAATCTAGAATTTGTTTTTGTCGGTCATTGAGATAGTTGTCTTGGTTGGTTTCAGGTATTAATCTCTTACCCGAGAAAGAAAGATAGTTTTCCTGGCTTGTTATAGGTATTAATCTTCAATCTCCTTATGTAGATAGTTTTCCTGGCTTGTTACAGGTATTAATCTACAATCGATCGTCCACAGAAAGTTGTCCTGGCTTATTACAGGTATTAATCTGGAACTTGTTTTTGTCGGTCATTGAGATAGTTGTCCTGGCTGGTTTCAGATATTAATCTCTTACCCGAGAAAGAAAGATAGTTTTCCTGGCTTGTTACATGTATTAATCTTCAATCTCCTTATGTAGATGGTTTTCCTGGCTTGTTATAGGTATTAATCTATAATCGGTCGTCCATAGATAGTTGTCATGGCTTGTTACAAGTATTAATCTGGAACTTGTTTTTGTCGGTCGTTGAGATAGTTGTTGTTGTACCCCAAAATTTGCCCTCTCATATTTCTCAAAACATGGCAAGAAAAATCTCCAAGTGGCTCAAGATTGCTCAAGAGTTGGACAGCCAAGTCATCTCCTAAGGCAGTCAACCTCAAATTAGGATTTTATGTTGCATCAAGATCCTTGAATCCAAATGACCTAAAATTCTCCCTAATGTCCTAATATGTTCTCAAGGTCATCCATGTCAAATTTCAAGCCTTGCAGAGGAAGTTTTCTCAGTCAATTGCTCAAAGGGCCAAAAATCGATTGTGCTAGGGCAAAAGTCAACTGTGACCCAAATACAGTCAAACCTCAAGATTTTTTGTCAACATTCTCATTTTGAAGTATATTTCATCATTTGATCAAGGGTTGATCATGATTCATCAAGGATTGCTCAAAATTCATCAAGACTCAAAAGTTGCTAAATTAGGGTTTTGTAGGAAAAGTCAACTCAACTTTGACCAAGCATAACTTTCTCATACTTTATGATAAATTACCCATCCAAATCTCATTTTGAAGAGGATTCAATTTCATGCAATCCATCTTCATACCGCAAGGTCAAAAAATGCATTCACAAGAAGTTATAAATTTGGACATTATAGGTCATTTTGGAAAGTCAACAAAAACACCTTTTTTACCAAAGCTTATAACTTGAGCATGGAATATCAAAATGATATGAGACCAAACGGGTTGGTTATAGGACATCCCAAGCTTTCTAAAAAGTCCAAGAATACTTCCAAAAGTTCAAAATTGAAGAAGTTATGCTTTGTTGAAGTTGGGCATTTTTGCAAAATTGCAAAAAGTCAACTATCCCCAAAACTTCAAATTTTGTCAAATGGGCCCATTCTTTTCCACTTGATTTGGACTTGCCACATTACACACGTGTCTTAGCTTCAGCCTTGAGTCCATTTGTCAATTTTATTATTTTATTTGATTTTTTAATGAATTATTTCACTTTTAATCAAATTAAATCAAATAAAATCCAAACATTGATTATTTGATCTCTTTTTGGCTATTTCAGGATTGAATCATCACCATCAAGTGTATCAAATTCGTATCAAGCATTCTATGTGCAAAAAGATTGAGTTTTTGACAAAATTGGCAAATCTTCAATGGTGAATCAAATCCAATCTCAAGGCATTGATGTGGAAAGATTCAAGACAAATTTGTTGACCTAATGCATTGCAATTACATATACAAGCCAAAGCACACGAGATTGGAGGCTAGAGGCTGCAAGAACACCAAGAACAAAACTTGAAAAAAGTGGAAAAAGTGCAAAACTGAAATCACACTTAGAGGCGTTTACAAAGGCAAAACTCAACACCAATCGATTGCTGGGTGTCTACTCAACCTTCTGCAATCCAAAGAAAGCTTTCATACGCATCAAAATGCACTGTAAGCATCCCATTTCATGGCCCTGTATTCAAAATCGTAACTCCATATTCTTGCATTTTCCTGGCAAATCTTTGACATATTTGTGATGCTTGTGAAATTTCTGAACTTTTGGCATTGTTAGATTGCATTTATATGGACTGTAACCCCATAGTCGAACCTAGGGTTTTGTAGTTTGTTTTTTGGGCATTTCTTTCACAGGCAAAATTAGCTCCATTGATGGACATAGGCATGACCGGAGGAGGAAGACGAGCATAACCATGGTCTGGGATTTAATTTTCATGGCCTAGAATTGATTTTAGGGTTGACCTATGAATTCAGCTGCGGATATGAATCTGCAGGAAAAATTACAGGGTTGAAGGAAGAAGATGATGACGCGTCAGTCCCCCTATGTGTGGTTCAAATATTCACGCGTTTTATTTTTTATTCTGGCATATTAATGTATTTTCCCTTATTATATTTTGTTCTCATATAATTAACAAATGAAGCATGATGGCTGAGTGGTAGTAGCGTGTGTTCAGTGACCAACAGGACCTGGGTTCGAATCCCAGGTCCCCCATATGCCTTGCTATTAATTTTCTTCAGGTGATCCAGTGTTGATGCCAGTGTGAGATCTATCATGCGCCTCCATATCTCCAATGGACAGATGGCCTTAGGGAAGATCTGAGGGCTAAGAGAAGGACGCCCACCATGCTACCAAGTCCAAGTGCCACATGGAATCAAGAAAGTCAACCAGGCCTGCATAATTGGGCCATGGAATTTGCTATTCAAACTCCCCAATCAGGCCCAAACCTCTAATTCTTTCTATTTCATATTTATTTTATTTATTTGTTTGTTTAATTATTTTCATTATTAATTAACCAATCAAACTTTTTTATTCATAAAATTAAAACCAAAAAATATTTTATTTATTAAATTAAATTTCAGTATTTTATTTTTTGTTAACAAAATCAATTAATTTATTTATTTTTAATTAGGAATAACTTTAATATCTTTTTTGCAATAATTAAAATTAACTTAGACAATTAGGTTTTTATTAACATTGATTAAATTTATTTTTATTTCTTTAAATACGAAAAACCCAAAAATATTTTTATTAATTAATTTATTTAACTTAATAATTAACCTAGTCTAATTTCTTTCATAACCAAATAAATCATTTCTTTAACAATTAAAAGGTCAAAACCCTAAAAGCTTGCGCCCCATTTAATTTCCCGCATGCGATCCATTTTATTCAATATTGTATCTGTTTCCGGAACGTAATAGCTTAATAGGACTTTACTATTTTTACCGCTTTATTTATTTTCTGCATTTTAATTTCAAGGGTTGCTTTTGGCGATGTAAATACCCGACGCCTTGTAATAGTTAGTTTAATTTCCGCAATTTAATTTTCGCAACTTATAAACTGTTAGATGTTTGATAATAGGGAATGCATGACAAGATTGAACATTTAAACCTAAAATCAACATAGATCACCATTAACATGTACAAAGATAAAACAAACTGAAAACAACACACTCGCACATGCGCACTCTTAGGGTACACCTCACTTGGTTTCCTTTGTAACGCGGTCATTGAGTATAGGAAGTTTTAGAGGTCGCCCTCTTGTCCAAAGATCATAGTTGCCTCAAAACAGTTGCCTCGGAAAAAATGATCTAAGACATTAGGGTTACCGCTAAGGCGTCCTAACATTGCTTTAGTAACCGCACGTCCCTAAAATCGAATTGACCCTTAAACTACAACGACGAGGCTACCTACTCATTCATAGTGCAATAGCCCTGTCTAAAGGACATTAGCATAGAACGATTCCTTTTTTCGAGTAGGTAGATGGTTCTTAAGTACTTGCTCTTTCAAAACAAAACAAAATTTTCACACTTACACTCCTTTTCAAACAAAAACTTCTTCAAACCCACAAACACAAAGAAAGCAAAATTTTGAAAACAATATGAGCAAGTACCTAAGAGCCCGTGGATAACCACAGATAGAAAGGGTGCTAATACCTTCCCTTTCTATAATCTACCCCCCCGAACCCGAGAAACATCTCAAAAAAGGAATTTTTCTGTGCTTTTTTCCTTTCCTTGTTGGATAAAATAAAATACGGTGGTGACTCTTACTTACCACGACATTTTGCAAACACAAACGCAAAACGCAAACCAGCATTCCAAAAAACGGTCAATTCTTCCCACCGTATCACAGAACTGGCGACTCTGCTGGGGACGCTTAATAAGTGGGGTGTACCTTAGGATTAGATCATTGTGTTTTCAATTGTTTGCTTTGTATGCTTTATACTTGTGGGCTTGTATCAGAGTTACTATAGATCTTAACCCGGATCTGGGGATACCCTTTAGGTAAGTAGAAATAAACTGTGAGGGAACTGTACAGCATAGACCGATACGATTGAAGCAGTAGCTACGTTGGTATGGCACTTTAGTATGTACCGATATCCCTTGTGTTGGAACGAGGAGAATATGGGTCTGCTAAGGGGTCATTAAGCACCAACTGACCTTAGAACCTTTAAATTGACCAACTCTGCCATAGAACAGTAGCAGTATGCTACACTCATTGAGACTAAACTCTCGTGATGATTCCGGCCGCAAGAAAAGGTTGCTAAACTAGAATTATGACCGATTAAGGGTAGTCAGTGATATTGAGATCCTCTAGAACCCGGTTACTAATTTTAGGACAGGTTTAAACCAACTGGACTGAAAGAGGGTAGTACCTAGACTCCTTGCCAGCCTGAAATCTAAGGGCTCTCTGTGTGACTTGTGTGCCTTTACCATGTTTTCTATTTATGGATACTTGTGGTGTGCTTTCTATCATGACATCATGACATCATAACATTGCATACATCTTGCATTTGACTAACCTATTTCAAAGACAGAAGGGATTCATCTTTGTTCTGTTTTGTAGGTCATGGCACCTATGCGTAAGAACACCATCCGGATCAATTTTTTCCGGGTTCCCACTATACTTAAAGAATTGGTTACAAAGATTCCAGATACCACCTCCTTCATCAGAAGACATGGGAATCTTCTTAGTTTGGTTACCTCCAAATTGGATGAGCAGATGATGAGTGTTTTGGTCCAATTCTATGATCCACTGTACCATTGCTTTACTTTTCAGGACTACCAGTTGGTTCCAACCTTAGAAGAGTTCTCTGATCTGCTCAGTATCTCTATTCTGGAGCAGACCCCATTTACTGGTTGGGAGAAGATCCTTAGGCCAGAAGAGATTGCTTCATCCCTTCATATGACAAAGGATGAGGTAATGGCTAATTGGGAGACTAGAAGTGGAGCAAAGGGTTTTCTGACTAAGTTCTTGGTTGGTGTGATACGGTGGGAGAACTGACTATGGTTTTGCGTTTGTTTTTGCAAATGTTTCGGTTGAGCAAGAGTCGCCACCGACTTTTTATTTTATCCTAAAGAAAAGGTTAAAAAAGCACAGCAAAAACCTTTTGAGATATTTCGTGGGTCCGGGGGGTAGATTATGAAAAGGGAAGGTATTAGCACCCTTTTCATCCATGGTTATCCATGGGCTCTTAGTTACTTGATTTTTAGATCACTTGCCTTGGTTTTCGATTGCTTGAAAATGTGGTGTGTGTGAGCGTTTTTGAAAATGTTTTGGAAAAAGATGCCTTGTCTTAGGCAACCAATGTATTTGACTCATGTTTGAGTGTTTTACAAAAGTGTGGATCTTTTCGAAAAGATGTTTCAAATGTTTTTGAGAAGTTTGTTTTGAAAGTGTGTATGAAGTGTGGTTTTTGAAAATAGGCAAGTGTTTTTGCAAGTTGATCTCAAGTAAATAAGAGTTTAGTCTACCCTATTGTACTCAAAAGGTTTTCTCTATGTTTTTAACCCTTTTTTTAACAATTTTGTTCCACCATTGAAATTGATGGACAATCTTGCGTTTAGGATGTGAAAGGGACGGGCGCGGGTCATCGTATGGACCATGAATGCAATGGTGCCAAGTGTCTTTGGCAATTTGCTTGAAGGGACTATGATCATTCCATTTAGGCAACTTTTGAAAGCGTCATCGAGGGACTTATGATCATTTTGAATTTGTTTTGCCAAAGAAACTCGACGTGCAAGCATGGCCCATTTTGGAAGGCAACATGTGGGATTACCCTAGGGGGTGCAAGTGTGATTGTGTATTGATTTCATGTATTTGTCTTGTATTAGGTTATCTAGCGTTCGATTTTATGTACATACAAACCCTAGGTCTAACCATGGTATAATTGGAAAGCGGTAAATTGCAAGAATTTAAAATCTACGCTATTACAAATAGTATCCGGGAGTGGGGGTACAATATTCACAAATGGGGATGAGACTTAGGAATGTAGTGTCCAATAGATTACAAACAAATCGAATCGATCAAATGTAAATGTAACGAATATACAAATATAAGCAAATGTATAATGTATCAAATGCAAGTATATTGTGTAAGTGTACGTGCATATGTGTATGTAATTATTTACAGGTTAGGAAAATGTGAATTCGAATGTATTATTAAGTATTGTTTAACTTAAAGAAAAAAATTAAATGTTTGTTTAATTTGTAATCTTGTATATTGTTAATATGTATAAAAAGAAATGTTTTAATTAAATGTTTTAAATTCTAATTAAATTATGTATAAAAAATGTATCTTTATTTATTATGTACAAAAAGGATATTTTAATTAAAAGAAAGAAAAAGAGTGTTTTCAATTATAATTATATTGTGTATAAAAGATGTATCTTTATATGTATGTATAAAGCATGAGAATTAATTAAGGAAAACAAAAATATTTTTTAAGTTTTTTAAGTTTCTATTTTTTATATATTTTTTTGAGTTCTATATAAGGCATTATTTTAAAGAAATATTAAATAATCACCCTAAATGAATACTTAAAGGTAACTAACTTAAAACCTAATTAATTAAAAAGGGAATATTTAAGATTACCAAATAAACCTAAGGTTAATAAAATGGGTCACCTTATTAAAATGTTTAATTAAATTATTTGACTAAGTTACCAATTAATTAAAACTAAGTTAGTAATAGTTAAAAACTAACTAAAGGAATAAAAATAGAAAAAAGGTGTATATAAAAAAAATTAAATGAACAAACATGTATTGGCCAAAGGGTCTGAGGGGCCCAAACCAAAACTGAAGACAGGGGGGGTGCAAGCAAGGTTTCGCTGGGCTCAGAGGCATGGGTTAAGTCCAAAACAATATTTCATTAGGGGTTAAACATGTTTTGATTGAATTAGGGTTAAACGTTGCTTAGGTTACAGAACGGCGCTCACTTTGGTCGTCTTCTCCAATCCATCTTCTTCTCTGATCGTCCTCGTCGCCTTTGATTCGCTACTGTGTCCTTTGCCACGGCCACCAGCTCTTCACTTTCCTCTTCCCTCTAGCAAAACGTTAGGGGGCGACGGATTTTTACGGTAAGTTCGTTTTATTACTCGTCTAAGGTTTTATTGCAAATGCATGTTCGTGATTTTCAATGTTCATTGATTCTGAGTTGGTTTTATCATGTTATTATTTGAGGAATTTGAGCGAAAGAGAGTGTGAGATTGCTACCTGGAGAAGGAGGAAGGAAGGTGGGGAAAGCTAGGAGGCCGGGACGGCGAGGAGCGCGCGTGATGTTGCTAGCTACTTTACCCTGGTTTGTGTATTCTTTGTCTTTTGCCCTTTTATCTGGTGATGATGATGAACTGAGCCTTTGATATTCACTTCTTTCCTCTTCTCGTTCACTGTATGCTGAACATGCTTGATATTCTTTGAAATGTTTGTTGCCCTTGAACGTTTTGAATGCTATGTTGAAAAATGATTTTTGACTAGCTTGATGATATTGATGCTTTTTCTCTTCTTCTTTCTGATTTCTGTATGTTTCGCTTATGGTCAATGATGAACCTGTTGAGGCCTTCGTATGCTTAGGTTTGGTTTTTGAGAGTGTATGGTTTAGGCCAAGGTTTTGTGGTTCTTACGCAGGTTGATGGAAACAGGGGAATTGGTTTTATGGTTCTTAGGCCATATTAGTTTCAGGTTTGTGCAGATTGTATGTTTTTGGTTTATGATTTTGGTTTTATGGTGGTTTATGGTTTAACTGGTTTTGGGACAGGATGGTACAGGTTTGGAATGGTTATGGATGGCAGGTTTTAACTCGTTTAGGCCATATTGTTTATGGTTATATGCAGGTTCTTACTGGTTTTAGGCCATGAAGGTTTGATGGTTTAGACAGTAGGCAGGGTTTTGAAATCGTTTTAAGGTTGATGAAATTTTGTTTATGCTTGGAGAAAAATGGCTTTGTGTCTTTGTTTTACAGTTTGAGCGTGGAAGGCTTTTGGATAGTTTGTTCTTTTTTTCTTGACAGGTTCAGCATGCTTTTTATATTTTCTCTAAACAAAACAGGTTTAAGGTCTTTCCTTTTAGACTGGAGGTTTATGCAGTTTCGTCCCTTTTTTCTGTATTGGTTTGCCTATTTTCTTTTATCCATTGTGTTCAGTTTTTGTTTTATATTATCTTTCTTCCTGCCTAAAGCCTACACCTGCTTTCTTTGCTCTCTTTTTCTTCTCTCTCAGTACAGTTTGCATTAAAATAATATTATGCTTTGTACTTTTCTTTTCTGAAAGAGCCACTTTGTTGGGAAATGATGAAAAATGAAATGGTTTGCTTGCATATCAATTTTCCTCTGCATATTTGTCCCTTCTTCCAGATTTTGTGCTTTTGACATCTTTCCAAATCTTTTGAATAGCTTTGTGACAGTAACTTGTACTTTGACAATTTTTGGATGGTTTGAAAGTTGTGATTCAGTTTGGACTTTTTGTTTGTATTGAACTATGCAGTTTGACAATTTTTGAATTGTGCAATTTGACTTTTGTGCATTCATTTTTAGCAAATAAAAATTCGTCCCTCTTTGTGAACCGGGAGAAATCCCGTGATTTGCAGAGAGGGTTAACTGATCCCAATCAGTGGCTCTTAATGATGAATTTTATATCTGTCTCTTTATTTATTTATCTGCTATTTGACTTTTCCTCCTTTTATTTATTTTTGCAGATAAAATTCCATGGAGCACTGGAGCAATGGGATAGCAGATGAAGAATTGAAGATTAGAAAAATATTTAGGATAGTTTTTATTTAACTTTAAATAAATGTAACATTATTATTGTAAACATTTTGTAAACAAAAACAATTATACAAATGATTTAAAGATAAATAAAAAGTCCTTTTATTTAATTAATTCTTTTCTTCTCCAATTGTTTATTTATTATTTATAGTTCTTTAAATTAAAATAAATTGAAAATAGATTCCAACTTATTTAATCTTTAGAATAATAAATAATTAACTAAACAATATTTCAGTGTTGATCAATTAATAAACTTGACGCTTCCAATGTTCAAAGCAAAACAACAGTTAATCACAACAACTGATCAGACGCATTCCCCTTTTTACTGATTTTTACCAAACATTGCAAATTCAAACCCAATGCAACCTTTTACTGATCCAGTCAAACAAATGTGAATTCAATCCAAATGCATTCTTTTACTGATTAAGTCAAATAATGCGAATTCAATTCAAATCTCGGAATATCTTGCAAAGCACTGTAGAATTTAGATCTTTTCGAGAACGCGCGCACCAAAACCCTAATTCCTGATTAAATGCCAAAGAAACGTTCGCCTGATCGAAGTTGAGCCAAAATCAACCAAAACCCTAAGCCAACTGTTTGAAACATTCTAAAGCCCTGAAAATCAGTAAAAACCCTAATTTTGTTTGACTGACGAGAAAAGTCTGTTTGATCGATTCTTGAGCCAGTTTTAAAAATCAGGAAACGTCTGAAGCTGTGATTTCTTGCGGTAAAATGCGAGGGCAAATTTTGGGGTACAACAGTTGCCCCTGTTCAATCTTCTTGAACCTGAAGAGTTAGATTGGAAAGTTTGCCTTTCGCGACTTGAAGGTAAAAGAAGATTGGACACTAAAGTGCCCAGAAAATTTGCACTCGGCGATGTGATGGTAGAGGTGAATGGGCTTAAAGATGCCATTTAGTGATGGGCTTAAAGATTCCATCTGATGCGATAGAATCTTGTCGGGGGATGGGCTTAGAGATGCCATCTGGGAATGGGCTTAAAGATGCCATTTGGTGACTGCTGGTAGGAGGATGGGCTTATAGATGCCATCTGGTAATGTTGAACTTTATGTCAATGGTGAGTGGACGAGTATCAGAAAGGCACCCATGTTTTGGAACATCTCTGAACTGGGGGTCTGAATAAGCAATAGAGCAGCATCCGTTGTTGGGAAGTGTCCGTAAACTGTTTTCAAAAGTTGAGAAGAGTCTGAACAAGTGATAGGTTAACATCCGGTACTAGAGAACCCGTGAACTGTTTTCAGAAGCCTTGAAGTTGTATAAGCAATAGAGCAACATCCGTTATGGGGAAGCGTCTGTAAACTGTTTTCAAAAATTGCATCTGAACAAGTTGGTAGATTAACATCCGTTGTTGGGAAGAATCCATAAACTGTTTTCAGAAATTGTATCTGAACAAGTTGGTAGATTAACTTCCGTTGTTGGGAAGAATCCGTGAACTGTTTTCAGAAATCGTATCTGAACAAGTTGGTAGATTAACATCCGTTGTTGGGAAGAATCCATAAACTATTTTCAGAAATTGTATCTGAACAAGTTGGTAGATTAACATCCGTTATTGGGAAGAATCCGTAAATTGTTTTCAGAAATTGTATCTGAACAAGTTGGTAGATTAACATCCGTTGTTGGGAAGAATCCGTAAACTGTTTTCAGAAATTGCATCTGAACAAGTTGGTAGATTAACATCCGTTGTTGGGAAGAATCCGTAAACTGTTTTCAGAAGTCTTGAGGTTGAATAGGAACCGGTGTAGGGCTTCCTGATGATGCGTCCATGTGAAACTGCATCTGGATGAATCTGGAATAAGTATCAGAATGTCGCCGTGTCCGGGTCACATCTGAACTATTTCTGGATGAATCTCAGAAGATGATCTTTGTCTGTCGACTGATCTTACATGAAAAGGTAAAGAGTTAGTTGTATGCAATGTTATGATGCATGATGCAATATATGTGACATCAATGTTTATGACATGAATGTGATGAATGCGCATGTAAGCTGATGAGCTATCTTGCTGAGGATAAATGAATCCTGGATGGCTGAAGATAAAAGAATCTTGACTGCTGCCGGGGAAAATAAATTCCTTGGCTGCTTCTGTGGAGGGCAAGAATCCTTGATTGTTGAAAAATGAGAAGTCTTGGGACCACTGTTGGGGAAATCAGAAGCTTGGGTTGTATGCCAAACTACTGGGGAATTCCTGTCTTGAGGAGATCTTCACCGGAGAATATTCGAATATTCTGTGGGGAACTGAGAATGAGAGTCTTTCAACTCTGCTTGGGGATTGATAGTTGGAAGTTTTAGCTTCGCTAGGGATCTTGAAACTTGACTTTGCGGGGAATTAGATTCTGGAAGGTTCTCTGGCTGGGGAAGTCGAGAATCTTTTAATCGTTGCAGGTATTGATCAGGTTGGTCAAGGAGATATTGTCCTGGCTTGTTTCAGGTATTGATCTCTGACCTGAGAAAGAAAGATAGTTTTCCTGGCTTGTTACAAGTATTGATCTTCAATCTCCTCATGTAGATAATTTCCTGGCTTGTTACAGGTGTTAATCCACAATCAGTCGTCCACAGATACTTTCCTGGCTTGCTACAGGTGTTGATCTGGAACTTAAGAAATGTTGGTCAAGGAGATACAGTCCTGGCTTGTTTCAGGTATTGATCTCTGACCTGAGAAAGAAAGATAGTTCCCTGGCTTGTTACAGGTATTGATCTTCAATCTCTTCATGTAGATAATTTCCTGGCTTGTTACAGGTGTTAATCCACAATCAGTCGTCGACAGATATTTTCCTGGCTTGCTATAGGTGTTGATCTGGAACTTAAGAAATGTTGGTCAAGGAGATACTGTCCTGGCTTGTTTCAGGTGTTGATCTCTGACCTGAGAAAGAAAGATAGTTCCCTGGCTTGTTACAGGTATTGATCTTCAATCTCTTCATGTAGATAATTTCCTGGCTTGTTACAGGTGTTAATCCACAATCAGTCGTCCACAGATATTTTCCTGGCTTGCTACAGGTATTAATCTGGAACTTAAGAAAGGTTGGTCAAGGAGATATTGTCCTGGCTTGTTTCAGGTGTTGATCTCTGACCTGAGAAAGAAAGATAGTTCCCTGGCTTGTTACAGGTATTGATCTTCAATCTCTTCATGTAGATAATTTACTGGCTTGTTACAGGTGTTAATCCAAAATCAGTTGTCCACAGATATTTTCATGGCTTGCTACAGGTGTTAATCCGGAACTTAAGAAATGTTGGTCAAGGAGATACTGTCCTGGCTTGTTTCAGGTGTTGATCTCTGACCTGAGAAAGAAAGATAGTTCCCTGGCTTGTTACAGGTATTGATCTTCAATCTCTTCATGTAGATAATTTCCTGGCTTGTTACAGGTGTTAATCCATAATCAGTCGTTCACAGATATTTTCCTGGCTTGCTACAGGTGTTAATCCGGAACTTAAGAAATGTTGGTCAAGGAGATACTGTCCTGGCTTGTTTCAGGTGTTGATCTCTGACCTGAGAAAGAAAGATAGTTTTCCTGGCTTGTTACAGGTATTGATCTTCAATCTCTTCATGTAGATAATTTCCTGGCTTGTTACAGGTGTTAATCCATAATCAGTCGTCCACAGATATTTTCCTGGCTTGCTACAGGTGTTAATCCGGAACTTAAGAAAGGTTGGTCAAGGAGATACTGTCCTGGCTTGTTTTTAGGTGTTGATCTCTGACCTGAGAAAGAAAGATAGTTCCCTGGCTTGTTACAGGTATTGATCTTCAATCTCTTCATGTAGATAATTTCCTGGCTTGTTACAGGTGTTAATCCACAATTAGTCGTCCACAGATATTTTCCTGGCTTGCTACAGGTGTTAATCCGGAACTTAAGAAAGGTTGGTCAAGGAGATACTGTCCTGGCTTGTTTCAGGTGTTGATCTCTGACCTGAGAAAGAAAGATAGTTCCCTGGCTTGTTACAGGTATTAATCTTCAATCTCTTCATGTAGATAATTTCCTGGCTTGTTACAGGTGTTAATCCACAATCAGTCGTCCACAGATATTTTCCTGGCTTGCTACAGGTGTTAATCCGGAACTTAAGAAAGGTTGGTCAAGGAGATACTGTCCTGGCTTGTTTCAGGTGTTGATCTCTGACCTGAGAAAGAAAGATAGTTCCCTGGCTTGTTACAGGTATTGATCTTCAATCTCTTCAGACGTGCCCTGGCTAGATACAGGAATCGAGTCTGGAAATGTGATAGTTGATTTGTTGAACACTTTTGACATTCGAATGCCCCAAGTGATGATGAAGGAGTCTTGAATCAGATTACTCTGCATATTGAGAGATTTCTTGAAATCTTGACTGGACTGCCCCAGGTTAACTGAACTTTGAAAGATCTGTTGGACCTTGACTGGACTGCCCCAGGTTAATTGGATTTTGAAAGATCTGTTGGACCTTGACTGGACTGCCCCAGGTTAATTGGATGGTGACATGTCATGCCCCTTGTTGATAGGAGATTTTGTCAATGGAAGTGTCGTCCTTTTGAAGTGATTTTGCTCACTGAGAGAGTTTTCGTTCCTCCGAACATTCGCTGTTATGAAATTCTTCGCTGTCAAACAAAAATCCAAATGCAGACAGTGATATTCAAGCAATGCAAAGTTTATGTTTGTCTCGAAGTTTTGAAAAATGCGTTTTTAGCAGAAAACTTTTTCATAAGACAGATCAACACAAGATTTAGAGCAAAGCCTTACAGGAGTCAGGATACCTTTTTGTAACAGTATGCTTTCGAACTAACCCATGCTTCAATTAGGACTTTTGAAGGGTTGTAACGTGGATTGGTTCACGGTTTAAGAAACAAAGGATAAAGGCTCAAAGTATATTTGTACCCACCCGCTCTTCGTGATGTTCTTCACACCTAAGCTCAGTTAATTGTGCGTCACACTCTGTTTTGAGTTTAGAACGACTTTTGGACGATGGTTCACCAGTTGAATTTGGGAGATAGTCATCATCTCGTTTTTCTTTTTCAACATTTTTCATGTTGTTGAGGACTTTGTAATGACCTCACTATTTTGATTTTGGTTTGTTATCCCTAACTTTTGCCTGACTGTTCCCGTTTTTCGAGATTACAGTCAGCGGGATGCCCCAGCTTTCTTAAGCCTCCTTTATGGGTTTTGGCTTGGTGGGATTTTCTCTTTTGAGGGATTGATTGCCTATGTGATAGGGAACCACCCTGTCTTTTGATTCCAAGGGAATGCTTTTCTTTTTCTTTGACGTCGTTCATTGTGTTACGAACTGAGAGTTTGCGACTTCAATGCGCGTTTTCTCTTGAATTAACTGAGATACTACCCTTCCCCAGGTTTATATCAAAGGTTTTGATTGTTTAGAACAGAAAATTCCTACTTCTTTGGCTCGAAGGGGTTGACTAGGGATTAACTTCCTTATAACTCCAGTGGTTGGGAATTGAAAGAAATGCATGTACATCATCAGCGAGGTCTGTTCAAAAGCATACTGTATAAGATCATGGTATTGTTTCGTCATCCTCCCTCTAAAGGCTTGCAGCTTTTTATCAAGAGTCAGATGTCATAAAGAAAAGCATAAGAGTAGTGAAACGCATGGATGAACTCAAGACAAACATATGCAATGCATTAATGAAAACAGAGTTTAACATCAACAGATAATTGTTTGACAGCAAAAGAAATTACAACTTTGAAAATTCAAAAAGAAGCAAAAGTCTTTCAACTTGAGCTTTGTCACTTCAGGTGGAGAACCCTTTAACGGAAAATCTTCATCTCGCCGTCTGGCATGAATTCTAGCACTCTAATGTCGATCAGATCTTGAATCTTGTTCTTCAAGGCCCAACAGTCGTTGGTGTCGTGTCCCGGGCTGTAGGAGTGGTAAACACAAAATGCGTCGGGACGATAGTTAGGAGAGGAGGTACTGAGCTTCTGAGGAGGATCCCTTAGGGTAAGCAAGTTGACCTCCAACAAGCGCTTCAGTATGAAGAATGATGGTATTTTAGTCTCCGTGAACTGTCTTCCCGACGTTTCTTGCTTGCGCCGATTGCCCCGTTGACGCTGGCGAGGTTGTTGATGGGCTTGTGACCCTGAAGCATGCAAATGAGCCTTCCCTTTGTCTTCTTGAGTGGAAGGAGGTTGAGCGGTGACTTGCTCTTCAACCTCAGATGTTTGCCCCAGTTGGTTGTTCCGAAGCAGTCGGTTGACGAGAACCCCGAGCTTTTCTTGTTTTTGAGCCAAGTCCTGGATGAGAGCCCTCTGACTCGCCAGTTCTCTTTTCAATATGGCTACTTCAATGTGTAGCTCCCACTGGTCATCTCTGACGTTACCAGGATTTCCCATGATCATGCCCCTGGTGAGGAGCGTCTTGACTTCTTCTTGCCCCTTGGATAGGTTCAAGAACATCTCTTGAAGTTGAGCGTTTTGATCTTGGAGATCCTGGAGAGTCTGTTCCAAGGCCATCTCTTACTGAAATAAACAGTAGGAGAGTAAGGAAACCTGAAAAAGGAAAGATCGTCAAGATGCAATGCATGATATGTGGATGCATGTTTTCAAGGATCTCTTGGGGTAAACACAAGAAAATGTTAGAGGTTGAACTTCGATCTTTGATTGGAGAACTTTGCACTGGTGGATGTCTTTCCACGAGAATCAAGCTCACCATGTCGAGTGGGTCATAGCCACTGATTCAAGTTGTTGTACTTGATCTTTGTTTGGGGAACTTTGTATCGGGGGATGTCTTTCCACGAGAATCAAGCTCACCATGTCGAGTGGGTCATAGCCACTGATTCAAGTTGTTGCACTTGATCTTTGATTGGCATTGGTTAGAGCAGAAACCTCTTGCCCCTTGGTAGACGTCTGGTTCAACGTAACCCTGCATCAAAAGAACCCTCGAGATCCTTGAAATGGTTATTGAAAATGCTATGGTATGATGTCATGATGTTATGTACATGTATGCAAAAAGCAAGTAAGTGTATATACAGGAAAACATATTCACACAAAGCAAACAAGTCCTTAGGTTTAGGCTTGCACGGGGTTTAGGTACTACCCTCTTTCAGTTTCGTTGGTTAAAACATGTCCTATCAAAAGTAACCGGGTTCTAGAGGATCTCAAATCATTGGCTACCCTCAATCGGTCATAACTCTAGCATCGCAATCTTTTCTTGCGGCCAGAACCATCGCGAGAGTTAAGCCTCAATGAGTGTAGCATACTGCTACTGTTCTAATGGCCAAGTTGGGTCAATTTAGGGTTCTAAGGTCGGTTGGTGCTTAATGACTCCTTGGAAGACCCATATTCTCCCAGTTTCAACACGAGGGATATCGGTACAGACCAAGGTGCCACACCAACGTAGCCACTGCTTCACCCATGTTGGTATACGCCGGACAGGTCCCTCACAGATTATGCTACCTAAAAGGGTATTCCCCAGATCCGGGTTAGGATCTATAAAACTCCGATACAAAGCCCACAAATGTAAAAGCAAACAAAGCAATCAAGTGAAAAAAGTGATCTAAACCCTAAGGTAACCCCACTTTGAGTAGTTGTCCCCAGCAGAGTCGCCAGTTCTGTGATACGGTGGGAGAACTGACTATGAGTTTTGCGTTTGTTTTCGCAAATGTTTCGGTTGAGCAAGAGTCGCCACCGACTTTTTATTTTATCCTAAAGGAAAGGTTAAAAAAGCACAGCAAAAACCTTTTGAGATATTTCGGGGGTCCGGGGGGTAGATTATGAAAAGGGAAGGTATTAGCACCCTTTTCATCCATGGTTATCCATGGGCTCTTAGTTACTTGGTTTGTAGATCACTTGCCTTGGTTTTCGATTGCTTGAAAATGTGGTGTGTGTGAGCGTTTTTGAAAATGTTTTGGAAAAAGATGCCTTGTCTTAGGCAACCAATGTATTTGACTCGTGTTTGAGTGTTTTACAAAAGTGTGGATCTTTTCGAAAAGATGTTTCAAATGTTTTTGAGAAGTTTGTTTTGAAAGTGTGTATGAAGTGTGGTTTTTGAAAATAGGCAAGTGTTTTTGCAAGTTGATCTCAAGTAACTAAGAGTTTAGTCTACCCTATTGTACTCAAAAGGTTTTCTCTATGTTTTCAACCCTTTTTTTAACAATTTTGTTCCACCATTGAAATTGATGGACAATCTTGCGTTTAGGATGTGAAAGGGACGGGCGTGGGTCATCGTATGGACCATGAATGCAATGGTGCCAAGTGTCTTTGGCAATTTTCTTGAAGGGACTATGATCATTCCATTTAGGCAACTTTCGAAAGCGTCATCGAGGGACTTATGATCATTTTGAATTTGTTTTGCCAAAGAAACTCGACGTGCAAACATGGCCCATTTTGGAAGGCAACATGTGGGATTACCCTAGGGGGTGCAAGTGTGATTGTGTATTGATTTCATGTATTTGTCTTGTATTAGGTTATCTAGCGTTCGATTTTATGTACATACAAACCCTAGGTCTAACCATGGTATAATTGGAAAGCGGTAAATTGCAAGAATTTAAAATCTACACTATTACAAATAGTATCCGGGAGTGGGGGTACAATATTCACAAATGGGGATGAGACTTAGGAATATAGTGTCCAATATATTACAACCAAATCGAATCGATCAAATGTAAATGTAACGAATATACAAATATAAGCATATGTATAATGTATCAGATGCAAGTATATTGTGTAAGTGTACGTGCATATGTGTATGTAATTATTTACAGGTTAGGAAAATGTGAATTCGAATGTATTATTAAGTATTGTTTAACTTAAAGAAAGAAATTAAATGTTTGTTTAATTTGTAATCTTGTATATTGTTAATATGTATAAAAAGAAATGTTTTAATTAAATGTTTTAAATTCTAATTAAATTATGTATAAAAAATGTATCTTTATTTATTATGTACAAAAAGGATATTTTAATTAAAAGAAAGAAAAAGAGTGTTTTCAATTTTAATTATATTGTGTATAAAAGATGTATCTTTATATGTATGTACAAAGCATGAGAATTAATTAAGGAAAACAAAAATATTTTTTAAGTTTTTTAAGTTTCTATTTTTTATATATTTTTTTGAGTTCTTTATAAGGCATTATTTTAAAGAAATATTAAATAATCACCCTAAATGAATACTTAAAGGTAACTAACTTAAAACCTAATTAATTAAAAAGGGAATATTTAAGATTACCAAATAAACCTAAGGTTAATAAAATGGGTCACCTTATTAAAATGTTTAATTAAATTATTTGACTAAGTTACCAATTAATTAAAACTAAGTTAGTAATAGTTAAAAACTAACTAAAGGAATAAAAATAGAAAAAAGGTGTATATAAAAAAAATTAAATGAACAAACATGTATGGGCCAAAGGGTCTGAGGGGCCCAAACCAAAACTGAAGACAGGGGGGGTGCAAGCAAGGTTTCGCTGGGCTTAGAGGCATGGGTTAAGTCCAAAACAATATTTCATTAGGGGTTAAACATGTTTTGATTGAATTAGGGTTAAACATTGCTTAGGTTACAGAACGGCGCTCACTTTGCTCGTCTTCTCCAATCCATCTTCTTCTCCGATCGTCCTCGTCTCCTTTGATTCGCTACTGTGTCCTTTGCCACGGCCACCAGCTCTTCACTTTCCTCTTCCCTCCAGCAAAACGTTAGGGGGCGACGGATTTTTACGGTAAGTTCGTTTTATTAATCGTCTAGGGTTTTATTGCAAATGCATGTTCGTGATTTTCAATGTTCATTGATTCTGAGTTGGTTTTATCATGTTATTATTTGAGGAATTTGAGCGAAAAAGAGTGTGAGATTGCTACCTGGAGAAGGAGGAAGGAAGGTGGGGAAAGCTAGGAGGCCGGGACGGCGAGGAGCGTGCATGATGTTGCTAGCTACTTGACCCTGGTTTGTGTATTCTTTGTCTTTTTCCCTTTTATCTGGTGATGATGATGAACTGAGCCTTTGATATTCACTTCTTTCCTCTTCTCGTTCACTGTATGCTGAACATGCTTGATATTCTTTGAAATGTTTATTGCCCTTGAACGTTTTGAATGCTATGTTGAAAAATGATTTTTGACTAGCTTGATGGTATTGATGCTTTTTCTCTTCTTCTTTCTGATTTCTGTATGCTTCGCTTATGGCCAATGATGAACCTGTTGAGGCCTTCGTATGCTTGGGTTTGGTTTTTGAGCGTGTATGGTTTAGGCCAAGGTTTTGTGGTTCTTACGCAGGTTGATGGAAACAGGGGAATTGCTTTTATGGTTCTTAGGCCATATTAGTTTCAGGTTTGTGCAGATTGTATGTTTTTTGTTTATGATTTTGGTTTTATTGTGGTTTATGGTTTAACTGGTTTTGGGACAGGATGGTACAGGTTTGGAATGGTTATGGATGGCAGGTTTTAACTCGTTTAGGCCATATTGTTTATGGTTATATGCAGGTTCTTACTGGTTTTAGGCCATGAAGGTTTGCTGGTTTAGACAGTAGGCAGGTTTTTGAAATCGTTTTAAGGTTGATGGAAATTTTGTTTATGCTTGGAGAAAAATGGCTTTGTGTCTTTGTTTTACAGTTTGAGCGTGGAAGGTTTTTGGATAGTTTGTTCTTTTTTTCTTGACAGGTTCAGTAGGATTTTTATATTTTCTCTAAACAAAACAGGTTTAAGGTCTTTCCTTTTAGACTGGAGGTTTATGCAGTTTCGTCCCTTTTTTTTGTATTGGTTTGCCTATTTTCTTTTATCCATTGTGTTCAGTTTTTGTTTTATATTATCTTTCTTCCTGCCTAAAGCCTACACCTGCTTTCTTTGCTCTCTTTTTCTTCTCTCTCAGTACAGTTTGCATTAAAATAATATTATGCTTTGTACTTTTCTTTTCTGAAAGAGCCACTTTTTTGGGAAATGATGAAAAATGAAATGGTTTGCTTGCATATCAATTTTCCTCTGCATATTTGTCCCTTCTTCCAGATTTTGTGCTTTTGACATCTTTCCAAATCTTTTGAATAGCTTTGTGACAGTAACTTGTACTTTGACAATTTTTGGATGGTTTGAAAGTTGTGATTCAGTTTGGACTTTCTGTTTGTATTGAACTATGCAGTTTGACAATTTTTGAATTGTGCAATTTGACTTTTGTGCATTCATTTTTAGCAAATAAAAATTCGTCCCTCTTTGTGAACCGGGAGAAATCCCGTGATTTGCAGAGAGGGTTAACTGATCCCAATCAGTGGCTCTTAATGATGAATTTTATATCTGTCTCTTTATTTATTTATCTGCTATTTGACTTTTCCTCCTTTTATTTATTTTTGCGGATAAAATTCCATGGAGCACTGGAGCAATGGGATAGCAGATGAAGAATTGAAGATTAGAAAAATATTTAGGATAGTTTTTATTTAACTTTAAATAAATGTAACATTATTATTGTAAACATTTTGTAAACAAAAACAATTATACAAATGATTTAAAGATAAATAAAAAGTCCTTTTATTTAATTAATTATTTTCTTCTCCAATTGTTTATTTATTATTTATAGTTCTTTAAATTAAAATAAATTGAAAATAGATTCCAACTTATTTAATCTTTAGAATAATAAATAATTAACTAAACAATATTTCAGTGTTGATCAATTAATAAACTTGACGCTTCCAATGTTCAAAGCAAAACAACAGTTAATCAGAACAACTGATCAGACTCATTCCCCTTTTTACTGATTTTTACCAAACATTGCAAATTCAAACCCAATGCAACCTTTTACTGATCTAGTCAAACAAATGTGAATTCAATCCAAATGCATTCTTTTACTGATTAAGTCAAATAATGTGAATTCAATCCAAATCTCGGAATATCTTGCAAAGCACTGTAGAATTTAGATCTTTCCGAGAACACGCGCACCAAAACCCTAATTCCTGATTAAATGCCAAAGAAACGTTCGCCTGATCGAAGTTGAGCCAAAATCAACCAAAACCCTAAGCCAACTGTTTGAAACATTCTAGAGCCCTGAAAATCAGTAAAAACCTAATTTTGTTTGACTGACGAGAAAAGTCTGTTTGATCGATTCTTGAGCCAGTTTGAAAAATCAGGAAATGCCTGAAGCTGTGATTTCTTGCAGTAAAATGCGAGGGCAAATTTTGGGGTACAACAATTGGTAAGGCTAATTATTTCTAGGATAGTCTAGACTTCAAGGCATTCGAAGATATTCTGGCTCTTCTGACATATGGCTTGGTATTATTTCCGAACCCTGACTCATTTGTTGATGTGAATGCCGTGAAAATCTTCATCTCTCGTAATCCTATACCCACTCTCTTGGGTGACCTTCTTCATCAGCTTTATGCCCGTACTGCTCGAAAGCGGGGAACCTTGATGTGTTGTGCTCCATTATTGGCGAGGTGGTTTATTTTGCACCTCCCTAAATCAGTGCTGAAGAACAAAGAAGGCATGGGCTGGGCCTATAGAGTTATGTCTCTCTCTCTCATAATGACATCATCTGGACTATCAAGGGTATGGACGAGGTGGCCATTATTGATCGCTGTGGGGAATACCCCAATGTTCCACTGATAGGAACCAATGGAGGGATTACCTACAATCCATGCTTGGCCTTACGTCAGTTTGGGTGAGCCAGAAGAGAAGGGCCTCATGAATTGCTAATGCCTAGTATCATCTTTGATTTTCAAGGGGATAGCGACGAGCAACGCCGCAGATTCATAAGGGCTTGGGATAGAGTTCACAGATCTGATCCACATGAGTTGGGTCCAAAGACTTCTCTTCCAATGGAGCCATATCTCAGATGGGTTCGTATCCGTGCCCAAAAGCTAGGTATGTCGTATGAAGCCGTCCTACCTATCATTGTTGAAGTTGCTAATGAAGAAGGGGTTCTTCCGACCATCCTACATCCTCATATGCCCACTGACATCGGGGCACTAAAAAGGTCATGGATGCAGCTAAGAGAAAAGCGGGATGCTTATCGAGAAAAGTTTAATGAGCAAGAACAGAAGATCCAGAAGTTGACTAGGAAGTTGGAGAACGAGCGGATCCTCAATGACTATGTCCGCACCAACAAGAAGCGACCATGGGAGCACTGACTGTCCTTTGATTATTTCCTTTCCAGTTTTTATTTCCTTTTCAGTATTTCCTTTCTTGTAATGCCTTAAAGGAAATTTGTTGAATAATTAATTTCAAAGTTTATCTAATAAAAGTGTGTTTCATTTCTTGTTTACGAATTTGAATCTCTCGATGTCTTTGAAATCATATCATACACATTTCATTCCATGCACCTCATAACAGGTACCCTTATAGGTTTTC
Organism: Vicia faba; assembly: GCA_948472305.1. Lineage (NCBI taxonomy): Eukaryota > Viridiplantae > Streptophyta > Magnoliopsida > Fabales > Fabaceae > Vicia > Vicia faba. The sequence continues at coordinate 1,129,101,458 of OX451737.1, forward strand.
TCATCTTCTTCGTTATTTATTTCAGCATCATGTCTGCTGAACCATCAACTGAGCAAGAAATCAAGGCCCTACAGGCTCAAAATTCCCAATTCCAAGAGTTGTTCATGAATCTAGCTAAGGGTCAGCAAGATCTGAAGACCCTTATTCTAAAAGAGAAGAAGAAGAAGAAGAGGACAATCCTATTTAACACAGGTCACAGGTTTGGAAACAGGCTACGGGATGAAGTTGATTTGACCACCTCATCTGGAGGGAAAGATAGTCAGGAAGAAAGGAGGGCTCCTAGCCCTGTGGTTTCAGACAATGAGATGGACTTCGACGAAGACCAGTATCCTCCGGCTGAGGATAGATACAAGCAACTGGAAGATTGGTTGAGTGCGATGGAAGTACAGAAAGTGCCTGGTCTGGACTTTGGTGATCTGGGTCTATCATCTGGGGTGGTGATTCCCCACAAATTTAAAGCACCAGCCTTTGCTAAGTATGACGGAGTTTCTTGTCCAAAGCTGCACCTCCGGTCATATGTAAGGAAGATTCAGCCGTACACCACTGATAAGAACCTATGGATCCACTTCTTTCAAGACAGTCTCTCAGGGACTCAGCTTGAATGGTTTTACCAGTTAGACGGAGCCAGTATCCACAGTTGGGAAGATTTGGCTACTGCTTTCTACAAGAAGTACCAATATAATTCCGACCTCGCTCCCACGCGTACCCAGCTCCAGGGTATGTCTATGGGAACGGGCGAAGGTTTCAAAGATTATGCTCAGAAGTGGAGGGACCTCGCCGGAAGAGTGCAACCACCCTTGGCTGATCGGGAGCTTGTGGATATGTTTCTGGGGACCTTGTTTGGTCCGTTTTTCAACCATTTGATTGGAAGCTCTTCGTCTGGGTTTACAGAGCCAATTATGACTGGTGAAAGGATTGAGGCTGGTATTAAGGTTGGTAAGATACAAAAGGGTGCCTCATCAAGCACCGAGAAGAAGCCTTTTAAGAAGGAGTCAAGTGCTGTTTACAGTTCGAAAATCCAGAATAGACCCGAACACCGCCAAGCTGTTAATGCGGTTGTTATTTTAAGACCTGCTGGGGCTCCTCAGCGCAACAATCAACAAAATTCCGAGATACCTCGAAGGCAATTCACCCATCTCAACATGACTTTGTCTCAGATTCTGCCGCAGTTATTGAAAACCAATCTAGTAACTCCAAAGGAGGCTCCGCAGAATCCCAACACTGCATCGCCTAAGTACAATCCTAATGCCTGCTGTGCTTTTCACTCTGATAGCCCGGGACATGATACAGATGATTGTTGGGCTTTAAAGAACAAGATACATGACTTAATTGATGCTAAGGAGATTGAGTTTGAGGCGCTCGAAAGACCTAATGTTGTGACTGCTCCTATGCCCAAGCATGGAGTAAATGCTATAGAAGAAGACTCATTTGTGGTTTCTGTGAACGACATTGTTACCCCTTTGATGACTGTGAAGAAGAACCTTTTGCTAGCCGGTTTATTTCCGGGCTGTGACGAAGGTTGTTGTATGTGTTCGGCCCTACCAACCGGTTGCCATCTTTTGAAGTCAGGTGTCCAACGTCTGATGGATAATAAAGAAATTCTGTTTGAGAAGACTGTTGTTCCTTTAGTTCATACTGAAGAAGTTGCCATTATCACCATTTTCGACAATTCTTCCAAGGCTCCCTCGAGGAAGCCTGTTAGAATTACATTTGTTCCAAGAATCACACCATTGATGATCACTGTTCCAGGGCCTATCCCCTATACATCTGATAAAGTTGTCCCTTGGCATTACAGGGCTGATGTTTACTTTCATGGAGTTAAACAAGATTTGGATGCTGATACTGACGTCAGCAATATTGTTGGACCTGCTAAAGTCACCCGCAACGGAAGACTTTTCTCACCTAATATCTCTCCACCAACTGCCCGAAAACCTGTTGTTATCACACCTTCCAGTGTACCTGCTACTATTCCTGTTCAAGTTCCCATTCTTACCCTTGTTGCCGAGTCATCTAACACCCGGAGCAAAGGGACCACTGATGAGCCTGCCCAGACGGAGGCACCAAAGACGATTACTGTTGAAGCCTCTAGGCAAGAGATGGAAGAAATTTTGAAGATCATCAAGAAGAGCGACTACAATGTAGTCGAGCAGTTGGGGCAAACCCCATCCAAGATCTCCATGTTTTCACTAATGCTATGCTCAGAGGCCCATGCCAAGGCTCTGATTGCTTTCTTGAAAACTGCACACGTAACGCAAGAAACATCAGCTGATCAGTTCAAAGATTGTGTGGCTAGTTTGACGGCTGATAATGGGTTGGGTTTCTTTGACGCCGACTTGACTGCTAAAGGGAAGAATCACAACGATGCCCTGCATGTCTCCATTGAATGCAGGTGCACTACTCTTGTTCATGTATTAGTGGATACTAGTTCCTCATTGAACGTTTTGCCTAAGAAAGCTCTAAACCGGTTGGACTGTGAAGGGTTAGAGCTGAAACCAAGTAACATTGTCGTCAGGGCCTTTGATGGGTCTAAGAGGATGGTGCATAGAGAAGTGGATATTCCAATTAAGGTGGGTTCTCAGGTTTTCAACTCTACATTCTACGTGATGGACATTCGTCCATCTTATTCTTATTTGATGGGTCGCCCATGGATCCACAAAGTTGGGGCCGTAACCTCAACGCTCCACTAGAAGCTGAAGTACCCAGTGAAAAGGAAGATCGTGACAGTGCAAGGAGAGGAGGAGTACATGGTGATCCACCTCAACTCTTTCCGATATGTAGAGATGGAAGGGGAGTTCATTGAGACCCCATTTCAGCATTTTGAAGAGATTCCCCAGACGCTGGCATCAACTGAGACTGTTGTTGAAGATTCTCCTATGAAGATGGCTTCCTTTAGGGATGCCCGGGCTGTTGTCGAGAAAGGTGGGTGTGCAAATTGGGGCCAACTCCCTGATTTTGCATAGAAGACTAACAAGTTTGGTTTGGGTTTCACTGCAGAAGCTCAAAGGGTTGTTCAGAATGCACGGATCGGAAGACCTCCCGTGTTCATCAGCAATTCGGGAGTGAATGCCATTGAAGATGATATGGAGAAGTCTGAATTCGACAACTGGATCTATCCTACTATTGATGGCAGACTAGACAACTAGACAACAAAGTACTTCATCCCAATTTCTTTTGTTACCCAGTAATGAGACTTTTTTGTTTTGAATTTGTAACAGACAATGTTTTAAACTTTACGACCCGGTGTCTTACCCGGGACACCGTGACCTCATTTGTGAGGGCTTTATGTGTGTCATTTTCATATATCATTAATAAAAGCATTGGACATTTTCTTGCATTTCAAATTTTGCGCTCCTTGTCTTTCTTTTATTATATATTGCAAAACAGCTATTTTACACACACTCACATATACAGGTCTACATCCACTCTGGATCTCACTGGTAAAGACTCTGCTACTGCCAGTTATGACTTCAAAAATCCGATCAACTTAGCTGAAGACGTAGGTGAAGATGATTGCGAAGTTCCTGGTGAACTTGCAAGACTGCTACTCCAAGAAGAGAGGGCCATTCATCTGCACAAAGAGCTGGTGGAATCGGTAAATTTCGGTATATAGGAAGACAAGAAAGAGGTCAAGATTGGTGTAAATCTGGAGCCTAGTGTGAAGCAACGGTTGATTCAGATGTTGCAAGACTATGTTGAGATCTTTGCTTGGTCTTATGAAGATATGCCTGGGTTGGATACCGATATTGTTGTTCACCGCTTGCCTACCAAGGAAGACTGTCCTCCAGTAAAATAGAAGGTCCGCCGAATGCGCCCAGAGATGTCTGAGAAAATCAAGGCTGAAGTTATGAAACAGTTTGACGCCGGTTTTCTAGCAGTTACTTCTTACCCTCAGTGGGTTGCCAATGTGGTTCCTGTGCCGAAGAAAGATGGTAAGGTTCGAATGTGTTTTGACTACAGGGATCTGAACAGGGCAAGCCCCAAAGATGATTTCCCTCTGCCTCATATCGATGTTCTAGTTGACAACACCGCTCAGCATAATATATTCTCCTTTATGGATGGTTTCTCCGGTTATAATCAGATTAAAATGGCTCCCGAAGACATGGAGAAGACCACCTTTGTTACTCAATGGGGTACCTTTTGCTACAAGGTCATGCCATTTGGATTGAAGAATGCTGGGGCAATGTATTAGCATGCCATGGTTGCTTTGTTTCATGACATGATCCATCACGAGATTGAGGTATACGTCGACGATATGATTGCAAGATCCCAGATGGAGGAAGAACATCTTGACCACCTTCAGAAGTTATTTGACAGGTTGAAGTTGTACAAGCTGAGGTTAAACCCGAACAAGTGCACCTTCAGGGTGAGATCCGGTAAGTTGCTGGGCTTCGTCGTAAGCGATAAAGGTATTCAAGTGGATCCGGAAAAGGTGAAAGCTATACAGGAAATGCCAGTTCCCCAAACAGAGACAGAAGTCAGAGGCTTTCTGGGACGTCTGAACTATATTGCCCGATTCATCTCGCACTTGACTGCTACTTGTGAACCAATCTTCAAGTTTCTTAAGAGAGATCAAGTGGTACAATGGAATGATGAATGTCAGGCCGCTTTCGAAAGGATCAAAGAGTATCTCCAAGAGCCACCCATTCTGATGCCTCCAGTTGAAGGGAGACCTTTGATCTTATACTTGACAGTACTCGACAACTCAATGGGGTGTATGCCTGGGCAGCATGACGAGTCTGGCCGAAAAGAGCATGCTATTTATTACCTTAGCAAAAAGTTTACCGACTGTGAAACCCGATACTCACTGCTCGAGAAAACTTGTTGCGCTTTCGCATGGGCTGCTCGCCGGCTAAGACGGTATATGTTGACTCACACTACTCTATTGATATCAAAGATGGATCCAATCAAGTATATCTTCGAGAAGCCCGCCTTATCCGGAAGAATAGCAAGATGGAAGATGATCTTGACTGAGTATGACATCCAGTATACGACCCAAAAGGCAATTAAGGGAAGTGTGTTGGCAGACCATTTGGCACATCAAGCAGTGGATGATTACGAGTCTATGAACTTTGAATTCCCGGACGAGAATATCATGATAGTGTCTGACTGTGAGACACCTGGACCGGATGAATGACCTGAGGAAGGATCCCGATGGTCTATGTACTTTGATGGAGCTTCGAACGCTTTGGGTAATGGCATTGGCGCCGTGATCATATCTCCTAAAGGCTCTCATACTCCGTTCATCGCCCGACTATGTTTCAACAACACCAACAATATGGCAGAGTATGAAGCATGCATCATGGGTCTTCGAGCAGCAATTGACCTAAGGATTAAGTTTCTGAGTGTCTTCGGAGATTTCGCTCTCGTGATCAGTCAGATCAAGGGCGAGTGGGGTATGAAACACCCAAATCTTATTCCTTACAAGGAGAATGTGTTTACATTGCTTCCCCATTTCGAGGAGATAACCTTTGAACACTTCCCTAGAGAGGAGAATCAGTTAGCAGAAGCGCTAGCTATGATGTCTTCTATGTTCAAAGTCAATTGGGACAACGAAGCTCCCCGGATTGTCATTGAAAGATTGGACGAACCTGCACATTGCTGTGACATTGAGACTAAAGAGGTAGCAGATAAACCCTGGTTTCATGAGGTGAAAAGGTATCTCGAGGCTCAGGAGTACCCCGAGGGTGCATCCGTTAATGACAAGAAGTTTCTGAGGAGGTTCGCAGCAAAGTTCTTCATCAGCAATGGCATCCTTTACAAGCGTAATCATGATTCGACCTTACTGAGTTATGTGGATAAGAATGAAGCAGAAAGGATCATGGCATATTTACACAAAGGTACCTTCGGAACTCATTCCAGTGGACACACCATGGCAAAGAAAATCCTTCGGGCAGGATATTTTTGGTCCACAATGGAAGCCGATTGTTATCAACATTCTCGGACCTGTCACAAGTGCCAAGTCTATGTTGATAAGGTGCACATACCTCCGGTTCCTATGAACGTCTTGACGGCACCTTGGCCTTTTGCAATGTGGGGCATTGATATGATCGGCGAGATCAGACCTACGACATCCAACGAGCATCGTTTCATCCTCGTAGCAATCGATTACTTTACGAAGTGGGTTGAAGCAGCTTCCTTTTCTACTGTAACTAAGAACATCGTGGCACGGTTTATTCGACATAATCTGATTTGTCGATACGGTGTACCAGAGAGGATCATTACAGACAATGGTACCAACCTCAACAATAATATGATCACTGAGCTCTGCAAGCAATTCAAGATACAGCATCACAACTCTTCTCCCTACCGGCTGAAGATGAATGGGGCTGTAGAAGCAGCTAATAAGAACATTAAGAAGATTGTGCAGAAGATGACAGTGACATACAAAGACTGGCACGAGATGTTATCGTTTTCTCTTCATGGGTACCGTACCTCAGCACGGATGTCAACAGGGGCAACACCTTATTCCTTGGTATATGGTATGGAGGCTGTCTTGCCCATCGAAGTTCAGATACCCTCTGTGATACGGTGGGAGAACTGACTTGAGGTTTTGCATTTTGTTTTCGCAAATGTTTCGGTTGAGCAAGAGTCGCCACCGACTTTTTATTTTATCCTAAGGAAAGGTTAAAAAGCACAGCAAAAACCTTTTGAGATGTTTTCTTGGGTTCAGGGAGTAGATTATAGAAAGGGAAGGTATTAGCACCCTTCCTATCCATGGTTATCCATGGGATCTTAGTTACTTGCTTAAATCAACTTGCCTTGATTTTCAATTGTTTGAAATGGTGCTTTGTGTGTGTGGGTTTGAAAATGTTTTGAAAAGAGGCCAATGTGGTGGCAACCTTTGTAATGATCCATGTTGGGATGTATACAAAGGGGTACTTGTCTTTTGAAAAGTTTTCAATGTTTTTTGAAAGTTGTTTTGAAAGTGTGTTGCGATGTGTGTTTTGAAAAATAGGCAAGTGTTTTTGTTTTGCAAGTTGGCAAGTAACCAAGAGTTTGTCTACTCTAAATTTCTCAAAGATTTTTGCTATGTTTTAACCCTTTTAACAATTTTGTTCCACCATTGTATTTGGTGGACAATCTTGTGTTAGGATGTGAACGGGACGGGCGCGGGTCATCGTTTAGACCATGATTGCAATGGTGCCAAGTATCTTTGGGCAATTTTTCTTTAAGGGACTTGATCATTTTTAGGCAACTTTTGAAAGCGTCATCGAGGGACTATGATCATTTGAATTGATTTGGTTTTTGCCAAAGATACTCAACATGCAATATGGCCTATTATTGAAGGCAACAAGTGGAGTACCCTAGGGGTGCAAGTGTGATTAGTGTTGTCCATTTTTCATGCTTGTTTATCTTGAATTTAGGTCAAACTAATTGTTGGTTTTTTGCATACAAAACCCTAAGTCTATCATGGTATAATTAGAAAGCTTAAAAATACGAAATTAAAAGTCCTAAGTTATTACACAATGATCATGGGAATGGGGGTACAAATGTTCAAATGGGGATGAGACTTCATAGGAGGATAGTGTCCAATATTTACAACCAAATTGAATTGCGCAAATATAAATGTAAAGATGTATAAGAATAGAGCAATATATATGTGAAAGTATTTTTGTGTAGGTATATGTTTTATTCACAAGCAAAATAAAAATAATTAAAAGAAAGTTAATTTTTGAATATTTTCGTGTTTAGGGCATAAACCCTAATTTTGCTAAATAAAAGGTATTAATTATTTATTAAGTATTATATACAATATTTATTAATTATGTGTAAAAAATAAATAAAAAGAAAGTATATTGTCAAAAAATGATTTTCAAGTTAAATATGAATAAAAATAAAAATGTATTATTTTTTATGTTTTTAACCTAAATATACTAATAAATATATAAGTATTTACATTATTTATTAAATATATATTATATGTACAAAACTAAATATTTAATATTATTAAAAAAAAAGTATATTTTTTATAAAATGTTTTCAAAAGATAAAATAAATTAAAATCAGAAAATAAAAGTGCTTTGTATTATTTCTTTGTATTTTAAATAAAAGTATGTTTAGATTTATTTATGTACAAAACTAAATGAAACAAAATAAATGTCAAAAAAATGCAAAAAAATGTGGGAAAAATATTTTTAATGTTTATTTATGTTTAGATAAAAATATAAAAACAAAATCAAAAGGAAAAAATCAAAAATAACAAAGATATCTCAAAATGGGCCAGGGGGGTGCATGTGTAAAACAGTGGTGTGAAAAGGAAAAACATTTCAGGCCCATCCCAAAACCTATCTTCTTCAACCTCCAGCAAGCTTTGTTCAAAAAACGCGCGTTTTACATACTGATTCAAACATCCTGATTCTTGGACTTTTAGCACAAACTCATAACATGAAAGATGTCAAGCATCAAGCCATAATTCCATACATATAAAAAACTCAACTTAACTCTCAGAAATGAGAGAGAATTTCTCCATCCCTAATTCTTAACCTAAGTTTTTGTCAATGTTCAGGTTCAAAATACTCTCAACATATGCAATATAAATGGAAAGTGAAGATATGTATAGCTTCAGGGCCATGAGTAGAACATTTTTCATTCATAAACTTAGAGCTAACTCTTCCTATATTGAGAGATAGAAGTCCATGAACTTACCTGTTCAGCTTGGATCGTGTCTGGCAATGGAGGCACTTTCAAGGCAAGGTGAGGATTGGTAAAGCTTGCTTGAAGTTCAGGGATGCTATTCCAAACTTTAGCTTGCTTTGAAACCAAGTGAATCAAGCTATGGCAATCAACCTGCAAAACAGAAAAAGTAAAAATGGTGAAGTGGGTTAGAGGTGTTACAGGTCGTGTCCAATGCTTGGGATAGCTTGTATACGTGATATGGAATGTGTATGAGCTGGTTTTAGCAAGAATGCACGAGTGGATTGGCTTATGGAAGTCCAACTGCAGAGGTGACTCTGTTTTCTGCAGTAGGATGGTGTTTTGAGGTTTGATGAGGTTTTGAATGTTTTTTTTCTCATGCCTTAGCTTAGGTTTGATGTTTGGAAGGTGTACAACAAGTTTGTCTAAGCTAGTTCTTGCAGCAATGAGAGTTGTGTTTCAAAATGCAAGGTTTCTTCTATGTGAAGCAAGGAAATGCCAACTTGGTTTCTAGGCTTGTACAGGCCCCTCAAATGTGCAGCATCTTTTTGTCTTGATCAGTGTGTTATGTCCATGAATCTTGTGTCCAAAGATACGCATTGTACCTCTTGATTTGCAAACTTGACATAAAGTTCTACTTTACAAAAATGGATAAATCACTTTTTCCAATTAAGGCTTAACTCTTTATGTAATGACTATATGAACAAAACAAAGCTAAAACACAATGGATTGGCATTTAATTATTGAGTAAGAAAAGGATTAGAGGCCTGTAACTAGCTTGCTCATGCTGATTTGAAAAATTGCAAAGTGTATGAACATATACATGGCCATGAATCAAAGTGACTTTTGCTCAAATTTCCAAATTCGATTCTCCCTAACCACAAGGTTGTTTGATGAGTTCTTGGACATTTTGGAAAGCTTGGAATGTGTACTACAATCCATCTTTGTAATGAAAATTGAAATTCCAAGTGGAAGCATGTGAAAAGTGGCCATGAAGTTAGGCAAAAATCTTGCCTAGAATAGGTCAAAATTTTTCTAAGTTAAGAATGTTTTGCACCCTTGTTCCCAAAATCATAACTTGAGCTACAAGCTTCTTTTGAGGAAACTTTGTGAATCAAAGTTATATATTTTGCAATAGACTATAACTTTCATGTTTTGACTTTTGTTTGAATCCAAATTAATCTTGATGAAAAAATGGGACAAAGTTAGGAAAAAATTAGGGATTTTCATAACTTGGAAAAATTCTAAGTTATGAAAATTCTTCATTTCAAACCCTAATTTGTGATTTTTGATCTCTTGATGAACAAGTTTCATGTTTTGACATGTTTTGATGAAAAATGAATCTTGACACTTGATTTGGACCAAAAAGTCAAAGTTTGACTTTTCAGTATACAGTCAACAATTGATCAATTGACTGGAAAATTCATCTGTCAATCTTGTGCATTTGGGATCTTCTGAACTTGTTGAACATGTCAAAACAATTTCATGGGGTCCTTGAGTCCATATGTGAGCTTGGTTTGCCATTGGCTAGGTCAAACAGTAAAAAATTGCCTTTATGCAGTCAAAACCCTAAAAATGACCATTTTGCCCTTTTGGTGATCTGATCAAATTTCTTGTGGAATTGTGATCCAAACTTGATAAAATGGTCCATATAAGTTTATAATGTTTATGTGGGTCAAAAATCATGAGGTTTGACTGTCAATTGACCACAGTTGACTTTTCCCCAATACAGCTGATTTCTAGGTCAATTGTCCGATTGACTGGGCAAAGATTGGAATCAAGGCTTGAAACTTGCTATGGATAAACTTGTGAGTCCAACATGAAGCATGAAAGTCATCTTGGGCATTTTAGGTCAAAACATCTTTGTGCAAACACAAACCCTAATTTGGGTCAATAGTGCAAGGAGGAGTCTTGAGCAGAGGAAACCCTAACTGGATCTTGAGCTCCAAGGGTCTTGTGGTGAGAAAATGTTGAGGAAATGGGAGGGCAAATTTTGGGGTACAACAGTTGCCCCTGTTCAATCTTCTTGAACCTGAAGAGTTAGATTGGCAAGTTTGCGTTTCGTGACTCGAGGGTTAAAAGAGATTGGACACTAGAGTGCCCGTAAATTTGCACTCGCACGCTGGAGTATCAGCAATGTGATGTCGGGAATGGGCTTATAGATGCCATTTGGAGAGATGGTGGATAGGAGGATGGGCTTATAGATTCCATCTGGAGACGTGACAGAACCTTGTCGGGAATGGGCTTATAGATGCCATCTGGAAGTGTTGATCGCGTAAGAGATTCCTTAGCGAGAACTTACGTACTTTGAGAAAGGAAGATGTTTCCTGGCTTGTTACAGGTGTTGATTTTCAATCTCTTCATGCAGATATGCCCTAGATAGATGCAGGTATCGAATCTGGAATTGTCGTCTACAGATATTCCCTGGATGGATACAGGTATTGAATCTGGAATTAGTTGCTCACAAATGTGCCCTGGCTAGATACATGAATCGAATCTGGAATTGCAAAAAGTTGGTAGAGATAGCTTTCCTGGCTGGATACAGGTGTCGTCCTCTGACCTGAGAATGAAAGATAACTTCCTGGCCTGTTACAGGGGTTGATCTTCAAACCGTTCATAAAGATATGCCCTGGCTAGATACAGGTATCGAATCTACGATCAATCACTCACAGATGTGCCCTGGCTAGATACAGGAATCGAATCTGGATTTGTGATATTTGATAGTAATCATCTTTTGGAATGATCTTTTTCCTGAAAAGGCAAAACATCAGTTGTATGCAATGTCATGATGTATGAGATGCATGATGTCATGATGCTCAAAATGAGTTAGTGTTGTATGCACTTTGTCATGTATGTAAACAGGATGTATGAAATGTATATGAATGTATTTTCGTCTAGGAAATTAAATCCTTGACGACTGGTCGGGGAATCAAATCCTGAGCTGATGTTGAAGAGAAGAGTTCTTCGTTTCTGCTGGGGATGATGGTTGCAAGAATAAACCGATAGGAGAAGATGACTCCGTTGGGGCATAAACTTGTTGGAGAGATTACTCTGAGGGGAATCACTCTGTGGGAAGAGATATTTCACTGAGGCTTTGATGAGAGCTTCGCTGGGGATTCCGTTGATAAGTTATGTTGGAGAATTTGATGAACTCCGCTGGGGGTGGGAAGAGCTTTGCCGAGGACGGACTTTCCGTGGTAATTAGCTGAGGATAACCCAGTTATAAGCCCTGATGGGAAATAACTTCTGAATAAAGTCGGGGAGATTCGTTCGTACTCTGCAGGGGATAAGCTTCCAGAATCTACTGGGGATAAGCTCCGAGACCTGCTGGGGATATGGATTCAACTCTCCTGGGGAAAAATTTTGTTTAGACTGTACTAGGGTGTTGGTATTCCGCCGGGGAACAATCTCATATTAAGACTGTCGGGGACGCTTGTTGAGGGATGTCTATACTCCACTGGGGATTGTTGTGCCTTTCCAGGGTTGATAGGAAACCAACTCTACTTGGGGAAAGCAATGCTAAATCTTGTCTTACTCTGTGGGGGAGTTGAGGTAGCTTGGTCACGTTCTTCAGTTGAACCTACCTTGGTACCTTGGCGGACAAAGCAACTAGACCGCTTGGTTACTTCAATATTGCCCCCTGTTTCTGATGTCACTTGTCATTAACCCTTTGTTTCGTATGTAAACATTTATGATCTAGCAATTTAATGTCAAATGCATATATAAAAAATGAGCATTGGACGTTCTTTGCAAAACAAAACAAAAAAAGGAAAAACAATGGATAATTTGACTGAAAAATTGAATTTGTATTGATTTTGAAATTTGCCTGTAAATAGGCGTTTATGTACAGGAGGTTGACGTCCTAGTAAGAGAACGCCGCCGAATAACATAGAGTTTATACAATTTTGAAAAGGAAACAAAACAGCTATGTGAAAACTAATCCCACTGGGTTCCAACTCTGCTATCGCCTTTATGTCTTCAAGCGTCTCATCATTTTGCTGCTTAGTTGAAGATGAAGCTGATTGACCGATGTCGAAGTCTGAGCCCTGATAGTTGATGCCGAAGTCTGAGCCCTGATAGTTGATGCCGTATTCTGGATGCAAGGTGATCTAATGAGACATAGTATTATGCTTTATCCCTAACTTTTTCCTGGACCGCCCTTTCGGGTTTTCAGTCCACCGGGATACCCATTTTTGCCCAAGCCGCCTTTTCAGGTTTTCGACTTGCCGGGTGTACAGATTCTTTCATTTCATCCCTTATTTTTGCCCGAACACTTTTGGTTCGCCAGGAAGCCCTTATTTTTGCCTAGGTGTGTCAACCTAGCGGGTCCTTAGTTCATGCGTAGTATCTTTTTACTATGTCTGCATTGGCGGGGTGAGGAAGGTCGTCACCATCCATGGTAGTTAGAATCATAGCTCCTCCTGAGAAGATATGTTTAACCACAAATGGCCTTTCGTATGTAGGGGTCCATTTCCCCCTGGGATCACTTTGAGGAAGGATGATGCGCTTGATTACCAGATCTCCGACTTGATACTCTTGTCGTCTGACTTTCTTGTTAAATGCCCTGATCATCCGTTTTTGGTAGTCTGACCATGACAAATAGCAGTGAGTCTCTTTTCGTCAATTAGGTTTAATTGATCAAGTCGAGTCTGGATCCAGTCATCTTCGCTCAAGTCTGCATCCTTCATTATCCGGAGAGAGGGTATTTGTACTTCAATAGGCAAGACTGCCTCCATGCCATAGACCAAGGAAAAGGGAGTTGCCCCTGTTGACGTCCGTGTCGAGGTACGGTACCCATGAAGAGTGAACGGTAACATTTCGTGCCAATCTTTGTAGGTCACTGTCATCTTCTGCACAATCTTCTTGATATTCTTATTGGCTGCTTCTACAGCCCCATTCATCTTCGGCCGGTAAGGTGAAGAGTTGTGGTGCTGTATCTTGAATTGCTCGCAAAGCTCAGTGATCATCTTGTTGTTAAGATTGGTACCATTATCCGTAATGATCCTCTCAAGTACACCGTATCGACAGATCAGATTGTGCCGAATGAATCGTGCCACGACGCTCTTGGTTACAGTAGCGTAAGAAGCTGCTTCAACCCACTTTGTGAAGTAGTCGATCGCTACCAAGATGAATCGATGTCCGTTAGATGCCGTAGGTCGGATCTCTCCGATCATATCGATGCCCCACATTGCAAAAGGCCAAGGTGCTGTCAAGACGTTCAGAGGAACCGGAGGAATGTGCACCTTATCAGCATAGATCTGGCATTTATGACAAGTTCGCGAATGCTGATAACAGTCGGCTTCCATTGTGGACCAGAAATATCCTGCCCGAAGGATTTTCTTTGCCATGGTATGTCCACTGGAGTGTGTTCCGAAGGTACCTTCATGTAGCTCTGCCATGATCTTTTCTGCTTCAGTTTTATCCACACAACGCAGTAAGGTTGAATCATGGTTTCGCTTGTAGAGAATGCCGTTGCTGAGGAAGAAATTTGCCGCAAACCTTCTTAGGAACTTCTTGTCATTGACCGATGCGCCCTCGGGGTATTCTTGAGCCTCAAGGTACCTTTTCACTTCATGATACCAAGGTTTCTTTGTTACCTCTTCGGTCTCGAGATCGCAACAATGTGCAGGTTCGTCTAATTTCCAAATGATGATCCGGGGCGCCTCGTTGTCCCATTTGACTTTGAACATAGAAGACATCGTAGCCAATGCGTCCGCTAACTGATTCTCCTCTCTTGGGAAGTGCTCAAAAGTTATCTCCTCGAAGTGGGGAATCAACGTCAACACATACTCTTTGTAAGGAATAAGATTTGGGTGTTTCGCATCCCACTCGCCTTTGATCTGATTGATCACGAGAGCGGAATCTCCGAAAACACTCAGAAACTTGATCCTTAAGTCAATTGCAGCTTTAAGACCCATGATACATGCCTCATACTCTGCCATGTTGTTGGTGCAGTTGAAACATAGTCGGGCAGTAAGTGGAGTATGAGTGCCTTTAGGGGATATGATCACAGTGCCGATACCATTACCCAAAGCGTTTAAGGCTCCGTCGAAGTGCATAGACCATCGGGATCCTTCCTCAGGTCCTTCATCCGGTCCAGGTACTTCACAATCAGTTACTACCATGATATCTTCATCTGGAAATTCAACGACTGGTAATCGTCCACAGGTTGGTGTGCTAAATGGTCTGCCAATACACTTCCTTTGATTGCTTTTTGAGTCGTGTACTGGATGTCATATTCCGTCAAGATCATTTGCCATCTTTCTATTCTTCCGGACAGAGCAGGCTTTTCGAATATGTACTTGATTGGATCCATTTTTGAAATCAACAGCGTAGTGTGAGTCATCATATACTGTCTCAGCCGGCGAGCAGCCCATACCAGAGCGCAACAAGTTTTCTCGAGCAGTGAGTACCGAGTCTCACAGTCGGTAAACTTTTTGCTCAGGTAATAAATAGCGTGCTCTTTTCGGCCAGACTCGTCATGATGCCCCAGCACGCACCCCATTGAATTGTCAAGTACTGTCAAGTATAAGATTAGAGGTCTTCCTTCAACCGGCGGCATAAGAATGGGTGGTTCTTGGATCTCTTTGATCTTTTCGAAAGCAGTCTGACATTCATCATTCCAACGTACTACTTGATCTTTCTTTAGTAGTTTGAAGATTGGCTCACAGGTAGCAGTTAGATGCGAGATGAATCGGGAAATGTAATTCAACCGTCCTAGAAAACCTCTGACTTCTTTCTCTGTCTTGGGAGTTGGCATCTCTTGTATGGCTTTCACCATGGAAGGGTCCACTTGAATACCTTTGTCGCTTACAATGAAACCCAACAATTTTCCAGATCTCACCCCAAAGGTGCACTTGTTTGGGTTCAACCTCAGCTTGTACAACTTCAGAAGGTCAAACAACTTCCGTAGATGGTCAAGGTGTTCCTCCTCAGTTTGGGACCTTGCAATCATATCATCGACATACACTTCTATCTCGTGGTGGATCATGTCATGAAATAAAGCAACCATGGCAAGTTGGTAAGTTGCCCCAGCATTTTTCAACCCAAATGGCATGACCTTGTAGCAAAAAGTGCCCCACTGAGTAAGAAAAGTGGTCTTCTCCATATCATCGGGAGCCATCTTGATCTGATTATAACCGGAGAAACCGTCCATGAAGGAGAAAACTTTATGCTGAGCAGTATTGTCAACCAGAACGTCGATATGAGGCAGAGGGAAATCGTCCTTAGGGCTGGCCCTGTTCAATCCCTGTAATCAACACACATTCGGACCTTACCATCTTTCTTTGGCACTGGAACCACGTTGGCAACCCACTGAGGGTAAGAAGTTACAGCTAGAAACCCGGCATCAAATTGTTTCATAACCTCAGCTTTGATTTTCTCGGACATCTCTGGACGCATACGGCGGACCTTCTGCTTTACCGGAGGGCAGTCTTCCTTGGTAGGAAGGTGATGAACCACAATGTCGGCATCCAAATCAGGCATGTCTTTGTAAGACCAAGCAAAGATTTCCATGTAGTCATGCAGCATCTGAATCAACCGTTGTTTCACACTGAGCTCTAGATTGGCACCAATCTTGACTTCCTTTCTATCTGTCTCAGTACCCAGATTTACCGTTTCCACTGGCTCTTCGTGTGGCTGAATGGCCCTCTCTTCCTGGAGTAGCAGTCTTGCAAGTTCACCAGGCACTTCGCAATCATCTTCACCTTCGTCCTCGGCTAAGTTGATCGGATTTTCGAAGTCATAACTGGCAGTAGCAGAGTCGTTACCAGTGAGATCCAGAGTGGATTGGAACCTGTATAAGTGAGTGTGTGTAAATATAGCTGTTTTGCGATATATAAATAAAGAAAGAAAAGGAGCACAAGATTTGAAATGCAACAAACGTCCAATGTTTTGATTAATGATATATGAAAATGTCATACAAAAGCCCTCACAAATGGAGCCGCGGTGCCCCGGGTAGGACACCGAGCCATAGAAGTTTCAACATATTGTTTGTTACAAATTGAAAACAAAAGAGTTCATTACTGAGTGACAAAAGTAATAGGTGTAAAGTCTTTGGCAGTCCAGTTCCTTGGTCCACTGTCGGTTGTTGGGTAGATCCAGCTGTCAAATTCCGCTTCCTCCACGTCGTCCTCAATATCATTCACTCCTGGGTTGGTGATGAACACAGGAGGTCTTCCGGTCCTTGCTTTGTGAACAGCCCTCTGAGCCTTTGCAGTGAAGCCCAGCCCAAACTTGTCAGTCTTCGGAGTGAATTCAGGAAGTCGACCCCAGTTTGCGCACTCACCTTTCTCAATCACAGCTCGAGCATCCTTCAAGGAAGCCATCTTCAAAGGAGGGTCTTCAATCACAGTTTCAGCCGACGCCAACGTCTGAGGCACCTCTTCAAAGTGTTGAAAGGGGGTTTCAATGAATTCCCCATCCATTTCTATATACAGGAACGAGTTTAGGTGGCTGACCATATATTCCTCTTCCCCTTGAACTGTAACAATCTTTCCTCTGACTGGGTACTTAAGCTTTTGATGTAGTGTGGAGGTCACAGCTCCAGCCTTATGGATCCACGGACGACCCAACAAACAAGAGTAGGATAGACGGATGTCCATCACATAGAAAGTCGAGTCAAAAACTTGAGAACCAACCCTGATTGGAATGTCAACCTCACCATGTACCATCCTTTTCGAACCGTCAAAGGCTCGGACAACAATGTTACTAGGCTTGAGTTCCAGACCCTCGCAATCCAATCTGTCTAGGGCCTTCTTGGGCAATACATTCAATGAAGAACCTGTGTCTACCAACACATGGGCAAGAGTAGTGCCCCTACATTCAATAGAGACATGCAGGGCATCATTATGGTTCTTTCCTTTTGCAGTCAGATCGGCGTCAGAGAAGCCCAAACCATTATCGGCAGTCAAGTTGGCCACACAATCAGTGAATTGATCAGCAGACATTTCTTGTGGCACATGGGCCGTCTTTAGGAAGGAGATCAGGGCCTTGACATGGGACTCTGAACATAGCAACAGTGATAGCATAGAAATTTTTGATGGGGTGTGCCCCCAACTGCTCAACAACATTGAAATCACTTTTCTTGATAATTTTGAGGATCTCCTCCATCTCTTGCTGGGAGGCTTCAATAGTGGTTGTCTTCGGCGCCTCCGTCAGGGCAGGCAAATCAGCAGCAATCCCTTTGCCCCGAGCATCAGAGGACTCGACAACAGAGGTAGAAACAGGAACTTGATTAGGAAGTGGAACATGCACACTTGCGGGTGTGATGATAAGGGGTTTCTGAATAGCTGGTGGCGAAATATCTGGTGAAAACAGCCTACCACTGCGAGTAATTTTGGCAGGCCCGGTGATGCTACTGACACCGGTACTTGTATCAAATTCTTGCTTTACCCCAAGAACATAAACATCTGCCCCATAGTGCCATGGGACAGCTTTGTCGGATGTATAAGGGAGGGGCCCCGGAACAGTAATGATGATAGGAGCAATCTTCTGAGTGGACATGATTTTGACAGGTTTCTTTGAAGGAGCTTTGGGAGGTTTGTTGAAAATAGTGACAATAGAAACTTCTTCGGCAGGGACAGCAGGAACAACAATCTTCTCAAACAAGATTTCCTTGCTATCCATCAGGCTTTGGATACCTGATTTCAGCAAAGGACAACCAAAAGACGAAACAGCACATAGAAGGCAATCTTCATCGCATCCCGGAAATAAACCGGCTAGCAACAGATTCCTTTTAACAGTCGATAATGGAGTAACAATCTCCTCCACGGAGGCAACATATCGGTCTTCTTCCACAGCACTCACTCCATGCTGGGGCATGGGAGCAGTCACAACATTGGGTCTTTCGGGCGCCTCAAACTGTATTTCTTTAGCATCAATAAGGTCTTGAACCTTATTCCTCAGAGCCCAACAATCAACCGTAGTATGCCCGGGGCTATCAGAGTGATAAGTGCAACGGGAGTTGGGGTTATACTTCGGAGAAGCTGTGTTCAACACCTTCGGAGCTTCCTTGACAGTTACCAGATTGGTTGACAGTAGTTGCGGCAAAATCTGAGACAGAGTCATACTGATCCGAGTGTACTGCCTTTTAGGCCTCTCACCCCTTTGTTGATTATACTGCTGAAGAGTAGCAGCAGGCTTTGAAATTACCAATGCATTGACAGCTTGGCGGCGTTCCGGTTTAACTTGTCTTCTTGGACCATAAACAACACTAGCTTCCTTCTTGAAAGGCTTCTTATCAGTACTCGCGGAGGCACCTTTCTGTATCTTCCCTGACTTGATACCAGCTTCTATCCTCTCACCAGTCAAGATCAAATATGTAAATCCAGCAGAAGAATTACCGATCAGATGATTGAAGAATGGACCAGACAGGGTCCCTAGGAACATGTCAACAAGTTCACGGTCAGTCAAAGGAGGCTGCACCCTGCCAGCCAAGTCTCTCCACTTTTGCGCATACTCCTTGAATCCTTCGCCTGTTCCCAGTGACATACCCTGAAGTTGGGTACGCGTGGGAGCGAGGTCAGAATTGTACTGATACTGTCTAAAAAACGCAGTAGCCAAGTCCTCCCAGTTTCGGATACTGGCTCCATATAACTGATAGAACCATTCGAGTTGAGACCCCGAAAGGCTATCCTGAAAGAAATGGATCCATAGGTTCTTGTCTGTAGTGTAAGGTTGGATCTTTCTTACATATGATCTGAGATGCATCTTAGGACAGGAAGCCCCATCGTACTTTGCAAAGGCAGGCGCCTTGAACTTGTGTGGGATCACCACCCCAGAAGATAAACCTAAATCTCCGAAATCCAACCCCGACACATTTTGGATCTCCATGGCGCTTAAACGGTCCTCTAGTTGCTTGTATCTGTCTGCAGCAAGAGGGTACTGTTCATCATTGTAATCCGTCTCGTTGTCGGAGACTGCAGGACTAGGAGCCCTTCCCCCTTGGGGACTGTCTTTCTCTGCAGAGGAAGTAGCCTGATCATCCTCATTATGGAGTGTATTCCCAAACCTGCGTCCAGTGTTAAACAGTGAAGTCCTCTTCTTCTTCTTCTTCTTCTTCAAGAGCAGAGCCTTCAACTCCTGTTGACCTTGGGCTAAGCTCATGACCAGCTCTTGAAACAGGGCGTTCTGGGCCTGGAGGGCCTTGATAGCTTGTTCATTGGATGATTCAGGATTCATGATGACTGTTCAAATAAACAGCGAAGAAGATTAAGCAACCTGTGGAAAAAGGGTACCTGTTATGCATATGATGCAATGAGATGCGTATGTTTTATGTTTTCAAAGACAATCGGGATTCAACTTTGTAGACAAAAGGGAAACACACTTCATTAGATTCAAACTTTAAATTGTTCAACAACTTGCCCTTAGGCATTACAGGAATGAAAAAACTGAAAAGGAAATAAAAGCTGTAAAAGGAAACATCCAAAGCTCATCAGTGCTCCCATGGCCTCCTCTTCTCATTACGGATATAGTCATTCAGAATCCGCTCTTCCTCCAATTTCTTAGTCAGCTTCTGAATCTTCCGTTCTTGTTCGTTGAACTTTTCCCGATAAAAATCTCGTTCTTCCTTTAGCTGCGCCCAAGATCTCTTTAGCGTATCAACATCAGTGGGTATCTGAGGAGGGAGGACAGTTGGAGGAACCCCGTCTTCATCGGGAGATTCAAGAATGATAGGTCTGACAGCTTCATATGGCATTCCTAACTTCTGAGCATGGATGCGGACCCATCTGCAATAGGGCTCCAATGGTAGAGAAGTCTTCGGTCCCAACTCATGTGGGTCAGCTTTGTGAATTCTGTCCCAAGCCTTAATGAATCCATGGCGTAGTTTGTCAATGCCTACCTGAAATTCAAAATGGAAGTGAGGAACCAACATCTCATGAGGCCCTACTCTTCTGGCTCTTCCAAACTGACGGAGAGCTAAACACGGATTATAAGAGATTCCTCCCTGGGTACCGATAAATGGAACCTTAGGGTATTCTCCGCAACGATCAATAACATCTACCTCATCCAAACCTCTGAGAGTCCAAGTGTGTCATTATCAGTGAGAGACATTAACCTATGAGCCCAACCCTTTCCTTCTTCATTCTTCAGCACGAACTTAGGAAGGTGCGAAATAAACCACCTCGTAGAAATCAATTACTTTACGAAGTGGGTTGAAGCAGCTTCCTTTGCTACTGTAACTAAGAACGTCGTGGCACGGTTTATTCGACATAATCTGATTTGTCGATACGGTGTACCAGAGAGGATCATTACAGACAATGGTACCAACCTCAACAATAAGATGATCACTGAGCTCTGCAAGCAATTCAAGATACAGCATCACAACTCTTCTCCCTACCGGCTGAAGATGAATGGGGCTGTAGAAGCAGCTAATAAGAACATTAAGAAGATTGTGTAGAAGATGACAGTGACATACAAAGACTGGCACGAGATGTTACCGTTTTCTCTTCATGGGTACCGTACCTCAGCACGGATGTCAACAGGGGCAACACCTTATTCCTTGGTATATGGTATGGAGGCTGTCTTGCCCATCGAAGTTCAGATACCCTCTGTGATACGGTGGGAGAACTGACTTGAGGTTTTGCATTTTGTTTTCGCAAATGTTTCGGTTGAGCAAGAGTCGCCACCGACTTTTTATTTTATCCTAAGGAAAGGTTAAAAAGCACAGCAAAAACCTTTTGAGATGTTTTCTTGGGTTCGGGGAGTAGATTATAGAAAGGGAATGTATTAGCACCCTTTCTATCCATGGTTATCCATGGGCTCTTAGTTACTTGCATAAATCAACTTGCCTTGATTTTCAATTGTTTGAAATGGTGCTTTGTGTGTGTGGGTTTGAAAATATTTTGAAAAGAGGCCAATGTGGTGGCAACCTTTGTAATGATCCATGTTGGGATGTATACAAAGGGGTACTTGTCTTTTGAAAAGTTTTCAATGTTTTTTGAAAGTTGTTTTGAGAGTGTGTTGCGATGTGTGTTTTGAAAAATAGGCAAGTGTTTTTGTTTTGCAAGTTGGCAAGTAACCAAGAGTTTGTCTACTCTAAATTTCTCAAAGATTTTTGCTATGTTTTAACCCTTTTAACAATTTTGTTCCACCATTGTATTTGGTGGACAATCTTGTGTTAGGATGTGAACGGGACGGGCGCGGGTCATCGTTTAGACCATGATTGCAATGGTGCCAAGTATCTTTGGGCAATTTTTCTTTAAGGGACTTGATCATTTTTAGGCAACTTTTGAAAGCGTCATCGAGGGACTATGATCATTTGAATTGATTTGTTTTTTGCCAAAGATACTCAACATGCAATATGGCCCATTATTGAAGGCAACAAGTGGAGTACCCTAGGGGTGCAAGTGTGATTAGTGTTGTCCATTTTCATGCTTGTTTATCTTGAATTTAGGTCAAACTAATTGTTGGTTTTTTGCATACAAAACCCTAAGTCTATCATGGTATAATTAGAAAGCTTAAAAATGCGAAATTAAAAGTCCTAAGTTATTACACAATGATCATGGGAATGGGGGTACAAATGTTCAAATGAGGATGAGACTTCATAGGAGGATAGTGTCCAATATTTACAACCAAATTGAATTGCGCAAATATAAATGTAAAGATGTATAAGAATAGAGCAATATATATGTGAAAGTATTTTTGTGTAGGTATATGTTTTATTCACAAGCAAAATAAAAATAATTAAAAGAAAGTTAATTTTTGAATATTTTCGTGTTTAGGGCATAAACCCTAATTTTGCTAAATAAAAGGTATTAATTATTTATTAAGTATTATATACAATATTTATTAATTATGTGTAAAAAATAAATAAAAAGAAAGTATATTGTCAAAAAATGATTTTCAAGTTAAATATTAATAAAAATAAAAATGTATTATTTTTTATGTTTTTAACCTAAATATACTAATAAATATATAAGTATTTATATTATTTATTAAATATATATTATATGTACAAAACTAAATATTTAATATTATTAAAAAAAAGTATATTTTTTATAAAATGTTTTCAAAAGATAAAATAAAATAAAATCAGAAAATAAAAGTGCTTTGTATTATTTCTTTGTATTTTAAATAAAAGTATGTTTAGATTTATTTATGTACAAAACTAAATGAAACAAAATAAATGTCAAAAAAATGCAAAAAAATGTGGGAAAAATATTTTTAATGTTTATTTATGTTTAGATAAAAATATAAAAACAAAATCAAAAGGAAAAAATAAAAAATAACAAAGATATCTCAAAATGGGCCAGGGGGGTGCATGTGTAAAACAGTGGTGTGAAAAGGAAAAACATTTCAGGCCTAGTCCAAAACCTATCTTCTTCAACCTCCAGCAAGCTTTGTTCAAAAAACGCGCGTTTTACATACTGATTTAAACATCCTGATTCCTGGACTTTTAGCACAAACTCATAACATGAAAGATGTCACGCATCAAGCCACGATTCCATACATATAAAAAACTCAACATAACTCTCAGAAATGAGAGAGAATTTCTCCATCCCTAATTCTTAACCTAAGTTTTTGTCAATGTTCAGGTTCAAAATACTCTCAGCATATGCAATATAAATGGAAAGTGAAGATATGTATAGCTTCAGGGTCATGAGTAGAACATTTTTCATTCATAAACTTAGAGCTAACTCTTCCTATATTGAGAGATAGAAGTCCATGAACTTACCTGTTCAACTTGGATCGTGTCTGGCAATGGAGGCACTTTCAAGGCAAGGTGAGGAATGGTACAGCTTGCTTGAAGTTCAGGGATGCTATTCCAAACTTTAGCTTGCTTTGAAACCAAGTCAATCAAGCTATGGCAATCAACCTGCAAAACAGAAAAAGTAAAAATGGTGAAGTGGGTTAGAGGTGTTACAGGTCGTGTCCAATGCTTGGGATAGCTTGTATATGTGATATGGAATGTGTATGAGCTGGTTTTAGCAAGAATGCACGAGTGGATTGGCTTATGGAAGTCCAACTGCAGAGGTGACTCTGTTTTCTGCAGTAGGATGGTGTTTTGAGGTTTGATGAGGTTTGGAATGTGTTTTGCTCATGCCTTAGCTTAGGTTTGATGTTTGGAAGGTGTACAACAAGTTTGTCTAAGCTAGTTCTTGCAGCAATGAGAGTTGTGTTTCAAAATGCAAGGTTTCTTCTATGTGAAGCAAGGAAATGCCAACTTGGTTTCTAGGCTTGTATAGGCCCCTCAAATGTGCTGCATCTTTTTGTCTTGATCAGTGTGTTATGTCCATGAATCTTGTGTCCAAAGATATGCATTGTACCTCTTGATTTGCAAACTTGACATAAAGTTCTACTTTACAAAAATGGATAAATCACTTTTTCTAATTAAGGCTTAACTCTTTGTGTAATGACTATATGAATAAAACAAAGCTAAAACACAATGGATTGGAATTTAATTATTGAGTAAGAAAAGGATTAGAGGCCTGTAACTAGCTTGCTCATGCTGATTTGAAAAATTGCAAAGTGTATGAACATGTACATGGCCATGAATCAAAGTGACTTTTGCTCAAATTGCCAAATTCGATTCTCCCTAACCACAAGGTTGTTTGATGAGTTATATGACATTTTGGAAAGCTTTGAATGTGTAATACAATCCATCTTTGTAATGCAAATTGAAATTCCAAGTGGAAGCATGTGAAAAGTGGCCATGAAGTTAGGCAAAAATCCTGCCTAGAATAGGTCAAAAATTTTCTAAGTTAAGAATGTTTTGCACCCTTGTTCCCAAAATCATAACTTGAGATACAAGCTTCTTTTGAGGAAACTTTGTGAATAAAAGTTGTAGATTTTGCAATGGACTATAACTTTCATGTTTTGACTTTTGTTTGAATCCAAATGCATCTTGATGAAAAAATGGGACAAAGTTAGGAAAAAATTAGGGATTTTCATAACTTAGAAAAATTCTAAGTTATGAAAATTCTTCATTTCAAACCCTAATTTGTGATTTTTGATCTCTTGATGAACAAGTTTCATGTTTTGACATGTTTTGATGAAAAATGAATCTTGACACTTGATTTGGACCAAAAAGTCAAAGTTTGACTTTTCAGTATACAGTCAACAATTGATCAATTGACTGGAAAATTCATCTGTCAATCTTGTGCATTTGGGATCTTCTGAACTTGTTGAACATGTAAAGACAATTCCATGGGGTCCTTGAGTCCATATGTGAGCTTGGTTTGCCATTGGCTAGGTCAAACAGTCAAAAATTGCCTTTGTGCAGTCAAAACCCTAAAAATGACCATTTTGCCCTTTTGGTGATCTGATCAAATTTCTTGTGGAATTGTGATCCAAACTTGATCAAATGGTCCATATGAGTTCATAATGTTGATGTGTGTCAAAAATCATGAGGTTTGACTGTCAATTGACCACAGTTAACGTTTTCCCCAATACAGCTGATTTCTAGGTCAATTGTCCGATTGACTGGGCAAAGATTGGAATCAAGGCTTGAAACTTGGTATGGATAAACTTGAGAGTCCAACATGAAGCATGAAAGTCATCTTGGGCATTTTAGGTCAAAACATCTTTGTGCAAACACAAACCCTAATTTGGGTCAATAGTGCAAGGATGAGTCTTGAGCAGAGGAAACCCTAACTGGATCTTGAGCTCCAAGGGTCTTGTGGTGAGAAAATGTTGAGGAAATGGGAGGGAAAATTTTGGGGTACAACACCCTCTCTCCGAATCATGAAGGATGCAGATTTGAGCGAAGACGACTGGATCCAGACCCGGCTTGATCAACTGAACTTAATCGACGAAAAGAGACTTACTGCTATTTGTCATGGTCAGACGTATCAAAAAGAATGATCAAAGCATTTAACAAGAAAGTCAGACGACAAGAGTATCAAGTTGGGTATCTGGTGATTAAGCGCGTCATCTTACCTCAAGGTGATCCCAGGGGCAAATGGGCCCCTACCTACGAAGGGCCATTTGTGGTTAAGAACATTTTCTCAAGAGGAGTGATGATTCTAACCACCATGGATAGTGACGACCTTCCTCACCCCGTCAATGCAGACATAGTGAAAAGATACTACGGATAATCAAAGACCCGCTAGGTTGACTGGCCTAGGCAAAAATAAGGGCTTCCTAGCGAACCAAAAGGGTTCGGGCAAAAATAAGGGATGAAAATGAAAAAATATGTACACCCGGCAAGTCGAAAACTTGAAAAGGCGGCTTGGGCAAAAATGGGTATCCCGGTGGACTGAAAACACGAAAGGGCGGTCCAGGAAAAAATTAGGGATCAGCGTAACACTATGTCTCATTGGATCACCTTGCATCCAGACTTCGGTATCAACTGTCAAGCTCGAACGGCGCTAATCAATCTGATCTATCTTTAACCAAGTAGCAAAGTGATGAGATGCTCGAGGACATAAAGGACAATAACAAAGTTGGAACCCAGTGGGATTATTCACATAGCTGTTTTGTTAAGCTTTTCACAAATTCTATAAATTCTATTTGTTCGGCGGTGTTCTCTTACTAGGACGTCAGCCTCTTGTACAAAAACGCCTATTTATAGGCCAAACTTCAAAATCAATACAATTCATTTTCAAAGAAATTTCAAACTGTTTTTTCTTTATCTGTTTTGATTTGCAAAGAACGTCCAATGTTCATTTTTTATATATGCATTTGACATTAATTGCTGCTCATGAATATTTACATGCGAAACAAAAGACGATTACGGATAACATCAGAAACAGGCGCAATAAAAATTGTCCCAAACTATACAGTTGCCCTGTCCACCAGGTACAAAGGTAGATTCAGCTGAAGAATATGGCTAAGATACCTTCACTCCCATCAGAGTAAGACAGTAATGATAGCTCTCCCCAACTGAGACTTGCAACTGTGAATGAATCAATAATATTCTCCCCAAGCAGAGTTTACCTACCATCAACACTAAAAAGGCATGATATCCCCAGTGGAGTCAAAATTTTCCTAGTGCAGTCTGAAAAAGCTTCCTCGACGGAGTTGGGAGAATCATCCCCAGTAGAGTCTGGAAGTTTATCCCCAGCGGAGTACAAAAATAAATCTCCCCAGCCGAGTTCAAAGGATCGTTCCCAGCAAAGCTCAGAAGATTATCCCCACAAAAGTCTAACGGGTTATCCCCAGTGAAGTCGCCACTGAGAGATCATCCTCAGCGGAGTTCTTTCCTTTCACAAACAGGAATTCAATCCCCAATAGGATTCAATATCACCAAGCAACGATAATTCATCCCGACGAAATTTATCAGGGGAATCTTCAGCAGAACATCTCTTCCCCACAGAGTAATCTCCTCATCAGTTTATTCCCCCAACGGAGTCATCCTCTCCTGCAGGTTTATTCTCTTCGTTCGCCATCCCCAGTGGAAACGAAGAATCTAACTCTATTCCGCAGCAACTATCCGGGAGTTATTTTCCCCAGCTAGCAACATTACATTTCCATACATCATGATACATGCATATACGCATCATACCACACAATCTCATTTATTTTGAGAGCATCATTTCTTGATATATATCATGCATTTCATACATCATGACATTGCATATGACTAACTCTTTACCTTTTCAGGGAAAGACGAATCAATAAACACCGTTGGCTACTTATATGACCTGGTAGTCCCCTCAAAAACTACATATATTGAGGGTTGTTTCAGCAGATTCCTCAGAAATATATTCCAAGACTTTCGTCTGGTTCAGTTAAATCAATTCTAAGATTTTTCTGATTCTTATCCAATCAAAGTTAATCCAAGACCTTCTATGGTTCAGTCAGATCGATGCTAAGATCTCCCTGATTCTTATTCCAGTTGAAGATATTCTAAAACTTTCATCTGGTTCCGTTAAATCGATTCTAAGATTTTTCTGATTCTTATCCAATCAAAGTTAATCTAAGACCTTCTCTGGTTCAGTCAGATCGACGCTAGGATCTCCCTGATTCTTATTCCAGTTGAAGATATTCCAAAACATTCATCTGGTTCCGTTAAATCGATTCTAAGATTTTTCTGATTCTTATCCAGTCAAAGTTAATCCAAGACCTTCTCTGGTTCAGTCATATTGATGCCAAGATCTCCCTGATTCTTATTCCAGTTGAAGATATCCCAAGCCTTTCGTCTTGTTCAGTTAAATCGATTCTAAGATTTTTCTGATTCTTATCCGATCAAAGTTAATCCAAGACCTTCTCTGGTTCAGTCATATCGATGCTAAGATCTCCCTGATTCTTATTCCAGTTGAAAATATTCCGAGACTCTCGTTTGGTTCAATTAAATCGATTCTAAGATTTTTCTGATTCTCATCCAGTCAAAGTCAATCCAAGACCTTCTCTGGTTCAGTCAGATCGACGCTTAGATCTCACTGATTCTTATTCCATTTGAAGTTCATACCTCCTACCAACAGTCACCAAATGGTATTTGTAAGCCCATTCCCGACATCACCAGGCTGATACCACTTCATGCGAGTGCAAATTTCTGGGCACTCTAGTGTTCAATCATCTTCCACCTTCGGATCACGAAAGGCACGAAAGCCAATATATATCCTCAGGTTTAAGACGATTGAACAGGGGCAGCTGTTGTACCCCAAAATTTGCCCTCTCATATTTCTCAAAACATGGCAAGAAAAATCTCCAAGTGGCTGAAGATTGCTCAAGAGTTGGACAGTCAAGTCATCTCCTAAGGCAATCAACCTCAAATTAGGGTTTTATGTTGCATCAAGATCCTTGAATCCAAATGACCTAAAATTCTCCCTAATGTCCTAATATGTTCTCAAGGTCATCCATGTCAAATTTCAAACCTTGCAGAGTAATTTTGCTCAGTCAATTGCTCAAAGGGTCCAAAAATCGACTGTGCTAGGGAAAAAGTCAACTGTGACCCAAATACAGTCAAACCTCAAGATTTTTTATCAACATTCTCATTTTTAAGGATATTTCATCATTTGATCAAGGGTTGATCATGATTCATCAAGGATTGCTCAAAATTCATCAAGACTCAAAATTTGCTAAATTAGGGTTTTGTAGGAAAGGTCAACTCAACTTTGACCAAGCATAACTTTCTCATACTTTATGAGAAATGACCCATCCAAAGCTCATTTTGAAGAGGATGAAATTTCCTACAATCCATCTTCATACCCCAAGATCAAAAAATGCACTCACAAGAAGTTATAAATTTGGACATTATAGGTCATTTTGGAAAGTCAACAAAAACACCTTTGTTTCCAAAGCTTATAACTTGATCATGGAATATCAAAATGCGATGATACCAAAAGGGTTGGTTAGAAGACATCTCAAGCTTTCTAAAAAGTCCTAGAACACTTCCAAAAGTTCCAAATTGAAGAAGTTATGCATTGTTGAAGTTGGGCATTTTTGCAAAATTGCAAAAAGTCAACTATCCCCAAAACTTCGAATTTTGTCAAATGGGCCCATTCGTTTCCACTTGATTTGGACTTGCCACATTACACACGTGTCTTAGCTTCAGCCTTGAGTCCATTTGTCAATTTTATTATTTTACTTGATTTTTTAATGAATTATTTCACTTTTAATCAAATTAAATCAAATAAAATCCAAACATTGATTATTTGATCTCTTTTTGGCTATTTCAGGATTGAATCATCACCATCAAGTGTATCAAATTCGTATCAAGCATTCCATGTGCAAAAAGATTAAGTTTTTGACAAAATTGGCAAATCTTGAATGGTGAATCAAATCCAATCTCAAGGCATTGATGTGGAAAGATTCAAGACAAATTTGTTGACCTAATGCATTGCACATTACATATACAAGCCAAAGCACACGAGATTGGAGGCTAGAGGCTGCAAGAACACCAAGAACAAAAGTTTAAAAAAGTGGAAAAAGTGCAAAACTGAAATCACACTTAGAGGCGTTTACAAAGGCAAAACTCAACACCAATCGATTACTGGGTGTCTACTCAACCTTCTGTAATCCAAAGCAAGCTTCCATACGCATCAAACCCACTGTAAGCATCCCGTTTCATGGCCCTGTATTCAAAATCGTAACTCCATATTCTTGCATTTTCCTGGCAAATCTTTGACATATTTGTGATGCTTGTGAAATTTCTGAACTTTTGGCATTGTTTGATTGCATTTATATGGATTGTAACCCCATAGCCGAACCTAGGGTTTTGTAGTTTGTTTTTTGGGCATTTCTTTCACAGGCAAAATTAGCTCCATTGATGGACATAGGCATGACCGGAGGAGGAAGACGAGCATAACCATGGTCTAGGATTTAATTTTCATGTCCTAGAATTGATTTTAGGGTTGACCTACGAATTCAGTTGCGAATATGAATCCGCAGGAAAAATTACAGGGTTGAAGGAAGAAGACGATGACGCGTCAGTCCCCCTATGGCTGGTTCAAATATTCGCGCGTTTTATTTTTTATTCTGGCATATTAATGTATTTTCCCTTATTATATTTTGTTCTCATATAATTAACAAATGAAGCATGATGGCTGAGTGGTAGTAGCGTCTGTTCAGTGACCAACAGGACCTGGGTTCGAATCCCAGGTCCCCCATATGCCTTGCTATTATTTTTCTTCAGGTGATCCAGTGTTGATGCCAGCGTGAGATCTATCATGCGCCTCCATATCTCCAATGGACAGATGGCCTTAGGCCAGATCTGAGGGCCAAGAGAAGGACGTCGACCATGCTACCAAGTCCAAGTGCCACATGGAATCAAGAAAGTCAACCAGGCCTGCATAATTGGGCCATGGAATTTGCTATTCAGACTCCCTAATTAGGCCCAAACCTGTAATTCTTTCTATTTCATATTTATTTTATTTATTTGTTTGTTTAATTATTTTCATTATTAATTAACCAATCAAACTTTTTTGTTCATAAAATTAAAACCAAAAAATATTTTATTTATTAAATTAAATTTCAGTATTTTATTTTTTGTTAACAAAATCAATTAATTAATTTAGTTTTAATTAGGAATAAATTTAATATCTTTTTTGCAATAATTAAAATTAACTTAGACAATTATGTTTTTATTAACATTGATTAAATTTATTTTTATTTCTTTAAATACCAAAAACCCAAAAATATTTTTATTAATTAATTTATTTAACTTAATAATTAACCTAGTCTAATTTCTTTCATAACCAAAAAAATCTTTTCTTTAACAATTAAAAGGTCAAAACCCTAAAAGCTTGCGCCCGATTTAATTTCCCGCACGCGATCCATTTTATTCAGTATTGTATCTGTTTCTGGAATGTAATAGCTTAATAGGACTTTACTATTTTTACCGCTTTATTTATTTTACGCATTTTAATTTCAAGGGTTGCTTTTGGCGATGTAAATACCCGACGCCTTGTAATAGTTAGTTTAATTTCCGCAATTTAATTTCCGCAACTTATAAACTGTTACATGTTTGATAATAGGGAATGCATGACAAGATTGAATGTTTAAACCTAAAATCAACATAGATCACCATTAACATGTATAAAGATAAAACAAACTGAAAACAACACACTCGCACATGCGCACTCTTAGGGTACACCTCACTTGGTTGCCTTCGTAACACGGTCATTAAGTATAGGAAGTTTTAGAGGTCGCCCTCTTGTCCAAAGATCATAGTTACCTCGAAACGGTTGCCTCAGAAAAAATGATCTAATACATTAGGGTTACCGCTAAGGCGTCCTAACATTGGTTTAGTGACCGCACATCCCTAAAATCGAATTGACCCTTAAACTCCAACGACGAGGCTACCTACTCATTCATAGTGGGATAGCCCTGTCTAAAGGACATTAGCATAGAACGATTCATTTTTTCGAGTAGGTAGATGGTTCTTAAGTACTTGCTCTTTCAAAACAAAACAAAATTTTCACACTTACACTCCTTTCCAAACAAAAACTTCTTTAAACCCACAAACACAAAGAAAGCAAAATTTTGAAAACAATATGAGCAAGTACCTAAGAGCCCGTGGATAACCACAGATAGAAAGGGTGCTAATACTTTCCCTTTCTATAATCTACCCCCCGAACCCGAGAAACATCTCAAAAAAGGAATTTTTCTGTGCTTTTTTCCTTTCCTTGTTGGATAAAATAAAAGACGATGGCGACTCTTGTTTACCGCGACATTTTGCAAACACAAATGTAAAACGCAAACCAGCATTCCAAAAAATGGTCAGTTCTTCCCACCGTATCACAGTTGTCATGGTTGGTTTCAAGTATTAATCTCTGACCTAAGAAAGAAAAATAGTTTTCCTGGCTTGTTATAGGTATTAACCTACAATCCGTCATCCACAAATAGTTTTCCTGGCTTGTTATAGGTATTAATCTGGAACTTGTTTTTGTCGGTTGTTGAGATAGTTGTCCTGGATGGTTTCAGGTATTAATCTCTGACCCGAGAAATAAAGATAGTTTTCTTGGCTTGTTACAGGTATTAATCTTTAATCTCTTTATGTAGATAGTTTTCCTGGCTTGTTACAGGTATTAACCTACATTCAGTCGTCTACAGGTAGTTGTCTTGGCTTGTTACAGGTATTAATCTGGAACTTATTTTTTTGGTTACATAGATAGTTTCCCCGTCTGGTTTTGGGCATTAATCCATGACCTACTGTATTTGTTGGTAAACCCATCTTGCTTCAGGAGTTCATACCACTTGGTCGTGTAAATAGTTTCCCCGTCTGGTTTCGGGCATTAATCTTTGACCTGCTATGCATAAGTTGATAGTATTCGTCTGTCTACGAATTCAACCTGAAAAGGTAAGGTCAGTTTCATGCAATGCCATAATGTATGAATTGCATGACGCTCTCAAAATAAATGAGATTGTGATATATGCATTTGTGCTACATATGCTATGATGTTTGTATAATGATGCATGAGTGCAATGTATGAATGTGTCGGTTGTTCTATTGCAGTGTTGTAGAATTAGGGAAAATAAATCCCTGATTGTAGCTGAGGGTGAAGAATGTAAGTCTTCAGATTTTTATTGGAGTTGAAATGCCAGGATGCAGACTTCCGTTGTTAGAGAAATAAACTCTGTTGAGGAAGGACACTCTGTAATCTTCTTGGGGATTTTGTGGAAATCCTGTTGGGGAATCCTGAGAAGCTTGGTGACTTTACTGGGGAATTTTTAGATGTTGGATCAGTAATTGGAGATTCTTGCTCTGTCGGGGGTATGAGAACACGTGACATTATTAGGATGCATGCTAAGAATATGGTAGTGACCTTGTAGTATAATGTCCCTTCCTCAGTGTGATGTTGTGGGAGAACTAACTTGGTTATTTTGCGTTTGTGTTCGCAAATGTTGCGGTTTAGCAAGAGTCGCCACCAACTTTTCTTTTACCCAATAAGGAAAGGTGAAAAAGCACAGGAAAGACCTTTAGAGATGTTTTCTTGAGTTCGGGGGGTAGATTATGAAAAGGGAAGGTATTAGCACCCTTTTCATCCATGGTTTTCCATGGGCTCTTAGTTGCTTTCTAGATCACTTGCTTTTGTTTGAATGTGCTTTGTGATGTCGGTTTCGAAAGTATTTTGAAAATGTGACTTTATAATGATTCTCGTCTCTATAAAAATGCATACAAAGTGTTGTTTTGAAAATAGTTCAAAGAGGTGTTTGCGGAATGTGTTTTTGAAAGTGATTTTGAAAAGGGTTTTCTTTGTAATGATTCTCGTCTCTATAAGAACGCCTACAAAGTGTTGTCTTTTGAAAATGTTTCAAAGTGAGAGAGTTGGTGAAAAAATGTTTTGTTGTGAGAAAGCGAGCAACTAGGAGTGAATCTACCTACTCAAAAAGGTCTTAATTGTTCTTTTCCTCCTCCTTTAGATGTTGCTATCTTACCATTGTTTTGGTGAGAAGCCCCATCATTGGATGTGAAGGGACGGACGTTGGGACGTTTTGTATAGTCATAGAAAGCAATGTTCCGAGGTATCTTAGCATTCTCTTTTAGGGACTAAGATCATTTGTAAGGAAACTTTGAATAGCGTCATCGAGGGACTATGATCTTGTATTTCGATTAGTTTTGCTAAGACACCTCACATGCGTAACATGACCATTTTTAGGCAACAAGTGGTGTTAACCTTAAGGGTGCATGGGTGCAAAACGTGTTTGATTGCATGCATTTTAGTCTTGATTAGAGTGATCTATTTTTCAATTTCATAGCTTTCCATACACACCCTAATTACTAGCATTTATGTTTGAAAGTGATAAATTGTAGAAATGTAAAGTCCTACGCTATTACAATATTTAGGGGATGGGGGTACATATTTATGAATGGGGGTTGAAAATAAAATTAAATCCTAAGTTATTATTACAACCATATTGAACTGGATAAGAATGTACAAGGAAATATGAAATGAACTTGTCTTATTTTAGAAAAGAGATAAGTTTGGTTTAAGAAAATATTTTTGATCTTTTTGTATTGAAAAGAATAAAATATAATATGTGAATCTGAAATATTTTTTATTATGATAAAATAAAAGTGATGGTAAAAAAAAAACAAGGAGAAGAAAGACAGAATCAGCGCATATGCTGAAAAGAAAAGGTCAGAAGTTATGACTCAAGCATACTGCACAAGCAGAAACAACATTAACAGAAATAGGGAAAGTCAGAAGTTCTGGATCCGCTGGGAACAAAGAAGTTTTCAGAAGTTTTGATGCCAGTGATAGAACTTCATCTCCCTCTCCATGCTAGTCAGAACATCTACAACTTAGTCATTTCTTAACAGAACGGAAGTTACATATATAACAATTATGACAAGTTTCATAATGCTTTAGAAGCAAAAAATATCAGCAATACAGATCAGAAGCAAACGTGAATTTTCTAATCCTAATTCTGAGTCCTAATTTCTTCATGAAGTTCTGAACTGGGATTCCCTCTACTTAGGCAGACAGATGCATGAAATCTCAGAATATGTACATCATCAGAACCAGAATATTAACATTGTATTTTAAACATGCAAAATCTGACAATGCCTAAGTAATATGATGAGAGTCAGCTGAACCTTACCTTGCAGATGGAAAAGATTCTGTGAACTGGAGGTTAGTCCTGAACTCTGGTGATGTTCTGAGTAACTTCTTCACTTACCCAGCAGGTTGGAAGTTTTCAATTTCTGGAACAGCCAAGGGTTGATGTTCTGACTTCTTTGAGGTGAAGATGGATGGAGAGTGTATTGCAGTATGGATACAGAGGTTAGGATAACTTCTAATATATGAGTCAGAAACTGTGTGGATGGTTTTTAGTCAAGAAACACCAGAGAACAAATGAAGTTTTAATGTAAGGAATCAAAAGTTAACAGGTTTTTTGTAGTTTGTGTTTGCAGTTTTTGGACTCTTGGAATTTTTTGCAGGGGTTCAAGGTTTTTCTTTCTCAAATTTTCGACCCTTTTACATTGGTCAATGGCTTTCAATTTATAGGCAACGATCTTATAGTTTGGAGAGTGAAACCATCACATGCTAGGGTGCTTCCTTGCTGTTGAAGCAAGTTTGGTGGTTAGTAGCCTTAGCAACGCCTAAGCTGGAATTGTAAGCAGGAATTAAGGAAAGGTAACTTCCAAAGCAAAAGTAACGCATGGGCCCAACACACTTTTGTACAAGATTTTTCTTTTCCAAGACAGTAAAGGTACTTCTATTCCACAGGTGGAGAAACCCTTTGAACAAAGACCCATAAGTGGTTGTGAGCATTAAATGATGATGACATTGATTAATCCAGAAATCCTGCAACGTGATATTCTGCATCATTACTTAGTTATAGATCAGAAGTCCAGCTTCAGCGTGACTTAGAATAGACATCCAACTTTTGATCCTTGAATCCCTTTGCTTCAGCATGTTCTGAGGGTCTGGGTTGATCCTTTGAGAAATGAGAGGGAAAATTTTGGGGTACAACAGCTGCCCCTGTTCAATCTTCTTAAACCTGAGGATGTAGATTGGCTGGTCTGCCTTTCGTGATCTGAAGGTGGAAGATGATTGAATACTAGAGTGCCCGTAAATTTTCACTCGTATGAAGTAATGTTGATTGGTGATGTCAAGAATGGGCTTACAGATGCCATTTGGAAGGCGACGGGGAATCGTCAGAGATGGGCTTAAAGATGTCATCTATAAAAGATCGGTTGCATAAGAGATTCCTTGGCGAGAATTCCTGTACCTGCTGTTGAGGAGGACTCTGCCGAGGAATATTGATTTATGCCCTGGGAAGTAAGATCTAGGAGCTTCGGTTGTCCATTACTTTACTTGGGGAATTAACTCTTGATTGAGGGAGTGAAAGTAGAATGTATACCTAGTTAGGGTCTAGGTTGTACAGTGACCTACTGGGGAAATGTGAAACTGACCGTATCTGGTCGGGTTTGGGCTTTTCAGTGTTGTAAACTGTTGTCTAGAGATAAGGGAGAAGGAACCTGGATAGTAGGGTTACTTCGAGATGAAGGTCTGGATAGCAGGGTTGGCAGATTTGCCATCCGGAAAAATGATGGATAGTTGTTAGAGATGGGCTTAAAAGATGCCATCCAAAAGTGATTATTGGTTTTGTAATTTGTGAGCTGTAAGAATGAATATCAGAATGGCGTATGTGTCTGGATCATATCTGAACTGTATCTGAAAGTTGAGTCTAAATGAGTATCAGAATGGCATCCGTGTCTGGATTGTATCTGAACTGTATCTGAAATTTGAGTCTGAATGAGTATCAGGATGGCATCCGTGTCTGGAGCGTTCTGAAACTGTATTTGAAGTTGTTTTTGAATGAGTATTAGGATGGCTTCCTTTTCTGGAGCATATCTGAAACTGTATTTGAAGTTGTTTTTGAATGACTATCAGGATGGCTTCCGTGTCTGGAGCGTATCTGAAACTGTATCTGAAGTTGTTTTTGAATGAGTATCAGGATGGCTTCCGTGTCTGGAGCATATCTGAAATTGTATCTGAAGTTGTTTATTGTTAATGATAATTGTTAATCTTATCCCGAAAAGGGTAAAATGTTAGCTTAAAAATGCCCAATCATGGTACATGAATTGTATGCATAATGGGATTATGTTGTATGCATTCGTGTTTATCAATGTTTATGATATATGAATGTGATGTATGCGCATGTGAGTTGATTTGATGCACTGCTATTGGACAAATCCATGACTGTTGTTGAGGATATGTAAGTCTTCATGTCTTGAAGTCGAACTGTTGATGAATTTCCGTCGAGAGAAATAAACTCTGTTGTAAGAGGAATGCCTTGTACTGCTTGTAAAATCCTATTGGGGAATCTTGAGAAATTTAATGACTTCTACTGGGGATTAACAAATTGAGACTTTGTTCCGCTGGGGATTTAAATGACGTACTGCAGGGGATTACTTATGGAAAAGTCTAGAGGTATTTCCCTATCCTTTCAACCTATCAGTAATTGCCTCTTTTTCATTTTGTTTACTTGTAAACAGTAATTATGTTCAAATGCATATGTTCAACAATGAATCATTAGACGTTTTTGTAAACAAAACGCAAGCGTAAAGAAAAAATAGATAGTTTTTGCACTTTCAAAGAGATATCTTTGTATTGACTTTGAGTAAGTATTTATGTAAAAGGAGACAAACATTCTAGTAAGAGAATGCTGTCATAGAAAAAATGAAAATTTTGATACAAAGAAAAGATAGTTATGTGTAAAAGATCCCATGGGGTTTCCATTCTGCTATAGCCTTCGTATCCCCGAGCATCTTGTCTATTTGTTTCCTTGTCCGAATATGATTGAATTAATCATAACCTCTGAGTTTGTCAGTGGAAGCCAAAGGTTGTCCGTAAAGTGATCCAACGGGACATAGTCATACACTTTAATTCCCTAACTTTTGCTTGGACCGCCCTTTCGTGTTTTCAATCCACCGGGAAACCCCTTTTTACCCAAGTCGCCCTTTCGGGTTTTTCAACTTGCCGAGTGTATAGATTTTTTTGTTTTATCCCTAACTTTTTCCCGAACCTTTTTGGTTCGCCGGGATGCCCTTGTTTTGCCTAGGTATGTCAACCTAGTGGGTCTCTTATGCGTAGTATCTTTTAACTATGTTTGCGTTCACAGTGTGTGGTAGGTCTTCGCCATCCATGGTGGTCATGATCATTGCCCCACCAGAGAAAATGTTTTTGATTACAAATGGTCCTTCATAGGTAGGAGTCCATTTGCCCCTGGGATCACTTTGTGGCAATATGATGCGTTTGATTACTAGATCCCCAACTTGATACACCTGGCGCCTGACTTTCTTGTTGAAATCCTTGATCATCCGTTTCTGAAACGTTTGACCATGGAAAACAGCAGTAAGTCTCTTTTCATCGATCAAATTCAGTTGATCAAGTCGAGTCTGGACCCAGTCGTCTTCGTTTAAACCTGCATCTTTCATAATCCTTAAAGAAGGGATCTGGACCTCAATGGGTAGGACTGCTTCCATGCCATATACCAGAGAGTAAGGTGTTGCCCCTATTGATGTCCGTGCTGAGGTACAGTACCCATGAAGAGCAAATGGTAGCATCTCATGCCAGTCTTTGTATGTGACTGTCATTTTCTGTACGATCTTTTTAATGTTCTTATTTTCAGCCTCGACAACACCATTCATCTTTTGCCGATAGGGGGAAGAATTGTGGTGCTGAATCTTGAATTGCTCGCACAAGGCGGTGATCATAGTGTTGTTGAGATTTGTACCGTTGTCAGTGATGATCCTTTCAGGGATACCATACCGGCAAATGAGACTTTGCTTGATGAAGCGGGAAACAACGTTCTTGGTGACGGAAATGAAGGAAACTGCCTCTACCCATTTTGTAAAATAGTCAATGGCCACTAGGATGAAGCGGTGTCCATTGGAGGTTGTTGGCTTGATTTCCCCAATCATGTATATTCCCCACATAGCGAAGGGCCAAGGAGTCGTCAAGACATTCAGAGGAACCGGAGGTACATGCACCTTGTCAGCATAAATTTGTCACTTATGGCAGGTTCGAGAGTGTTGATAGCAATCTGCTTCCATGGTAGACCAGTAATAGCCTGCCCGTAGGATTTTCTTCGCCATCGTATACCCACTGGAATGGGTGCCAAAAGTGCCTTCGTGTAATTCAGCCATGATCCTTTCAGCTTCAACCTTATCTACGCACCGAAGTAACACAGTCGTGATTACATTTATACAGGATGCCATTACTAAGGAAGAACTTAGCAGAAAATATCTTTAAGAACTTTTTATCATTGATTGAAGCTCCTTCTGGATATTCTTGAGCCTTGAGATACCTCTTGACTTCGTGAAACCAAGGTTGGTCCACTACTTCTTAGGTATTAATCTCGTGACAGTGAGTTGGTTCATCCATTCGTTTGATGGTGATCTGGGGAGCCTCGTTATCCCAATTAAGTTTAAACATAGATGACATTGTGGCTAGAGCGTATGCTAGCTGATTTTCTTCTCGCGGGAAGTGCTCGAAGGTAATCTCCTCAAAATGTGGTAGCAATGTCAAAACATGTTCTTTGTAAGGGATAAGGTTTGGGTGTTGGTGTCCCATTCCCCTTTGATCTGACTGATGACCAAGGCTGAGTCTCCGAATACATCCAATGATTTGATCCCCAAGTCTATGGCAGCTCTGAGACCAAAGATGCACGCTTCGTATTCCGCCATGTTGTTCGTACAATTGGAGCAAAGTCTGGCAGTAAAGAGAGTATGAAAACCTTTCGGAGATATAAGTACAGCACCGACACCATTACTAAGTGCATTGGATGCTCCATCAAATAACAGGTTCCATCGGGATCCTTGTTCAGGTTTGTCATATGGCCTGATTTCTTCACAGTTGTCTAATGTCATGATGTCTTCATCTGGGAATTCGAACTTCATGGATTGGTAGTCTTCCACAGCTTGGTGAGCAAGGTGATCGGCTAGTACACCGCCCTTTATAGCTTTCTGGGTAGTATATTGTATGTCATATTCTGTCAGGATCATCTTCCATCTCGCTATTCTCCCAAAAAGAGCAGGCTTCTCGAAGATGTATTTTATCAGATCCATTTTAGATATCAACAAGGTAGTATGAGTCAGCATATACTGTCTTAGCCAGCGAGCAGCCCATGCCAGAGCGCAGCAAGTTTTCTCGAGCAGTGAATATCTGGTTCCACAGTCGGTAAACTTTTTGCTCAGGTAGTAAATAGCATGCTCTTTTCAGCCAGACTCGTCATGCTGCCCCAATACACACCCCATTGAGTTTTCTAAAACAGTCAGATACATGAGCAACGGTCTTCCCTCGACTGGTGGCATCAATACAAAAGGCTCTTGTAAGTATTCTTTAATTTTGTCAAAAGCAACTTGGCATTCATCATTCCATTTGACTACTTGATCTTTCTTCAATAGTTTGAAGATTGGTTCAAAAGTAGTTGTCAGGTGAGAAATGAATCTGGTGATATAGTTCAAATGTCCCAAGAATCCTCCGACTTCCTTCTCAGTACGAGGAGCAGGCATCTCTTGTATTGCTTTAACTTTGGCAGGATCGACCTCAATACCCTTGTTGCTGACGATAAAGCCTAGGAGTTTACCATACCGTACCCCGAATGTGCACTTGTTTGGATTCAACCTCAGCTTGTACTTCTTTATTCTCTTAAACAGTTTTTGTAAGTGGTCGAGATGCTCTTCTTCTGTTTGCGATCTGGCTATCATATCGTCTACGTAGACCTCTATCTCATGATGTATCATGTCATGAAATAAATCTATCATGGCGCGTTGATAGGTTACCCCAGTGTTCTTCAATCCGAATGGAATTACCTTGTAGAAGAATGTGCCCCACTGTGTGACAAATGTTGTTTTCTCGATGTCCTCGGGTGCCATTTTGATTTGGTTGTAACCTGAGAATCCGTCCATGAAGGAAAACACTTTGTGCTATGCCGTATTGTCGACTATGATATCAATGTGGGGGAGTGGAAAGTCATCCTTAGGGCTTTCCCTATTCAGATCTCGGTAGTCTACACACATTCTCACTTTGTCGTCCTTTTTGGGCACGGGAACACTATTGGAAACCCATTGGGGGTAAGAGGTGACAACCAAGGATCAAGCGTTAAATTGTTTCATGACCTCTGCTTTAATCTTTTCTGACATATCAGGCCTCATTCCACGTACCTTTTTCTTTACTGGCGGACAATCTTCTCTTGTAGGCAGATGATGTACCATAATATCTTCATCAAGTCCTGGCATGTCTTCATATGACCAGGCAAAGACTTCGACATAATCATGCAATAGCTGAATCAGACACTTCTTGACACTAGGTTCCAAATTGGCACCCACCTTGACCTCTTTTTTGTCTTCTTCGGTACCCAGGTTGATTGTATCTACGGGTTCCTCGTGAGGCTGAATGGTTCTTTCTTCTAGTTGTAGCAGTCTGGCTAGTTCCCCTGGTACTTCACAATCTTCCTCTCCTTCGTCTTCGGCTTGGTAGATCAGATTCTCAGAGTCACGAAAGGCCATAGCAGTATTGTTACCCATGGGATCCAGAATGGATGGATATCTACATTGTGAGTGTGGGTGTGTGTAAGGGTATAGCTATCTTTGAAAGAAAAAAGAAAGAAAACAATGAGCACAAAAGTTTGTATGCAAAAACATCCATGATTCATTGATGTCATATGAAGATGAAATAATAACCCTTACAAATGGACCATTGTGCCTCGGGTAATACACAAGGTTTTAAGAGTGAGAATTGTTTTGAATATTACAGATCCAACAAAATGTAAAGATAAATTACTAAGGGATGAAAGTGATTGGGATGAAATCTCTGGCCTCCCAATTGCTGAGCCCTCCATTGACAGTCGGAAAGATCCAATCCTCTAGGTTGCAATCATCTTCACCATCTTCTACCGCGTTGACCTCACGGTTGCTAATCTCAAGGGTGGCCCTCCAGCACGGGCACGACGTACAACCTTTTGAGCACTGAAAGTGAAACCTAGTTCGAACTTGTCAGACTTATACGGGATATCCGGAAGTTTCCCCCAGATAGTGCATCCTCCTTCTTCCACCACTGCTTTGGCATCCCTCAGA
This sequence comes from Vicia faba, assembly GCA_948472305.1. Lineage (NCBI taxonomy): Eukaryota > Viridiplantae > Streptophyta > Magnoliopsida > Fabales > Fabaceae > Vicia > Vicia faba. The sequence goes on from OX451737.1 coordinate 1,129,143,012, forward strand.
GATGACATCCAGAGTGGAGGCCTTGTAATCTTGGGAATCTGAGACACAGTCTTAATCACTACCACCTCTTGGGGGACCTCTTCGAAGTGTTGAAATGGAGTTTCAATGAATTCACCGTCCAATTCCACATATATAAAGGAATTGAGATGGTTGATCATGTATTCTTCCTCTCCATGGACAATGATAATCTTCCCTTGAACTAGATACTTCAGCATCTGGTGCAGTGTAGAGGTAATAGTGCCAGCATTATGGATCCATGGTCAGCCTAGCAGGTATGAATATGAAGGGCGGATGTCCATCATATAAAAAGTTGAATTGAAGCTTTGGGTTCCAACCTTTATGGGAATGTCCACCTCCCCATGCACCATCCTCTTTGAGCCATCAAATGACCTCACTACTATGTTGCTTGGCTTCAAAGTAAACCCTTCACAGTCAAGTCTGTCAAGAGCTTTTTTGGGTAATACATTCAAAGATGAACCAGTGTCCACCAAGACATGGGCCAGAGTTGTTCCTCTACATTCCACAGAGACATGCAAAGCCTCATTGTGCTTTCTTCCCCTTGGTGTCAGATCAGCATCTGAGAATCCTAGGTCGTTATCCGCTGTCAAATTGGCCATGCAATCTTGGAATTGATCAGTAGACGTCTCTTGAGGCACATGGGCTGTTTTTAGGAACTTCACCAAGGCTTTCGCATGTGCCTCGAAACATAGTAGTAATTCCAGCATGGAGATTTTGGAGGGAGTTTTCCCCAATTGTTCAACTACATCGTAGTCACTCCTCTTTATAATTTTTAGGATCTCCTCCATTTCTTTCTTAGATGTCTCAGGGATAGTCAGCGATTGAGCCTTTGTCTGGACAGGCTCCACTTGAGTATTCTTTCCTCGAGTCTCAACAACAAGAGTGTTGGTAGGAAGGATAACAGGGGTTGTAACATTTTTGTCAATAGGAGCACTTGCAGAGATGATTATGGGTACAAAAGTAACATTTGGAGCAGCCACAGGGATGATCACGGGTCCAGAAACTGCTTTTGGGGGAGCAATTTCTGGAGAAAAGATCCTACCGCTTCGGGTAATTTTGCTAGTTCCGGAAATATTGTTGATGTCAGAATCTTCCTCTTTGGAGCTTATCTCTTTGGCGGCCGGCCAGTCTTGTTTGACGCCATGGTAGTAAATGTCCCCTCCGTAATTCCACGACACCGTTTTGTCTAATTCATATGGGACTGGCCCAGGCATTGTGATTATTAGAGGAGTTGCTTTTGGAACTGATGTAATTCTAACGGGTCTTTTGGTGGAGACCCTGGAAGAATTGGCGGAAATGGTAATGATTGAAACATCTTCAACAGGAACAGGTGAAACATGAGTACTTTCAAACAAAATCTCTTTGTTATCTATCAGGTGCTGAATGCCTACTTTCAACAAAGGGCAATTAGTTGGTGAGGACAAGCAGAGATGGAAAACTTCATTACATCCCAGGAACACACCGGCTTTCAACAAGCTTATCTTAATGGATGGAAGTGGAGTCACGAGTTCATCAATTGTGGTAACAAACCAATCTTCTTCAATAGAAACTGTATTGTGACCATGTCTGGGCATAGGAGCAGAAATGACATTTTGCTTCTCGGGTGCATCAAACTCAATTTCTTTTGCTTCAATGAGGTCTTGTATTTTGTTCTTCAAGGCCCAACAATTATTAGTATCGTGACCAGGACTTTCAGAGTGATATGCGCAACGGGCATTGGGATGATAATGAGGGGATGTTGTATTGGGGTTTTACCGAGCTTCTTTCAGGGTTACCAAATTGGATCTTAGTAGATGAGGTAATACTTGAGACAGATTCATGTTGATTCTGGTGAATTTCCTGACTGGCCTTTCCACTCTTGGTTGATTACTTCTTTGTTGATCAGACGTAGGATTAGGAATCATAATAGCCCCCCACCATTGGTCGGCGTTCGGCCCTATCTTGGTTCCTTTGCAGATATACAGCAGCTACCTCTTTCTTCCTGGTGAAAGGCTTCCTTACAATTGTAGAAGAAGATGAATCCTTCTGAATCTTTCCACTTTTTATACCAGCTTCCACCCTCTCTCTGGTTAATATTAGTTCAGTAAAGCCTACAGATGAACTTCCGATTAAATGGTTAAAGAAAGGGCCAGATAAGGTGCCTAAGAACATGTCTACCAATTCCCTTTCAGACAGAGGGGGTTGAACTCTTCCAGCCAAATATCTCCATTTTTGTGCGTAATCCTTGAAACCTTCATTCGAAGCCATGCCCATACTCTGGAGTTGAGTACGGGTAGGCACCAAATCAGCATTGTATTGATATTGCTTGTAGAAAGTTGCGGAAAGATCTTCCCAATTGTGGACGTTGGCTCTTTCTAGTTGGTAAAACCAGTCGAGTTGTGTTCCAGACAGACTGTCTTGGAAAAAGTGCATCCATGAGTCTTTAACAACGGTGTGGGGTTGAATTTTCCTTACATATGATCGGATATGCACTTTAGGGCATGACACTCCATCATAATTTGCAAACATATGAACTTTGAATTTCTGAGGAATCAAAATCCCCGACACTAGTCCCAATTCCTCAAAGTCTAAGCCCGGCACCTTTTGTATTTCCATCACGCTCAAACGCTCTTCGAGATGTCTGTACTTGTCATCAGTTGGAGGATATTGTTCCTCAGAGTAGTCCTCTTCTTCTTCTTCCTCTTCTAATTTTGATGGGGCAACTGTTTCCTTGCCTTTCCCTTCTTCTTCACCGGATGTTGTTGCAAATTTCAAAGTCCTTCTTGTCTGCCCCTGAAATCTTCTCCCCATGTTTAAGACTCGGATTACCTTCTTTGTTTTATTCTTCCTCTCTTCAGCCAACAGAGTCTTCAACTCTTCTTGCCCCTTGGCTAGGGTCATGAGCAACTGTTGAAACTGCGTATTCTGGGCTTGGAGATCTTTCACTGTTTGCTCGAGATCCATCTTATTGAAATAAACAGTAGAGAGATGAGGAGACTTATTGCAAAAGACTTGTTTATGTTATGATGAATGATATGTGTATATGCGATGTTTTCAAGGATTTCAAATATTCAAGTTTGTTTTAGACAAAAAGAAACACACGTTATATTAATAAGATAAAGTTTGAGTACATCAATGCCCCTTGGACAAAATAATACAAAACTCTAAGATAAAAAAGTAGTGTGCATCCTCTTTGGTGCAATGTAAGCATTTAGAGTCCGCTCCTCATGAAGTAGCCTAGTGAGTTCCAAAACCTTCTTCTCGCTTGCGTAGAATTGGGCTTCGAAAGTATCTCACTCTCCTTTGAGTTGTATCCAATCCCTTTGTAGGTCTTCAAGAGATGTGGGCATGTCAGGATGTAGGATAGTGTATGGAACATCTTCCTCCTTGACGGGCTCAATGATTACCGGGAGAATGGAGGGGTAAGGCATCATAAGATTATGAGCACGAGTTCATACCCATTTGAGGTAAGGCTCAAGAGGGATAGAATTCTTGTGTCCCAAAGTCTTGCTATCCACCTTTTTTAGCATCCTCCAAGCTCGGATAAATCTCGGGCAAAGACCTTGATCGTCGTTGTCGTAGTCGAATACCAAACCTTGAATTAACATCTCGTGCGGGCCATCCCTTCGGGCATAACCAAACTGTCTTAAGGCTAAGCATGGGTTTTAGGTGATGCCTCCCCTAATGCCAAGTAAAGGGACATTAGGAAATTCTCCATAACGGTCGACAATGATAACATTCTCTTTGGAACGGGAGCACCAATGAATGTCTGGATGTTTGAGCGTCATAAACCTTCGTGACCACCTTGAACCATGCTCATTCTTTAAGACTATTTGGGGAAGATGAGAAATAAACCATCTTTCCAAGAGAGGAGTGAAACACATGAGAACACTTATTTTCCTCATTGTGCGAGTGTGAAAAGAGTGTAGGATATCTCCTAGCAATGTAGGCACCGGGTTGCGTGATATGAATATTTTGACGATGTTGATATCTATGAGTTGGTAAGGATTTGGAAACAAAACCATCCCATAGATTAGGAGAGACACAATTTCCTCAAAGGCTTGCAAGTCTAAGGAATTCCAATAGCTTTGGGCTTTCTCAAACAGGAACTTTGCTAAGAAACCTTTGACACCACTCCTTGTTTCCCAATGAGTTGTGACATCAGATGAGTGCAAGTGTAAAGCTTGAGCAATCTCTTATGGCTTTGGATTTCTTTCCGTACCGTTGAAAGGTAGTTGATTGAGAATGGGAATCCTCAAGAGTTGGGATAATTCTTCCAAAGTAGGCACAAGTTGATAGTCGGGAAATGTTAAGCAATGGTGCAAAGGGTCAAAGAACTGAAAGAGCACCTTCATCATGTCCTCATCTTTGTTTGAGTGACCAAGTTGAGTAGGCGACCATGTCTCTCGGTGAATGGAGAGTTCTCAGTAATCCTTGAAACTAGCTCCTTAAGTTGTGGAGGGATTCTCACAAGGTTGACTTGAATAGTTTTCCTGCGAAGTGAGCCCATATCCTACAAAACAAGAACAAAGATGAATCCAAAAATCCTTGAAATATTTAGTGGATGTATATGATATTCATGATGTCCATGATGCTATGCACAAGTATGCATATACAAACAAAGCAAACAAGTCCTTAGTTTAGGCTTGCATGGAGTTTTATAGGTAAGTACCCTCTTGAAGTTCAATTGGCTTAAACCTGTCCCAGTAATAGTAACGGGGTTCTAAGGAGCTCAATATCACTGGATTGTTTCCTTGGTCATTGTTTCATCTCGATCCTCTTTAATGGCGACCGAAATATCCCAAGAAACCAAACCTCAATGAGTGTAGTATCGAGTATCTACCAACTTCGGACTACACCAAAGCCGGTCATCTCACTACATCCTAAAGGCCAAGTTGATCAAGTAAAGGTTCTAGAATTTTATTAGTGCTTCATGACATCACTCAGTGGCCCCGTATTCTCTTTGATTAACTCAAGTGCTACCGGTACCGACAAATATGTCACACTAACGTAGCTATTGCTTAGACCATGTCGATATACCCCGCATAATTTCCACAACGTATTGCTACTTACCTATAAGGTGTCCCAAATCTGGGTAGAGGATTCAAACCCAAACAAAGAACCATAATGTAAAGCATACAAGTCAAACAATGTAAGAAAATAAAATGTGATCTAATCCCTAAGGTAACCCCACTTTTATAATTTTCCCTAATAGAGTCGCCAGTTCTATGATGCGGTGGGAGAACTGACTTGGTTGTTTTGCGTTTGTGTTTGCAAATGTTGTGGTTTAGCAAGAGTCGCCACCGACTTTTCTTTTATCCAATAAGGGAAGGTGAAAAAGCATAGGAAAGACCTTTGGAGATGTTTTCTTGAGTTCGGGGGGTAGATTATGAAAAGGGAAGGTATTAGCATCCTTTTCATCCATGGTTTTCCATGGGCTCTTAGTTGCTTTCTAGATCACTTGCTTTTGTTTGAATGTGCTTTGTGATGTGGGTTTTGAAAGTATTTTGAAAATGTGACTTTGTAATGATTCTCGTCTCTATAAAAATGCATACAAAGTGTTATTTTGAAAATAGTTCAAAGAGGTGTTTGCGGAATATGTTTTTGAAAGTGATTTTGAAAAAGGGTTTTCTTTGTAATGATTCTCGTCTCTATAAGAACGCCTACAAAGCGTTGCCTTTTGAAAATGTTTCAAAGTGAGATTGTTGGTGAAAAAATGTTTTGTTGTGATCAAGCGAGCAACTAGGAGCGAATCTACCTACTCAAAATGGTCTTAATTGTTCTTTTCCTCCTCGTTTAGATGTTGCCATCTTACCATTGTTTTGGTGAGAAGCCCCATCGTTGGATGTGAAGGGACGGACGTTGGGACATTTTGTATAGTCATAGAAAGCAATGTTTCAAGGTATCTTAGCATTCTCTTTTAAGGACTAAGATCATTTGTAAGGCAACTTTGAATAGCGTCATCGAGGGACTATGATCTTGTATTTCGATTGGTTTTGCTAAGACACCCCACATGCGTAACATGACCATTTTTAGGAAACAAGTGGAGTTAACCTTAAGGGTGCATGGGTGCAGAATGTGTTTGATTGCATGCATTTTAGTCTTTATTAGAGTGATCTATTTGTCAATTTCATATCTTGCCATACACACCCTAATTACTAGCATTTACGTTTGAAAGTGATAAATTGCAGAAATGTAAAGTCCTACTCTATTACAATATTTAGGGGATGGGGATACATATTTATGAATGGGGTTTGCAAATAAAATTAAATCCTAAGTTATTATTACAACCATATTGAAATGGATAAGAATGTACAAGGAAATATGAAATGAACTTGTCTTATTTTAGAAAAGAGATAAGTTTGGTTTAAGAAAATATTTTTGATCTTTTTGTATTGAAAATAATAAAATATAATATGTGAATCTGAAATATTTTTAATTAATGATAAAATAAAAGTGATGGTAAAAAAAACAAGGAGAAGAAAGACAGAATCAGCGCAAATGCTGAAAAGAAAAGGTCAAAAGTTCTGACTCGGGAATACTGCACAAACAGAAACAACGTTAACAGAAATAAGGAAAGTCAGAAGTTCTGGATCCGCTGGGAACAAAGAAGTTTTCAGAAGTTCTGATGCCACTTATAGAACTTCATCTCCCTCTCCATGCTAGTCAGAACATCTGCAACTTAGTCATTTCTTAACAGAATAGAAGTTACGTATATAACAATTATGACAAATTTCATAATGATTCAGAAGCAAAAAATATCAACAATACAGATCAGAAGCTAACATGAATTTGCTAATCCTAATTCTGAGTCCTAATTTCTTCATGAAGTTCTGAACTGGGATTCCCTCTACTTAGGCAGGCAGATGCATGAAATCTCAGAATATGTACTTCATCAGAACCAGAATATCAACATTGTATTTTAAACATGCAAAATCTGACAATGCCTAAGTAATATGATGAGAGTCAGCAGAACCTTACCTTGCAGCTGGAAAAGATTTTGTGAACTGGAGGTTGGTCCTGAACTCTGGTGATGTTCTGAGCAACTTCTTCACGTACCCAGCAGGTTGGAAGTTTTCAATTTCTGGAACAGTCAAGGGGTGATGTTTTGACTTCTTTGAGGTGAAGATGGATGGAGAGTGTATTGCAGTATGGATACAGAGGTTAGGATAACTTCTAATATATGAGTCAGAAACTGTGTGGATGGTTTTTAGTCAAGAAACACCCGAGAACAAATGAATTTTGAATGTAAGGAATCAAAAGTTAACAGGTTTTTTGTAGTTTGTGTTTGTAGTTTTTGGACTCTTGGAATTTTTTGCATGGGTTCAAGGTTTTTCTTTCTCAAATTTTCGACCCTTTTATATTGGTCAATGGCTTTCAATTTATATGCAACGATCTTATAGTTTGGAGAGTGCAACCATTACATGCTAGGGTGCTTCCTTGCTGTTGAAGCAAGTCTGGTGGTTAGTAGCCTTAGCAACGCCTAAGTTGGAATTGTAAGCAGGAATTAAGGAAAGGTAACTTCCAAAGCAAAAGTAACGCATGGGCCCAACACACTTTTGTACAAGATTTTGCTTTTCCAAGACAGTAAAGGTACTTCTATGCCACACATGGAGAAACCCTTTGAACAAAGACCCATAAGTGGTTGTGAGCATTAAATGATGATGAGATTGATCAATCCAGAAATCCTGCAACGTGATATTCTACATCATAGCTTAGTTCTGGATCAGAAGTTCAGCTTCAGTGTGACTTAGAATAGACATCCAACTTCTGATCCTTGAATCCCTTTGCTTCAGCATGTTCTGAAGGAGCTCCCAGACCTTCCAGGACGCTTGCAGCATGCTTTGTAACCTTCTTTGAATTACCCTTACAAACTTTGACTGAACCTTTGTGAAAACTGGCCCAGAAGTTCTGACCAAACTCTGTTTTGAAAGTGTCCAGAACTTGCTGAATGCTTTAGTTTTCATGGACGTGTCTTTGAACATTTATAACTTGAAATTCCAGCATTTCCAGGGGAAGTTCTGTTCTGCAATGTTTTAGATCTTATTGAAATCTATAACTTTTGTGCCAGAAGTTCTTCCAGAATCAACTTGCATCATGGTGATAAACTGATTAGAAGTCTTGAGCTTGTCATATTTCTTAAACACTTAGAAAAAATTCTAAGCATTTAGAATTTTGACTTTTGAATTTCTTGGTGAAACAAACTTCATATTTCGATGTGTCTTGGAGAAATATGATTCTTGAAGCTTGATTTTGATCCAAAAGTCAAAGTTTGACTTTTTAGTGTGCAAATGACCATTTTGCCCTTGTGAATGACTTTCTTGTAAAATTTGTAATTCATGGCTTGAAATTGGATGGAAGAAAACCTGAGGGTCTGGGTTGATCCTTTGAGAAATGAGAGGGAAAATTTTGGGGTACAACACTCGGTACCTGCTGGAGGAAGTATCTGCCGGGGATTTTGTAGATAGTTTGACTGTTATCACAACTCTTGGAGTCCTTGGTGAATGCAGATCAGGGTAATAAACCTTCTACTGATAGACAAGTGACGAGATGATGGGATGTAGTCGTACGCTTTAATCCCTAACTTTTTCTTGGACTGTCCTTTCATATTTTCAGTCCATCGGGATATCCTTTTTTGCCCAAGCCACCTTTTCAGGTTTTCGACTTGCCGGGTGTATATATTTTTTCCATATGTATATCCCTAATTTTTTTCCGAACCCTTTTGGTTCGTCAGGATGCCCTTATTTTTTCCTAGGCCAGTCGACCTAGCGGGTCTTTGTTCATGCGTAGTATTATCTGATTATGTCTATGTTCACCGGGTACGGAGAACTGTCACTGTCCATAGTAGTAAGTGTTGCCACACTACCATAAGATGTTTGTTTGATCTTAAAGGATTCGTTACTGGAATTCATGTCCAATGCCCCAAGTGATTCAGATGGAGATCTGCCCCTGGCTATTTGGCATTTTTGAGAGATTCCTTGAACCTTGACTTGACTGCCCTAGATCAGCTGGACACTATGCTATGCCCCTTGATTATGGAAGGCCTACCACTGGAATTTCTTTCCATCTGAGGTGATACTTTCCACTGATAGGATTTATGTTTATCGAATATCCTTCATGCGAATTTCTCTACTGTTGAACAAATAGTCATATGCAAACAATGGTATTTTAAGAATGCAAAGCTTATGTCTGTCTTGAAGTTTGAAAATTCATTTTTTAGTAAAAACAAACATTTTTTGTAGGAGTGTGATATCAACTCAGGATTTATAGCAAACCTTACAGGAGTCAGGATACCTTTTGTAATAGTATGCTTTCGAACTAACTCGTGCTTCAATTAGGACTTTTAAGGGTCATAGCGTGGCCCGATTCACGATTTAAGAAACAAAGGATAAAGGCTCAAATTTTATTTGTACCCAACCCATTCTTCGTGATGTTCTCCAATCTTATGCTCAGTTAATTGTGCGTTTAGATCCCGATTGAGTCTGGCATCTTGTCCTTGATGTTCCGGTGATGATTCGGATACTGAAAGTTTATTATGAAGAGGCAGTCATTTTTATAATCTTCTTTTTGTTGAGGATTTATAGTAACCTCCTTTTTTGTTTTCGTTATCCCTACTTTTTCCTGAATTGGTTCTTTTGTGATTACAGTCAGTGGGATGCCCCAGTTTTTTTCTTAAGTCTCCTTCATAGGTTTTGACTTACCGGGCTTTTATTTTGAGAGATAATGACTGCTGACTTTAATGATTATGCAGAACCATTACCATCTTCTGATTTGGAAGGACGTCTTTGATGCCATTCATTATGTATGAAGTGGAAGATTACGACTGAATGCGCATCTGAATTAACTGAGAGAGCTACCCTGCCCCAGGTTATGATTAAGGGTTTTAATTTATGTGAAAAGAAAAACTCCTACTTCTTAGGCTCAAAGGGGTTAACCATGGATTATCTTCCTTATAACTCCACTGTTTGGGATTTGAAACAACGCCTGTACATCGTCAACGGAGTCTGTTCAAAAGCGTAATGTAGAGATCATGGTATTATTTTCATCATCCTCCCTCTAAAGGCTTACAGATTTTAATCGAGAGTTGAATATCACCAAAAGGAATTAAAAATAAAATTTGAATATAGTGAATACGAATGAATTGATTCAAGACAAACATATGCAATGCATTGATAAAATAACAAAGTTTGACATGAAACAAATATTCGAACAATCAAAAGAAATTACAAATTGAAAATTCTAGATGTACAAAAAGCCTCTTTGTCTTGGCTTGTCACCTCAGATGGCGTGCCTTTGAGGAATGGTAGAATAATTCAAGTTTACCATCTTGTTCAAATTCCTGTGCTCCTTCATCGATCAGGTCTTGAATTTTATATTTTAATGTCCAATAACTATCAGTACCATGCCCCGGACTGTTGGAGTGTTATGCACATATTGCATCAGGATTGTAGTTAGGAGAAGAAGTTTTGGGGTTTGGAGGAGGATCCTTCAATGTGACCAAATTCAACTTCAACATGTTTTGCAAGACTTGCAACATTGGTATATTGAGTTTGGTATATTGCCTAGTGAATGCATCCCGCTTACGTCGATTACCTTGTCGTTGTTGGCGAGGTAGTGGTTGGGTTCGTGACGCACCAGCAATTTGGAAAGGTCTACTCTACACCAAGCAAAATCCTTGTCTCATCAGGGGTTGATTAATGATCTGATCCCCAACCTCGACTATTTTCCTCATACGGTTGCATCTGTCTTGATGAAGCTTGCTGATGAGAAACCTCAACTCTTCTTGTTCCCGAGCTAAACTTTGGATAAGAGCCATTTGATTACTCATCTAGATTCCCATCCTTTTCGTGTCATCCTGCAGTTGCTCCAACTGGTCATCCTTATTGTTGTTAAGATGTTTCTTGGTCAAGTTCCCGTTGAGGAGTGCTTTCATTTCTTCCTGCCCCTTGGATAGGTTGAAGAACATTTCCATAACCTAATCCTCTTGAGTTTGGAGATCTCTATTGTTCTGTTTGAAAGCCATTTTCCTTGCTGAAATAAACAGCGAGAACATGAGAGGCGTGTACTGGAAGACCTATTATGTAATGACATGCATGATGTGTAGATGTTTTCAAGGATCTCGCGTGGTAAACACAAGAAGATGTTAGGAGTTGACTGCAGCTTTGATTGAAGAACTTCATATTGTTGAATATCCTTCTACGAGAATCAAGCTCACCATATCGAGTGGGTCATAGCCTCTGACTCAAGTTATCGTGTTTTGATCTTTTGATGGCATTGGGTAGAGGAAAATAAATCCCCTTTCCCCTTGCTAGATGCATGGTTCATCATAACCTGCATCACATGCCCTTGAGATCATGGTTAAGGAAATTTTATGGTATGGTGATATGATGTGTATGCTATGCATCAAGCAAAATGTAGGGTGATGAAGACAAGTATGTCTTTCAGGAAATCTAAGTTATTGGATAATTTATACAAATAAAGTCCTGCAAGGAATATAAACAAAATCCCTGCAATGAGTTCAAATTGTTAGATAATGAAGGAAAACAAGTCACACAAGTAGCCTTAGGTTCAAAGGCTTGCATGAGGTTTAAAGGTAAGTACCCTCTTGAAGTTTAGTTGGTTCAACTTGTCTTAGAAAAGTAACCAGGTTCTAAGGACTCTCAATATCACTGATCTTTCTTTATCGGGCATTGTTTCAGCTTAGCAATATTTTCTTGTGTCAGAAACATCTAGAAAGTCCAATCTCAACGAGTGTAGCATCGAGTATCAACCAATCCCCAGCTTTACATCGAGGCCGGCTATCTCACTACTTTCTAATAGCCAAGTTTGTTCAACTAAGGTTCTAAGGTCCGTTAGTGCTTCACGACACCACACGGCGGCCCCGTATTCTCCTCGATTCAATACAAGGGATACCGGTACCAACCAAAGTGTCACACCAACACAGTTATCGCTTTAACCATATCGGTCTATGCCGTACAGTCTCCATGATATATTGTTGTTTACCTAAAAATATGTCCCCATATTCGGGTGTAGGATCTATAGTAACAACCCAAACAACCCTCCAAGGATAAAGTATACAAATCAAGCAATTAAAACAGTTTTAAAATGAACTAACTCTTAAAGTAACCCCACTTTTTATTCATATTCCCCAATATAGTCGCCAGTTCTGTGATACGGTGGCATAAAGGACTGTTTATACTGGTTTTGCGTTTGTGTTCGCAGATGGTGTAGTAAGCAAGAGTCACCACCGACTTTTCTTTTATCCAAATTATAAAAAGGGTGAAAAGAACAGAAAAAGACCTTTTCTAGAATTTTCTGAGTAAGGGGGGTAGATTATGGAAAGGGAAGGTGTTAGCACCCTTTCCATCCGTAGTTTTCTACGGGATCTTAGATGCTTAGCTTATTTTTAAAAACCTTGTGCTTTGTGTTTTGAAAAAGTAGTTTGAAAATGCCTTAGTGCGGCGATTGGCTTCATGATAACTCTTGTATCAGTCCTCAAGAGTGTTGACAAAGAGAATGTTTTTGAAAGTGTTTTGAAATGTTTTGTGTAAGTGCAAAAAGTTTGTTTTTGAGCAAGCATTTAAGAACTGTCTACTTATACTCGAAAAGGTTCATTCTTTTCCCCTATCCTTTAGACAGTGCTATCCTACTATTAGTGAGTAGGTAGCCTTATCATTGGGTGTTTGAGGGACATTCGAAGGGACGTACAGTCATAAAGGTAACATGTAGAGACGCTTTAGCAATTTTGTTTAGGGACTAGATCATTTACCAAAAGGAAATTGTAGGGTCATCGAGGGACTATGATCTTTTGATTTACGGGTCTTTTGTTAAAGCGTCCCTATTCTCGAGGGACATGACTGTTTTATTTCTGAAAGAAAACCAAAGTGGGCGTATCCTAGAGGTGTATATGTGCAAATATGTTGTATTCAGTTATTTTTATCTTTTTTGTTAGGTTTGCTAGCATTTTTATTTTAATCTTTGTCATACAATCCTATTAGTCATACATCTAGCAGTTAATATGAAAGTAATAGAAAATGCGGAAAACAAGTGTCCTACGCTATTACAACCAAATTGAAAGGCAAGAAAATATAAAAACAAGAACAAAATAAAGAGGGGAAGCGAGTCATTCGATCCAGGAAGTAGACTTCTTTGATCCACCCTTCTTTTGCTTTCTTTCGATTGAGCTTGGGAGTTGGCGTGAGCAACCTTCGATTGCACCCTTTCCCGCTTCTTTCGACTGAGCTTGGGAGTTTGTATAAGCAACCCTCGATTGCACCCTTTCCTACTTCTTTCGATTGAGCTTGGGAGTTGGTATGAGCAACCTTCGATTGCATCCTTTCCTGCTTCTTTCGATTGAGCTTGGGAGTTGGTGTGAGCAACCTTCGATTACAACCTTCTCTGCTTCTTTCGATTAGACTATGAAGCAATATGGACCTGTAGAGCAGCATGCGTGTATATCCTTCATTCACACCCTTTTTATCTTTCATTTGAGTCTGTACAGGTTAGTTCTAACATATATTTGTACAAGAAAAGCAAACAAACAAAAAGGACATAAACGGAGAATATAACTAAAAGGCTATTTACATGTTATGCTGAAACGAAAAATAAGTGAAAGGCTATTTACATGTTATGCTGAAACGAAAAACAAGTGAAAGGCTATTTACATGTTATGCTGAAATGAGAGATGCAATGTCAAGTGGACTTACCTTTCTTGAAACTGGAACTTGTGTGTGGATTGGAGTTGTTGGATGCTCTTGGATTCCAAAGGAGAGAGGCAAGTGTGGTGTGATCTTGTTGAATTTTGAGAATTTTTGGTATGCTTCTCTTAGGCTGAGTATGCGTGTAAGGAAATATATGTGTAGTTCCTGGGCCTCTGTCTCTAGTCTCCTGGTGAATGTTCCCTTTTTGTGCATGTGTCTGGCTTTGTATTTATAGGTATGTGAGGGTGCACGGAAATGGCAAGGGATAGCCATTAACTAGGCTTTGAAGGCCAAGAGACAAGAATCCAACACATTGAAAGTTGGCCATATTTGGATAATTTTTGCCATTTTTAAATCTTGAGTGAACCTGGACACATTTGACTATTTCGAATACCTTTCATCCTTGCTCTTCGATTGGCCTTGAGTTGCCTCCTTCGAATGGATCTAGTTTCGTTCTTATAGCTCCTTCGATTGAGTCCACCCTAATCAATTTGAATTACTCAGATCTTTGATGACTCTGAATTCCAATTATTCAGAGTTTTCCCTTGTCAGAGTTTCTTCAATTAATTCACCATCTGCATCAATTCGAATTGCCCAGAATTCTCTTCGCCAGAGCATTATTCTTTTTGATGATTCTGAATTCGAATTTGTTCAGAGTTTCCCTTATCAAGGCTTCTTCGAAAGCCCCTCAGATCTTTGCTCTTTGATTGGCTAGTACTTTCTCCTCATGGCTCCTTCGGTTGGACCCATCTATTTGTCTTAGCTGCTTGATTCAAATAGCCCAAACGAGAACTTCATTCTGGCCAGTCAAAGCCTCTTTTGTCACTTCCTTCAAATGCCATTGTGCTGGAGGTTTGTGCCTGGCAACATGTAGGACCAATACTCATTATAAGACAAACTTGATTTCAATAATTATGTGTCTCTTTAGAATGGCCACCAATGTGTGCCCTTCGAATGGACCTTTGGAGTGCTCTTTAGAAGGGGTCATATTGTGTGTCATAGTGCAGAAATTATGTTGAGGGATCTTGGCCTTGTGCATTGAAAGTAAGCACAGAGGAAGTCTTTTCCTTATGCATTGAAGGCAATCATGGAAAAAACCTTTGCCCTTGTGAATCCCAGACAAGTCTGAGGAAGCCTATGCCTTGTGGATCAAAGGTCAGTTGAAAGGAGCCTTTGACTTAGTGAATCCAAGGCAAGCATGAAGAGGCCTTTGCCTAGTGAGTCTAAGGTTGCATGTAGAGGCCATTGTTGGTGAATCGAAGGGAACTGGTTCTTGCCTAAATGAAACTTGGACCAAGGCTTGCTCGAAGGTGACCCAGCGCTCAATCGAAGATGGTGGGACAATGCTAGATCGAAGTGTTTTAGATTCCCAATCGAAGCTTGTGAGACACATATCGCTCGAAGGGTACCTGACGCCCAATCGAAGCTCTTTGTCCAGATGCCAATCGAAGGACATCATGTTCAGATTCCAATCGAAGACACCTTTGTTCATCAAAAAAATTTACTTTCTTCCATCAAGTGTTTGTAACCATCTATGCAAGAGACAATCTTGGAGAACATGAGAGGAAAATTTTTGGGGTACAACAACCATCTTATATTGAAATAAATAGTAAATAAATGAGGAAACCCGTATTGGAAAACCTGTTTATGAAATGATGCATGATATGTAGATGCAATGTTTTCAAGGACCTTATGAGATTTATATTTACTAGCCAAAACGAAACAGAAACAAAGATTTCATTAACAAGGTCAAAATTACAATTGCCTTCTAGGCTTACAATGAAAAGCAAAGGGGTATCAAGGAGACAAAAAAACTCTTAAAACCTAAGACTCAAGTCTTCCACAGACATTTCCTCTTCGTGTCGATGTATGCATTAAGGCTTTGCTCCTCGTGAAGTTGCTTTGTGAGCTCCAACACTTTCTTTTCACTTGCATAGAATTGAGCTTCAAAGGTATCTCGTTCTTCCTTGAGTTGAATCAGGACTTCTGAAATTCTTAGAGTTCAGTGGATCTTTCCCTAAACCCGTGAAAGATATTTGATTGAGAACAGGTACTCCCAGTAATTGAGAAAAATCCTCCATTGTGGGTACCAACTGATAATCCGGAAAGGTGAAACAGTGATGTGCGGGATCAAAGAACTAGAATAGAACACTCGTCATATCTTCTTCAAAACCTGAAGTAACCAAACTTAGTAGTCGACCATGCCTTTTGATTAATGGAGAACTTTCGGGAACCCTTGAGACTAACTCCTTAAGTTGAGAAGGTATCTTCACAAAACTAATTCGGATAGTGTTTCTGTGAGTGAAGGCCATAACCTACATAACAGGACAAAGATAAATCCCTAGGTCCTAGAAATGGTTAGTGAAAATGATATGGTATGATGTCATGATGTCATGATGTCATGTTCGAACAATTAATCAAACACAAACAAAACACATAAGTCCTTAGATTTAAGCTTGCATGGAGTTTGTAGGTAAGTACCCTTTTGAAGTTTTAGTTGGCTCAACCTACCCTAAAAGAAGTAACCGGGTTCTAGGAGCCTCAATATCACTGATCTTTCTCTCAGGAATTGTTTCAACACAAGTATCTGAGTTGCGACCGAAATATCCCGAGAGTCCGATCTCAATGAGTGTAGTATCGAGTATCAACCAACTTCAGTCTGCACCAAATCCAGCCATCTCACTACTTTATAATGGCTAAGTTGTGTCAACTAAGGTTCTACAGTCAATTAGTGCTTATGACACCATGCGACAGCCCAACATTCTCCTTGACTTACTCAAGGGACACCGGTACCAACCAATGTGTCGCACTAACATATCCATCGTTTCAACCATATTTGTCTATGCCATATAACCTTCACGATCTATTCCTACTTACCTAAAATTCCCCCAGATCTGGGTGAAGGATATATACAAGAAATAAACCCAAGTATATCCCGAATTATAAAGCATACAAGGCAAACAAGTAAAGCAATAAAGGTGAACTAGCTCTAAAGGTAACCCCACTTTTAGTTTAGTTTTCCTAGAAGAGTCTCCAGTTCTATAATATGGTGGGAGAACTGACTTTTGGGTTTTGCGTTTTATTGCAAATGTTGCGGATAACGAGAATCACCACCGACTTTTCTTTTATCCAATAAAGGAAAGGGTGAAAAGAATAGGAAAGACCTTTGAGAATTTTTCTGAGTTCGGGGGGTAGGTTATGAAAAGCGAAGGTGTTAGCACCCTTTTCATCCGTAGTTATCTACGGGCTCTTAATTTCTAGCTCACATTAAAAATGTTGTGTGTTTGTGTATGTTTGCAAATATTTTGAAAATGCCTAAGTGCGACCATTTTATAATGATTCTCGTATCCTTGAGAATGTATACAAAATATTTGTTTTGAAAATATTTGTGAAAGAAAGTGTTGTTTTGGAAAGTGTTTTTAAAATGCCAATGTAATTTGCTTTATAATAACCCTTGTATCAGTCCTCAAGAGTGTTTATAAATCGTTTTTGAAAGTAGTTATTTTTTGAAAGTGTGAGGTGTGAAAATTGTTTTAGTTTTGTGAGCAAGCGATTACGAGCGATCTACCTACTCAAAAGTCTTTTCTCTTTTCCTCCTCCTTTAGATAGTGCTAACCTACCATTAGTTAGTAGGGAGCTCTATCATTGGATGTCAAGGACAAGAGTGGGTCATCGTACATACATAAAAGGCAACTTGTAAGACTCTTTAGCAATTGTCGTAAGGGACTAAGATTGATTACCGAAAGCAGCATCAGAGGGCCATCGAGGGACTAAGATCTTTTAATCGAGGGTCTTTGCTAAAGCATACCACATTCGAGGGACATGACTGTTTTTTTCCAAGGCAACAAGTGAGGGTCACCCTAGAGGTGCGTGTGTGTGAAGTGTTTTGATTTTAAGTATTTATCTTTTAGATTAGGTTTTCTAATGATTGATTTTAATCTTGCCATACAAACCCTAATTACTAACAGTAATAAGGAAAACAGTAAATTACAGAAATTAAATATTCTATGCAAATACAAGACCTCGGGAATGGGGGTACAAATTTGTGAATGGGGATGAAAAACAGTAAACCCTAATTAAAGCTATTACAGACCATTGAACAGTTACAAAGATTATAAAAATATTAAGGCGAAAGATAAAATGCGCGAAGATGGTGAAAAAGGAAATATGTTAAAGACCTAAAAATTCCAAGGGTTTAAGAAAATATTTTTATTTAGAAAAAATATTTGATAGTGTAAAATAAAAATTAGACCTAATTCTAATTTAATTTACAATTTGATTATTTAAAATATAACAAGGTGATTAAATTAAATTAATTTTAATTATCAAAAATTAAATTAATTGAATAAAATCCTAAATCTAAATTTTTTATGATTTTATGATTTTTGTTGATTAAAATAAAACTGATTAAAAAAAGAAAATGTTAATTAAAACAAAAATAAAAATAAATTAAAATGGGCATGCAGTTTAAGTGAAATGAGGGGGAGGGGGGTTAAAAAAGAGAAGAAAAAAAGTTAAGCCCATAACAAAAGAGCCCAAGCGTCTGTTTGAGATTCAGTGTGGCTAGTTTTTGATGGTTCACGGTGGAAATGCGCGTTTGAGGCATCCGGATCTAGCTTGATGAAATCTGATGGTCAAGGATAAAGATGTGTGATACGGTGGCAGAACCGACTGTTTTGAAAAATGTTGGTTTGCATTTTGCGTTTGTGTTCGCAAAATTTCGCGGTAAGCAAGAGTCGCCACCGACTATTATTTTATCCAACTGGAAAGGACAAAAGCACAGAAAAATTCCTTTTTTGATATTTTGAGTACGGGGGGTAGATTATAGAAAGGGAAGGTATTAGCACCATTTCTATCTGTGGTTTTCCACGGGCTCTTAGGTACTAGCTCATCTTTTGAAATTGCTTGTGTGTGTTTATTTTGAAAAAGTTTTGTTTTTCTTTGTTTTAACCCTTGTTTCTGTCCTCTAGAGTGTTACGAAGTTGTTTTTGATAACTTTTTTTGGAAAGTGTTTGTGTGAAAAAATTTGTTTTGAGCAAGTACCTACTAGCATCTACCTACTCGAAAAAGGATTGTTTTTGTTCTTGTTTCCTTTAGACAATGCTACCCTACTACTGAGAAATAGGTAGCATCGTCGTTGGAGCTGTAAGGGTCAATTCGTAAGGGACGTACGATCACTAAAGCAATGTTAGGACGTCTTAGTAATAACCCTAATGTCTTAAGATCATATTCGAGGCATAATTTCCGAGGCAACCATTCTGAGGCAACATTTCTGAACGGGACATTTGATCTTTGTTTAGACAAAAGGGCCACCACTAAGATACCCTATACTTAATGATCGTTTACCGACGGAAACCGAAGGGAGAGTATACCCTAGGAGTGCGCATGTGCGAGTGGTTTGATTTTAGTCATTATCTTTGCACATTAGGGTTTGCTAGCCATTTTAAATTGTCATGTAATCTTGTCATACAATCCTATTATCATACATCTAACAGTTAATATTTGCGAGAATTAAAATGCGAGAAATAAAACTACGTTATTACAAGGCTTCGGGGTAGGGGATTAATTACATAGCCAAAAACCCGTAAAACGATAAATAAAAGAAAACCCTAATTAAACTATTACATACCGTGAGCAGTTACATTAATATTATAAAAATAATAAAACGCGCGCGACGAATTAAATAAAAAAAGGAATTAGGGTTTTGACCCCATCTAAACCTAATTAAAAGAAAATTCATTTTTGTTGTTTTTGATTGTTTTAAGAAAATAAGGTTTAATTGAATAAATAAAAACCCTAATGACTAATTAATTTTATTTAAGAAAAATAATTAAATTAACTTATTTTTGTATTTTTTGTTTTATTGAGAAAAGAAATAAAATTTAAATTACAAGCAAACCTAATTTTTCTAATTTGATTTAAATTATTTACAAAAAGTTAGAATTACCCTAAAATTAAATTTAACTAATATCAAATTAAATTTGATAAAATAAAATAAAAATAAAACCTAATTCTAAGTTTGTGAAAAAAATTGATTTAATGATTTTTTTGAAAAAAAAGAATTAATTTTGTGGTTAGAAAATAAATAAACAAAATAAATTAAATAAAAGAAAAATAGAAAAGAAATAGAATGGGCCTAGTGTTTTCAGCAAAAAAAGGGGTGCCAATGGCAAATCAGGGCCCAACAGTCCTTGGCCCGTTTGACTTTTCCAGATCCCATGTTGCTAGCTTGACTAAGCATATGGTGGACCTTCATGGATAAGGCGTTGGATCTGCATCCTGGATGAACTGGTGGCTGAAAGCTGATGACGTATGGTGGATTTGGGAGGCGCCTGTACACCTGATCACACAAAGCAAAATAATATTGAATAATATGGGGACCTGGGGATCGAACCCAGGTCCTTGAACCTTCATCCATTGCGTGCTTGCCAGCTGAGCGGGCTTAGTTAGTTGTACAAAGAAAAATAAACAAGTATTATATGGAAAAAACAAAATGGTATTTTCAAAACGCGTGAATTTTGAATGGGAAAGTCAGGGAGTGCCACATTACCCTTCTTCTTCCTCCCACCGTTGCTAAACGTTCTTTAACTTTTACCTACGGTCACCTGGGTGTAGGTATAAGCCTGTGCCTTTCCAAAATCCTATACAAGTGTGATAAATACAAAACAATGATACCAATCAACTCGTGGCAACCTCACGAGCATCATGGTACCCTTATCCATGGCCAATTGTACCTGTACACAAAAACCCCAAAAAGGAAGCAAAAATTTTTGGGTACAACAACTGCCCCTGCTCAATCTTCTTAAACTTGAGGATGTAGATTGGCTTGTCTGTCTTTCGTGATCTGAAGGTGGAAGATGATTGAACACTAGAGTGCCCAGAAATTTGCACTCGCATGAAGTGATACCGGTCTTGCGATGTCTGGAATGGGCTTATAGATGCCATTTGGAGGTTGATGTCGGAAGATGGGCTTATAGATGCCATCAGAAAAAGTGTCCATTGCATAAGAGATTCCTTTGCGAGAGCCCGTACACCTGTTGTTGAGGAGGACTACGTTGGGGAATTCTGGTCTCTGTCTTGAGAGAGATAGAGTTTTAGGAGTTTCAGTTGTCCGTTACTCTATTGGGGAATCATCTCTTAGTCGAGTAGTTGAAAATGAACTGCTATCTGGTCGTGCTCCAGGCTTCACAGTGATTTGCTGAGGAAAATAAGATCGACTGTGTGATACGGTGGCCAGAACCGGGACTGTTTCTTTTAGGATTTGCTGGTTTACATTTTGCATTTGTGTTTGCAAAATGTCGCGGTAATTAAGAGTCGCCACCGACTTTTATTTTATCCAACAAGAAAGGAAAAAGCACAGAAAAATTCCTTTTTTTTCCGAGATTTTCTGAGTACGGGGGGTAGATTATAGAAAGGGAAGGTATTAGCACCCTTTCTATCTGTAGTTATCTACGGGCTCTTAGGTACTTGCTCATCATTTTCAAAATTGTTTTGTGTGTGTTTGATTTGAAAAAAAGGTTTTGACTTCGATTAAACTCTTGCTTCTGTCTTCAAGAGTGTTACAAAGTGTTTTTGAAAGCTTTGTTTTAAAGGAGTGTAAGTGTGAAAAAGTTTGTTTAGATTGAGCAAGTACTTAAGAACTAATCTACCTAACGAAAAAAATAATTGTTCTATGTTTGTTTCCTTTAGACAGTACTATCCCACTATTAGTGAGTAGGTAGCATCGTCGTTGGAGTTTTGAGGTTCAATTCGAAAAGGGACGTACGGTCACTAAAGCAATGTTAGGACGTCTTAGTAGTAACCCTAATGTCTTAGATCAATTTTATTTGAGGAAACAATATCCGAGGCAACCATTCCGAGGCAAATTTTTCCGAGGCAAGCATTCCGAACAGGACTTTGATCTTTGTTTAGACAAGAGAGCGACCACTAAAATATCCTATACCTAATGACCGTTTACCGAAGGCAACCAAGTGGGAGTGTATCCTAGGAGTGCGCATGTGCGAATGATTCAGTTTTAGATTATTTATCTTTGCACATTTAGGGTTTGCTAACTATTTTAAAATTAATCATACATTCTTGTCATGCATCCTAATATCATATATCTAAAAGTTAAATATTTTGCGGAATTTAAAGTGCGGAAATTAAACTACGCTATTACAAGGCTTCGGGTATTTACATGGCCAAAAACAAACCCTTTAAAAATAAAGCGATAAATGAAAGATAAAAGACCTAATTAAACTATTATAGCTTGTGAACAGTTACATTAATATTGTAAAAATAATAAAACAATAAAGCACGCGCGATGAAATTAGAACGATAAGAAAAATTAGGGTTTTGACCCTTTTTTAACCTAATTAAAAGAAAAATGTTTTTGTTGTTTTTAATTATTTTTTTTAAAGAAAAGAATTAGGTTTTAAATTAAATAATAAATTAATTAGCTAATTAAATTAATTAGTGAGAATAAATAAATAGCTTATTTTTTATCTTTTTGGTCATTTTTAGGAAAAGAAAATATAATTAAGGTAGAGATAAAACCTAATTGTTCTAATTGATTTTAAATTTATTTACAAAAGAAATTAAAGTTTACCTAAAATTAAAATCTAATTAAATTAATTAATTTATTGATAAAAAATAAACCTAAGTCTAATTGGGTGAAAAATATTTTTTGTGACTTTTTGATAAAAAGAAAATAGTTAATTGGTTAGTAAATAAGATAAATAAATTAAATAAAACAAAATATAAAAAAGAATAGAGAAAGAGGAATGGGCTTGAGCAAAGCAAATTGGGGGGTGCAGATAGTAATTATGGGCCCAAGAAGATAAAGTCCACGTTGAGCTTCTGAAATCCCATGATATGCGTTTGACTAGGCGTTTGGTGCTCCCTCATTGATGACCCTTGGATCTGGCCATCTGGCCACTTGGCAGACTGGATGGTGAGGACGCATGATGGTTATTTTCTTTGTATACACACTGAATCACTGAAAGATAAAATATATGAAATATTTGGGGGACCTGGGATTCGAACCCAGGTCCCATGGGACTTTCCAACTCTTGGCAACCAACTAAGCTATGCTTCTGATTTGTACATGAAATAAACAATAATAATAATATACAAAAACAAGAATTAGTGGAGAATAATAAAAAAACGTGTGCCAGAAGTTTGAATGGACCAATGGTTGCTTGCCAACTAGTCATCTTCAACCTTGTTCCGTTGGTAAAAGTCCCAGACTTTTACCTACGGACGTTCGTCCATAGCTACAGGTCCTGTAAATCTCAAAACTCAATGCAAGCGTGATAAATTAAAACAAAGGCCATGGATAGCTTCGTCTGGACCTGCTGAGTTCAATAGTGGCCCTTTCATGGCCCAATTTTTCCTGTAAACAAAAATCCCAAATTGAAGCTACAAACCCTAATAATGGTGAAATCTTATACAATCCATATAAATGAAATTAAACAATATAGAAAGCTTGCAAATGTTCCAAGGATCAATAATATATGGTTAATTCGTGCTAACAATGTCTAAATCATGAAATTCGAATTCAAGAAAAGCCCAAGGTCGTGGCTGACTTACAATGAGTTTCAAGGCCTGAAATTGCTTGTTCTTGATTGGTATAGGTTGCTTATGATCCCAGGAAACGATTGGAAATGATCAGGAAGCTTTGAAATTGCTTGGAACAATGAATTCGAGTTTGCACTTTTTCTTACTTTTTCCAAGTTTTTTTCTTGATGTTGTGCCTCTTTTTAGCCTTGTTCTAGGTTTGCACACGTTCTTTATGTATTGAGGACTGAATTAGGGTTGTCAATGTGATCATAATCTTCCTCCATTATTGAATTTGATTTGGATTTGATTCACTTTGAATATCTTTCCAAAATTAGGCAAATTCAATCTTTTTGTGCACTCCAAGACTTTACACGAATTAAAATACTTTCCAACTGGATTTGAGACCTGAAACAAGTACAAAATCTTGAGTTTTCAATGCATTGGATTTTGTCATGATTTATTTTGATTAAAAATGATTTAATTCAAATAAAAATCAAAATAAATAATAAAAATAAGATAATGACAATTGGAAAAGGCTAGGTTTCGTGTACCATGGTGCCAACTCAAAACATGTGAAAAAGATTGGGCCCATTTAGCAAAAATGGCATTTTTAGGCATAGTTGACTTTTGGCAATTTTACAAAAAGGGTCAACTTCACCAATGCATAACATCCTCAATTTTGACTCTTTGAAGGTGTTCTTGGACTTTTTAGAAAGCTTTAGATGTCCTATAAGCAAACCTTTTTGTCTCATATCAATTTGATATTCCATGATCATGTATGAAGCTTTGACAAAAAAGGTGTTTTTGTTGACTTTTCAAAATGACCTATAATGTCCAAATTCATAACTTCTTGTGAGTGCATATTTTGGACTTAGGAGTTGAATATGGATTGTAGAGAATGACATTATCTTCAAAATGAGCTTTGGATGGCTCATTTCTCATAAAGTATGAGAAAGTTATGCTTGGTCAAAGTTGAGTTGACTTTTCCTACAAAACCCTAATTTAGCAACTTTTGGTGCTTGATGAATTATGAGCAATCCTTGATGAATCATGATCAACCCTTGATCAAATGATGAAATATACTTCAAAATTAAGATGTTGACCAAAAATCTTGAAGTTTGACTGTATGTAGGCGACAATTGACTTTTGCCCTAGCATAGTCGATTTTTAGGCCTTTGAGCAATTGACTGAGCAAACTTTCTATACAAGGCTTGAAACTTGACATGGATAATCTTGAGAACATATTAGGACAATGTTGAGCATTTGGGGTCCCTTGGACTCAAGTATCTTGATGCAACATGAAACCCTAATTTGAGGTAGACTGCCTTAGGAGAGAGAGCTTGTGTTGGTCAATCCTTGATCTTCCTTGAGCAACTTGAGGATCTTTCTTGAAATGTTTTGAGAAATATGGGAGGGAAAATTTTGAGGTACAACAGCTGCCCCTATTCAATCTTCTTAAACCTGAGGATGTAGATTGGCTTGCGTTCCTTTCGTGATCCGAGGGTGGAAGATGATTGAACACTAGAGTGCCCAGAAATTTGCACTCACATGATGTGGTATTTGTCTTGTGATGTCGCGAATGGGCTTACAGATGCCATCTGAAGGAGTGTCGATCACCCAAGAGATTCCTTAGCGAGAGCTTTTATACCTGTTGTTGAGGAAGATTCTGCTGGGGAATGCTGATCTCTGTCTTGAGAGAAGTAGAATTTTAGGAGCTTCGGTTTTCTGTGATTCTACTGGTGAATTGCCTCTGTTTTGAGAAAGATTGAATTTTAGGAACTTCGGTCGTCCGTTATTCTTGTTGAGGAATCATCTCTGCATCGAAGAGGTGAAAATGAACTACTATCTGGTCATGATCCAGGCTTCATAGTGATAAGACTGACTGCTATCTGGTCGTAATCCAGGCTTTACAGTGACTTACTGGGGAGATGAGATTAAACTTGCTATCCGGTCGTGATCCAGGCTTCGCAATTTCTCGATTCTTATCTGGTCGTAATCTAAGCTTCAGAAGGAAATGAGTTGTTATCCGGTTGCATCCGGGCTTCAACTTGAACTTAAGGCACACTAATATCCGGTCGACTCCTGGCTTCATAGTAACTGTCCATGTAAACTACTATTTGGTCGTAATCCACGCTTCACAGTGCCTTGTACCGTTATCTGGTCATAATCCAGGCTTCAGTGCTTTTATCGTTATCTGGTCGTAATCCAGGCTTCACGATGCTTTATACCATTATCTGGTCGAATCTAGGCTTCATGGTGTTCTGTACTGCTATCTGGTCGTAATCCAGGCTTCACAATACCTTACTTCTTATCTGGTCGTAATCCAGGCTTCAGAAGAGATCAAATGGTTTTCCGGTTGTAATCCGGGCTTCCCTTTGGCTTTGGGCCTACTAATATCCGGTCGTAATCTGGGCTTCATAGTACTTGGCCGGGTAAACTGCTATTTGGTCGTAATCCATGCTTCGTAGTATCCCTTGCTGCTATCTGGTCGTAATCCAGGCTTCGCGATGTCTCATACCACTATTTGGTCGAATTCAGGCTTCATGGTGTCCAGAGGAAATCAAGATACTATTCACTTGGATTCCGGGCTTCATAACTTGTGTTAAAGATATACCACTATCTAGTCGTAATCCAGGCTTCGCGGTGTCTTTGGCTGCTATCTGGTCGTAACCCAGGCTTCACAGAAACTTGTATTTCTATCTGGTCGTAATCCAGGCTTCACAATAACTTGCTGAGCTGTTATCTGGTCGTAATCCGAGCTTCACGGCTTGTGTTTATGATATACCACTATCTGGTCATAATCCAGGCTTCATGGTACCTCGCACTGCTATCTGGTCGTAATCCAGGCTTTGCAGTAATTTGCTGAGCTGTTATCCGGTTGTAATTCGGGCTTCACGGCTTGCTGGGGATTGAACTATTATCCGGTCGTTCTCCAGGCTTCATAGCTTAATGATGAACCACTATCTGGTCGAATCCAGGCTTTGTGGTGTTTGATACTGCTATCTGGTCGTAATCCGGGCTTCACAATATGCTGTAGAAATCAAGGTACTATCTGGTCGGATCCGGGCTTCATAGCTTGAACTTTGTGAGAATTTGATTGTATTCTTCTTGAAAGGTAAAGGGATAGTCGTATGTAATGCATGATATGTATCGAGCAATGATGTTCTCAAAATAAATGAGACTGTGTTGTATGATGCGTATACATATGTCATGATGTATGGATATGCAAATGTTTTTGTGATATTCTCCAGCTGGGGAAAATAAATCCCAGATTGTTGCTGGAGAGTGCGAGACGTTGAATTCTTTATTTCCGCTGGGGATAGTGAATGAAACTGATTGTGAGCATAATCCTGCAGGAGAGAATAACTCTGCTGGGGAATAAACTGACGAGAAAATGATTGTGGGGAAGAGATACTCTGCTAGAAGCTCTATTGATTTGGAGGAACGACCTCGATTGGGGATGAATTACCATTGCATGCGATGATGCACTCTGCTGGGAATTGAGTTTCTATTTGTGAAAGGAATGAACTCCGCTGGGGATGATTTTCCAGTGGCGACTTCACTGGGGATAATCTTTTAGACTCTACTAGGGACAATCCTCCAGACTTTACTGGGGATAATCCTCCAGACTTTACTGGGGATAATTCTCCAAACTCCACTGGGGATAATTTTCTAGTGCTGATGATAGATAAAATCTACTTGGGGAGAATCTTGTCGACTTATTCGCGGTTTTTGAGCCTCAGTTGGAGAGAGTGATGTCCTGTTCAGGACCGCTAATGTCACTGTCTTTTTCTTACTCTGCAGGGAGTGAATGTACTTTCAATCGCTTTCTCCAACTAGGTCTATCCCTATACCTGGTAGATAGAGCAGATGTACGGTTTGGACATTTCCTGTTTGCCCCTGTTCCTGATATTACGAGTAATCGTCTTTTGTTTCGCACATAAATATTTATGAGCAGCAATTATTGTCAAATGCATATATCAAAAATGAACCATTGGACGTTCTTGCAAAACAAAACAGGAAAAAGAAAACAATTTGAAATTTATTTGTGAAAATGAATTGTATTGATTTTGAAGTTCGCCTGTAAATAGGTATTTTTGTACAAGAGGCTGACGTCCTAGTAAGAGAATGCCGCCAAACAATAGAGTTTATACAATTTGTGTAAAACAAAGAAAAACAGTTATGTGAACAATCCCACTGGGTTCCAACTCTGCTATTGCCTTTATGTCTTTCGAGCATCTCATCACTTTTCTACTTGGTTGAAGGTAGATCAGATTGATTAGTGTCGTCCGAGCTTGATAGTTGATACTGAAGTCTGGTTGCAAGGTGACCCAATGAGACATAGTGTTACACTTTAATCCCTAATTTTTTCCTGGAGCGCCCTTTCGGGTTTTCAGTCCATCGGGATACCCTTTTTTTCCCAAGCCGCCTTTTCAGGTTTTCGACTTGCCGGGTGTACAGATTTTTCATTTTCATCCCTTATTTTTGCCCGAACCCTTTTGGTTCGCTGGGAAGCCCTTATTTTTTCCTAGGCCAGTCAACCTAGCGGGTCTTTGATTATGCGTAGTATTTTTTCACTGTGTCTGCATTGACGGGGTGAGGAAGGTCGTCACCATCCATGGTGGTTAGAATCATAGCTCCTCCTGAGAAAATGTTCTTAACCAAAAATGTCCCTTCGTACGTAGGAGTCCATTTTCCCCTAGGACCACCTTGTGGCAATATGATGCGCTTGATCACCAGATCCCCAACTCGATATTCTTGTCGTCTAACTTTCTTGTTAAATTCCTTGATCATTCGCTTTTGATACGTCTGACCATGACAATTATAGCAGTAAGTCTCTTTTCGTCGATTAAGTTTAGATGATCAAGCCGGGTCTGTATCCAATCATCCTCGCTCAAACCTGCATCTTTCATAATCCGAAGAGAGGGTATTTGGACCTCAATGGGTAAGACTTCTTCCATGCTATATACCAAGGAATAAGGTGTTGCCCCTGTTGACGTCTGTGCTGAGGTACGGTACCCATGAAGAGCAAATGGTAACATCTCGTGCCAGTCTTTGTATGTCACCATCATCTTCTGCACAATCTTCTTGATATTCTTATTAGCCGCTTCTACGGCCCCATTCATTTTCGGCCGGTAAGAAGAAGAGTTGTGATGCTGTATCTTGTACTTCTTGCAGAGCTCGGTGATCATCGTACTGTTGAGATTTGTACCATTATCCGTAATGATTCTCTCTGGTACACCGTATCAACAGATCAGATTGTGACGAATAAACTGTGCCACGACATTCTTGGTTACTGTAGCAAAGGAAGCTGCCTCAACCCACTTTGTAAAGTAATCAATTTCTACCAGGATGAAGCGATGCCCATTGGACGCAGTAGGTCTGATCTCGCCGATCATATCGATGCCCCACATTGCAAAAGGCCATGACGCTATCAAGATGTTCAGAGGAACCAGAGGTATATGCACCTTATCAGCATAGACTTGGCACTTATGACAGGTCCGAGATTGCTGATAGCAGTCGGCTTCCATAGTGGACTAGTAATATCCTACCCGTAGGATTTTCTTTGCCATGGTATGTCCACTGGAATGAGTTCCTAAAGTACCTTCATGTAATTCTGCCATGATCCTCTCTGCCTCGTTCTTATCCATACATCGCAGTAAAGTTGAGTCATGGTTACGCTTGTAAAGGATACCGTTTCTGATGAAGAACTTTGCAGCGAACCTCCTCAGAAACTTCTTATCATTAACAGATGCACCCTCGGGATATTATCGAGCCTCAAGATACCTCTTTACCTCGTGAAACCATGGTTTATCTATTACCTCTTCAGTTTCAATATCATAGCAATGTGCAGGTTCGTCCATCCTCTCAATGGTAATCTGGGGAGCTTCATTATCCCACCTGACCTTGAACATAGAAGACATAGTAGCTAGTACGTCCACTAACTGATTCTCCTCTCTGGGGAAGTGTTCAAAGGTTATCTCCTCGAAGTGTGGAAGCAGTGTCAATACATACTCTTTGTAAGGAATAAGATTTGGGTGCTTCGTATTCCACTCGCCTTTGATCTGACTGATCACGAGAGCGGAATCTCCGAACACACTCAGAAACTTAATCCTTAGGTCAATAGCTGCTCGAAGGCCCATGATGCATGCTTCATACTCTGCCATGTTGTTGGTGCAGTTAAAACATAATCGGGAGGTGAACGGAGTATGACAGCCTTCAGGAGATATGATTACGGCGCCAATGCCATTACCCAATACGTTTGAAGCTCCGTGAAAATACATAGACCATCAGGATCCCTCCTCAGGTCCTTCATTCGGTCCAGGTGTTTCACAGTCGGTCACCAACATGATGTTCTCATCCGGAAACTCGAAGTTCATAGACTGGTAATCATCCACAGCCTGATGCGCCAAATGATCCGCCAACACACTCCCCTTAATTTCCTTTTGGGTTGTGTATTGGATGTCATACGCAGTCAAGATCATCTGCCATCTTGCTATCCTTCCGGACAAGGCAGGTTTTTCGAAGATATACTTGATTGGGTCCATCTTTGATATCAATAGAGTAGTGTGAGTCAGCATATACTGTCTCAGCCGGCGAGCAGCCCATGCCAAAGTGCAGCAAGGTTTATCAAGCAGTGAGTATCAGGTCTCACATTCAGTAAACTTTTTGCTAAGGTAGTAAATAGCATGCTCTTTTCGGCCAGACTCGTCATGCTTCCCCAGCACACACCCCATTGAATTGTCGAGTACTGTCAAGTATAAGATCAAAGGTCTTCCTTCAACTGGAGGCATCAGGATAGGAGGATCTTGGAGATATTTCTTGATCCTTTCGAAGGCGGCCTGATATTCATCATTCCATTTTACCACTTGATCTTTCTTCAGCGGCTTGAAGATTGGTTCACAAGTAGCAGTCAAGTGTGAAATGAATTGGGCAATGTAGTTCAGACATCCCAAAAAGCCTCTGACTTCTTTTTCTGTTTGGGGAACTGGCATTTCCTGTATAGCCTTCACCTTTGCAGGATCCACCTAAATACCTTTATCACTAACGACAAAGCCCAGCAGCTTACCAAACCTTACTCCGAAGGTGCACTTGTTCGGGTTCAGCCTTAGTTTGTACAACTTCAACCTGTCAAATAGCTTCTGGAGATGGTCAAGATGTTCTTCTTCAGTTTGGGATCTCGCAATCATGTCGTCAACGTATACCTCAATCTCATGATGAATCATGTCATGGAACAAGGCGACAATGGCGCGCTAATACGTTGCCCCAACATTCTTCAATCCAAACGGCATGACTTTGTAGCAAAAGGTACCCCACTGCGTGACGAACGTTGTCTTTTCCATGTCCTCGGGAGCCATCTTAATCTGATTGTATCCATAAAAAACATCCATAAAGGAGAAGACCTTATGCTGTGCGGTGTTGTCAACTAGAACATCGATGTGAGGCAGAGGGAAATCATCCTTGGGGCTTTCCCTATTCATATCCCTATAGTAAACACACATTCGAACTTTACCATCTTTCTTCGGCACCGGAACCACGTTGGCAACCCACTGCTGGTAAGAAGTAACTACTATAAAACCGGCATCAAACTGCTTCATGACCTCAGCTTTGATTTTCTCAGACATCTCTGGGCGCATTCGGCGAACTTTCTGCTTCACTGGAGGACAATCTTCTTTGGTGGGCAAGCGGTGAACCACAATATCGGTATCCAACCCAGGCATATCTTCATAAGACCAGGCAAAGATCTTAACATAGTCACATAGCATCTGTATTAACCGTTGCTTGACACCAAACTCCAGATTTGCACCAATCTTAACCTCTTTCTTGTCTTCTTCTGTACCTAGATTCACTGATTCTACTGGCTCTTCATGGGGATGTATGGCCCTCTCTTCCTGTAGTAACAGTCTAGCAAGTTCCCCAGGCACTTCACAATCATCCTCACCTTCGTCCTCGGCTTGGTTGATCTGACTTTCGAAGTCATAACTGGCAGTAGCAGAGTCGTTATCAGTGGGATCCAGAGTGGATGTGGATCTGCATTATGATATGTGAGTGTGTGTAAGACAAAAGCTGTTTTAATAAAGTGCAAGATAGAAAAGAAAAACAAGGAGCGCAAAATTTGTAATGCAAGAAAACGTCCAATGCTTTATTGATGATATATGGAAATGACAAATGTTTAGCCCTCACAAACAAAGCCACAGTGTCTTGGGCAAGGCACCGGGCCATATAGTTTTAAATTATTTGTTACAAATCTCAAAAAAAAAGTCTATTACTGTGTAATAAAAGAAATGGGCACGCAGTCCTTTGCCGTCCAATTGCTCAATCCACTGTCGGTAGTCGGGTAAATCCAGCTATCGAACTCTGACTCTTCTTCGTCATCTTCAATTGCATTCACTTCCGGATTACTGATACGCAGAGGAGGTCTTCAAATCTGAGCACTCCGAACGTCCCTTTGAGCTTCTTTTTCTATAACAGTCTAGGCATCCTTGAGGGAAGCCATCTTCACCGGAGGATCTTCAGTAACAGTTTCAGTCGACGCCAGAGTCTGGGGGACTTCTTCAAAATTCTGACATGGGGTTTCAATGAACTCTCCATCCATCTCCACATACCGGAAAGAGTTAAGGTGGCTCACCATGTACTCCTCTTCTCCTCGTACCGTAACAATTTTCCCCTTCATTGGATATTTTAACATCTAATGGAGCGTAGAAGTTACTCCCCCAGCTTTATGAATCCACGGGCAACCCAGCAAAAAAGAATAAGATGGTCGAATGTCCATCACATAGAACATAGACGCAAAAGTCTGAGAACCAACCTTAACAGGGACGTCCACCTCCCTATGCACCATTCTCTTGGATCCATTAAAGGCCCTAACCACAATATTACTTGGCTTCAGAACCAACCCTTCACAATCCAACCGATCTAATGCTTTTTTGGGTAAAACATTTAACGAGGACCCAGTATCCACCAGCACGTGGGCCAGAGTTGTGCCCCTGCACTCAATTGAAACATGCAGAGCGTCATTGTGATTCTTTCCTTTGGCAGTCAGATCTGCATCGGAGAAATCTAACCCGTTGTCAGTAGTCAAACTAGCCACACAGTCTTTGAATTGGTCAGCAGATGTTTCCTGCGGCACATGCGTAGTTTTAAGGAAAGCAATTAAAGCCTTTGCATGGGCTTCTGAGCATAGCAATAAGGATAGCATGGATATCTTAGACGAGGTCTGCCCCAACTATTCGACTATGTTATAGTCACTTTTCTTGATGATCTTCAGAATTTCCTCTATCTCTTGTCTAGAGGTCTCTACAACAATCTTCTTAGGCACCTCCGTCCGGGAAGGCTCACCTGTGATCTCTTTGCCACGAGCGTCAGATGACTCGGCAACAGGGGTAATGATTGGAACATGAACAGGGACAGTAGCAGATGTACTGGCTGGTGGAATAACAACAAGTTTTCGAACAATTGGTGGGGAGATCTCAGGAGAGAAGAGTCTTCCGCTTCGGGTGACCTTGCTAGACCCGACAATATTGCTGACATCAGTATCAGCCTCTTCAACCTTCAAGTCTTGTTTGATCCCATGATAATACACATCGGTCCCATAGTGCCACGGGACATCCTTATCCAAAGTGTACGGGATAGGACCAGGAATAGTAATGATCAATGGAGAAATTCTCGGAACAGATGTAATCCTAACAGGCTTTCTCGAGGAAGCCTTGGAAGGATTGGCGGAAATGGTTATTATGGACACATCTTCAACAGGAATCAATGGAACCAAAGTTTTCTCGAACAGGATTTCTTTGTTGTCCATCAGGCATTGAACACATGATTTCAACAAATGGCAACCAGTAGGAAAGTTTGAACACAGATGGTAACCTTCGCCACAACCCAGAAATAAACAGGCTGATAATAGGTTCTTCTTCACTGTCATCAACGAAGGAGAAACGTCTTCCACGAAGGTTACAAATGAATTATCATCCGCAACATTTACTCCATGCTTGGGCATAGGAGCAATCACAACATTAGGCTTTTTCGGTGCATCAAACTCGGTTTCTTTAGCTTCAATCAAATCCTGTACCTTATTCCTCAAGGCCCAGTAGTTGTTCATATCATGCCCTGGGCTATCAGAGTGATAGGCGCAGCGGGCGTTCGGATTATACAGCGGTGATGTGAGGCTGGGATTCTTCGGGGCTTCCCTCAGAGTCACCAAGTTGGTTTTCAACAATTGTGGCAGAATTTGAGATAGAGTCATACTGAGCCGAGTATACTGTCTTTGCGGTCTATCTACTCTTTGTTGATTATTACATTGTGGGGTAACAGTAGGTCTTGATATTACCACCGCATGACTCCTCGAGCTGTAAACTGCACTAGATCCCTTCTTGAAAGGCTTCTTCTCTGTACTTGACGAAGCACCTTTCTGTATCTTGCCACTTTTAATACCAGCTTCAACTCTTTCCCCAGTCAAAATCAATTAAGTGAACCCAGACGATGAACTACCGATCAAATGGTTGAAATATGGACCATACAAAGTCCCAAGAAACATATCCACCAACTCCCTATCAGACAAAGGGGGTTATACTCTTCCAGCTAGATCTCTCCACTTCTAAGCGTAGTCCTTAAAACCTTCGCTCGCACCCATATACATACCCTGAAGTTGAGTACGCGTGGGAGCAAGGTCGGTGTTATACTGGTATTACTTGTAAAAGGAAGCAGCAAGATCCTCCCAGTTGCAGACATTAGCCCCTTATAGTTGATAGAACCATTCAAGCTGAGTCCCTGACAGACTATCTTGAAAGAAATGAACCCACATGTTCCTATCAGCAGTATAGGGCTGAATCTTTCTGACATAAGAGCGGAGGTGTAGCTTCGTGCAGGATACCTTATCGTACTTAGCAAAGACAGGAGCTTTAAACTTATGTGGGATCACCACCCCAGATGCCAAACCCAAATCTCCGAAGTCCAACCCAGGTATCTTATGGATCTCCATTGCACTCAACTGGTCTTCAAGTTGCTTATATCTATCCTCAGCAGGAGGATACTGGTCCTCATCAAAATCTGTCATTATCAGAGACCACAGGACTAGGCCCCTTTCTTTCCTCTTGATTTTCTCCCCCTCTAGATGAATGGGACAAATTAGTTTCCCGTCGCAAATTGTTCCTAAATCTGCGACCCATATTCAGGAGGACCACCTTCTTCTTCTTTTTCTTCTTGTCCTTCAAGATGAGAGTCTTCAAATCTTGCTGCCCTTTGGCCAAGTTCAGGAACAACTCTTGGAACTGAGCATCCTGTGCTTGAAGAGCCTTAATTGCTTGATCAGTAGGTGTTTCAGAAGACATGATTGCTGAAATAAACAGCGAAGAAGATGAGAAACCAGTAATGGTACCTGTAATGAGGTGCATGGGAATGAAATGCGTATGAAATGATTTCAAAGACTTTGGGAGATTCAAATTTGTAAACCAAAATAAAACACACTTTATTAGATTCAAACTTGTAAAATGTTTAACAATGCCTTTAAGGCGTTACAAAAGAAATAACTGAAAATAAATCTAAACTAGAAAAACAACAAAGAAATCAAAAATCACATGGTCGCCTTCCATTCATGCTGACATAGTCGTTGATCATACTTTCGTTCTCAAGTTGCCTTGTAAGCCTCAAGATCTTTCTCTCCTGCTCATGATACTTCTCTCTGTAGGTATCCCTTTCTTCCTTTAGCTGGATCCAAGATCTCTTCAATGCCCTAAGATTAGTATGCATGTATGGATGGAGGATCGTATAAGGAACACCTTCTTCATTAGTATTCTCTATGATCACCGACAAAACAGCTTCGTAAGGCATCCCCAACTTTTGAGCACGGGATCGAACCCACTGGAGATAGGGTTGCATCGGGAGATAAGTCTTCAGTCCTAGCTCATGCGGGTCATCCCTGTTCACCATGCCCCAGGCTCGTATAAACCTGCGGCGATGTCCTTCAACATCCCCCTTGTAGTCAAAGACAATGTCTGTAAGCAGCAGCTCATGAGGACCATCTCTCCGAGCGCGTCCAAACTGTCGTAAAGCCAAACAAGGATTGTAGGTTATACCCCCTCGAATTCCAAGCAACGGAACATTAGGGTATTCCCCACATCGATCAATGACATCTAATCTTTCCATATCTTTAGAACTCCAGAGGATGTCCGTATGAGAAAGGGACATGATTCTGTAAGCCCAACCTACGCCTTCCTCATTCTTCAATACAGATTTGGGGAGGTGCGAAATAAACCACCTTGCCAGCAGTGGTGTACAACACATGAGGGTCCCCCTCCTTCACACAGTACGAGTATAGAGAGCATGCAAAATATCACCCAAGAGATTAGGCACCAGGTTACGAGACATGAAGATCTTAACTGCGTGCACATCTATGAAGGAATCTGGATTTGGGAAAAGAACCAAGCCGTATATGAGGAGAGCCAAGATGTCTTCAAATTCTTGAAAGTCCAAGTTATCCCAGAACAATTGAGCTTGATCGATCAAAAACTTAGCCAAGAAACCTTTAACCCCACTCCGAGTCTCCCAGTTAGACACTATATCAGCCTTTGTCAAGTGTAAAGCTAAAGCAATGTCCTCAGGTCTAGGAACCTTCTCTAAACCTGTGAAGGGTGTTTGCTCGAGGATAGATATGCCTAGTAAATCAGAAAACTCCTCCAAAGTAGGGACTAGCTGATAATCCGGGAAGGTGAAACAGTGATGCAATGGATCAAAGAACTGGAATAACACACTCATCATTTGCTCATCCAACTTTGAAGTGACCAAGCCAAGGAGATAACCATGTCTTCTAACAAATGAAGAAGTATCAGGAACTCTTGAGATTAACTCTTTGAGCTGAGCAGGGATTTGCACGAAGTTAACTCGAATGGTATTTCTGCGCATAGAAGTCATGATCTGTAAAACAGAACAAAGATGAACCCCCTCGGTCTTTGAAATGGTTAGTCTAATGAAATATGCATGCGATGTTATGATGCATGATGTCATGATAAAACACACACAGGTATTACGGATAGCAAACATGGTAAAGGCAAACAAGTCACACAATAGCCCTTATGTTTCAGGCTTGCACGAAGTTTAGGTACTACCCTCTTGCAGTTTAGTTGGTTCAACCTGTCCTAATAATAGTAACCGGGTTCTAGAGGTTCTCAATATCACTGACCATCCTCCATCGGTCATAGTTTCGGCTCACGTAATATTTTCTTGCGGCCGGAACCATCTCGAGAGTATGGTCTCAATGAGTGTAACATCTCGCTACTTCCTATGGCCAAGTTGGTCAATTATAGGTTCTAAGGTCAGTTGATGCTTAATGACCCATATAGCAGCCCCATATTCTCCTTGTTGCTCCACAAGGGATATCGGTACCAACTAATGTGCCACATCAACGTAGCTACCGCTTCAACCATATCGGTTTACGCCATACAGTTCCCTCACAGTCTATTGCTACTTACCTAAAAGGTGTCCCCCAGATCCGGGTTAGGATCTATAGTAACTTCGATACAAAGCCCACAAAGATAAAGCAATCAAATCAAACAATAGAAAACAATATGATGAACTAATCCTAAGGTATACCCCACTTATTAGTTCCCCAGCAGAGTCGCCAGTTCTGTGATACGGTGGCTAGAACCGGGACTGTTTCTTTTAGGATTTGTTGGTTTGCATTTTGTGTTTGTGTTTTCAAAATGTCGCGGTAAGCAAGATTCACCACCGACTTTTATTTTATCCAACAGGAAAGGAAAAAAGCACAGAAAAATTCCTTTTTTCGAGATTTTCTGAGTACGGGGGTTAGATTATAGAAAAGGAAGGTATTAGCACGCTTTCTATCCGTAGTTATCTACGGGCTCTTAGATACTTGCTCATCATTTTCAAAATTGTTTCGTGTGTGTTTGATTTGAAAAAAAGGTTTTGACTTCGATTTAACTCTTGCTTATGTCTTCAAGAGTGTTACGAAGTGTTTTTGAAAGCTTTGTTTTAAAGGAGTGTAAGTGTGAAAAAGTTTGTTTGGATTGAGCAAGTACTTAAGAACTAATCTACCTACTCGAAAAAATGAATTGTTCTATGTTTGTTTCCTTTAGTCAGTGCTATCCCACTATTAGTGAGTAGGTAGCATCGTTGTTGGAGTTTTGAGGGTCAATTCGAAAAGGGACGTACGGTCACTAAAGCAATGTTAGGACGTCTTAGTAGTAACCCTAATGTCTTAGATCAATTTTATTCGAGGCAACAATATCTGAAGCAACCATTCCGAGGCAACTTTTTCCGAGGCAACCATTCTGAACGGGACTTTGATCTTTGTTTAGACAAGAGAGCGACCACTAAAATATCCTATACCTAATGACCGTTTACCAAAGGCAACCAAGTGGGAGTGTACCCTAGGAGTGCGCATGTGCGAGTGATTCAGTTTCAGATTATTTATCTTTGCACATTTAGGGTTTGCTAATTGTTTTAAAATTAATCATACATTCTTGTCACGCATCCTAATATCATGTATCTAACAGTTAAATATTTTGCGGAATTTAAACTGCGGAAATTAAACTACGCTATTACAAGGCTTCGGGTATTTACATAGCCAAAAACAAACCCTTTAAAAATAAAGCGATAAATGAAAGATAAAAGACCTAATTAAACTATTACAGCTTGTGAACAGTTACATTAATATGGTAAAAATAATAAAACAATAAAGCACGCACGATGAAATTAGAACGATAAGAAAAATTAGGGTTTTGACCCTTTTTTAACCTAGTTAAAAGAAAAATGTTTTTGTTGTTTTTAATTTATTTTTTTTAAGAAAAGAATTAGGTTTTAAATTAAATACTAAATTAATTAGATAATTAAATTAATTAATGAGAATAAATAAATAGCTTGTTTTTTATGTTTTTGGTCATTTTTAGGAAAAGAAAATATAATTAAGTTAGAGATAAAACCTAATTGTTCTAATTGATTTTAAATTTATTTACAAAAGAATTTAAAGTTTACCTAAAATTAAAATCTAATTAAATTAATTAATTTATTGATAAAAAATAAACCTAAGTCTAATTGGGTGAAAAATATTTTTTGTGACTTTTTGATAAAAAGAAAATAGTTAATTGGTTAGTAAATAAGATAAATAGATTAAATAAAACAAAATATAAAAAAGAATAGAGAAAGAGGAATGGGCCTGAGCAAAGCAAATTGGGGGGGGGGGTGCAGATAGTAATTCTGGGCCCAAGAAGATAAAGTACACGTTGACCTTCTGAGATCCCATGTTATGCGTTTGACTATGCATTTGGTGCTCCCTCATTGATGGCCCTTGGATCTGGCAATCTGGACACTTGGCAGACTGGATGGTGAGGATGCATGATGGTCCTTTGCTTTGTATACACATTGAATCACTGAAAGACAAAATATATGAAATATTTGGGGGACCTGGGATTCGAATTCAGGCCCCATGGGACTTTCCAACGCTTGGCAACCAGCTGGGCTACGCTTCTGATTTGTACATGAAATAAACAATAATAATAATATACAAAAACAAGAATTAGTGGAGAATAATAAAAAAACGCGTGCCAGAAGTTTGAGTGGACCAATGGTTTCCTGCCAACTAGTCATCTTCAACCTTGTTCCATTGGTAAAAGTCCCAGACTTTTACCTACGGACATTCGTCCATAGCTACAGGTCCTGTAAATCTCAAAACTCAATGCAAGCGTGATAAATAAAAACGAAGGCCATGGATAGCTTCGTCTGGACTTGTTGAGTTCAATAGTGGCCCTTTCATGGCCTAATTTTACTTGTAAACAAAAATCCCAAATCGAAGCTACAAACCTTAATAATGGTGAAATCGTATACATTCCATATAAATGCAATTAAACAATATAGAAAGCTTACAAATGTTCCAAGGATCAAGAATATATGGTTAATTCGTGCTAACAATGTCTAAATCATGAAATTCGAATTCAAGAAAAGCCCAAGGTCGTGGCTGACTTATAGTGAGTTTCAAGGCCTGAAATTGCTTGTTCTTGATTGGTATAGGTTGCTTATGATCCCAGGAAACGATTGGAATGATCAAGAAGCTTTGAAATTGCTTGGAACAATGAATTCGAGTTTGCACTTTTTCTTGCTTTTTCCAAGTTTTTTTCTTGATGTTGCACCTATTTCTAGCCTTATTCTAGGTCTGCACACGTTCTTTATGTATTAAGGACTGAATTAGGGTTGTCAATGTGATCATAATCTTCCTCCATTATTGAATTTGATTTGGATTTGATTCACTTTGAATATCTTTCCAAAATTAGGCAAATTCAATCTTTTTGTGCACTCCAAGCCTTTACACGAATTAAAATACTTGCCAACTAGATTTGAGACCTGAAACAAGTACAAAATCTTGAGTTTTCAATGCATTGGATTTTCTCATGATTTATTTTGATTAAAAATGATTTAATTCAAATAAAAATCAAAATAAATAATAAAAATAAGATAATGACAAGTGGAAAAGGCTAGGTCTCGTGTACCATGGTGCCAACTCAAAACATGTGAAAAAGATTGGGCCCATTTAGCAAAAATGGCATTTTCAGGCATAGTTGACTTTTGGCAATTTTGCAAAAAGGGTCAACTTCACCAATGCATATCTTCCTCAATTTTGACTCTTTGAAGGTGTTATTGGACTTTTTAGAAAGCTTGAGATGTTCTATAAGCAACCCTTTTGGTCTCATTCAATTTGATATTCCATGCTCATGTATGAAGCTTTGACAAAAAAGGTGTTTTTGTTGACTTTTCAAAATGACCTATAATGTCCAATTTCATAACTTCTTATGAGTGAATATTTTGAACTTGGGAGATGAAGATGGATTGTAGATCATGGAATTCTCTTAAAAATGAGCTTTGGATTGGTCATTTCTCATAAAGTATGAGAAAGTTATGCTTGGTCAAAGTTGAGTTGACTTTTCCTGCAAAACCCTAATTTAGCAACTTTTGGTTCTTGATGAATTATGAGCAATCCTTGATGAATCATGATCAACCCTTGATAAAATGATGAAATATACTTCAAAATGAGGATGTTGACCAAAAATCTTGAAGTTTGACTGTATGTAGGCCACAGTTGACTTTTGCCCTAGCACAATCGATTTTTAGGCCTTTGAGCAATTGACTGAGCAAACTTTCTCTACAAGGCTTGAAACTTGACATGGATAATATTGAGAACATATTAGGACAATGTTGAGCATTTGGGGTCCCTTGGACTCAAGTATCTTGATGCAACATGAAACCCTAATTTAAGGTAGACTGCCTTAGGAGAGAGAGCTTGTCTGGTCAATCCTTGGACTTCCTTGAGCAACTTGAGGATCTTTCTTGAAATGTTTTGAGAAATATGGGAGGGAAAATTTTAGGGTACAACAGACTGCTATCTGGTCGTGCTCCAGGCTTCACAACGACTTACTAGGGAGATGAGATTAAACTTGCTATTTGGTCGTTCTCCAGGCTTCGCAATTTCTTAATTCTTATTTGGTCGTACTCCAGGCTTCAGAAGGAATCAAGTGTTATCCGGTCGCATCCGGGCTTCAACTTGAATTTAAGGCTTACTAATATCCGGTCGATTTCCGGGCTTCATAGTAATGGGCCGGGTAAACTGATATTCGGTCGAATTCCGAGCTTCGCAGTACCTCATAATGTTATCTGGTTAGTGATCCAGGCTTCAATATTCTTTGCCGCTATCTGGTCATGATCCATGCTTCACGGTGTCTTATACCATTATCGGTCGATTCCAGGCTTCATGGTATCTTGTATTGCTATCTGGTCGATTTCCAGGCTTTACAATAACTTGCTGAGGGTTAAGCTGTTATCCGGTCGAATCCGGGCTTCACAACTTGAATTTAAGATATACCACTATTTGGTCGATTCCAGGCTTCATGGTGTCTTGGAGAAATCAAGATATTATCCGGTCGAATCCGGGCTTCATAGCTTGAGTCTGAGGTATACCACTATCTGGTCGCTTCCAGGCTTTATGGTGTTTTGGAGAAATCAATATATTATCCGGTCGAATCCGGGCTTCATAGCTTGAGTCAGAGATATACCACTATCTGGTCGCTTCCAAGCTTCATGGTGTTTTGGAGAAATCAAGATATTATTCGGTCGAATCCGGGCTTCATAGCTTGAATTGGAATAGAAATCTTAGTATCGATTTGACTGAACCAGGGAATTCTTGACAGAACTTGATTGTATATTTCCCTGAAAGGTAAAGAGTTAGTCGTATGTGATGTCATGATGTATGAAATGTATTGAGTAATGATGTTCTCAAGATAAATGAGATTTTTTTGTATGAAGCATATGTGCATGCTACGATGTATGGATATGCAATGCTTCTTATGATACTCTCTAGCTGGGAAGAATAAATCATGGACTGTTGTTGGAGAGTACAAGGAATTGAATTTGTCATTCTCTCTAGGGATAACGATCGAAGATGATTAGCTAGAGACTTGCGTTTATTCTGTTCGAGAACAAACCGCTGGGAGAGACTCTGCCGGAGAATAATTTGGTGAGAGAATGACTCTGTGGGGAGGAGAGATACTCCATCGGATGATCTGCTGATTTGGAGAAACGAACTCAGTTGGGCATAAATTACCGTTGCTGGGGATGATGAACTCTGTCGGGGATTGAATTTCTTCCTGTGGAAGAAATAAACTCCACTGATGGCGAACCTCTATTTTTGGTGATAGATAAACTCTGCTTGGGGAGAATTAACACCACTATCTTCAGATACTTCCTACTCTGCGAGGAATGTATGTACCTTCAGTTATATTTTTAAGCTGGCTACATCCCTGTACCTGGTGGATAGACCAACTATAAGGTTGGGACATTTCTTGTTTGCCCCTGTTCCTGGAATTACGAGTAATTGTCTTTTGTTTCGTATGTAAATATTTATGAGCAGCGATTATTTTCAAATACATATATCAAAAATGAACCATTGGACGTTCTTGCAAAACAAAACAGAAAAAGGAAAAAACAAGTTGAAATTACTTGTGAAAATGAATTGTATTGATTTTGAAGTTGGCCTGTAATAGGCGTTTTGTACAAGAAGCTGACGTCCTAGTAAGAGAACGCTGCCGAAAGATAGAAATTATACAATTTGTGTAAAAGAAAGAAAAACAGTTATGTGAAACAATCCCATTGGGTTCTAACTCTTTTATTGCCCTTATATCTTCGAGCGTCTCATCACTTTTCTATTTGGTCGAAGGTGGATCAGATTCATTGGCGTCGTTCGAGCTTGATAGTCGATACCGAAGTCTTGTTGCAAGATGATCCAATGAGACATAGTGTTACACTTTGATCCCTAATTTTTGCCTGGACCGCCCTTTCGGGTTTTCAGTACACCGGGATACCCTTTTTTGCCCAAGCCGCCTTTTCAGGTTTTCGACTTACCGGGTGTACAGTTTTTTTCATTTTCGTCCCTTATTTTTGCCTGAACCCTTTTGGTTCGTCGGGAAACCCTTATTTTTGCCTAGATGTGTCAACCTAGCGGGTCTTTGATTATGCATAGTATTTTTTCACTATGTCTGTATTGACGGGGTGATGAAGGTCGTCACCATCCATGGTGGTTAGAATCATAGCTCCTCCCGAGAAAATGTTCTTAACCATAAATGGCCTTTCGTATTTAGGGGTCCATTTGCCTCTGGGATCACTTTGCGGCAGTATGATGCGTTTGATCACCAGATCCCCGACCTGATATTCCTGACGTCCGACTTTCTTGTTAAAACCTTGATCATTCGCTCTTGATATGTCTGACCATGACAAATAGCAGTAAGTCTCTTCTCGTCGATTATGTTCAACTGATCAAGCCGGGTCTGGATCCAATCATCTTCGCTCAAACCAGCATCCTTCATAATCCGGAGAGAGGGTATTTGGACCTTAATGGGTAGGACTTCCTCCATGCCCTACACCAGAGAGTAGGGTGTTGCCCCTGTTGACGTACGTGCTGAGGTACGGTACCCATGAAGAACAAATGGTAACATCTCATGCCAGTATTTGTATGTCACCGTCATCTTCTGCACAATCTTCTTGATGTTCTTGTTAGCCAGTTCAACAACCCCATTCATCTTCGTCCGGTAGTGAGAA
Source organism: Vicia faba (assembly GCA_948472305.1). Classification (NCBI taxonomy): domain Eukaryota; kingdom Viridiplantae; phylum Streptophyta; class Magnoliopsida; order Fabales; family Fabaceae; genus Vicia; species Vicia faba. Next base: position 1,129,186,337 of record OX451737.1, read on the forward strand.
GAGTTATGATGTTGTATCTTGAACTGTTTGCAGAGCTTGGTGATCATTGTATTGTTGATATTAGTACCATTGTCCATAATGATCCTCTCTGGTACACCGTATCGACAGATCATATTGTGTCGGATAAACCGCGCCACGGCGTTCTTGGTTATTGTAGCAAAGGAAGCTGCCTCGACCCACTTTGTGAAATAATCAATAGCTACCAGAATGAAACGATGCCTATTGGATGCAGTAGGTCTGATCTCACCGATCATATCGATCCCCCACATTGCAAAAGGCCAAGGAGCTGTCAAAACATTCAGGGGAACCAGAGGTACATGCACCTTATCAGCATAGACTTGGCACGTATGACGGGTCCGAGAGTGCTGATAACAATCGGCTTCCATAGTGGACCAATAATATCTTACCCGTAGGATTTTCTTCCCCATGGTATATCCACTGGAATGAGTTCCAAAGGTACCTTCATGTAACTCTTCCATGATCCTTTCTGCCTCGCTTTTGTCCACACATCGCAGTAAGGTTGAATCATGGTTACGCTTGTAAAGGATACCATTGCTGATGAAGAACTTCGCAGCGAACCTTCTCAAGAACTTCTTGTCATTAACAGATGCACCCTCGTGGTATTCTCGAGTCTCAAGTTACCTCTTTACTTCGTGGAACCAGGGTTTATCTGTTACCTCTTCAGTCTCAATGTCACAGCAATGTGCGGGTTCGTCCAACCTCTCGATGGTAATCTGGGGAGATTCATTGTCCCACCTGACTTTGAACATAGAAGACATGGTGGCTAGCGCGACCGCTAACTGTTTCTCCTTTCTCGGGAAGTGTTCAAAGGTTATCTCCTCAAAGTGTGGGAGCAACGTCAGTACATATTCTTTATAAGGAATAAGATTTGGGTGCTTCGTATCCCACTCGCCTTTGATCTGACTGATCACTAGAGCAGAATATCTGAATACACTCAAGAACTTAATCCTTAGGTCAATAATAGCTCGAAGACCCAGGATACATGCTTCATACTTCGCCATATTGTTGGTGCAGTTAAAACATAATTGGGCGGTGAATGGAGTATGACAGCCCTCAAGAGATACAATCACAGTGCCAATGCCATTACCCAACGCGTTTGATGCCCTATCAAAATACATATACCATCGGGATCCTTCCTCAGGTCCTTCATCTGGTCCAGGTTTCTCACAGTCGGTCACCAACATGATGTTCTCATTTGGGAACTCAAAATTCATGGATTGGTAGACATCCACGGCCTGATGCGCAAAATGATTCGCCAATACACTCCCATTGATTGACTTTTGGGTTATGTATTGGATGTCGTACTCGGTTAAGATCATCTTCCATCTTGCTATTCTTCCGGACAAGGAAGGCTTTTCGAAAATATACTTGATTGGGTCCATCTTTGGTATCAATAAGGTGGTGTGAGTCAGCATATACTGTCTTAGCCAGCAAGCAGCACATGCCAAAGCGCAGCAAGTTTTCTCGAGCAACGAGTATCGGGTCTCGCAGTCGATAAACTTTTTGCTAAGGTAGTAAATAGCGTGCTCTTTTCGGCCAGACTCGTCATGCTGCCCCAACACGCACCCCATTGAATTATCCAGTACTGTCAAGTATAAGATCAAAGGTCTTCCTTCAACTGGAGCCATCAGAATTGGTGGCTCTTGGAGGTATTCTTTGATTCTTTTGAAAGCGATCTAACATTCATCATTCCATTTTACCACTTGATCTTTCTTCAGCAGCTTGAAGATTGGCTCACAAGTAGCAGTCAAGTGTGAAATGAATCGGGCGATGTAGTTCAGACGTCCCAAAAAGCCTCTAACTTCCTTTTTTGTGCGGGGAGCCGGCATCTCCTGCATAGCCTTCACCTTTGCAGGTTCCACCTTAATACCCTTATCACTAACAATGAAACCCAGCAGCTTACCCGACCTTACCCCGAAGGAACACTTGTTCGGGTTTAGCCTCAGCTTGTACGTCTTCAACCTGTCGAACAATTTCTGGAGATGGTCAAGGTGTTCTTCCTCAGTCTGGGACCTTGCAATCATGTCATCAACATAAACCTAAATCTCATGGTGAATCATGTCGTGGAACAAAGCGACCATGGCGCGCTGATAAGTTTCCCCAACATTCTTCAACCCGAAAGACATTACTTTGTAACAGAAGGTGCCCCACTGTGTAATGAAGGTTGTCTTCTCCATGTCTTCGGGAGCCATCCTGATCTGATTGTAACCAGAAAAACCATCCATGAAGGAGAAGATCTTATGATGCGCGGTGTTGTCGGCCAGAAAATTGATGTGAGGAAGTGGGAAATCATCCTTGGGGCTTGCCCTGTTCAGATCTCTATAGTCCACACACATCCGTACCTTACCATCCTTCTTAGGCACCGAAACAACGTTGGCAACCCACTGCGGATAAGAAGTGACAGCTAAAAATCCTGCGTCGAACTGTTTCATGACCCCAGCTTTAATTTTCTCAGACATCTCAGGGCGCATACGGCGAACCTTCTACTTTACTGGAGGACAATGTTCTTTAGTTGGAAGGCGATGAACCATAATATTGGTGTCCAACCCAAGCATGTCTTCGTAAGACCAGGCGAATATCTCAACATAGTCGCGTAGCATCTGTATCAACCGTTGTTTAACACTAGGCTCCAGATTTGCACCTATCTTGACCTCTTTCTTGTCTTCCTCTGTACCCAAATTCACTAATTCAACTGGCTCTTCATGAGGATGTATGGCCCTTTCTTCCTGTAGCAGCAGTCTAGCAAGTTCTCCAGGTACCTCATAATCATCATCACCTTCGTCCTCGGCTTGGTTGATCGTATTTTCGAAGTCATAACTGGCAGTAGCAAAGTCGTTATCAATGGGATCCAGAGTGGATGTGGATCTGCATTATGATACGTGAGTGTGTGTAAGAGAATAGCTGTTTTGATAAAGTGAGAGACTGAAAATAAAAACAAGGAGCACAAAATTTGTAATGCAAGAAACGTACAATGTTTTATTGATGATATATGAAAATGACAGATAATAAGCCCTCACAACCAAAGCCAAGGTGCCTCGGGCAAGGCACCGGGCCGTAAAAGTTTCAAACTGCTTATTACAACTCTTAAAACAAAAGTCAATTACTGTGAAATAAAGGAAACAGGTATGAAGTCTTTTTCCGTCCAGCTGTTCAATCCTACGTTGGTTGTAGGGTAGATCCAGCTGTCAATGTCTGAATCTTCTTCACCATCTTCAATCGCATTAACTCCCGGATTACTGATGTGTAGAGGAGGTCTTCCAATCCGTGCGCGCCTAACAGCCCTTTGAGCCCCTGTAGTGAAGCCCAAACCAAATTTGTCAGTTTTGTGCGTGAAATCAGGGAGCTGACCCCAATTTGTACACCCACCTTCTTCAATTACAGCCCTGGCATCCTTGAGAGAAGCCATCTTCATCGGAGGTTTGTCAGTAGCAACTTCAGTTGACGCCAAAGTCTAGGGGACCTCTTCAAAGTTCTGACAGGGGGTTTCGATGAATTCCCCATCAATCTCCATGTAGCGGAAGGAGTTGAGATGACTCACCATGTACTCCTCTTTACCTTGTACTGTGACAATCTTCCCCTTTACCAGATATTTCAACATTTGATGGAGCGTGGAAGTCACTGCCCCAGCCTTATGAATCCAAGGGCGACCCAGCAAGCAAGAATATGATGGTCTGATATCCATCACATAAAAGGTGGATGGAAAAGTCTGAGAGCCAACTTTAACAGGGATGTCCACCTCCCCGTGCACCATCCTTTTTGACCTGTCGAATGCCCTAACCACAATATTGCTCGGCTTCAGAATCAAACCTTTACAGTCCAGACGGTCTAATGTTTTCTTTGGCAAAACATTCAATGAGGACCAGGTATCCACCAGTACATGAGCCATAGTAGTACCCCTACACTCGATCGAGACGTGCAGAGCGTCATTATGATTTCTTCCTTTAGCAGTTAGATCTGCGTCTGAGAAACCCAACCCATTGTCGGCAGTCAAGCTAGCTACGCAATCTTTGAATTGATCAGCTGAAGTTTCCTGCGGCACATGCACAGTCTTGAGGAATACAATTAGAGCCTTTGCATGGGCTTCAGAACATAATAATAAGGACAACATGGAGATTTTCGACGGGGTCTGCCCCAGCTGCTCGACTACGTTGTAGTCACTCTTCTTGATAATCTTCAGAATTTCCTCTATCTCCTGCTTAGAGATTTCTATAATGATCTTCTTAGGTGCCTCCGTCCGGGCAGGCTCACCTGTAATTTCTTTGCCCCGAGTCCCAGATGGTTCGGCGACAGCGGTGATGACTGGAATAGGAACTGGGATAGTAGTTGATGTACTAGGAGATGGAATGACAACAGGTTTGTGAACAGTCGGAGGGGAAATCTCGGGAGAAAAGAGTCTTCCACTTCTGGTGACCTTGCTAGACCCAGAAATATTGCTGACGTCAACATCAGCTTCCTCCCTCTTCAAGTCTTGTTTAACTCCATGGTAATACACGTCAGCGCCATAGTGCCAAGGGACAACCTTATCCGAAGTGTATGAGATAGGACCCGGGACGGTAATTATTAACAGAGAAACTCTTGGGACAGATGTAATCCTAATAGGTTTTCTCGAGGAAACCTTGGGAGGATTGGCGGAAATGGTTATGATGGCAACATCTTGAATTGGAACAAACGAAATCATAGTCTTTTCGAACATGATCTCTTTGTTATCCATTAGACGTTGAACACCTGATTTCAATAAGTGGCAACCAGTAGGCAGAATGGAACATATGTGGCAACCTTCACCACAACCCAGAAATAAACCGACTAACAACAAATTCTTCTTAACTGTCATCAAAGGAGTAGAAATTTCTTCCACGGAGGTCACAAATAAACCATCGTCCACATCATTTACTCCATGACCATGTTTGGGCATAGGAGCAGTTATGACGTTGGGCTTCTCCGGAGCATCAAACTCGATCTCTTTGGCTTTGATCAAGTCTTACACCTTGTTTTTCAAGGCCCAACAGTTGTTTGTATCATGACCTGGACTTTCGGAGTGATAGGCGCAACGGGCATTCGGGTTATATTGAGGAGAAGTGGTGTTGGGATTTTTCGGGGCTTCCCTCAGAGTTACCAGATTAGTCTTCAATAATTATGGTAGAACTTGAGACAAGGTCATGTTGAGCCGAGTATACTGCCTCTGTGGTCTCTCCACCCTTTGTTGATTGTTGCGTTATGGAGCAACTATGGGTCTTGATATCACTACCGCATTTACCACTTGACGGTGTTCAGGTCTGCTCTGGCTCCTCGGGCCGTAGACTGCACTAGCTTCTTTCTTACCGGTGAAAGGCTTCTTTACTGCACTTGATGAAGTATCCTTCTGTATCTTACCACTTCGGATACCAGCTTCTACTCTCTCTCCAGTCAAAATCAACTCAGTAAACCCAGATGACGAACTGTCGATCAGATGATTGAAAAATGGACCAGATAGCGTCCCCAGAAACATGTAAACCAACTCCCTATCAGACAAAGGGGGTTGGACTCTTCCAGCCAAATCTCTCCACTTTTGAGCATAGTCCTTGAAACCTTCACTTGCACCAATTGACATACCCTGAAGTTGAGTACGAGTGGGAGCAAGGTCGGTGTTATACTGATATTACCTGTAAAAGGCAGTAGCAAGGTCTTCCCAGTTTTGGATATTGGCTCCTTCCAATTGATAAAACCATTCAAGCTGAGTCCCTGATAGACTATCTTGAAAGAAATGTACCCACAGATTTCTATCAGTAGTGTGGGGTTGAATTTTCTGGACATACGAGCGGAGATGGAGTTTTAGACAGGATACTCCATCGTATTTAGCAAAAATTGGAGCTTTGAACTTATGAGGGATCACCACTCCCGATACCAGTCCCAACTATCCAAAATCCAAACCAGGGATTTTCTGAATCTCCATAGCACTCAGACGGTCTTCAATTTGCTTGTACCTATCCTCGGCAGGAGGATATTGCTCCTTATCATAATCAGTATCATCATCAGAGTTTGCAGGACTGGAGCCCTTTTCTTCTTCTTTGTTCTCCCCTTCCTTGGATGAAGAGGTCAGATCAGCTTGCTATTTCAACCTATCCCCAAACCTTTTGCCCATATTCAGAAGAACAACCTTCTTCTTCTTCTTCTTCTTATATTTTTCTTTTAGAATCAAGGCCTTCAAATCCTCCTGCCCTATAGCCAAACTTAAGAACATTTGTTGGAATTGGGCGTTTTGTGCCTAAAGATATTTGATAGCTTGATCGGAAGACATAACTGCTGAAATAAACAGCGGAGAAGATGAGAAACCTGTAATGGTACATGTAATGGTGTGCATGATAATGGGATGCGTATGTAATGATTTCAAAGACTTTGGGAGATTTAAATTTGCAAACCAAAAAATAACTAAACTTTATTAGATTAACTGGTAACAAGTTCAACAATGCCTTTGAGGCGTTACAAAGAAATAAATGGAAAACAAATCTAAACTAGAAAAAGCAAAATCAGAAATCCCATGGACGCTTCGCCTTTGTGCTAACGTAGTCATTGATCATTCTTTCATTCTCTAGTTGCCTGGTGAGCTTAAAGATCTTCCTTTCTTGCTCATGGTACTTTTCCCGGTAGGTATCCCTCTCCTCTTTAAGCTGAATCCAGGATCTCTGCAACGCCCCAAGATCAGTGGGCATGTAGGGATAAAGGATTGTATAAGGAATGCCCTCTTCATTGGTGGGCTCCAAAATCACTGGCAAAATTGCTTCATAGGGCATCCCAAGCTTCTAGGCTCGAGCTCGGACCCACTGAAGATAGGGCTGCATATGGAGAGAAGTCCTTGGTCCTAGCTCTTGGGGATCAGATCTGTTCACCATGCCCCAAGCTCGTATAAACTTCTGGAGATGCTCGTCAACGTCCTCCTTGTAGTCAAAGGCAATATCTGTAAGAAGTAGCTCATGAGGACCATCTCTCCGAGCACGACCAAATTGTCACAGAGCTAGACAAAGAATGTAGGTTATACCCCCTCTGATTCCAAGCAATGGGACATTAGGGTATCCCCCACAACGATCAATGACAGCAATGTCTTCCATAGCCCAGGAGCTCCAAAGAATGTTTGTATGGGCAAGTGACATTATTCTGTAAGACCATTCCAAACCCTCTTCATTCTTTAACACAAACTTGGGGAGGTGCGAAATAAACCACATCGCCAGCAGCGGCATGCAACACATGAGATTCCCCCTTCTTCGCACAGTACGATTGTAGAGGGCATGCAAGATATCACCCAGTAGAGTAGGCACAGGATTGCGAGAAAGGAATATCTTAACCGCATTCACATCCACAAAGGAATCCGGATTCGGGAAGAGAACCAAACCGTAGATAAGGAGAGCCAAGATATCTTTGAAAGCTTGAAAATCTAAATTATCCCAGAACAACTGAGCTTGATCCATCATAAATTTGGATAAGAAACCTTCAACCCCGCTTCATGTTTCCCAATTGGATACTACATCATCCCGTTTCAGATGCAGAGCTGAAGCAACATCTTCTGGTCTAGGAGTCTCTTCCATACCTGTGAAAGGCACCTGCTCTAGGATGGATACAACCAATAAGTGAGAGAACTCTTCCAAAGTGGGAACCAGCTGATAATCTGGAAAGGTGAAGCAGTGATGCACAAGATCGAAGAACTGGAAAAGCACACTCATCATCTGCTCATCAAACTTTGAGGTGACCAGGCTAAGAAGCTGACCATGTCTCTTAATGAATGAATAAGTATCAGAAACTTTTGAGGCTAACTCTTTGAGTTGAGCAGGTATTTGCACAAAGTTAACTCAGATGGTGTTTCTGCGCACGGAAGCCATAATCTGCAAAACAGAACAAAGATAAATCCCTTGGTCTTTGAAATGGTTAGTGGTATGAAGTATGCATTATATGTTATGATGCATGATGTCATGATAAAACAAACAACATGTATAGCAGATAACAGGCATGGAAAATGCAAACAAGTCACACAATAACCCTTAAGTTTAAGGCTTGCATGAGGTCTAGGTACTACCCTCTTAAAGTTCAGTTGGTTTCAACCTATCCTAGCAAAAGTAACCGGGTTCTAGAAGTTCTCAATATCATTGGCCATCCTCCATCGGTCATGGTTTCAGCTCACGCAATCTTTTCTTGCAGCCGGAACTATCTCAAGAGTATGGTCTCAATGAGTGTAGCATCGAGTATCAACCAGTTCTCAGCTTTACACCGAGGCCGGCTATCTCACTATTTTCTAATGGCCAAGTTGGTCTATTAAGGGTTCTAAGGTCAATTGATGCTTAACGACACACATAGAAGCCCTGTATTCTCCTCGTTTCTCCATAAGGGATACTGGTACCAACCAATGTGCCACATCAACGTAGCTACTGCTTCAACCGTATCGGTCTACACCGTACATTTCCCTCACAGTTTATTGCTACTTACCTAAAAGGTGTCCCCAGATCCAGGTTAGGATCTATAGTAACTCCCAAACAAAACCCTTAAAAGTAAAGCAACCAAAACAAACAAGAGAAGCAAACATGATGAACTAATCTTAAGGTATACCCCACTTATTGTCCCCAGCAAAGTCGCCAGTTCTATGATACGGTGGCATAACCGACTGTTTTGAAAAATGATGGTTTGCGTTTTGCGTTTGTGTTTGCAAAATTTCGCGGTAAGCAAGAGTCGCCACCGACTTTTATTTTATCCAACTGGAAAGGACAAAAGCATAGAAAAATTATTTTTTCGAGATTTTGAGTACGGGGGGTAGATTATAGAAAGGGAAGGTATTAGCACCATTTCTATCCGTGGTTTTCCACGAGCTCTTAGGTACTAGCTCATCTTTTGAAATTGCTTGTGTTTGTTTGTTTTGAAAAGGTTTTGTTTTTCTTTGTTTTAACCCTTGTTTCTGTCCTCAACAGTGTTACGAAGTTGTTTTTGAGAACTTTGTTTGGAAAGTGTTTGTGTGAAAAATTTTTTTTTAAGCAAGTACCTACTAGCATCTACCTACTCGAAAAAGGATTATTTTTGTTCTTGTTTCCTTTAGAAAATGCTACCCTACTACTGAGAAATAGGTATCATCGTCGTTGGAGTTGTAAGGGCCAATTCGTAAGGGACGTACGATCACTAAAGCAATGTTAGGACGTCTTAGTAATAACCCTAATGTCTTAAGATCATATTCGAGGCAACATTTCCGAGGCAACCATTCTGAGGCAACATTTCCAAATGGGACATTTGATCTTTGTTTAGACAAGAGGGACACCACTAAGATACCCTATACTTAATGATCGTTTACCGAAGTCAACCGAAGGGAAAGTATACCCTAGGAGTGTGCATGTGCAAGTGATTTGATTTCAGTCATTATCTTTGCACATTAGGGTTTGCTAGCCGTTTTAAATTGTCATGTAATCTTGTCATACAATCCTATTATCATACATCTAAAAGTTAATATTTGCGAGAATTAAAATGCGAGAAATAAAACTATGTTATTACAAGGCTTCAGGATAGGGGATTAATTACATAGCCAAAAACCCGTAAAACGATAAATAAAAGAAAACCCTAATTAAACTATTACTTACCGTGAGCAGTTACATTAATATTGTGAAAATAATAAAACGCGCGCGACGAATTAAATGAAAAAAGGAATTAGGGTTTTGACCCCATCTAAACATAATTAAAAGAAAAATCATTTTTGTTGTTTTTGATTGTTTTAAGAAAATAAGGTTTAATTGAATAAATAAAAACCCTAATGACTAATTAATTTTATTTAATAAAAATAATTAAATTAACTTAGTTTTGTATTTTTTTTTTATTGAGAAAAGAAATAAAATTTAAATTACAAGAAAACCTAATTTTTCTAATTTGATTTTAATTATTTACAAAAAGTTAGAATTGCCCTAAAATTAAATTTAACTAATATCAAATTAAATTTGATAAAATAAAATAAAAATAAAACCTAATTCTAAGTTTGTGAAAAAATTGTTTTTATGATTTTTTTGAAAAAAAAGAATAAGTTTTGTGGTTAGAAAATAAATAAACAAAACAAAATAAATTAAATAAAAGAAAAATAGAAAATAAATAGAATGGGCCTGGTGTTTTCAGAAAAAAAAGGGGATGCCAATGGCAAATCTGGGCCCAACAGTCCTTGGCCCATTTGACTTTTCTAGATCCCATGTTGCTAGCTTGACTGGGCATATGGTAGACCTTTATGGATAAGGCGTTGGATATGCATCCTGGATGATCTGGTGGCTGAAAGCTGATGACGTATGGTGGATTTTGGAGGCGCCTGTACACCTGATCACACAAAGCAAAATAATATGGAATAATATGGGGACCTGGGGATCAAACTCAAGTCCTTGAACTTTCATCCATTGTGTGCTTTCCATCTGAGCTGGCTTAGTTAGTTGTACAAAGAAAAATAAAGAAGCATTATATGGAAAAAAACAAAATGGTATTTTCAAAACGTGCGAATTTTGAATGGGCAAGTCAGGGAGTGTCACATTACCCTTCTTCTTCCTCCCACCGTTGCTAAAAGTTCTGTAACTTTTACCTACGGTCACCTGGGTGTAGGTGTAACACCCCAGTTTCAATTATTTGGTTTATTTAAATTTGGGAAATTATTTTATTAGAATTAATAAAATAAAAAGGAATTATTTATTTTGAAATATAGAGGAAAATAAAAGAAATAAGAAATGCTGAGTTTTTAAGTTATTGGGCTTGGATGTTGTTAGTAAAGAGTGGGGGTGAAAAAGAAGTAAAGTTATGTTTTGGAACTCAAGTTAGTTTTCTCATTTCACGATAAACAGAAGTTGAGAATTTGGGGAAGCAGAACTCTGAAGGTACGAAGAACGAAGAACACCGCTCAAAAAGTTCAAAGCTGCTAATTGATAAGGTAAGGGGGGCTATTACTCGATTTACCTTTGTTTATGGGTTTATGTATGGTTAATTTGGGTAATCGTAGGGAAGAACCCCAATTGTTAGATGTTAGTGGGAATCAATACCCTTAAGATTGAACCTTGTAGAAAAATGGTTAGGTTCCCAATTTTTATGAATCGATTAGGAATTTTAGGTTCCAAATGGTGAATTGGGAGTATATCTGTATGATCGTGAATTTACCTTAGAGGTTTAGGGATAACCTTAATGTTGTCAAAAATTCCCCAAAAAGAGACGAGTAATCACTGTTAAGGTTACTATAATAATTGTTGGTAATTATGAAATGAACGTGTTGTTTTGAGTTGTGAAACATCGATGTCGTGAGGTACCGAAATGCGTGTTTAGCCGACATTTTCCCGCGTTTGGCTGCTGTTTCTGAGCTGCTGCAGGTTCAGGAAAATCCTGTACGCGCTCAGCAACACGGGCCGTGTTGCACAACACGGGCACCCGTGTTGCTCTTCTGTGTTGGGAGATGATGTGCTTCTGGTTGCACAACACGGGCCGTGTTGCACAACACGGGTACCCGTGTTAGGTCCCCTGTAATGAGAAAATGTGTGTTTCTGGATATGTTACAACACGGGCCGTGTTGCACAACACGGGCACCCGTGTTGAGTCCCTGTATTGATAAGGAAAAATTGTGTTTTTGGACGTATTGCCCAACACGGGCCGTGTTGTACGACACGGGCACCCGTGTTGAGGTTACTGTGTTGATTTTTCTGAACTTTGTTTTCAGTGCTTGATTTTGGATTTTATTGCCATGCTTTTGGATAATGTTATCGAGCGTGAATTTATAATATGACTTGATATGATTGATGTTTAAATAGTATGCTGAGTGATTACATGCTATCCATATCTTGTTATGATTTGATGTTGTGATGTGCATGATATGTTGATTGATGTTCATAGTATGCTGAGTGTTACATACTTACATATCATGTTGCATTTGTTAATTCCCATTGTGTGGAATTAACATGGTGGCCAATATACGTGTTCGCGATTTAATGGAACGTTGAGGTGGTAGCCGTGTCCGCGATATAATGGAACGGTGAGTTATCTGTGACCCGAGATTTAATGGGGCGGTAAAGTGGTACCACATGCATGGGTGTGTTGCATTACCTTGAATATGACATGAATGGATGGTTTTTCCAATGTTGTATCTGATTGTTTGTATGCACGTATAATTGCTAAATGGTTGACGATGTTTGATATTTATGTGCAAATATGAAAAGCAATATATCATTGGTATATGAATTGTGCAGGTTTTGTAAACTATGAAATATGCTAATTATTGGGTGATGCTTATGATTCCTGAATTGATTGTTATGAACGTATAATCAAATGTATAATTGAGATGCTCACCCTTATTGTTGAATATTTCAGATTGAGGAGCTTCGTTCAGGTGCTTGGCGAAGGCTTGCCGTTCTAGTTTATTTTCGTTTTAGTATTGTCCGGGTCATGCTCTGATAGTTGTAACTCCGGGAACGTTTGTTTGTTGAGCTGCTTTAGTCAGACTCGTTTATTTCCTTAGTATTTGGTTATAATATAATGTTGATATATTCCAGGTGTTAATCCCTGATGATTGAAAATATTATAACTTTGGTTTTATTAAATAAATTATTCCGCTGTGTAAACATGTATGAGTTACTACTAAGATTATGCATGACAGGAATTGTTTTATTAAAAGAGAATTGTAGCATCCTCGAATTATACATGTACTCTGAAATTATAATTTTAATTATTTGCGAAAATTACTTGGGGTTTTAGAGGGTGTTACAATAGTGGTATCAGAGCATAGTCGGTCGTTGCGACCAGAGTCTTGAGTCAGTCATCCCTTTTGTATGCGATTAGTGTAAGGTAACACTGTCGATACTGTATTCTAATGAAGAGTGTTTTGATTCTCAGGAATATGGCTGGAGGAGGTAACGGACGAAATGATGCTGCACTCGCTGAGGCTTTGGGGATGTTAGCTGGTGTACTTGCTGGAAACCCAACTGGAGGCGTGATTGGTGCTGATAGGCAATTGGGAAATTTCCAAAGGAACAATCCTCCGTTGTTCAAAGGTACACATGACCCTGAAGGTGCTCAGAAGTGGCTGAAGGAAATCGAAAGGATTTTCCGTGTGATTGATTGTGCTGAAGATCTGAAAGTCAGATATGGTACGCATATGTTGGCAGAAGAGGCCGACGACTGGTGGGTTGCCACAAGGACTGAAATGGTTCAGGATGGAGAGGCACTGACTTGGGCTAACTTCAGAAGGGCTTTTCTGAGGAGGTACTTTCCTGAAGATGTTCGGGGAAGAAAGGAAATTGAATTTTTGGAGCTTAAGCAGGGCAATCTGACTGTCAGTGAATATGCTACTAAGTTCACTGAGCTGGCAAAGTATTATGCACACTAGAACAATGATGAGGCTGGAGAATTCTCTAAATGTATCAAATTTGAGAATGGTCTCCGAGATGAGATTAAGCAGGGAATCAGGTACCAGCGTATTCGTAGATTTTCTGATCTGGTGGATTGTAGCAGAATCTTGGAAGAAGATATTACCAAGAATAGGTCGTCTCACTCTCGTGGGGCTGTTGATAAAAGAGGAAAGCAACATATGGACCGTGGCAAGCCATATGGTAGAGATAACCAGAGATCAGGCGGTTGGAAAAGGCCTAGTGGGGGAGATTCTAAGGCTCCTATCAGATGCTACAGGTGTGGTGAATTTGGTCATCACATTCGAGACTGCAAGAGTTATGAGAAGAAGTGCTATAAATGTGGAAAGACTGGTCATTTGTCTAGTGATTGCAAGGGGAAGTCTGTCACTTGTTATAATTGTGGCGAAGAAGGTCACATTCGTCCGCAGTGTCCTAAGCCTAGGAAGGATCAATCAGGTGGAAAAGTGTTCGCTTTGTCTGGATCTGAGACTACTCCAGAAGATCGATTGATTAAAGGTACGTGTTTTATTCATGGCACACCTTTAGTTGCAATTATTGATACTGGTGCAACTCATTCTTTCATTTCTTTGGATTGTGCTGAGAGGTTGAAACTGGACATATCTGGTATGCAAGATAGCATGGTTGTTGATACTCCTGCATCGGGTTCAGTGACAACTTCACGTGTATGTAGGAATTGTTCTATTGAGATTTTTGGTAGAGGTTTCGGTATGGATTTAGTGTGCCTACCGCTTGAACAAATTGATATTATCCTTGGGATGAACTGGTTGGAATTCAACCGGGTTCATCTGAACTGCTTTGCTAAGACGGTGATTTTTCCAGAAGCAGTTGGTGTCGAGAATTTGACTATGACTGCTAGGCAGGTACAAGAAGCAATGGAAGACGGTGCTAATGTGTTTATGTTACTTGCTTCATTAGATGCAACAGGAAAGGTCAGGAGTGTGGAATTGCCAGTGGTGTGTGATTTTCCAGAAGTCTTTCCGGATGATGTTGGTGAGCTACCTCCAGAGAGAGAAGTGGAATTTTCTATAGATTTGATTCCTGGTACGAGACCGGTGTCAATGGCGCCATATCGTATGTCTGCGTCTGAGTTGGATGAATTGAAGAGTCAGTTGGAAGATTTACTGGAGAAGAAGTTTATTCGTCCAAGTGTTTCGCCTTGGGGTGCTCCGGTATTGTTGGTTAAGAGGAAAGAAGGTTCTATGAGACTGTGTGTTGATTACAGGCAATTGAACAAGGTAACCATTAAGAATCGGTACCCGTTACCGAGGATTGATGATTTAATGGATCAACTAATTGGAGCTAGTGTATTCAGTAAGATTGACTTGAGATCTGGATATCATCAGATTCGTGTGAAAGCGGAAGATATTCAAAAGACTGCTTTTCGAACGAGGTATGGGCATTATGAATATTCTGTTATGCCGTTCGGGGTTACTAATGCACCTGGTGTTTTCATGGAATATATGAACAGGATTTTTCATCCGTATCTGGATAAGTTTGTTGTGGTTTTTATTGATGACATTCTGATTTATTCCAAGAACGACAAAGAGCATGCGGAACATCTCAGAATTGTGTTAGAGTTGTTGAAAGATAGGAAGTTGTATGCAAAGTTGTCCAAATGTGAGTTCTGGCTGAATGAAGTTAGTTTTCTTGGACATGTGATTTCTAAGAATGGTATTGCAGTGGATCCTACAAAAGTAGAAGCGGTATCTCAGTGGGAAGCGCCGAAGACTGTTTCTGAAATCAGAAGTTTTCTTGGTCTTGCAGGTTATTACAGAAAGTTTATCGAAGGATTCTCAAAGTTAGCTTTGCCGTTGACGAAGTTGACTCGTAAAGGACAAGCGTTCATTTGGGATTCTGATTGTGAGAAAGGTTTCCAAGAATTGAAGCGGAGATTGACTAGTGCTCCTATTCTGATTTTGCCGAATCCGGTGGAATCTTTTGTGGTCTATTGTGATGCATCTCTGTTGGGTCTAGGTGGTGTTTTAATGCAGAATCAACAGGTAGTTGCATATGCTTCGAGACAGTTGAAGGTTCATGAAAGGAACTATCCTACTCATGACTTAGAGTTGGCAGCAGTTGTGTTTGTCTTGAAATTGTGGAGACATTATCTGTATGGTTCGAGATTTGAAGTGTATAGTGATCATAAGAGTTTGAAGTATCTTTTCGATCAGAAAGAGCTCAATATGAGGCAAAGAAGGTGGTTGGAATTTCTCAAAGATTATGATTTTGGTTTGAATTACCATCCTGGTAAGGCAAATGTGGTTGCAGATGCTTTGAGCAGGAAATCCTTGCATATGTCTATGATGATGGTTCGTGAATTGGATTTAATTGAACAATTCCGAGATTTGAGTTTAGTTTGTGAAAGTACTCCGAAGTGTGTTCGTTTGGGTATGTTGAAACTTACTAGTAGTATTCTAGAAGAGATCAGGATCGGGCAGAAATCTGATGTTAATTTAGTTGATAAATTGACATTGATCAACCAAGGTCAAGGTGGTGAGTTTAGAATTGATGAGAATGATGTTATGAGATTTGGCGATAGAGTTTGTGTTCCTAATGTCGCGGAAATCAAGAAGAGTATATTAGAGGAAGGACATCGCAGTGGGATGAGTATTCATCCGGGCGCCACGAAAATGTATCATGATTTGAAGAAATTGTTTTGGTGGCCGGGAATGAAAAAGGAAATAGCTGAATTTGTGTATGCATGTTTAATCTGTCAGAAATCGAAGATTGAGCATCAGAAGCCGTCTGGATTTATGCAACCAATGTTTATTCCAGAATGGAAGTGGGATAGTATTTCTATGGATTTTGTGTCTGGGTTGCCTAGGACTCCTATGAATTGTGAAGCGATATGGGTCGTTGTGGATAGAATGACTAAGTCTGCTCATTTTATACCGGTGCGAATGGATTACTCGATGGAGAGATTGGCACAGTTATATATTGAGAAAATAGTGAGTTTGCATGGAGTTCCTTCTAGTATTGTGTCAGATAGAGATCCGAGGTTCACTTCGAAATTTTGTGAAGGATTGCAGAAGGCTTTGGGTACTAAATTGAGGTTGAGTTCAGCTTACCATCCTCAGACTGATGGACAGACGGAGAGGACGATTCAATCATTAGAAGATTTATTGCGTGCTTGTGTTTTAGAGCAGGGTGGAGCTTGGGATAGCTATTTGCCATTGATTGAATTTACTTATAACAATAGTTACCATTCGAGTATTGGCATGGCTCCGTTTGAGGCATTGTATGGTAGACGGTGTAGAACACCTTTGTGTTGGTATGAATCTGGAGAGAGTTCGGTAGTTGGGCCAGAGATTGTTCAGCAGACTACTGAAAAGATCAAATTAATTCAAGAAAAGATGAGAGCTTCTCAGAGTCGTCAGAAAAGTTATCATGATAAGAGGAGAAAGAATTTAGAATTCAGTGCTGGAGATCATGTGTTTATGAGAGTTACTCCGATGACGGGTATTGGTCGAGCGTTGAAATCTAAGAAATTGACTCCGCGTTTTATTGGTCCGTTTCAGATTACGGAAAGAGTTGGAGAAGTTGCTTATCGTATTGCTTTACCTCCGAGACTTGCGAATTTGCACGATGTTTTTCATGTTTCTCAGCTGAGGAGATACATTCCAGACCCATCTCATGTAATCCAAATAGATGATGTACAGGTGAGAGATAACCTGACAGTAGAAACATTGCCTATGAGGATAGAAGATCGGGAAGTGAAACAGTTAAGAGGTAAAGAGATAGCATTAGTGAAGGTTGCTTGGGGAGGTCCAGCAGATGGAAATTTCACTTGGGAGCTGGAGAGCCAGATGAAAGAGGCTTATCCGGAACTGTTCGTCTAAGGTATGTTTTCGAGGACGAAAACTCTTTTAGTGGGGGAGAGTTGTAACACCCCAGTTTCAATTATTTGGTTTATTTAAATTTGGGAAATTATTTTATTAGAATTAATAAAATAAAAAGGAATTATTTATTTTGAAATATAGAGGAAAATAAAAGAAATAAGAAATGCTGAGTTTTTAAGTTATTGGGCTTGGATGTTGTTAGTAAAGAGTGGGGGTGAAAAAGAAGTAAAGTTATGTTTTGGAACTCAAGTTAGTTTTCTCATTTCACGATAAACAGAAGTTGAGAATTTGGGGAAGCAGAACTCTGAAGGTACGAAGAACGAAGAACACCGCTCAAAAAGTTCAAAGCTGCTAATTGATAAGGTAAGGGGGGCTATTACTCGATTTACCTTTGTTTATGGGTTTATGTATGGTTAATTTGGGTAATCGTAGGGAAGAACCCCAATTGTTAGATGTTAGTGGGAATCAATACCCTTAAGATTGAACCTTGTAGAAAATGGTTAGGTTCCCAATTTTTATGAATCGATTAGGAATTTTAGGTTCCAAATGGTGAATTGGGAGTATATCTGTATGATCGTGAATTTACCTTAGAGGTTTAAGGATAACCTTAATGTTGTAAAAATTTCCCCAAAAAGAGACGAGTAATCACTGTTAAGGTTACTATAATAATTGTTGGTAATTATGAAATGAACGTGTTGTTTTGAGTTGTGAAACATCGATGTCGTGAGGTACCGAAATGCGTGTTTAGCCGACATTTTCCCGCGTTTGGCTGCTGTTTCTGAGCTGCTGCAGGTTCAGGAAAATCCTGTACGCGCTCAGCAACACGGGCCATGTTGCACAACACGGGCACCCGTGTTGCTCTTCTGTGTTGGGAGATGATGTGCTTCTGGTTGCACAACACGGGCCGTGTTGCACAACACGGGTACCCGTGTTAGGTCCCCTGTAATGAGAAAATGTGTGTTTCTGGATATGTTACAACATGGGCCGTGTTGCACAACACGGGCACCCGTGTTGAGTCCCTGTATTGATAAGGAAAAATTGTGTTTTTGGACGTATTGCCCAACACGGGCCGTGTTGTACGACACGGGCACCCGTGTTGAGGTTACTGTGTTGATTTTTCTGAACTTTGTTTTCAGTGCTTGATTTTGGATTTTATTGCCATGCTTTTGGATAATGTTATCGAGCGTGAATTTATAATATGACTTGATATGATTGATGTTTAAATAGTATGTTGAGTGATTACATGCTATCCATATCTTGTTATGATTTGATGTTGTGATGTGCATGATATGTTGATTGATGTTCATAGTATGCTGAGTGTTACATACTTACATATCATGTTGCATTTGTTAATTCCCATTGTGTGGAATTAACATGGTGGCCAATATACGTGTCCGCGATTTAATGGAACGTTGAGGTGGTAGCCGTGTCCGCGATATAATGGAACGGTGAGTTATCCGTGACCCGAGATTTAATGGGGCGGTAAAGTGGTACCACATGCATGGGTGTGTTGCATTACCTTGAATATGACATGAATGGATGGTTTTTCCAATGTTGTATCTGATTGTTTGTATGCACGTATAATTGCTAAATGGTTGACGATGTTTGATATTTATGTGCAAATATGAAAAGCAATATATCATTGGTATATGAATTGTACAGGTTTTGTAAACTATGAAATATGCTAATTATTGGGTGATGCTTATGATTCCTGAATTGATTGTTATGAACGTATAATCAAATGTATAATTGAGATGCTCACCCTTACTGTTGAATATTTCAGATTGAGGAGCTTCGTTCAGGTGCTTGGCGAAGGCTTGCCGTTCTAGTTTATTTTCGTTTTAGTATTGTCCGGGTCATGCTCTGATAGTTGTAACTCCGGGAACGTTTGTTTGTTGAGCTGCTTTAGTCAGACTCGTTTATTTCCTTAGTATTTGGTTATAATATAATGTTGATATATTCCAGGTGTTAATCCCTGATGATTGAAAATATTATAACTTTGGTTTTATTAAATAAATTATTCCGCTGTGTAAACATGTATGAGTTACTACTAAGATTATGCATGACAGGAATTGTTTTATTAAAAGAGAATTGTAGCATCCTCGAATTATACATGTACTCTGAAATTATAATTTTAATTATTTGCGAAAATTACTTGGGGTTTTAGAGGGTGTTACAGTAGGTATAAGCCCGTGCCTTTCAAAAATCCTATACAAGTGTGATAAATACAAAACAATGGTACCAATCAACTCGTGGCGACCTCACGAGCATCATGGTACCCTTATCCATGGCCAATTGTACATGTACACAAAAACCCCAAAAAGGAAGCAAGAACCCTAACTATGGCATCTTGCTGTACAATTAAGGAAAATGCAATTAAGTATCACCATTAGCTTGCAAATAACTCATGGATTAAGGATATGTCAATAAAACATGCTAACAATTCCAGAATTATGATATACGAATTCAAAAAAACATGGATATCGTGGGACTCTTACAATGCGTTTCTGGATGTGGGAAGGCTTGTTAATGGTTGAAACACGTTCCTGGGATGTCCAGCAAACATTTGGGATGGCTAGAAGACTTTGAATTGGCCTGGAGCGTGGAAATCAATTTTCCACTTTTCTTGATTTTTTTGAAACTTGCTTTGTGTTTTACACGCCTCTCATCCATTTGCTTTTGATATGAACATCTTCCTTATGTACCCTAGAAGGAATTAGGTTACAAATTTGCTTCAAATCTTTTCCAATTAAGATCATTGATTCATGATTTGATCATTGTACAAAATCTTTCCAAATTGAGAAAATCCAATCTTTTTGTGTCCATTTGAAGCTTACACGATTTGATTCCATCTCCAGTTGTATAACAGACCTAAACATGCACAAAATCTCAAGCTTTGATTAGTTTTTGATATTTTCATGATTTTATTTTAATTTTAATTGATTTAATTGAAATAAAATCAACATAAATGACAAAAATAAAAGAATGACAAATGGGAAGGATCTTGGCTCGTGGGTCATGTTACAAACTCAGTGCAAGCATAAAAAGTTGGGCCCATTTGACAAAAAATGCAACTTTGGACACTTTTGACTTTTGGTAATTTTGCAAAAAAGGTCAACTTTGCCAATGCATAACTCTCTCAATTTTAACCCTAGAGATGTGTTCTTGAACTTTTTAGAAAGCTTAAGATGTCCTCTAAGCAACCCTTTTGGTCTCATTTCAATTGAGTCTTCCATGTTCATGTATGAAGCTTTGACCCAAAAGGTGTTTTTGTTGACTTTTCAAAATGACCTATAATGTCCAAATTCATATCTTCTTGTGAGTGCATATTTTGAACTTGGGAGCTGAAGATGGATTGTAGGGAATTTCATCCTCTTCAAAATGAGATTTGGATGGATAATATTTGATAAAGTATGAGAAAGTTATGCTTGGTCAAAGTTGAGTTGACTTTTCCTACAAAACCCTAATTTAGCAACTTTTGGGTTTTGATGAATTGTGAGCAATCCTTGAGGAATCATGATCAACCCTTGATCAAATGATGAAAAAAATTCAAAATGAGAATGTTGACCAAAAATCTTGAAGTTTGACTATATGTAGGACATAGTTGACTTTTTCCCTAGCACAATCGATTTTCAGGCCTTTGAGCAATTGACTGAGCAAACTTCCTCTGCAAGGCTTGAAACTTGACATGGATGATCTTGAGAACATATTAGGGAAACGGTGAGGATTTGGGATCCTTTGGACTCAAGTACCTTGATGCAAAGTGAAACCCTAATTTGAGGTAGACTGCCTTAGGAGAGAGCTTGTCTGGCCAACCCTTGGGCTTCCTTGAGCAATTTGAGGGCCTCACTTTAGATGTATTGAGAAATATGGGAGGGAAAATTTTGGGGTACAACAAGATGTATGGTGTGTGCATTGGATTGCATAGCATGGAATCTGCAAGAGAAATGTTAGAAAATAAAATTCCAGAGGCAGGGATCGAACCCCTGCCCTGGCAGACTAAAGCCTTACACACACACACACGCTTGCCACTGGGGTGGCTGTTACATCCGGTGATAAAACATGTTGCAATAAATATAAAGTAAACTCATTTTTTGTAAATTTTAAGATGAACTTCATCTTCTTCGTGCGGACAACACCATCATCAACATTTTTGAATTTTCTAAAAGCTTCATTTCTCAAACTTTTTGAAAACTTCCAAAACCAAACTTGCTTGATTTTTTACCACGAATTCAACATGTAACTTTTGAAAGCTATAATTTAAAGGCTTAAACGAATTTTGCTTGGTACCAAACTGAAACCTAATATTTCAGAAACTTCAATTCCAAAATTCTCATCACACAGTCAACATAAATGAAAACTAAGAACATGGTTAGTTTCAGGGCAATCATATTTACATTTTATCTTTTGAAATTGAAAGCAAATGATATGTGTATAAGGATTTCAAAGTTGGAGAAACTTACCTCTTGAAGTGAAAACTCAAAACGCGTATGGAGGCTTCCAGGTGCAATTAAATGATTAATTAAGCTTCCTTGGACCTCTCTGAAGCTATTCCAATCCTTACTTTATGTTAAAAGTTGATTAAATGCTCTAGCCAAGTCAAGTTGCAGGTCACGATTTTAGAGGATGGTGATGATGATGTTACAAAAGTTTAACAAGGATATGGATGAGTTATATATGATGTGTAGGTGATGTTTGAATGATAAAAAGAGAAAATGCACGAGTGGATTGAGAGTTGGGTGTTGGAAGCTTCAAATGTGCAACAATGGGGATTTCTTAGTGATTATGGGTTTGAGAGAATTTGGGGGTGCTTGAGGGCTTGTGAAATCGTGCATTGGCTTGCAAAGGGTATCTCTATTTATAGAGAAAAGGTTTGAGGGCTTGAAGTAACCAGAATCTTGAGATTGCATGTTATGGTTTGGTTGGAAGTGAAAAACCAAGTTGGATGAGTTTCCATGGTTTCAATGCTCTTGTACAAGCATGTTATGAAGTTGTTGGGTGAAGGGAGGTTGGTTCTTCACTTTATAATAGAGTGTGATCAGAGGAAAAAATTTATGAGCTCAAAGAGAGTTGACAAAATGCATAAAGCAAGCTTTATCAAAATGGAAGTCATGTATTTCTCCTTTAAATGGCAAAATGGATTGGATAAAGCTTTAAATCCTTGGATCAAAGCTCAAAAGTGTGTGCAATCTTTTGATTATGGATAGATTTAGAGGTTAGAGGCCTGCAAAGTGAGATTGTGCAGCATAGTTATGAGATTTGGTCTTGAGTTCATCACAATAATGACCTATAATTTAAGTTTGACATGCCATCTTCATCTTTTCAAAATTTCTAGCTCAAGCATGATAAATTTGTATTCTGGGACATTTTGGAAAGCTTGAAACATTGTCTACAACTTTCATGCTGATCACTTTGGCTTAATCAAATGGGAACTTGGTGGAAATTGGCCAAGAAGTTGGGATAAAAAACTAATCAAAACTTGTTGAAATTTTTTCTAAGCGTTGGATTAAAATAATCAGAACTTCATGGGCCTATATCTCTTAATCCAAACACTTTTTGAGGATCATCCCACATTGACAAAGTTGTATAATTCATTAATCCCTATAACTTTCATGTTGAAAATTTTCTTTGAATCAACTTGGATCTTGAGGAAACTTGCTTGTAAAGTTAGGGTTTTTTAAGCATGAAACACTTAAAATTTTCTAAGTGTTTGAAAATCTTCAATTTTGACTTTTGTTGACTTTTTGATTCTTGATGATCGAATTTGATAGTTTTGAATATTTTGATGGTTCTTGATTTTTGAATTCCAATGTTGACCAAAAAGTCAAAGTTTGACTTTTGTGTGACTGTTGACTTTTCATTAATTGATTCAATTTCTTCAACTATCAATCACTTGCATCTTTGGAAATCTCTTGAGATCATGCTTTAAGCCATTAGGCCATGCACTAGGCAAAAAGTCAATGATCAGTCATTTTCAATCAAACCCCTAATTTGACAATTTTTTGACCTTTAAGGATATGCGGGTTTTCCTTGAGGAATCATGATCAACCCTTGATCATATAATGAATTCCACCTCAAAATGTTGATGTTGAGAAAAAATCTTGAAGTTTGAGTGTATGTTGATTACAGTTGACTTTTCACGCAATATAGTTGATTTTCTATCATCTGAGCCATTGATTGAGCAATCATGTGATGCAAGACTTGAAACTTGACATAAGCATTATTGAGGACCTATGATGAACCATGAAAACCATTTGAGACCATTGCAACTCAAACTTCCTTGAGAAACACAAAAGCCTAGTTGAAGACTCTTGCTTAAGAGGAGGTTTGATTAGTCAACTCTTGAGTGGTTTTGAGTACTTGAGACCCCTGCGAGTATGTTTTGAAGAAAATGGGAGGGATAATTTTGGGGTATAACACGTTTCTCATTTCTAATAAACTTTTTACTTTCCATGGGCCTTATCCATATCCCAAGTCAACACCAGAAAGGACTCAAAATTTCTTTCCTTACTACCTTTTGGCTTCTCCTTAGGTCTTCGAGCAACGCACTTTTGATATGAAGTTTCTAGATCCTATTGCAAGTGTCTTTCTATCAGTTCCCACATCTGGAAAAAAAGAATACTCAGTGTTTTGGACTGATCCGACAACCATAATGGGCCCAGTCTAGACTCCCACTTTGGCGCAACCCACACGACCATGACTCGAATCTCCCCCGCTCTCGTCGGGCACCATCGATCTTTTCCCCTCCTGAACTAAAACCGACCCATGGTGATCAACGGGAAACTCTCAGTCTGCTCGACATCAAGTCTCCCAGACAACCAAGGACCGACCAGACCTCTTCCCGTAACCTACCTCCTCCTCGGGACCAACGACTAGTTACGGGCATACCTGCTCGGTATGACCAAGTCTTGGAAGTTACCTATTTTCACGGGTCTGTATATCTAGGCCCAAAAATAGGAACCAATGGCCAAACGCCAGGGGAATTATATATACTCTCACACATGTGAGGATCAGGTATCGAATATTCGTTATTCACCACTAAAATCCTAACACTTTACTTATATCACTTCGCTCATGTACTTACTTGATCGTCGGAGTGCCTTGCAGGTACACCCTCCCCCTTTTTCTCGACTTTCCATCCCGATAGAATATCGTCACCCGGCCACCTTCCAGGTTCTTATCAACCGGTAAGATCACTTGGCATGGATCGACAAAGTACAAGGTTAATTCCAAACCCAATGGGAGAATTTATGGATCTTCGATGACATCCAATTTTCGAGGAATGGGCACATGTTTAACCATTGTATGCTACTTGCGTCGATCTTCTTCTCGGAAGGTTCGGCCAATATTTTCATACTTCCATGTGGGATGATAACGCCCATTATGTTCGACATGGCGGCTATTACTGGCCTCTCACCTTTGGGTGAGGTGTTCGACCCCATGCTACCAATAAAACTCAAATTTAATTTCAAAAATCCAACCATTAAACAGTACATCCTCAACCATCACAACAAAGAAAGCACAAAAGTTTCTGATATCGAACATGTTGCCTTTCTTATTTGATGGCTTTCTTACTATTTATTTTTCTCAGGTTCTCTTCATATAGAAAAAAGATTCATCAATCTGAAAATCCAGCTCCATGAAGGTTGAAAGATTTCTTTGGGAAATATTTTGATGGCATCCCTATACCACTTTCTAAGTATTTCTTCTTTAAAAATAATACTTCTCCCAGAGACACCGAGAAAACTTCTTCTCTTAGGTCCACTGTGATTGTTACATCATTGGCTAAACGCTACTTTCGAACCATGTTTAGGTATAACACACTAATATTTTTTGTCACTACGTGTATTCTCAGTACGTGTATTCTTGACCCACTGATATTTTTTGTCAGTACGTGTATTCTCAGCTCTAGAGCATTTGGATTGCCTCAAATTTTCCATCAAACAATTCCTTGAACTCCCTCAAATTTCAAAATTCACTTCTCACCGCTGAAGAATTCAACATCTGGTGGTCGAAATATTATGAAAAATCTCTTCCTGTACCAACATTCCTTGAAAGGTTGTCGACTTCCATCAGTAACTTCGAAGATGAGATAAATAGTAGAGCAGGTTTGTCTTGACTGGCTTCGATTTTTCCTTTTCTCCTTAATTTATATTTTCTTACTTAGTTATTTTAATGGAGAAAGAAGCTAAGGCCCAAGAAGTAAAAGACGAAGGGAATCAAACCAAAAAGGTAATTCTAATTATTATCTGAATATGTATTGCTTGAGAGCCAATTTAAACTTTTCAATTCTCCTTTCTGGGTCGAAAACATGCTCCAGCTTCGACTGTCACTACCAACCCGCCAAGGAAACAAAAAGATACCAAAGCTCAAAAAGCACAAGTATATCGACTCCCTTATCATTGAAAGTTCCAAAATTAAAGAATTTACTTACTTATGATCCTTTTTCAAACTCCACCAGAACCAATTGAAGAATTAGTTGAAGAGGACCCTTCGGGTGACAACGAACATACTAAAAAAATTTCCAGTTCTAGAGTTGCACCGTATCTTAAATTAAAAAGTTCCAGAAGAAAATTCAAAGGAAAAATAATTTGACC
The DNA here is from genome assembly GCA_948472305.1 of Vicia faba. Classification (NCBI taxonomy): domain Eukaryota; kingdom Viridiplantae; phylum Streptophyta; class Magnoliopsida; order Fabales; family Fabaceae; genus Vicia; species Vicia faba. The sequence goes on from OX451737.1 coordinate 1,129,212,167, forward strand.
TAGAAGGCGACCTATTTGGTTATGAAACCAGTTAATGAAGAACAACCAACTCCAACCACCCCCGTCAGACGACCTGCTTCCAATCCAACAAGTATAAAGACTCATACGTCTCCCAAGAAAACTACCAAGGTATTATACAACTTTTTGATCCATCAAACTCATACTTTATTTTAAAAATGACAATTCTAATTTCTTAGAAGCCCCCAAAGGCGAATATTCCAGAAGAACGCCCTGTTGAGAATGTCAAAGACCATAAGGCTAATGGTGAGAACAAAAATGAGCTAAGTTCTCAAAAAGTTGATGACTTTGAAGGTGATACCGGTTTGATTCATGATAAATCCCAACTTGGATCTGATGACACTGACAATGATCTAGAGAAAGTCGTGGTCGAGGTAGTTCCTCCCCAGGGACAATAAATCAGTAACCTCTTGCTGAACGAAATCCCCTCATTGTTCGGGATACTAGTACTAATATTTAACTTAGTCGAGAAGAGATATTCTCCATGAAATAAAATAATCCAACTGAATCTCTGAAAATACTTCAAAATCTTCTTGAGCCACCAACTACTCCTTTGTATGTTGGCCCCACTAACCCTATTTACGAGTTGGACGCCTTTGTCATACTCTTGCTTCAACAACTTAGAACTTATGTCTTCGAAGATGATTTTATCACTTGGGGCTAAAGTTTGTAAGATGTTAGACGGAATTAATCAACACAACCTTCCTCCTTTTGTTGCTTAATACTTGTTTGAGTTTGAAGCTTATTTTGACCAGATTTGTCGAGATCTTGCTCTTAGAAGAAATATTGATATCCAATATTAAGAATAAGTCTATAAAACTGGTTATTGAGTGGGATTTCAGTGAAGCTTGAAGAAAAAGGTAGATAAACTCCAAGCTAAAATCCAACAACATCTTGATAAGCGCAAGTCCTTCGATGCACAAATTTTGACTTATCAACTCAAATTGCTGAACTCAACAAGAAAATTACAGATCTTGAACAACAAAAAGCCGCACTTGATCAAGCTGAAAAACTTCTAACACAAAAATAGCTTGACCTGGAGGCCCTTAAGGGAATCAAACATGGCAAAAATGCTCCCATACTTAAGGACCAGATCAAGAAAATAACAGAAAGTAAGGTTCATTTTGATGCTACTATCAATTTTGAAAATCAGCATTTGGAAGATTTTAAGTCTAGGTTCACCACTTTACCAGTTTAAACCTTGTAACTTTTATTTTGACTCTTTAGGATATATTATAGGCCATTTTGGCGCCTTTAAACTCACCATTTTGGCAATAAATATTTATGCATTGTTATTTTATGGTTATTTGAATATCTTGTAGTATTGGTTTATATCTTTTCAAATACTTACCAATTTATTCTTAAGATTCGACGACCAGGTGCATTTCTTTGATTTTGTAGGCATTATTTATGAATACCTGAATGACTCAAAATGGTCCTTATAAGTTTGGTGACCATTTTCCTAAGAGTTTATCCTTTTGATCCATAGGAAAAATTGTAACACCCTGATTTTATTTACTAGTTATTCTATTAGTAATTTATTTTATTAATTATTATTTGATATAGTAATTAATTAAATTGTGTGATTTTGTGAATATATGAATTATTTGAATTAATATGTGCTATGTGTGTATTGGGTTAGTAAGTGTGAGAATAGCATTATTAAATAATTGGGCATTGGTGATGGGTAAGTCTGAGAATGAGATAAACCCATTAGTGAAACAAGAGTTAGTAATAGATTTGTAAAATAAAGAGAGAGAATTGTAAAAATAACAGAAGAGGAGAAAGAGGAAAAGTGGAGAAAAGGGAGAAAAGAGAAGAGAAGATGAAGAACCCTAGAAAGGATCTACATCCAAGGTAAGGGTGGGTAATTTTCTTATTATGGGATTATATGATGTATTAATGGGTAGTAAGCATGATTAGGGATTTTGTTCTTCAATTTATAGATTTTGACATGTTAGGGTTTGAATGTGAAATCATGAAATTGATGTTTGAATCATGTTTGGATATTGGTAATTGATTCTATATGTTAGATATATGTTATAATATATCTAAGTGATGAAAAATGGCTAATTGGGTTGGTTTTAGTGACCCAATCCATAAGAGGCAGAAGCTATCTTCGCAGAATTTTTCTGTGTTTAGCAGAGGCCGCTTAGCGCTCCCTGGGACTGAAAGTTTTATATTTTGTTTTATTGATTGGGGGTTTTGTATACTTATGATTTGTAAAGGATTTCCATGAATTTTAATAATTTATTCGATGTGTATTAGATAGGTTTTGGATGACTTTTTGATGAAAACATAACACTTGATTTTATGTATATGAATATTGTGAATTGATGATGAATGTGAATAATATGGTTTGACATTATTTTCTAGGTATTATTATGATGTGTTGAGTTGATGAAATCTATGAGAATGCATTCTATGTGATTGATAACATGAAATGTGTATGTTTGTGCAATGGTGATGGTGATTCAATTGTGATTAATTAGGTGATGTATGCTTGTATAATTAAGATTGAGGGATTATCCTAATTGCATATAATTTGTTGAGATTGCACATGTATCATTTGTTGTCAAGAGGAAATGTTTGCTAGTTTCGTGGAGACTAATGACTTGTCCCAAACCTGAGGGATGGGTTTGAAAGCTTGAGGGATATGCTTTTTTGGTGGTTATCTGTCTGAGGGATGGACCCGACATGACCGTGTAGCGGTAAAAATGTTGAGACTAAGCCATTGGATTGACTTAACTCGCTCAGATCAAATAAAAAAAATTACCTCTGTGCTTTATTGTTTCCAAAGCAAATGGGAAAAGAGCGAATAAACCCAAAAAGAGGGGGAGAGAATCTAGGTACAGGGGTTGGTAATGTAAGGGAATGTATTAGCATCCTAAACATCTATGGTACTCCGCAGGAACCTCTTTGAAAATATGTGTATTTTGGCTATAAAAGGTGTATACAAAAATGGATGGTGGAGATGAGAAAAGAAGTTTTTTTTTACAATTTTGCACTCGCCATAGTTGCGAATCTTTAGTGCCTACTTACCATCTTTTGTGTAATAGGGGATCAGAGTACTCGTAGTTCATCTCAAAAAATTTAAAACACATGTGTGTTGGTTAATTTTAAGAGAAGAGACATCATTGTCATACCCGAGTGGAAAATATACTTACTACCCACGATTATGAGAAAGGAGAATATGCATCATCTCAAAGTGGAGGATATATCTTGGATTTCAAAATCAACATAGCCTCACTCAACACCCAAGTGGAAAATATCTCACTTCACTATATATTGTAGAAGTATAGTAGCTTGCATCACTACAAGAATCGACAAGAGTCTAATCTTTTGAGAAAAGTTTTAAAGTAAAAACGCAAAGTGGAAAAATGGTTCGAATGAGGTTAATTTACTTTTAGTCTTTCAAATGATGTTAAAGTATTGTTAAGTTGGTTAAAGTTTGATTAAGAAAAGATTTTGAAAATGCATGGAACTAAGTCCAAGTTTATTGTGAAATCAATTCAAGTTAGAAAATAAGAAAAGTTTTGAAAAAGAGGGAGAAGATTTTTGAAATTAAAAAGATAGGAGGAGATGAAGGGACTACCCTAAAGCATAAGGTAAAATCCAAGGAAAAGAACGATCTAACCAACAAGAAGTCAACACTTGTCAAATGAAGTCAATGTAGAATTCCCATCCTTTGGATTGAAACCAAGCAAGCAAAAATACTAAACCTCTGAGAAATACCAAGCTTCAGATGAATTAAATCTTCATAAAAATTGGGAGAGTATCATCTATATACAGAAGAATTCTCAATCACAGACAAAGCATATAATCATAATAACCTGCACATAAAGAAAATCAACCCAATGCCTTGGAGTAAAGCCCAAGAACTTCATACAAAATAACAATAGAGCAACAAGGTCCCAAAATATCAAGGCTTCTAATCCTAACTCCGAGAGGTCCACAAATCCACAATGTCAAGGATAGTAACTAAATAGTCCAAGTAACCTTAAGACTTTTAATGTCCAAGTTGGTTATTAAGTGTATTCAAAAGAAAATAAAAGCTCAAATGAGCAAAGATAAATGACATAAAGATAAATGCTCAAGTGAGCAAAAGAGAAATGACATGGAATGTAAATGCTAAAGTAAATGGTATATAAAATTAAAGACACAAAATAAAGGCATAAAGTAAAGTTAATTGTTAGTGAATTAGAAGTTACAAGGTTGGTTGAATGATCATCTTGAAGCTTGCATTTGAAAACTCGTTAGAAGATTGATAAAATCAAAGCTTCTCAACAACAAGTCTCATTTGCTTTTTGTTAAGTATATCATTCATTTCGAGTGCTTAAAGCAACCACATATAATCAATGATGTTCAACTAATTAATATAGACCAAAGTTCTTGAAGTTCATTAGAGGATTGATAGAATTAAAGCCTCTTAACAATGAACTTCAAAGTTATTGGATCAAAGGTTTCAAATTAAACATACTTGGGCTTGCAAACATAGGTTTGAGCCATGAATGCTTATTTTTCGAATCGAGACAAATTTAGCACTGTGTTAAGTAATCGTAAGTGGACTTATGTATAAGTCACACCTATTTTGAGGCCGGCCAATAGAAATGTATGTCCTACACAAGTTAGAGATGTGATAGAAACCATACTCATGAAACTTATAGAACAAGAAAATTCAAAAAGAAATAAGATGAAGAAGAAATAGACAAAAGTTAAATCCTACATTTTAACAAAAGAATTATTGAAGCTATTATTAAAATCATTCATCCATTTTGGTGGAGTTCAACTCAACACCCAAGATCCAATGATGTTAATGAAGCTTATAATTAAAATTCTCATAGTTCAAGATCAGCCATAATATATACAAAAATAAAATTGTATTTAATAAGAAAAATAGAAATGAGAAAATGATTTTTTTAACTATTTTTAAAACAAAAATAAAAGGAAAAATATCAAACTATATTCAAAATATCAAATAAAAATTAAAAGAGAACATAGAAAAGTCAGAAATGATCTCAAGTATTTTTACAATTTTTTTTGGTAATTTTTTTTTTAAATAGAAAAGTATTTTGAAATTATTTAAAATCATTCAAGCAAGTGAAAAATTATTTAAAATAGTAAAAATCAAAATTGTAATACCTGGTATTATAGTTAACTCCTAATGACATTACTAACTTATGTTGAGTAATAGTTATTAGAAGATTAATGTATGATACATAGACCATATAGTTTTATGTTGGATTAAAAATATAAGTAGAAGGGATGATGGAGGGTATTATAGTCTATTCCCACTCAAATTGGAATTAGGAAGGATTTTGGGTTATTATCCTATTCTCATTTAGAAATCAAAAATCAGAATTTTGGAGAGAAATAGAAAGAGAGGAAGAACGCGAAAGTGAGGAAGAGAGGAAAGGAGGATTTCTCTTGCATGCAACCTAAGCCTAGCTAAAATCATATTTTCTATCTTATTTTCACAACTTCTTCTTCATACATCTAAGGTGAGTCCCATTAGATAGAAACTTGGGGTTTTAATGGCTAACATAATTTTTGGGATTAAGGGTTTGAAGTGAAATTGCTAATGCATGTTGGGTTTAATGATGAATAACATGCTCCTAATATGAAATTTATGCTTGTATACTGTCGGTACTTGAGATGGAAGGTAGAATTAGGATTTAGGGACCCCATGATATAACTGATGAAGTTCTAGTTTTTCTGTTTTGCACATACGGCACTTAGCACGCGGGGCCGCGCTCAGCGCACCCTACTGGGAGCTAAATTTTGAGAAATTATAGGCCACACTTAGCGCGATGATCCCGCTTAGAGTTCCCTACTAGAACTTGAGAAATTAAATATTTTTAAGAGCGCGCTTAGCGCGGGAGGCTCTGCTTAGCGCGCCCTCCTGGACATAAATGTATTATTTTAAACCCCTTGAGTGCAGTTTCATATTATGGTAGGTATCAGACGCCTCTTTACCTTAGTGATCGATTACTCTTTATGACATGAGTATATGTAAGATTTTTCTGAAATCACAATATATGATAACATGTTATAACATGATTTGGTGTATGTTTCCGTTCGTTATGGATTGAACATTCGAATGAAATGTTGTATGTGTTATGCAATATGTGATATCATATGAGATAATTGTGATTGCCCGTTGTTCCGGTTGGACGTCCGGTGTTGTGTATTTATGTGGATTGATGTATGATTGAATCGGAGTAGGCCCGGATGCTAGGACATAAATCCCTCATGACTTAGACCTTGTGTATCATTCATATTGTTTTGATGTGCTTGTGTGGGTCCTTGTGCAGTGTTCCACTAGCAGTTAATAACATCTGCATGCTCGGTATGTCATAACACCTTAGCTACCATTGTGATGTGCTTGTGTGGGTCCATGTGCGGTGTTCCACCAGCAGTTAACAACATTGCGTGCTTGGTATGGTGGGGTTGTGATGCCACATAGGTAATATCACCTCGTGGATTTCTAACTCACCTCTAATGGTGTCATATAGGAAAGACTATTAGTCTTTCTCCTGGTGGGCTCTTGTTGTCGAAATGGCGTTTTTGCACCGGAAATTAATCATATGCCTTATCGGTGATGTCACTCTTGGACTTATCACTGATGGAATTCGACTTAGGAATAATCTGAATCATCGTGCTATGGCAGGGACAATTCTTTCGATGCGATGTACACGTGGAACTCAATCAGGGTTTGAAAGTGTAACCTGAGTAGGGGAAATTAAACTTACTCCTGAATTCCTCGTACACGGGTATGGGTCTGCATACTTAGTTGTTTTTTATTATGTGTTTGTTTTTGCCTCATTGGATAATTATGGGACTTATAATAGTGGTGTACCATTGTTGTGTACTTGCACCCAGCCGTGAGAGAAAAATCCAGATCCGTGGTGAATCCATTCTGATGCATGTACCCAGTAGAACTGAGTGAACCCATAAGATAGGGGGACTCACTAAGATTTAGTAATCTCACCCCATTCAATTTTTTTTAGGTTCTTCGAAGCAGGATCGAGGCAAGGGTAAAATGACTTAGCTCGTTGATGGTGCTTCATGGCAATGTTTCATTTCTTTTGGATCTTTACTCTACATATTTTGGATACGTTTTAGTACCTTTTGAAATTGTATTATTTTGGCCATGATGATTTCGGCAAGTTGTAATTTGTACTATTACAAATCTCTATTTCTGCTGCTTATGTATGGATGTTTATGTACCATTTTAATACCATATGCATATATCCTAGGCAATGTATGTTTGAGGTGTTACAGTTGGTATCCGATCAGGTCCATTCTCGGCTTTGCCGTGAAACATCATAAGTCAGCTCAATTCTGCCTCATATGTGTAATAGTCAACATGATTCCTTATGTTCTACTTATAACATTGAGCCTGATTAACTTGATTTTATGTGTAGGTAAAATAGGAAGATGGTTGATGGATGCAGAGGTCCCGGAAGACCCAGAACTAGAAATGTGGAAACTGAACCTGAAGCTAGAGATGCTAATGTACCTTGGCTACAAATGATGCAACCGATGCAACAGTAGAATCAAATGATGATGCAAATGATGCAAGGCATGCAAGGATAACAGCCAGCCGCTCCTGCTCCTATTCCTCAAGCTCTAGTGTGTTCAGATATTTATGCTTTTTTCAGGATGAAACCCCCAGAGTTCGCAAGTGGCTTGGATCTTGTAGTTGCTCATGATTGGTGATACAATATGGAGAGTATGTTCCAGGATATCTAGTGTACTGAGGAGGACAAGGTGGTGTTTGATGCTCAAATGCTGAAGGGTCCAGTTGGTAGGTGGTGTGATACTGCATCTACCTATTTCACTTCCTAGACAATTCCGAAAGATTGGCAACAATTCAAGATAGAATTATTGGATAAGTATTATCCTTAAAGCTTATGTGCCCAAAAAGAACACGAGTTTCAACTTTTCAAGCAGGGCAATATGTTAGTGTCAAAGTATGCTGAGAAATTTGAAGACATGGCTGCTTACTCCAGACAAGTTGTCTATGCACCTGATGAATTATGTAAGATTGACCAATTTTTGTTTGGACTGAATGCTGATGTGGCCCATAGTGTGTCTCAAAGGGAATTTTACACTTATGTTGAATGTTTTTGGCAATGCTATGTTGCTGAAAAATAGTTTGGGACAATCAAGGAAGAAAGAGAACAAAGTAGACCTATGCGTAAGGATCATGGGAAGTCGGGGAAATACCTAAAACCTCTCAATTCTCCTCCAGTTAGGAAGCAAGACTATGGTAATTGTTCAACTCAAACTCCTCAGTGTGACAAATGCAACGAGAGGCATAACATGAATTGCTGGAGGGACTCAAGGAGGTGTCACTGATGTGGGATGATGGGTCATTGTATTAAAGACTGTCCAAGTCAGAATGTTCAGGAGAAGACTACAGGTCGTGTGTACACCTTGGATGCAAGGAAGGCCCAAAGAAATACTAATTTGGTTGTCGGTACGTGTTTTGTAAATAATAAACCCTTGTTTGTTTTAGTGGATTATGGAGCGATGCATTCCTTTATTTATAATTCGTGTGTGCGATGGCTCGGATTTGAAGCCACTACTCTTCCTAATCCCATGTTTATCTCGTCTGTTATGGACGACGTAGTGGAAGTTCAAAAAGTTTGTAAATATTGTTCTGTTACTTTCAATGATCATAACTTTTTAATTGATCTCATCTGCTTACCACTCAAGATGATTGATGTGATATTGGGCATGGACTGGTTGTCAGCTAACTCATTATACATCAGTTGTAAAGAGAAAGCCATAAACATACCTACTGAAGAGACCGCTCCTATTAATGCTATTGGAAATCTGATCGAAGGTACAATTAACTTTGTCAATTGTCTTTTTTCTCAAGAGAAGTCGTTTCTTTTGGTCCTCACTAGAGATCTAAAAAGTAAGAAGAGTGTGTTGGAGATTCCTGTTGTGTGTGAATTTCCTGATGTATTCCCGGAGGATGTCACTTCTCTTCCACCAGAAATGGAAGTTGAGTTCTCTATTGGCCTTATTCTAAGTACCGCTCCAGTTTCTATTGCTTTGTATATAATGTCTCCTGTTGAGTTGAGGGAATTGAAGAGCCAATTAGAAGAGTTGATGGCGAAACACTTTGTTTGGCCTAGTGTTTCTCCATGGGGTGCTCCTATTTTATTGGTTAAGAAGAAGGACGGTAGTATGCATTTGTGCATTGATTACCGCCAGTTGAATAAGGTAACCATTAAGAACAAGTAATCTCTACCACAGATTGATGACCTCCGGGATCAGTTGAAAGGAGTCTGCGTGTTCTCGAAGAATGATATCAGGTGATAACACAATTTTATATAGTATATTTGATTTAATTTTCATAAATAATGTTATTATTTTTATTTAATTATTTCATTTTATTTCCATATTACGCCGGTATTTTTATTGTTTCAGGTATTTTATTTTAATTAGACTAATTGAGCAAAGTGAAGAGATTAAGAGAGTTATTGGACTAAATATGCAAGAAATGAAGAAAAGGGGTGTGCAAAGCAAAAAAAAATGATGGATCAAAAGGTTTATTATCTCCAAACTGGGCCCAAACGAAATCAGGCCCACGCAAGCAAGAGAGCCCTAAAGGCACGTGCAAGAGTGAGACGTACGTCTCAACTCCTCTCCTACAATTGAGGCGCCCGCCTCGGACCCTCCCCTTAGTGGGAGGCATCCGTCTCAACTTCCACGTAGGCCCTAGGATGACAATTGAGGCGCCCGTCTCAACGTGGTCAAGTTAGAACGAGAAATTTGGGGAAAAGTGGTACGAAAATATCTCAAAACGTGGTTACATTCTACCACTATAAAAGGACTTCAGGAAATCAAAATTGGAGGCCGTTTTTCTTAGCATTATTTTCCAGTTTCAGAATTTACCTTCCGGCATTATTATTTTCCATTGTAATTCAGTTTCCAGCAGTTATTTTCCAGCCAGTTCCTTTTCAAATACTTAAATTTTATTTCTGTTGAAGAACCGGGATTTTGTACGAATTGATTCAAGATTCAAGAATTATTTCCAGCATTTATTTAATTCAGGTTTCTTATTTACATCGCTTTAATTTATTTAATTAATTATTTGCATGAGAGATATTTTTTTAGCCATGAATTTATTTACGAATGTTAATTCCTTTAATGTATTCATGTCTGCTTTTATGAGTATGTCTGGCTAAATTATTTAAATATCGGTATGTAACGAGTTAATTTGAATGGATCCTGAATAAACAGACTTGATTATATTTTATAAAATAAACAATTTTTCTGATTTAGTTATCTAATTTATTTTGTTAAAAAAAGGATTAGAAACCAACAGAGCAAAAGTTTGAGGTTAATAAACTGACTAAGATTAGAAACCAATAGAGCGACAGTTTGAGGTTTTAAATCAGATAGTAGATACTAGGTATTGTTTTTAAAGACTGCGACAGCGTTTTAAAACCAATTAAACTTTATTTATTTTCAAAAAGTAATTTTAAAATCAATGGGATAGCGAAAGCATACATCAGAGTTTAAAATTATAATTTACTTCAATAGAGCGAAAGTTTGAGAATAGATTTTTGAATAAATACTTTTTGCTGAAAAAGATATTATTATCATTTTTAGAAAATAAGCCAGTGGAAAGCCGGATTCTTTAATGTTAACGAAATACATATCGATATTCGCATTATTATTATTTCAATTAGAATTAAGTTTTATTACCCAAAAATTCCCCTAATTAATTATTCGATAGCTATAGCTTTACACAGTAGTTTAGGTTACGTTAGCTCGATTTATAGTCCCTTAGGTTTGATATCTTTTAAAACTACGCGATAGGGCTGTATACTTGCAGTCTCCCGATTAATTTAGACGATAAAGTCGCGATCAAGTTTTTGGCGCCGTTGCCGGGGACTATTTAAGTTGATATCGTAATTTTATTACGAAGTATAGACTATAGCAACTATTTCTTTTCCCTGTGTGTATGCCAAATACTCGCTCTCAAGGCGCGCCTTTGCATATACCTATATACGATATCGAGCGTTACCTTAGATTAAGAAGACGAATTCAAGAGTATTTAGAACGCAACAACCTTCCTTCGACCAAACTTCCTGACGTTGAAGAACTCAAGAAGATGGCTGATCCACCTGCTCCTGCTCCTCGTCCTCTTAAGGACTATGCTGTTCCTTCTCAAGCAGAGCCTCATAATAGTATTGCTGCTCCTGCTATCGCTTGAAACGATTTCGAGCTAAAACCTTCGCTTCTTTCCGCCGTTCAGCAGAACCAGTTTTATGGAGCTCCTACTGACGACCCGAATCTTCATCTGTCAGTGTTTGTGCAGTACGCAGACACTGTGAAAGCGAATGGTGTTAACCCCGAGGTGATACAATTGCGCCTATTTCCTTTTTCTCTCAGAGACAGAGCTCGCGCATGGCTCCAATCTCTTCCTTCCAACTCAATCACCACATGGGATGAGTTGAAGAAAGTCTTCTTGGCTAGATATTTTCCTCCAAGCAAAACTGCTATGCTCAGAGCCAATATCAATGGTTTCAGACAAAAAGACAATGAATCACTCTTTGAAGCTTGGGAACGTTATAAATGGTTTCAAACTGCTATGCTTAGACTTTGTCCTCATCATGGTTTAGAAGAATGGCTGATCATTCACACGTTCTACAATGGTCTCTTGTATAACACGAGATTGACTATAGACGCCGCAGCTGGTGGCGCACTGATGAATAAACCATATACTGAAGCAAGACAACTTATCGAAAGCATGGCTCAAAACCATTACCAATGGGGTACGGAGAGAGTTAGCGTAGAGAAATCTCAAACGAAAGGTGCCATGGTTAAAGTGAATAGTCTGGATCAAGTCAACGCTAAAGTGGAAGTTCTCACTCAAAGGCTCGAGAATCTTACCACCGCTCCCGCAGCTACTGTTGCTGCAATTGCTCAAACTTGCGACATATGTGGTATTCAATCACATCTTGCTCCAGAATGCCCACTTTTAACAGGAGTTCCAGTTGAACAAGCGAATTACGTACAGGGTAATCCTTACAGCAACACATATAACCCTGTCTGGAAGAATCATCCTAACTTTTCATACAAGAGTAACAACGCGTTATACGCACCTGGACAAGCTCTTGCTACACCACCTGGTTATCCTAAGGCTATTCCAAATCATCCTAATAATGGTCCTAACACGTCTAATGCTCCTAGGAAGTCTAATTTGGAAGTCATGATAGAGCATTTCATCGCTACTCAATCCCAAACCAATAATACTCAATCCCAAACTAATAGAGATGTTCAAAATCAGAATATACACATTAATGAGCAGATTAAGCAATTATCTAACAAACTTGATGCTTTAGCTACACATAATAAAATGTTAGAAACACAAATCTCTCAGGTAGATCAACAACAAGCGACTTCTGCTGCTCCTGCTGGCTCATTTCCCGGACAGCCTCAACCTAATCCCAAAGGACATGCAAATGCTGTTATCTTAAGAAGCGGAACAGAGTATGATGGACCTGTAGATCCCAGAAACAATAGCCCAGCTATGCAACAAAATTATGTTAAACAATCTGAAACTAAAGATAAAGAAGAAAAGGAAAATCAGAGAGATAATAATGAAGATACCACGCAAAAAGATGAAACTTATGTACCCCCACCACCTTATAAGCCTCGTATCCCATACCCTCAAAGGTTAGCTAAAACTAAGATTGTGGGTCAATTCAAGAAATTCGTGGATCTTCTGAAACAACTTAATGTTACAATTCCTTTTACCGAAGCTATAACTCAAATGCCCTCCTACGCTAAATTCCTTAAAGAGATTCTATCCAATAAGAAAAAGCTAGAGGATAATGAAATTGTTATGCTTACTGCTGAATGTAGTGCAATTATTCAAGACACAATGCCTCCTAAACTCAAAGACCCTGGAAGTTTCTCTATTCCATGTGTAATTGGCAAATTTGTCATAGATAAAGCTTTATGTGATCTTGGAGCCAGTATAAGTGTGATGCCGTTATCTATATGCAAGAAACTTGAAATGGGAGAACTCAGACCAACCAAAATGTCCGTTCAATTAGCAGATAGGTCAATTAAATATCATGCAGGAGTTCTCGAGAATGTTCCTGTACGCATTGGCCAATTCTATATACCAACCGATTTCATTATTATGGGCATAAGGGAGGACGAAGTTACCCCAATCATTCTTGGAAGGCCTTTCTTGGCTACAGCCGGTGCAATTATAGATGTAAAAAGAGGAAAACTTACTTTTGAAGTAGGTGAAGAGAAAATCGAATTTATCCTCTCTCAATTCCTGAAAGCACCTGCAATTGAAGATACTTGTTACTTCATGGATATCATCGATGAATGTAGAAAAGAAGCTGAGCTTGAAAATGAAGACAATCTCGATGAAAATCTGAGTAGTAATCTAAGTGAATGCTTAGCTATAGCACCAGATCCTACACAATGTTTAAGGAAACCACCCCTAGAACTCAAAACACTTCCTAAAAATATAAGGTATGAATTCCTAGATTCCGAACTCGAACGACCAGTGATAGTCAACGCAGAACTTGGCGAAACCGAAACTGAAAAACTTTTACAAATTCTGAGAAAATATCCAACAGCCTTAGGATATAATATCACTGATCTCAAAGGAATAAGTCCCTCTATCTGTATGCATCGCATTATGCTAGAAGAAGATTGTAAAACTTCAAGAGAACACCAGAGGAGACTAAACCCGATTATAAGCGAGGTTGTGAAAAAGGAAGTTATGAAGTTGTTAGAAGCAGGAATCATATATCCTATATCTGATAGCAAATGGGTTAGCTCTGTGCATGTTGTACCTAAGAAAGGAGGTGTCACAGTAGTCGAAAATGAGAAAGGAGAAATCATAACTAAAAGAGTCTAATCTGGATGGAGAATATGCATCGATTATCGAAAACTTAACAAAGCCACCAAAAAAGATCATTTCCCTTTACCATTTATTGATCAAATGTTGGAACGTTTAGCTAGACACTCTCATTTCTGTTTCTTGGACGGTTATTCAGGTTTCTTTCAGATACCTATTCATCCTAATGACCAAGAGAAAACAACTTTCACATGCCCTTTTGGAACCTTTGCTTATAGAAGAATGCCATTTGGTTTATGCAATGCTCCTGCAACTTTTCAAAGATGTATGATGGCAATATTTGCTGATTTTCTGGACAATATTATGGAAGTCTTCATGGACGATTTTTCCGTCTGTGGACAAAGCTTTGAAGAATGTTTAGAAAATTTAGAAAGGGTATTAGAACGTTGTGTAAAGGTTAATCTAGTGCTTAATTGGGAGAAATGCCATTTTATGGTACAAGAAGGAATTGTTTTAGGACACATTATATCCAAAAGAGGAATTGAAGTCGATTCTGCTAAAATCGAAGTTATTGAGAACCTTCAACCTCCAAAAACTGTTAGAGAAATCCGAAGCTTTTTGGGACTCGCCGGTTTTTATCGACGATTCATTAAAGATTTCTCTAAGATAACTAAACCCATAACTGAGCTATTAATGAAAGACGCTGAATTTATCTTCGGCGAAAAATGCTTAGAAGCATTTCAAACACTTAAGAAAGCATTAATTTCTGCGCCTATCATGCAAACTCCAGATTGGAATGAACCTTTTGAAATAATGTGTGACGCAAGTGACTATGCCGTAGGAGCTGTTTTAGGACAGCGAAAGGATAAAAGACTCCACGTCATATATTATGCAAGCAGAACCCTGGACGAAGCGCAGAAGAATTATGCTACAACCGAGAAAGAATTCTTAGCAGTGATCTTCGCATTAGACAAGTTTCGTTCCTACTTAGTAGGATCCAAAATAATCATATACACTGATCATGCTGCTATTAGATATCTCCTAACCAAAAAGGACGCTAAACCTAGACTCCTGAGATGGATATTGCTACTGCAAGAGTTCGATTTAGAAATCAAAGATAAGAAAGGAACCGAAAACGTGGTAGCAGATCATCTCTCTAGACTAGAAAATCTTAAACATGAACAAGTGCCGATCGATGATGAATTCCAGTATGATAAACTGATTGCCCACTTGGAAGACACAGAACCAGATAAACTCATGGAAACCACCTTAGCCGTCTCCTCGGTGCCTTGGTATGCCGATTTCGTAAATTACCTCGCTGCAGGCGTTTTACCACCTGAACTTACCTACCAACAGAAGAAGAAATTCTTCCATGATCTTAAACAGTATTATTGGGATGAACCTTTACTTTTCAAGAGAGGTCCCGATGGAATTTTCCGCCGATGTGTGCCAGAAGAAGAGATTGAAAACATTATAAAACACTGTCATTCTGCACCTTACGGAGGACATGCGAGTACATCCAAAACTTGTGCAAAGATCTTACAATCCGGTCTCTATTGGCCTAATTTATGGAAAGACGTACATGCCACCATCTTAAAATACGACAGGTGTCAACGCACCGGTAATATATCTAGACGTGACGAAATGCCACAAAAAGGCATTTTAGAAGTCGAAATATTTGATGTGTGGGGGATAGACTTTATGGGACCCTTTCCATCTTCATCCGGTAATAAGTATATACTTGTGGCTGTGGATTATGTCTCAAAATGGATCGAAGCTATAGCTTCTCCAACAAATGACACCCGAGTGGTACTTAAGCTGTTCAAGAACATAATCTTTCCTAGGTTCGGTGTACCCAGACTCGTTATAAGTGATGGTGGATCTCATTTCATTTCCAAAATCTTTGAAAAATTATTAGGAAAATATGGAGTTCGACATCGCATAGCTACACCTTACCATCCTCAAACTAGCGGACAAGTTGAAGTTTCAAATCGTGAGATAAAACAAATCCTTGAAAAAACTGTCGCTACATCCAGAAAGGACTGGTCCTTTAAACTTCACGAAGCTTTATGGGCTTATAGAACTGCCTATAAAACTCCCATCGGTACTACTCCTTTCAAGCTTATTTATGGTAAGTCATGCCATCTCCCAGTTGAGTTAGAACACAAGGCCTATTGGGCCATTAAGAATCTGAACATAAGTTACACTGCCGCTGGAGAGAAGTGTATCCTGGATATTAATGAATTGGAAGAACTTAGACATGATGCATACGAAAATGCTAGGATTTACAAAGAGCGCACAAAGAAATGGCACGATAAGCATATATCTAGGAAGAATTTTAACATAGGTGACTTGGTATTACTATTTAACTCACGATTAAAATTATTTCCTGGAAAATTACGATCTAGGTGGTCCGGACCTTTTGAAATTACTCGAGTTTATCCAAGTGGTGCAATAGAGATTAAGGGACCTTCGATTGAACCGTTTATAGTAAACGGGCAGCGTTTAAAACATTACCATCTAACTGAACTCGAGGGAAATTCTCAAACGATAAATCTAGACGAGCCACACGCTCGATTAAAAGCCTAGTCTTTAGTTTTATTTGTCGAGCTTACGACATAAAACAAAGCGCTTTGTGGGAGACAACCCACCGTTTTTTATATTTCCTTCTTCTTTTTTCATTTCTTCTTTAGTCTATTTTTAACAAAAACAAAAACAAAAATATATCTATTTCTTTTCTTTACCTATTCATTATATTTCTCCTCTTTGTCTTCTTTCTATTCTATGTTTTTTTTTCTTCTTATCGGCATTTGGCCAATGCTGATCTTCTTTATTTTCTTCTCTTCAGGATACTTCTTGCTACTTATTTCTCTTCCCGCTATGTCTCGAGTTGACGATATGCCAGTTAGTTTCAGAGGAAGAAATCAGCGCACTAAATATGGAGTTTTATCCGAGCGTGAGATGTTACCTACTATCTACCCTCATCACGGTGCTATGACTGCTCTTGGTATTCGTGATAGTGTGCTTTTTCTGCTGAATCAGATTGGGTGGGATAGTTCACGCTTGATGACTTGCTATGCCACTTATCAGAACCTCACTTTGGAGTTCCTCAGCTCTTTGATATACTTTCCTACTCATGGGTTAGCTTTAAGCCGTGGACTTATTATCTTCAGACTTTTTGGCATCACTTTCAAGTTTAACCATAAGGAATTGGGTGAGCTTCTTGGTTTTCCTAATGGCACAGGAGTTTATCATGAAACTCAGAAGGAGTATCTTGGATTTAGAGAGCTTGACTATTTTTGGGGATCTATTTCTGGAATACTTAACCCTGAGCCCGAGGATTTTGTATCAGAGAATATCCATAATCCGGCCTTCAGGTATTTCCATAAGATTCTGGCCCACACCATTTTTGGAAAACCCCAGAATGTCACCACTGTTTCTAAGGATGAGCTTTTTATCATGTTTTGTGCTTCGCAAAACCGTCCGGTTAATGCGATCACTTATCTGATCCGTACCTTTTTGGATCTCATTGATACTGATCATGCACCCATTCGGATGGGAGGTCTCGTCACTATGATTGCAAATGTTGTTGGACCTCGACAATCCTTTAAGAATCTGAATGCTTTTACTGGTGTTACTTGCATGACCATCGAGTTCTGTTTCAACACTGGTATAATTGGTGATCTTGGCCCGATTCAGTTTACCTTGTTGATTAATGGTCAAGTTATGCAGCTGTTTACCTTGCCTAACCCTGCTACGAGTGTGCATAACAAAGCCAACTGGCTTTTTGGTCTTGATCAGCAGCCTTCTCCGCCCAACACTCCTGAGACTCCGCAAGATTATGAGGTTTTGGAAGATTCTGAGGAAGATCCCACTGCTCCTCCAGGTTATTATGATATGGGCCCTCCTCAGCACGATTTTACCGCTCACTCTGTTGCTCCTGACACCGTTATGCATGAGGCTCCTAACATTGATTATGCGACTGCCATCCACGCTCTCCAGGTGGAACATCAGGCTTTGAGGGACGATTTGACTAGTTTGTGAGCCGATTTCTTCGGTTTTATGGATACTGTTTCTGCGCAATTTCAAGAAGTTTTTGCTTACTTTCATTCTTCCTCCGCTCCTAAGGCAGAACCATCTAGTGGCTAGAGCTTTTAAGTAGTTCATTTTATTTAGTTTAGCTTGGTTTGATTTTATTAGAAATTGCAATATTTTCGTTATGTTCTTTTTATGTTTTACTTTCCAAATACTTGATTCTTAAATTGTAAGCAACTTTGATCCTCATTCTAAAAGCAATTCATGTTATTTTCTTATAATTATAATGTTGCAGCTTAATATATTATATCATATAAAAATATTATCTTATAAGAATATTAGTATTATTACACTCTTATTTGTTGCTACAATTTTTAAATATATTCCCTTTTCTGGCTCCTGCGTTAACCAGTCTCTGCACAAATGCAAGTGAGATTCCTTTTTATTCTTTGCATTCTGTCCCTTGTCATTCACACGCTTGCTTGTTCCCAATAAGGTGAGACGCACGCCTCAGCCCAACACGCTGCCTGGAGACGCCCGTCTCCAACTGTTCCCACGCCATGCAGCTTTGAGACGCACGCCTTACGCGTGGTCTCCTGTGTCAGGCGGGCGCCTTAGCATGTGTTTCGTGCAGAATTAAAGTTGGTATTCCCTTGCATTTACTTGTCTTGTCCGTTTCGTTTTCCCATTCAGCCCCAATTAATTCAAATTCAACACTCTCTATTCTCATTCAAATTATATTCTTTCCATTTCCCACCATTAATCCCCATTCATATTTTCCCTCCCATTTTCCAACACCCACTTATTATAATTTATCACTCTTAACTCTCACTCCACTATAAATACCCTTCATCCTTCTTTCTCATTTCACAACATTTCTAAACATCTCTACCATTTCCTCTCCTACACCCATATTTTCTACCTTTTCCCTTCTTGAACCCATATCCATCTATGGCTCCACGAAACAACCAAAGACAAGTTAAGCCCGACCGACCACCACCCGACCTATCCATTATCATTTTCCGCGATAACGACGACGACCAACAACAACAAAAGTATAAAAAATTCTATACCCGTTCCGTCGTTCCTACAAAATACGTAAGTTCGGAGTGTTTGGAAACCTTAGGAATGACCGATAGCATCGTATTCATGCTCAATAACACAGGTTTAACCAGTCTATGCACAAACCCATGTCCAACCTATGAACCACTCATGCTTGAATTTCTTAGTTCTTTCTCTTACACAACACCTGTCGACGATCCCTACACAACCGGAACCACCAACTTCCGCATGTTTAACCAAGAGTACTCTCTTGATCAAGAAAGAGTCGCTGAACTCTTATCTTTCACTCGCGGCGAGCATGCTCATTACAAGCCTTTCGATGATGACCACGATCTTTCTTGGGATCAAGTCGGCTTCTCCTTATGGAATGATCTAACCAGTCAAACCACAGAAAGTTGGCGCGACCTCTATGCTTCTCAAATACATAACCCTGCATTAAGGTACTTTCACCGCGTTCTTGCTAACACCATCTTTGGTCGGACCAATAATCACAAGGTCAACCAAAATGAGTTGTTCATCATTTTCTGTGCCCTTAATGGTCAGGCTGTCAACGTCACCCCTTTCATGCTCAGTCACATCCACACATGTGTGAACGCAGCAGGTACTAATCCCTTTGTTTTTGGAGGCATCATCACATCTTTAGAATATGCTTTAGGCCTTTCCGCCGAGCTATTTTCTTTGTTACAATATATGATGCCAGCCACTCTACTTGATGTCATCTATTGCCGAGATTCCCATATAATCTCTCCAAGACATGATGGCCGGTTTACATTAGTGATAAATCATCGTCAAATTCCTGATTTTGTGTTACCTTTTCCGAATCGTATCGACTTCCGAGTCCGCGCCAATTGGCGTTATGCTCTTGATGCACCTGCCGCCCAACAACCAAATAATCTTGCTGCAAATTTCACAGCTATGCAGGCTCATATGCTTCGTCAAGATCAGTTGTTCCATGCTATGCAACAAAACCAAGCTGAGACTTTACGTCTCGTACAAGAAGTACAACGTGACCAACAAGAGATGCGACGCGAACAACAACAATATGCCTTTCGCCATGATCGTAACCTCGAATCTTTGCAAGCTCGCATAGCAGACGCACTTCATCTTAATGATTCTAATTCTGACGTACGACGAAGACCTCGAACTAGAGGACGAAGAACAAGAGATCATGATTCTCAAAGCAACGAGTGATCGCCTTTCTCTTTTCATCTAATTCTCCTTTGTTTTTATCGCGTTGAGGACATTGCTCCTTTTTAGTATAGGGGAGTCAGACCATTTCCTTGTTCATTTCTATTTCCTTTGCTCTCTTTGTAGTATTTTTCCTTTTATTTCTTTTCTTGTATTGCAAAATTTCAATTCAATAAAATACTTATTTATGAAAATTTTAATCTCTTATGCAAAAATTTGTGCTTACTCGAATTCCCCCAATTTCTTGAGCCATAACGAATAAAATACAACAATTTTAACACGCATTTATAAACATTATTCAACTAGTATTAAGGTTGCCTATTATAAATAAGAATTCGAGCAACTTAGCAAAATTGCTATCGTCTTAACACTTCAAAACCCCCGATGTGTTGGATCGATTTAAGTACTTATTATACCAAAACCTTTAAAACTTAGTTTTAGATTAGCCCCGAGTAGTTTATTAAGCAGTCGGCACCGCCATAAACACAAACTACGTGGAGAGCTGATGAATATAAGTGATTGATCAAATATTCTTAAGAAATTGCTTTTATCTGAAGATGCACTTATTAAGTTAGATGGTCCTTACCAGATCATTTAATCCAACAGTTGCAGAAACTATAAATTTAAATGCAAAATAATCCATTATAAATTGGTTCAGTGGTCCTTGGTGCTGAACTTGGTAGGGTGAATTACGGTTCGATCCCCCGCAATTTTTAATTGGAAAAAGGGAGTACCATATGATTAAATTACCAGAACTCCTAGCTGGCTTACTCAGATCAAATTCACTAACCAGTTACTCCACTATGTGCGTGTAAGGTAAAGGGCTTAATGTGATTGCACTAGAATGAAAACGGGTGAAATAAAACGTAGTATTAGGTTAAGCTATAATGACATGACTTAAATTGGTCTGCTTAAATGGGGTTGTCCAGTGTTCCTACGGTAACTTTGGTGTTTAAGTTCGACTTAAATTCTCTAACGAAAAATTCAACTTGCAACCTGGTACGAAGTGATGTATGTTCTTATATCTGTGTTTAACTGTGCGTCAGTGATTTTCATTTTTACTTTTGCTTGAGGACAAACAACGGTTCAAGTATAGGGGAGTTTGATAACACAATTTTATATAGTATATTTGATATAATTTTCATAAATAATGTTAGTATTTTTATTTAATTATTTCATTTTATTTCCATATTATGCCGGTATTTTTATTGTTTCAGGTATTTTATTTTAATTAGACTAATTGAGCAAAGTGAAGAAATTAAGAGAGTTATTGGACTAAATATGCAAGAAATGAAGAAAAGGGGTGTGCAAAGAAAAAAAAATGATGGATCAAAAGGTTTATTATCTCCAAAATGGGTCCAAACGAAATCAGGCCCACGCAAGCAAGAGAGCCCTAAAGGCACGTGCAAGAGTGAGACGCACGTCTCAACTCCTCTCCTACAATTGAGGCGCCCGCCTCGGACTCTCCCCTTAGTGGGAGGCGTCCGTCTCAACTTCCACGTAGGCCCTAGGATGACAATTGAGGCGCCCGTCTCAACGTGGTCAAGTTAGAACGAGAAATTTGGGGAAAAGTGGTACGAAAATATCTCAAAACGTGGTTACATTCTACCACTATAAAAGGACTTCAGGAAATCAAAATTGGAGGCCGTTTTTCTTAGCATTATTTTCCAGTTTCAGAATTTACCTTCCAGCATTATTATTTTCCATTGTAATTCAGTTTCCAGCAGTTATTTTCCAGCCAGTTCCTTTTCAAATACTTAAATTTTATTTCTGTTGAAGAACCGGGATTTTGTACGAATTGATTCAAGCTTCAAGAATTATTTCCAGCATTTATTTAATTCAGGTTTCTTATTTACATTGATTTAATTTATTTAATTAATTATTTGCATGAGAGATATTTATTTAGCCATGAATTTATTTACGAATGTTAATTCCTTTAATGTATTCATGTCTGCTTTTATGAGTATGTCTGGCTAAATTATTTAAATATCGGTATGTAACGAGTTAATTTGAATGGATCCGGAATAAACAGGCTTGATTATATTTTATAAAATAAACACTTTTTCTGATTTAGTTATCTAATTTATTTTGTTAAAAAAAGGTTTAGAAACCAACAAAGCGAAAGTTTGAGGTTAATAAACTGACTAAGATTAGAAACCAATAGAGCGACAGTTTGAGGTTTTAAATACGATAGTAGATACTAGGTATTGTTTTTAAAGACTGCGACAGCGTTTTAAAACCAATTAAACTTTATTTATTTTCAAAAAGTAATTTTAAAATCAATGGGATAGCGAAAGCATACATCAAAGTTTAAAATTATAATTTACTTCAATAGAGCGAAAGTTTGAGAATAGATTTTTGAATAAATACTTTTTGCTGAAAAAGATATTATTATCATTTTTAGAAAATAAGCCAGTGGAAAGCCGGATTCTTTAATGTTAACGAAATACATACCGATATTCGCATTATTATTATTTCAATTAGAATTAAGTTTTATTACCCAAAAATTCCCCTAATTAATTATTCGATAGCTATAGCTTTACACAATAGTTTAGGTTACGTTAGCTCGATTTATAGTCCCTTAGGTTCGATATCTTTTAAAACTACGCGATAGGGCTGTATACTTGCAGTCTCCCGATTAATTTAGACGATAAAGTCGCGATCAAGTTTTTGGCGCCGTTGCCGGGGACTCTTTAAGTTGATATCGTAATTTTATTACGAAGTATAGACTATAGCAACTATTTCTTTTCCCTCTGTGTATGCCAAATACTCGCTCCTAAGGCACACCTTTGCATATACCTATATACGATATCGAGCGTTACCTTAGATTAAGAAGACGAATTCAAGAGTATTTAGAACGCAACAACCTTCCTTCGACCAAACTTCCTGACGTTGAAGAACTCAAGAAGATGGCTGATCCACCTGCTCCTGCTCCTCGTCCTCTTAAGGACTACGTTGTTCCTTCTCAAGCAGAGCCTCATAATAGTATTGCTGCTCCTGCTATCGCTCGAAACGATTTCGCGCTAAAACCTTCGCTTCTTTCCGCCGTTCAGTAGAACCAGTTTTCTGGAGCTCCTACTGACGACCCGAATCTTCATCTGTCAGTGTTTGTGCAGTACGCAGACACTGTGAAAGCGAATGGTGTTAACCCCGAGGCGATACGATTGTGCCTATTTCCTTTTTCTCTCAGAGATAGAGCTCGCGCATGGCTCCAATCTCTTCCTTCCAACTCAATCACCACATGGGATGAGTTGAAGAAAGTCTTCTTGGCTAGATATTTTCCTCCAAGCAAAACTGCTATGCTCAGAGCCAATATCAATGGTTTCAGACAAAAAGACAATGAATCACTCTTTGAAGCTTGGGAACGTTATAAAGGCATGCTTAGACTTTGTCCTCATCATGGTTTAGAAGAATGGATGATCATTCACACGTTCTACAATGGTCTCTTGTATAACACGAGATTGACTATAGACGCCGCAGCTGGTGGCGCACTGATGAATAAACCATATACTGAAGCAAGACAACTTATCGAAAGCATGGCTCAAAACCATTACCAATGGGGTACGGAGAGAGTTAGCGTAGAGAAATCTCAAACAAAAGGTGCCATGGTTGAAGTGAATAGTCTGGATCAAGTCAACGCTAAAGTGGAAGCTCTCACTCAAAAGCTCGAGAATCTTACCACCGCTCCCGCAGCTACTGTTGCTGCAATTGCTCAAACTTGCGACTTATGTGGTATTCAATCACATCTTGCTCTAGAATGCCCACTTTTAACAGGAGTTCCAGTTGAACAAGCGAATTACGTACAGGGTAATCCTTACAGCAACACATATAACCCTGTCTGGAAGAATCATCCTAACTTTTCATACAAGAGTAACAACGCGTTATACGCACCTGGACAAGCTCCTGCTACACCACCTGGTTATCCTAAGGCTATTCCAAATCATCCTAATAATGGTCCTAACACGTCTAATGCTCCTAGGAAGTCTAATTTGGAAGTCATGATAGAGCATTTCATCGCTACTCAATCCCAAACCAATAATACTCAATCTCAAACTAATAAGGATGTTCAAAATTAGAATATACACATTAATGAGCAGATTAAGCAATTATCTAACAAACTTGATGCTTTAGCTACACATAATAAAATGTTAGAAACACAAATCTCTCAGGTAGCTCAACAACAAGCGGCTTCTGCTGCTCCTGCTGGCTCATTTCCCGGACAGCCTCAACCTAATCCCAAAGGACATGCAAATGCTGTTATCTTAAGAAGCGGAACAGAGTATGATGGACCTGTAGATCCCAGAAACAATAGCCCAGCTAATCAACAAAATTATGTTAAACAATCTGAAACTAAAGATAAAGAAGAAAAGGAAAATCAGAGAGATAATAATGAAGATACCACGCAAAAAGATGAAACTTATGTACCCCCACCACCTTATAAGCCTCGTATCCCATACCCTCAAAGGTTAGCTAAAACTAAGAATGTGGGTCAATTCAAGAAATTTGTGGATCTTCTGAAACAACTTAATGTTACAATTCCTTTTACCGAAGCTATAACTCAAATGCCCTCCTACGCTAAATTCCTTAAAGAGATTCTATCCAATAAGAAAAAGCTAGAGGATAATGAAACTGTCATGCTTACTGCTGAATGTAGTGCAATTATTCAAGACACAATGCCTCCTAAACTCAAAGACCCTGGAAGTTTCTCTATTCCATGTGTAATTTGCAAATTTGTCATAGATAAAGCTTTATGTGATCTTGGAGCCAGTATAAGTGTGATGTCGTTATCTATATGCAAGAAACTTGAAATGGGAGAACTCAGACCAACCAAAATGTCCGTTCAATTAGCAGATAGGTCAATTAAATATCATGCAGGAGTTCTCGAGAATGTTCCTGTACGCATTGGCCAATTCTATATACCAACCGATTTCATTATTATGGACATAAGGGAGGACGAAGTTACCCCAATCATTCTTGGAAGGCCTTTCTTGGCTACAGCCGGTGCAATTATAGATGTAAAAAGAGGAAAACTTACTTTTGAAGTAGGTGAAGAGAAAATCGAATTTATCCTCTCTCAATTCCTGAAAGCACCTGCAATTGAAGATACTTGTTACTTCATGGATATCATCGATGAATGTAGAAAAGAAGCTGAGCTTGAAAATGAAGACAATCTCGATGAAAATCTGAGTAGTAATCTAAGTGAATGCTTAGCTATAGCACCAGATCCTACACAATGTTTAAGGAAACCACCCCTAGAACTCAAAACACTTCCTAAAAATCTAAGGTATGAATTCCTAGATTCCGAACTCGAACGACCAGTGATAGTCAACACAGAACTTGGCGAAACCGAAACTGAAAAACTTTTACAAATTCTGAGAAAATATCCAACAGCCTTAGGATATAATATCACTGATCTCAAAGGAATAAGTCCCTATATCTGTATGCATCGCATTATGCTAGAAGAAGATTGTAAAACTTCAAGAGAACACCAGAGGAGACTAAACCCGATTATGAGCGAGGTTGTGAAAAAGGAAGTTATGAAGTTGTTAGAAGCAGGAATCATATATCCTATATCTGATAGCAAATGGGTTAGCCCTGTGCATGTTGTACCTAAGAAAGGAGGTGTCACAGTAGTCGAAAATGAGAAAGGAGAAATCATAACTAAAAGAGTCTAATCTGGATGGAGAATGTGCATCGATTATCGAAAACTTAACAAAGCCACCAAAAAAGATCATTTCCCTTTACCATTTATTGATCAAATGTTGGAACGTTTAGCTAGACACTCTCATTTCTGTTTCTTGGACGGTTATTCAGGTTTCTTTCAGATACCTATTCATCCTAATGACCAAGAGAAAACAACTTTCACATGCCCTTTTGGAACCTTTGCTTATAGAAGAATGCCATTTGGTTTATGCAATGCTCCTGCAACTTTTCAAAGATGTATGATGGCAATATTTGTTGATTTTCTGGACAATATTATGGAAGTCTTCATGGACGATTTTTCCGTCTGTGGACAAAGCTTTGAAGAATGTTTAGAAAATTTAGAAAGGGTATTAGAACGTTGTGTAAAGGTTAATCTAGTGCTTAATTGGGAGAAATGCCATTTTATGGTACAAGAAGGAATTGTTTTAGGACACATTATATCCAAAAGAGGAATTGAAGTCGATTCTGCTAAAATCGAAGTTATTGAGAACCTTCAACCTCCAAAAACTGTTAGAGAAATCCGAAGCTTTTTGGGACTCGCCGGTTTTTATCGACGATTCATTAAAGATTTCTCTAAGATAACTAAACCCATAACTGAGCTATTAATGAAAGACGCTGAATTTATCTTCGGCGAAAAATGCTTAGAAGCATTTCAAACACTTAAGAAAGCATTAATTTCTGCGCCTATCATGCAAACTCCAGATTGGAATGAACCTTTTGAAATAATGTGTGAGCTTCAGTTTCTAAATCGAACTCTTGCAGTAGCAATATCCATCTCAAGAGTCTAGGTTTAGCGTCCTTTTTGGTTAGGAGATATCTAATAGCAGCATGATCAGTGTATATGATTATTTTGGATCCTACTAAGTAGGAACGAAACTTGTCTAATTCGAAGATCACTGCTAAGAATTCTTTCTCGGTTGTAGCATAATTCTTCTGCGCTTCGTCCAGGGTTCTGCTTGCATAATATATGACGTGGAGTCTTTTATCCTTTCGCTGTCAGACATGTTATTTTTGGTGGCGGCATAGTTGTAGATCCATCCAAAGTGGAAGCTATGATAAATTGGGAACATCCCAAGAATGAAACTGAAGTCTGAAGTTTCCTTGGGTTTGAGGGGTACTATTGGAGGTTCATTATTGGATTTTCCAAATTGGCGTTACCTTTGACAAGACTTACAAGAAAGGAAGTTTCTTTCGATTGGGATTCCGAATGTGAGCGAAGTTTTCAAAAATTGAAGGAGAAATTGACTACTATTCCAGTATTAGTGATTCCATATTCGGAAAGGCCTTATGGAGTTTTCTTTGATGCGTCTAAGAAAGGATTAGGTGGTGTACTTATGCAAAATGGTCAGATTGTAGCTTATGCGTCTAGACAGTTGAGACTGCATGAAGAGAACTACCCTACTCATGATCTTGAACTTGCGGCAATTATCTTTGCACTTAAGGTGTGGCGACACTACTTGTATCGAGTCTACTTTGAGATGTTTAGTGATCATAATAGTTTGAAGTGCTTCTTTGATAAAAAAAGAGCTCAATATGCACCGGAGAAGATGGATGGAATATCTTAAGGATTATGACTTTGATTTGAAGTATCATATGGGAAAAGTTAACAAAGTAGTGGATGCGCTGAGTAGAAAAGAGATTTGAGTCACATGATTAATGGTGTTAGAATTTGATCTTTTGGAGAAATTCAGGAACCTTGATTTGCAATTCGAAGGGGTACCAGCAGGTGTTTTGATCAGTAATTTGAATGTTGAGAATGAATTGCGGGAAAGAATCCACCAGGCGCAGTACAATGATACGAAATTATAATCTAAGGAAAGTCTTCCAGATTTATGTCGAGCATCTGACATAGTCATTATGTTTAAACAAAGGGTGTGTGTACCCAATGATGCGGTGTTAAATAGAATGATTTTGGATGAAGCTCACAAGAGTAAGTTTACCATTCATCTCGGATTGACCAAAATGTACCAAAACCTGAAGACAATGTTTTGGTGGCCCGACATGAAAGTAGACATTGCGAACTATGTGGCACGATATGCTATTTGTCAATAAGTGAAGATAGAACACCAAAGACCCGATGGTATGTTACAACCATTAGATGTTCCAATATGGAAATGGGATAGCATATCCATGGATTTCATTGTAGGTTTGCCACATACCTTGGGTGGACATGATTCCATATGGGTGATTGTGGACCAATTGACGAACTCCGTGCATTTCTTTCCGGTTAAGATGACTCACAAGGTTCCTTACTTGGAAAGACTCTTCATAGCTGAAATTGTAAGATTGCATGGTGTACCATCCAGTATTGTTTCGGATAGGGACCCAAAGTTTACTTTGCTATTTTGGAAAGTGTTCCACCGTGAGATGGGAACGAAATTGAGTTTGAGTACCTCAAATCACCCTCAGACTGATGGACAAATGCAAAGAACTATTCAGACAATTGAAGACATGTTGAGAGCATGTATTCTGGAATATGGTGGGAATGTGAAGGATCACTTGCCTTTGATTGAATTTGCATACAACAATAGTTATCACTCGAGTATCAGTATGGAACCATATGAAACATTGTATGGAATGAAGTTTCGATCGCCTTTGTGTTGGTCCGAAGTTGGTGAAAAAGGAAATCTTGGATCGCAGATAATTTAAGAGACAACATAGAAGATCAAAACGATCCAATAGAAGATGAAGAAGGTGCAAGATCTCCAGAAGAGTTGTGCAGATATAAGAAGGAGACCATTAGAATTTGAAGAAGGTGATCATGTGTATTTGAAAGTTACCCCGAAATTAAAGTTGAAAGGATCGTTTAAGACTCGGAAACTTAGTTCAAGATATGTGGGACCTTATCAGATTGTAGGACAGGTAGGTGAGGTTGCATACTAGTTAGCGTTGCCTCCTTCACTATCTGGGTTTCATGATGTATTTCACGTATCCGAGCTTCAGAAGTTCGTGCCAGATTAATTTCATCCTATCCTTCGCGATGTCATTGAGATAAAACCAGATCTTTCCTATCGGCCACAACCAGTTCGTATTTTGGAGCATGCTAGTAAGTCCTTGAGGAACAAGGAGATATCGCTCGTGAAGGTGTTATGGGAAGAGTCTCTCCTGGAGAGAGCTACTCGGGAGCTCGAATCTGAGATGCGAGAACTATATCCTCACCTGTTCTGGAAATTTTTGAATTCGAGGGAAAATTCTAATTTAAGGGGGGGAAGAGAATGTAATACCCAATATTATAATTAACTGCTAATGACATTAATAACTTATGTTCAGTGTGATACGGTGGGAGAACTGAATTGAGGTTTTGCGCTTGTGTTCGAAATGTTTCGGTTTAGCAAGAGTCACCACCGACTTTTTATTTTATCCAAAGGAAAGGTTAAAAAGCACATGAAAGACCTTTGATATGTTTTCTTGGGTTAGAGGGTAGATTATGAAAAGGGAAGGTGCAAGCACCATTTTCATCCATGGTTAACCATGGGCTCTTAGTTACTTGTTTAGATCACTTGCTTTTGCTTTTCAATTGTTTAAAATGGTGCTTTGTGTGTGGTTTTGAAAATGTTTTGAAAAGAGGCCTTTTGTCTAGGCAACATTTGTAATGATTCTTGTTTGAATGTATACAAAGATGTTTGTCTTTTGAAAAGATGTTTCAATGTTTGAAAGTTTGTTTTGGGAAATGTTTTGAAATTGTGTTGTGATGTGTTTTTGAAAATAGCAAGGATGTTTTCAAGTTTTGTTCAAGTAACTAAGAGTTGTCTACCGTATCTACTCAAAGATCTTTCCTACACATTTTAACCCTTTTACATTATTGTTTTACCATTGTATTTGGTAATCAACCTTGTATTTGGATGTTAAACGGGACAGGCGCGGGTCATCGTATTGACCATGATAGCAATAGTGCTAAGTATCTTAGCAAATTTTTGAGGGACTAGATCATTTTTTATAGGCAACCAAGATAGCGTCATCGAGGGACTATGATCTTTTGTTTTGTTTTTGTTTTGCCAAGATACTCAACATGCATACCATGCCCATTTTAAAGGCAACAAGTGGGTGAAACCCTAGGGGTGTAAGTGTGCATTGTGTTGTCAATTTACATGCTTTTATATCTTGTATTAGGTCTAACTATTTGTTTTGATTTTGGATATTGCATACAAACACTAATCTCTATCATGGCATATTTGAAAGCATAAAGTGCGTAGAAATAAATCTAAGCTATTACAACTTTGATATGGGGAGGGGGATACAATTTTGAATAGGGGATTATTTGCAAGAAATTGAAACCCTAAAAATATTACAACCATATTGAATTAATTGTGTAAATAAATAAACATTATTTAAATAGACAATTAAATAAATACACAATATATTATAAATATGCAAAAAATGTTTTTTGTATTATTTTTATGTATGTAAAATATAATATTTAACGTGTAAAAAAAAATAAGAAAATAAAATATTATTTTCATTAAGGGTGGAAACCCTAATTTGTTTTAAGAAAGTATATATATATTAATTATGTTATTTATGTACAATAAAATAAAATAATAAAATATATACAAATGTCAAAAAATAAAAAATTTATTAGAAATTTTTTATATTTAATTATGTAAATAATAAAAATAAAAATAAAATATTTTTAATTTTCAAGTTTTTTATTAAAGAAAATAAAAGTATATACTATTTAATAATTATTTCTATGTCTAAAAAAATAATAAAATAAAATATGAAAATTTATGAAAATATTTTTGGTAGTTTTTTAAGTTTAGAAAAAATAAAATAAAGTCAGAAATGAAAAAGAAATAGAAAAATATAAAAATATAAAACAATGGGCCAAGGGGGTGTGAGAAGTAGGTCAGGGGGTGTCAAAAGCAAGGAATAGCCAGGCCCAGCCCAGCTACTTCATCTTCAACCTTCGTTCAAACAAAAACGCGCGTTCTGAGTTCAACTTCGTATCTCCTGTTTCAGTGCTTAAAAACAAAAACTTGTAACATGAAAGTTGTAGAGCATAATCACACGATTCCAACCATATAAAGAACTTAATCTAACTCTCAAAGACCAGAGAGAATTTCTCTGGCCCTAATTTCTAACCTAACTTTTTCAGGAAGTTCATCAATCAAATTCTCTCAACACAGTTAAGTTAAATGAAATCTATGCATATGTACAGCTTAAGGGCAATGAGTACTACATTTTTTATTCACAAACCTAAGCCTAATGATTCCTAAATAGAGAGATAGAAAGTTGGAAAATACCTTTTTCAGTTGAACTCGAGTATGGCAATGCAAGGGTTTTCAGTGAGGCCTGAGATGTTTGGGAGCTTTCCTGAACTTCCTCTGACCTTCCCCAATGCTTTGTTTGCTTTGAGCTTGCTTGAATATGCCTGTAGAAGTCAACCTGCATAAGCTGAAATCAGAAATGGTGAAGCTTGCAAATTGAGTTACAGTCAATGGACAATGGTTGGGATAGCTTAGGTGGGTTATATGGAATGTATTGGAACTGTTTTGGGACAAAACGCACGAGTGGTTTGTGATTTTGAAATCAAAATGCAGAAGATGGTGTTTTTGTGTTTTGGAAGGCTTGAGGGTTGGATAGCTCGTGCTTCTGGCTCAAGGCAATATGCAAAAATTGTTTTGAATGCTTACCCACTTTGTTCTTATCAGATTTCAAAGATATGGATCTTTTGCAAGTTTACTTGGTTTTGAAGTAAAAGTGTGAAGTGATACAAGACAGGCCTGTAAAGGATATCTTCAAGCATGCACAAGATTTTTGTACCTTTGCCTAAGTTTATGGAACTTATTTTCTGCAAAGATAGGGGTTCAAGGCTCAAGGGAAGCAAGTTGACATAAAGTTGTGCTTTATGAAAATGGCACAGTTAGCTTTTTGCCATTTTTAGATTAATTCAATGTGTAATCTTCCATTGATCAGAATAATGCCTTAGACCATTGAGTTTGCATTAAATTTTTGAGTGTGGAAGGGTTTAAAGACCTGTGAGCAAGTACAAGTGAGGCTGGATAGAGTTTGCAATTTGTGTCAACATGAAACATGCCATGGATCAAAGTGAGTTTTTTCCAAATTCAAACCTTCGATTCTCCCTAACCATAAATGATTTTGGAGAGTTATTGAACATTTTGGAAAGGTTGTAACATGCTCTACAATCCATCTTTGAAATGCATTCTGAGATTCCAAGTGGAATTATGTTAAAAATTGCCATGAAGATAGGTTAAAATCCTGCCTAAACTAGGGCAAATTTTCACTAAGTTAGAAAGTTTTTGGACCCTTATTCCAAACATCATAACTTAAGATCCAAGCATCTTTTGGTAAAACTTTGTGAATCAAAGTTGTAGATTTTGTGGAGGAATACAACTTTCATGTTGGAATTTTTTTTAAGTCCAATTGCATCATGGTGAAAAAGTTGGGCAAAGTTGGGGAAAAATAAGAAAATTTCAATCTTAAACCCTAATTTGCAAAATTAGGTTTCTTGATGAACAATTTTCATGTTTTGACTCATCTTGATGAAAAATGACCCTTGGCACTTGATTTTGACCAAAAAGTCAAAGTTTGACTTTTCAGTGTACAATTGATTTTTGATCAGTTGATTGGAAAATTCATCTGTCAATCCAATGCTTTTGAGATCTTTTGAACCTTTTTATTAGGGCAAGATGATGCCATTGAGTCCTTGAATCCATGCTTAAACCCAATTTGCCATTGCCTAGGTGAAAAATCAGAAATTGCCCTCCTGCATTCAAAAACCCTAGAAATGACCATTTTAGCCTTTTGATGATCTGATCAAATTTCTTGAGGAGTTGTGGTCCAAACTTGATCAAATGGTTCATATGAGCCTATAATGTTGATGTGGACCAAAAATCATGAGGTTTGACTGTAAATTGGCCCCAGTTGACTTTTTCCCCAATATAGTTGATTTCTAGGTCAACTGTCCAATTGACTGGGCAAAAATTTGATTCAAGGCTTGAAACTTGGTATGAGAAATCTTATAAGTCCAAGATGAAGTATGCAAGTCACATGGGGCATTAGAAGTCCAAAATTCCTTGTGCAAACTCAAACCCTAATTTAGGTCATCAGTGCAAGGAGATGTCTTGAGCAGAGCAAACCCTAATTTGGTCTTGAGTTCAAAGAGTCTTGTGAGGGGAAATCTTGATAAAATAAGAGGGCAAATTTTGGGGTACAACAGCTTCCCCTGTTCAATCTTCTTGAACCTGAAGAGTTAGATTGGTGAGTTTGCCTTTCGTGACTCGAAGGTAAAATAGGATTGGACACTAGAGTGCCCGTAAATTTGCACTCGTCAAAATGTAGGTTGAGGGATTGGGCTTAAAGATGCCATTTGGAGATGATAGAATCTTGTTGGAGATGGGCTTATAGATGCCATCCAAAATGTTTATTGAATATCAGGAGAATGAACATCAGAGTGGTATCTAAATCTGGAACGTATCTGATTTGTATCTGGAGATTGGATCTGTATGAGCAAAGGAATGGTGTCCGTGTCTGGAGCGTATCCGAGCAGGAACTGCATTTGATTCTTGAATGAATATCAGAATGACTGTCGTGTTTGGAGTGTATCTGTATTGTATCTGAATTCTGAATGGGCGACAGAATAGCATCCGTGTATGGAGCATCTCTGGGCTGGGGATAAATTCTGAATGAGTGACAGAATGGCAACTGTGTCTGGAGCGTATCTAGTCTGTATCTGATTGCTGAAGTCTGAATGAGTAATAGAATGACCTTCGTGTCTGGGGTGTATCTATATTGTATCTTGACTTGAAATTCTGAATGAGTAGTAGAATGACCTCCGCCTCTGGGGTGTATCCATACTATATCTGAATAAGAGATCCGAATGAGTAGAAGAATGACTTCCATGTCTTGGAGTGTATCCGTACTATATCTAAAATCTTTGAATAGTTGTTAAAGATAGCTTTTAATCTTATCCTGAAAAGGGTAAAATGTTAGCTGAAACACAAAGTTATGTTGCATGACATGTATGATGCAATAAAATGTGTTCTATCAATGTTTATGATATATGAATGTAATGTATGCGCATGTAAGCTGATTAGCTATCTTGCTGAGGAAAATAAATCCTTGATAGCTGGAGATAGTAAAATCTTTGACTGCTGCCGGGGAAAATAAATCCTGGACCGATGCCGGAATTCCACAACCTTTGATTGCTAAAACTGAGAAATCCTTGGACCACTGTTGGGGGTAGAAAATATTTGGCAACTTGTGGGGATTAACAAGAACTTTGAAAACTTTTGTGGGAATGTGAGAATCCTTCACGACTTCCGGGGGATATAGGGATCCTTCAAGTCCTTTGAAGTTGGAACATGATAGACATTATGTTGTAAGAATAATGTTGAGTGTTGCTTGAGAAACCTGTTTGGGGAATCCCGAGAAACTTGATGATTGTGGCTGAGGATTGAGAATCTTCAATCTATTGGGAAAATAACTCTGTAGGGAGAAAGTTTATTCTGTTGGAGAGTTTTCAAGAGCTTGGGTTGTATGCCAATCTTCTGAGGAATTATCCGAAGCTGTGGTCTAGTTAGCTGTCAGGTTCTAAGATAACTTGCAGGGGAATTTTCTGGTTTTAAGACAACTACCTTGGGAATTGGAGGAAACTGGATGGTCTTCCACTGGGGTTTAAGGGTGGATGTTTCTGAATTCGTTGGGGAAGAAAGTTTCATCTCTGCTGAGGGTCTGTAGTTCAAAGTTTTTGGCTCCGCTGGGGATTGGGAGTTTGTAAACTTAGTTCTGGTGGCGATTTTGAATTTTAACTTCGCGGGGCATATATTTCAAGGTTTTGGCTCCACTGGGGACCGCGATGATGTACTGCAGGGGATTTTACTTAGAATAGCCTAAAGACATTTTCCTATACTTCCAACCTATCAGTAATTATTCCTTCCCACTTTCGTTTATTTGTAAACAGTGATTATATTCAAATGCATATGCTCATTTAATAAGTCATTGGACGTTTTCAAATAAAACACAAGTGTAAAAAGGAAAAGAAAAATAGTTTTCTGCACTTTGAAGTATCTTTGTATTAACTTTGTGTAAGTATTTTGTACAAAGGAGACAGACATCCTAGTAAGAGAATGTTGTCGTAAAAATTGAGAAAAATTTATACAAAGAAAGATGGCTATGTGTAAAAATTCAATGGGGTTCCCGTTCTGCTATAGCCTTCGTAACTCTGGATAGCTTGTCCATTTGTTGCTTCGTCCGATGATGAATGAATTGATCAGAAACCCGGAGCTTGTTTGTGAAGAGATTGTCCTTAAAATGATCCGACGAGACATAATCATACGCTTTACTTCCCTAACTTTTGCCTGGACCTCCCTTTCGGGTTTTCAGTCCACCGGGAAACCCTTTTTTGCCCAAGTCGCCCTTTTGGGTTTTCAACTTGCCGGGTGTACAGATTTTTTTTATTTATCCCTAATTTTTGCCTGAACTGCCCTTTCGGGTTTTCGATTCACCGGGATGCCCATTTTTGCCCAAGTCGCCCTTTCGGGTTTTCAACTTGTCGGGTCGTTTTATGCGTAGTATCTTTTAACTATGTCTGCGTTCGCAGGGTGCGGCAGGTCATTGCCGTCCATGGTGGTCAGGATCATTGCCCCACCAGAAAAGATGTTTTTGATCATAAATGGTCCTTCGTAGGTAGGAGTCCACTTGCCCCTGGGATCACTTTGCGGCAAGATGATCTGCTTGATTACAAGATCCCTGACTTGATATACTTGTCTTCTGACTTTCTTGTTGAAAGCTTTGATCATTCGTTTTTGATATGCCTGACCATGGAAAATAGCAGTAAGTCGCTTCTCGTCAATCAAGTTAAGTTGATCAAGCCGGGTCTGAATCCAATCGTCTTCACTCAAACCAGTATC
The DNA here is from genome assembly GCA_948472305.1 of Vicia faba. Taxonomy (NCBI): domain Eukaryota; kingdom Viridiplantae; phylum Streptophyta; class Magnoliopsida; order Fabales; family Fabaceae; genus Vicia; species Vicia faba. The sequence goes on from OX451737.1 coordinate 1,129,247,903, forward strand.
CTTCATGATTCTCAAGGAGGGAATCTGAACCTCGATAGGTAAAACAGCTTCCATGTCGTATACCAAAGAAAAAGGTGTTTCCCCAGTTGATGTGTGTGCCGTGGTACGGTACCCGTGCAGAGCAAACGGTAACATCTCATGCCAGTCCTTGTAGGTGACTGTCATCTTTTGAATGATCTTCTTGATATTTTTGTTCGCAGCTTCGACAACACCCTTCATCTTTTGCCGATAGGAAGATGAATTGTGATGTTGAATCTTGAACTGCTCGCACAGAGCGGTGATCATAGTATTGTTCAAATGTTTACCGTTGTCAGTGATAATCCTGTCGGGGATACCATACCGGTAAATGAGGTTCTATTTGATGAAGCGGGCAACAACATTCTTTGTAACGGATGCGAAGGACGCTGCTTCGACCCACTTGGTAAAGTAATCAATGGCCACCAGGATGAAACGGTGTCCATTGGATGTTGTAAGCTTGATCTCTCCAATCATGTCGATACCCCACATCGCGAATGGCCAAGGAGCTGTTAGGACATTGAGAGGAACTGGAGGTAAATGTACCTTGTCAGCATAGATTTGGCATTTGTGACAAGTACGGGAATGTTGATGACAGTCAGCTTCCATGGTAGACCAGTAATAGCCTGCCCGTAGAATCTTCTTAGCCATCGTATGTCCGCTTGAGTGGGTGCCAAAGGTACCATTATGCAGTTCAGCCATGATCTGCTCAGCTTCAATCTTGTCCACACAATGGAGCAGAATGCAATCATGATTGCGCTTGTATAGAATACCGTTACTTAGGAAGAACTTAGCTGCGAATCTCCTTAAGAACTTTTGGTCATTGACTGAAGCTCCCTCAGGGTATTCTTGTGCTTCGAGATACCTTTTAACGTCATGAAACCATGGTCGGTCCACTACTTCTTCGGTATTGATCTCGTGACAATGTGCATGTTCTTCCATTCTTTCAATGGTGATTTGAGGAGTCTCATTATCCCAGTTAAGTTTAAACATGGATGACATTGTAGCTAGCGCATCTGCTAGTTGATTTTCTTCTCGCGGGAAGTGCTCGAAGGTAATCTGCTCGAAATGTGGTAACAATGTCAGGACATGTTCTTTGTAAGGGATGAGGTTTGGATGTTTAGTATCCTACTCTCCTTTGATTTAATTGATAACCAAAGCTGAGTCCCCAAATACAATCAAAGATTTGATTCCCAAGTCAATGGCAGCCTTGAGACCAAAGATACAAGCCTCATACTCGGCCATGTTGTTGGTGCAGCTGAAGTAGAGTCTAGAAGTGAAAGGTGTATGGCAACCTTCTGGAGAGATAAGTATCGCACCGATACCGTTTCCAAGTGCGTTGGAGGCACCATCAAAGTACAAAGTCCATCGGGATCCTTGTTCAGGTCTGTCATATGGTCTGCTTTCTTCAATGTTGCTCAAAGTCATGATATCCTCGTCGAGAAAGTCGAATCTCATGGATTGGTAATCTTCAACAGCTTGATGGGCTAGATGATCGGCTAGCACACTCCCCCTTATAGCTTTTTGGGTCGTGTACTGTATATCATATTCGGTGAGGATCATTTGCCATCTAGCAATTCTTCCGGACAAAGAAGGCTTCTCAAAGATGTACTTGATCGGATCCATCTTAGAGATCAGCAGAGTGGTGTGAGTCAACATATACTGCCTTAGCCGGTGAGCAGCCCATACCAAAGCGCAACAAGTTTTCTCGAGCAGTGAGTAGCGAGTCTCACAGTCGGTAAACTTTTTGCTAAGGTAATAAATGGCATGCTCTTTTTGGCCAGACTCGTCATGTTGGCCCAACACGCACCCCATTGAATTCTCTAGGACAGTCAGATACATGATAAATAGTCTTCCTTCGACGGGAGGCATCAAGATAGGAGGTTCTAGCAAATACTCCTTGATTTTATCAAAAGCAACTTGACAGTCATCATTCCATTTAACCACCTGATCTTTCTTCAACAGCTTGAAGATTGGTTCACATGTAGATGTTATGTGAGAAATGAACCTTGCAATGTAGTTTAGGCGTCCCAAGAAACCTCTGACCTCCTTCTCAGTGCGAGGGGCCGACATTTCTTGTATAGCTTTGACTTTGGCAGGATCAACCTCGATGCCTTTGTTACTGACGATGAATCCCAAAAGTTTACCAGACCTGACTCCGAAAGTGCACTTGTTAGGGTTTAGTCTGAGCTTGTACTCTTTCAATCTGACAAACAACTTTTGCAGATGGTCGAGGTGTTCTTCTTCAGTCAGTGAATGGGTTATCATGTCGTCTACATAGACTTCTATCTCATGATGTATCATGTCATGAAACAAAGCTACCATGGCTCGCTGATAGGTTGCCCCAGCATTCTTCAGTCCGAATGGCATCACTTTATAATAGAACGTACCCCACTGTGTAACAAAAGTAGTTTTCTCCATGTCTTCAGGGGCCATTTTGATCTGGTTGTACCCTGAAAATCCATCCATGAAAGAAAATACCTTATGCTGAGTTGTATTATCAACCAAGATGTCAATGTGCGGTAGTGGAAAGTCATCTTTAGGGCTAGCCCTGTTTAAGTCTCTGTAATCCACGCACATTCTGACTTTTCCGTCCTTCTTAGGCACGGGCACAATGTTAGCAACCCATTATGGATAGAAAGTAACAGAAAGAAAGCCAACATTGAACTGCTTCATCACTTCAGCTTTGATCTTTTCGGACATGTCGGGCCTCATTCGGCAGACTTTCTGTTTGATCGGTGGACAATCTTCTCTTGTAGGGAGACAGTGAACCATAATATATGTATCTAGTCCCGACATGTCTTCATAGGACCAGGCGAAGATCTCAACATATTCATTCAACAGTTGAACTAAACGCTCCTTGACATTTGGTTCTAGGTTGGCACCCACTTTAACTTCTTTTCTGTCTTCCTTTGTTCCCAAGTTGATAGTCTCTAACAACTCCTCGTGAGGTAGAATAGCCCTTTCTTCCTGTTGCAATAGTCTAGCTAACTCTCCAGGCACTTCACAGTCTTCATCACCTTCGTATTTGGCATGATTGACCAGATCTTCAGAGTCACTGAAGGCCATAGCAGAATTGTTACCCATGGGATCCGGAGTGGATGGGTACCTGCATTTTGTGAGTGTGGGTGTGTGTAAGGGATAGCCACCTTTAAACAAATAAAATGTAAAAAGAAAGACAATGAACACAAAAGTTTATATATGAAAACGTCCATGATTCATTAAAATGGCATATGAAGATGAAAAATCAAGCCCTTACAAATGGACCTATATGCCTCGGGTAAGGCATAAGGCAAAAAGTGTACGAATTGTTTAAAAATTATTACAGACCAACAGAAAATGTTCAAAAGATAAATTACTGATTGATGAAAGTAATGGGAACAAAATCCTTTGCCTCCCAATTGCATAGTCCTCCTTCAACGGTTGGAAAGATCCAGTCTTCAAAGTTGCTCTCATCTTCACCATCCTCCAAAGCATGAACTCCATAATGGGTGATCTTTACCGGTGGCCCTCCAGCCCGGGAGCGACGCATAGCCTTCTGACTAGCAGCAGTGAAACCCAAGCCAAACTTATCTGTCTTGTAAGGAAAATCCGGCAGTTGACCCCATACTGTACTTCCTCCTTCCTCAATCACAGCCTTTGCATCTTTAAAGGATGACATCCAGGACACAGGTTTGGTAATGATGGGTACAGAAGTCATTGTCTTGGCTACCGCAACTTCAGGAGAAACCTCTTCAAAGTGCTGAAAGGGGGTCTCAATGAATTCACCATCTAATTCAACATAGCGGAATGAATTCAGATGGCTTATCATATACTCCTCCTTGCCACGAACTGTCACAATTTTCCCCTGGACAGGGTACTTAAGCTTCTTGTGCAGAGTTGAAGTAACGGCTCCAGCATGTTGAATCCAGGGTCTTCCCAACAAGCACGAGTAGGAGGGACGAATGTCCATGAAATAGAATGTGGAATTGAAAGTTTTCGTACCCACTTTAATCGGGACGTCCACCTCCTCGTGGACCATCCGCTTAGAACCATTGAAGGCTCTGACAATGATGTTGCTGGGCTTCAGAGTTAAACCTTCACAGTCCAATCTGTCCAATGCTTTCTTTGGAAAGACATTTAAAGATGACTCAGTGTCAACCAGAACGTGAGCTAAAGTAGTCCCTCTGCATTCCACCGAGACGTGCAGCGCGTCATTATTCTTTCTCCCCTTAGATGTTAAATCGGCATCGGAGAAGCCAAGACCGTCGTCTGCTGTTAGGCTAGCTACACATTCTTGAAATTGGTCCGCGGAGGTTTCCTGAGGCACATGGGCCGTCTTCAAGAACTTGATCAAAGCTTTGGCATGAGCTTTGGAATAGAGCAACAAGGCCAACATAGAGATTTTTGAAGGGGTTTGTCCCAGTTGTTCTACGACATCATAGTCGCTTTTCTTAATTATTTTTAAAATCTCCTCCCTTTCCTTTTGAGTGGTCTCGGGGATGACCAAAGGCTGAGCCCTCGTCCTGACGGGCGCTTCTTTGATCCCCTTACCTTTATCAGTAGCAATAGAAGAAGGTACAACTACGGGAGTAACAATTTCTTCAATCACTAGAGTTCGCACAAAGATGTTGACCGGCACAGGAGTAACCTTAGGAGCATTTGAGGGTCCGAAGATTTCCCTTGGAGGAGCAATCTCCGGAGAGAAAATTCTTCCGCTGCGGGTGATCTTACTCGTCCCAGCAATATTTCCTATGTCAGGAGTCTCTTCATCGGAACTTTCTTCAACTAATTCAATTTGCTTAACACCGTGGTAGAAGATCTCTCCTCCATAATTCCACGGTATTGTCTTGTTGGACTTGTATGGGATAGGCCCCGACATAGTTATCTTTAGAGGTACAAACTTTGGATCAGGTGTAATCTTAACTGGTCTTTTGGAGACCTTGGAAAGACTGGCGGAAATGGTAATTATAGCAACATCGTTGATAGGAGTTGGAGTAACAGGAGTAACAGGAGTTTTCTCAAAGAGGATTTCTTGATTATCCATTAGGCGTTGGATGCCTAACTTCAACAGCGGACAGTCGAATTGTAAGGACGAACAAAGATAACAATCTTTCCACAGCCCGGGAAAATCCTGGCTTTCAACAGATTCATCTTGATTATTGGTAATGGAGTCATTAAGTCATCAACAGTAGTAACATAAAGATCTTCTACAACAGCATGGACATTATGACCATGTTTTGGCATTGGAGCGGATATCACATTAGGTTTTTCAGGGGCGTCAAACTCCACCTCTTTGGCATCTATTAAATCCTGGATCTTATTTTTGAGGGCCCAACAATTGTTGGTGTCGTGCCCCACGTTGTCCGAATGATAAGCACACTTTGCATTTAAATGGTAGTAGGGAGAAGAGGTATTCAGATTCTTTGGCACTTCTTTCAAGCTTGTAAGGTTTAACTTCAACAGATGAGGGAGAACCTGAGCAGGTGTCATATTGATCCAGGTGAATTTCCGTGCAGGCCTTTCCACCCTTGCTTGGTTGGTTCTGGGTTGACTGCTTCGAGGTTGATTGGCTGCAGAATTTTGAATCATTACAGCCCCCACTGCTGGTCGGCGCTCAACTCTTCCTTGACTTCTCTGGGAGTAAACAGCTGAGACTTCTTTCTTGGCTGGAAAGGTCTTCTTGATAGCAGCGGAAGCAAATGCATCCTTTTGAATTTTACCGCTCTTGATTCCAGCTTCAACTCTTTCACCAGTCAGAATTAACTCGGTGAACCCCGCAGACGAACTCTCGATCAAGTGATTAAAGAATGGACCTGACAAGGTCCCCAAAAACATATCTACAAGCTCTCTCTTAGACAAGGGTGGCTGCACCCTTCCAGCCATGTCCCGCCATTTCTGGGCATACTCTTTAAAGCCTTCATTAAAGACCATACCCATACTCTGTAATTGAGTACGAGTAGGTGCTAAGTCCGCATTATATTGATATTGTCTGTAGAAGGCAGCCGCCAAATCCTCCCAATTGTGCACATCAGATCTCTCAAGCTGACAGAACCAATCTAATTGCGTACCCGACAAACTATCTTGAAAAAAGTGGACCCACAGATCCTTATCAGAAGAATGAGGTTTGATCTTTCTGACGTAAGACCGTAGGTGCATCTTCGGACAAGACAACCCATCGTATTTAGAAAATGTAGGCACCTTGAATTTAGGGGGAATCACAATCCCAGCAACCAACCCTAGCTCCTCAAAATCCAGTCCAGGCACTCTTTGTACCTCCATGGCGGCCAGACGTTCTTCCAGATTCTTGAACTTGTCGTTTGCGAGAGGATACTGCTGCTCAGAGTACTCTTCATCCTCTTCTTCTTCTTCTTCTTCCTCAGATTCGGAGGGCACTGCAGCTCCATTTCCCTTTCCTACCCCTTCATCAGATGTTGAGGGGAAATCCAGGACCCTTCTAGCTTGGTTCTCAAATCTTCTTCCCAAAGTAGCCACACCAACTCTTTTCTTTTTCTTTTTCTGCTTTTCTTTTTCCTTTTCCTTTTCCAGCAGTGCTTTAAGATCCTCCTGACCCTTTGCCAAGGTTAAGAGTAGTTGTTGGAACTTTGAATTCTGCGCTTGTAGGTCTTTGACCGTCTGCTCTATATCCATCTTGCTGAAATAAACAGCAGAGAGATAAGGAAACCTGGTGTGAAGACCTGTTTATGCATATGATGAATGATGTGTATTCATGTAATGCATTCAAGGAATCAGAAATTCAAATTTGTTTTAAACAAAAAGGAACACACGTCATATTAATAAGATAGAATTTGTTAGTACATAAATGCCCCATGGGCAAAATAAATACAAAATTCTAATGTAAAAAGACGTTGTGCATCCTCTTTCGTGCTATATAGGTGTTGAGAGTCTGCTCTTCGTGAATTTGGCGAGTAAGTTCCAAAACCTTCTTCTCACTGGCGTAGAATTGGGCTTCAAAAGTATCGCGTTCTCCCTTGAGTTGTATCCAACTCCTTTGTAAATCTTCGAGTGATGTTGGCATGTCAGGATGTAGGAGGGTGTATGGAACCTCTCCTTCCATAACAGGCTCTTTGATCACATGAAGAATGTAGGGGTAAGGCATCATAAGACTTTGGGCGCGGGTTCGTACCCACTTGAGGTAAGGCTCAAGGGGGATGGAATTCTTGTGTCCCAAGGTCTTACTGTCCACCTTGTTGGGCATCCTCCAAGCTCGGATAAACCTTTGTCGAAGTCCTTGATCATCGTTGTCGAAGTCAAAAACCAAATCTGGAATCAGCATGTCATGTGGGCCATCCCTTCAGGCATACCCGAACTGTCTCTGAGCCAAGCAGGGGTTGTAGGTGATGCCTCCCCTAATTCCTAGTATAGGGACATTAGGGAATTCCCCACAACGATCAATGATGATAACATTTTCTCTGGATCGAGAACACCAATGAACATCTGAATGTGCAAGAGTCATCAATCGTTGTGACCACCTCAAACCTTGCTCATTCTTCAAGACTGATTGGGGAAGGTGAGAAATAAACCACCTTGCTAGAAGAGGAGTACAGCACATGAGAACACCTCTTTTCCTCATTGTTCGAGTGTGAAATGAGTGGAGGATATCCCCAAGAAATGTAGGCACCGGGTTGCGAGCCATGAAGATTTTGACAGCACTGACATCTATAAGCTGGTCAGGGTTTGGGAACAAGACCAACCCATAGATGAGAAGAGCTACAATCTCCTTAAAAGCTTGTAAGTCCAATGAATTCCAGCAGCTTTGAGCTTTCTCAAACAGAAACTTTGCCAAGAAACCCTTGACACCACTTCTGGTTTCCCAATGACCTTTGACATCAGATGGTTGCAAGTGTAGGTCTTGAGCAACATCTTCAGGCTTTGGATCTCTTTTCATACCGTTGTAGGGTAGTTGATGGAGAATAGGAATCCTCAAGAGTTGAGAAAATTCCTCCAAAGTAGGCATAAGCTGGTAATCAGGAAATGTGAAGCAGTGGTGTAGGGGGTCAAAGAACTGGAAGAGAACTTTCACCATGTCTTCCTCAGTGTTGGTGTAGACTAAGTTGAGAAGACGACCATGCCTCTCGGTGAACGGAGAATTCTTAGGAATCCTTGAAGCTAGCTCATTTAGTTTAGGAGGAATTCTTACAAGGTTGACTTGGATAGTTTTCCTGCAAAGTGAATCCATTACCTACAAAACAGGAACAAAGATCCAAACCCTTGAAATGGTTAGTGAATGCATATGATGCTTCATGATGTTTATGATGTTATGCACAAGTATATATGTACAAACAAATCACACAAGATCCTAGTTTCAGGCTTGCATGGGGTTTCATAGGTAAGTACCCTCTTGAAGTTTAGTTGGCTCGACCTGTCCTATAAATAGTAACCGGGTTCTAAGGAGCTCAATATCACTGGATTATTTTCTGTGTTCATTGTTTCAGTTTAGCCACTATACTGGCGACCGAAATATTCCAAGAAAACAACCCTCAATGAGTGTAGTATCGAGTATCTACCAACTTCGGACTGTACCAAAGCCGGTCATCTCACTACCCCTAAAAAAGTCCAAGTTGGTCAAGTAAAGGTTCTAAAAGTCCATTAGTGCTTCATGACATCACTCAGCGGCCCCGTATTCTCTTTGATTAACTCAAAGACTACCGGTACCCATAAATATGTCGCATTAATATAGCTATTGCTTCAACCATGTCGGTATACCCCACACAGTTTCCACAACGTATTGCTATTTACCTATGAATGTTTCCCAAATCCGGGTAGAGGATTTCAAACCCAAACAATAGAACCAAGTGTAAAGCAATCAAAGAAAACAAGGTAAGCATGTAAAGGTGATCTAAACCCTAAGGTAACCCCACTTTTATTATTCTCCCCAGCAGAGTCGCCAGTTCTGTGATATGGTGGGAGAACTGACTTGAGGTTTTGCGCTTGTGTTCGCAAATGTTTCGGTTTAGCAAGAGTCGCCACCGACTTTTTATTTTATCCAAAGGAAAGGTCAAAAAGCACAGGAAAGACCTTTGAGATGTTTTCTTGGGTTCCGGGGTAGATTATGAAAAGGGAAGGTGCAAGCACCCTTTTCATCCATGGTTATCCATGGGCTCTTAGTTACTTGTTTAGATCACTTGCTTTTTCTTTTCAATTGTTTGAAATGGTGCTTTGTGTGTGGTTTTGAAAATGTTTTAAAAAGAGGCCTTTTGTCTAGGCAACCTTTGTAATGATTCTTGTTTGAATGTATACAAAGGTGTTTGTCTTTTGAAAAGATATTTCAATGTTTGAAAGTTTGTTTTGGGAAATGTTTTGAAATTGTGTTGTGATGTGTTTTTGAAAATAGCAAGGATGTTTGCGAGTTTTGTTCAAGTAACTAAGAGTTGTCTACCCTATCTACTCAAAGATCTTTCCTACACATTTTAACCCTTTTACATTGTTGTTTTACCATTGTATTTGGTAAACAACCTTGTATTTGGATGTTAAACGGGACAGGCGCGGGTCATCGTATTGACCATGATAGCAATAGTGCTAAGTATCTTAGCAAACTTTTGAGGGACTATATCATTTTGTATAGGCAACCAAGATAGCGTTATCGAGGGACTATGATCTTTTGTTTTGTTTTTGTTTTGCCAAGATACTCAACATGCATACCATGGCCATTTTAAAGGCAACAAGTGGGCGAAACCCTAGGGGTGTAAGTGTGCATTGTATTGTCAATTTTACATGCTTTTATGTCTTGTATTAGGTCTAACTATTTGTTTTGATTTTGGATATTGCATACAAACCCTAATCTCTATCATGGCATATTTGAAAGCATAAAGTGCGTAGAAATAAATCTAAGCTATTACAACTTTGATATGGGGAGGGGGATACAATTTTGAATAGGGGATTATTTGCAATAAATTGAAACCCTAAAAATATTACAACCATATTGAATTAATTGTGTAACTAAATAAACAATATTTAAATAGACAATTAAATAAATATGCAATATATTATAAATATGCAAAAAATGTTTTTTGTATTATTTTTATGTATGTAAAAATATAATATTTAATGTGTAAAAAAAATAAGAAAATAAAATATTATTTTCATTAAGGGTGGAAACCCTAATTTGTTTTAAGAAAGTATATATATTAATTATGTTATTTATGTACAATAAAATAAAATAATAAAATATATACAAATGTCAAAAAATAAAAAAATATATTAGAAAAAAAATTTATTTAATTATGTAAATAATAAAAATAAAAATATAATATTTTTATGTGCTATTTTCAAGTTTTTTATTAAAGAAAATAAAAGTATATACTATTTAATAATTATTTCTATGTCTAAAAAAATAATAAAAATAATAAAATAAATAATGAAAATTTATGAAAATATTTTTGGTAGTTTTTTAAGTTTAGAAAAAATAAAATAAAGTCAGAAATGAAAAAGAAATAGAAAAATAGAAAAATATAAAACAATGGGCCAAGGGGGTGTGAGAAGTAGGTCAGGGGGTGTCAAAAGCAAGGAATAGTCAGGCCCAGCCCAGCTACTTCATCTTCAACCTTCGTTCAAACAAAAACGCGCGTTTTGAGTTCAACTTCGTATCTCCTGTTTCAGTGCTTAAAAACAAAAACTTGTAACATGAAAGTTGTAGAGCATAATCACACGATTCCAACCATATAAAGAACTTAATCTAACTCTCAAAGACCAGAGAGAATTTCTCTTGCCCTGATTTCTAACCTAACTTTTTCAGGAAGTTCATCAATCAAATTCTCTCAACACAGTTAACTTAAATGAAATCTATGCATATGTATAGCTTAAGGGCAATGAGTACTACATTTTTTATTCACAAACCTAAGCCTAATGATTCCTAAATAGAGAGATAGAAAGTTGGAAAATACCTAATTCAGTTGAACTCGAGTATGGCAATGCAAGGGTTTTCAGTGAGGCCTGAGATGTTTGGGAGTTTGCCTGAACTTCCTCTGACCTTCCCCAATGCTTTGTTTGCTTTGAGCTTGTTTGAATAAGCCTGTAGAAGTCAACCTGCACAAGCTAAAATCAGAAATGGTGAAGCTTGCAAATGGAGTTACAGTCAATGGCCAATGGTTGGGATAGCTTAGGTGGGTTATATAGAATGTATTGGAACTGTTTTGGGACAAAACGCACGAGTGGTTTGTGATTTTGAAATCAAAATGCAGAAGCTGCCCTGTTTTGCAAGAAGATGGTGTTTTTGTGTTTTGGGAGGCTTGAGTGTTGGATAGCTCGTGCTTCTGGCTCAAGGCAATATGCAAAAGTTGTTTTGAATGCTTACCCACTTTGTTCTTATTAGATTTCAAAGTTATGGATCTTTTGCAAGTTTACTTGGTTTTGAAGTAAAAGTGTGAAGTGATACAAGACAGGCCTGTACAGGCTATCTTCAAGCATGCACAAGATTTTTGTACCTTTGCCTAAGTTTATGGAACTTGTTTGCTGCAATGAGAAGGGTTTAAGGCTCAAGGGAAGCAAGTTGACATAAAGTTGTTGCTTTATGAAAATGGCATAGTTAGCTTTTTGCCATTTTTAGATTAATTCAATGTGTAATCTTCCATTGATCAGAATAATGCCTTAGACCATTGAGTTTGAATTCAATTTTTTAGTGTGGAAGGGTTTAAAGACCTGGGAGCAAGTACAAGTGAGGCTGGATAGAGTTTGCAATTTGTGTCAACATGAAACATGCCATGGATCAAAGTGAGTTTTTGCCAAATTCAAACCTTCGATTCTCCCTAACCATAAATGATTTTGGAGAGTTCTTGGACATTTTGGAAAGCTTGTGACATGATCTAAAATCCATATTTGAAATGTATTTTGAGATTACAATTGCAACTATGTGAAAAATTGCCATGAAGATATGTCAAAATCATGCCTAAACTAGGGCAAAATTTCACTAAGTTAGAAAGTTTTTGGACCCTTATTCCAAAAATAATAACTTAAGATCCAAGCATATTTTGGGAAAACTTTGTGTATGAAAGTTGTAGATTTTGTGCAGGACTACAACTTTCATGTTGGAAGTTTTGTTTGTATCCAATTGCATCATGGTGAAAAAGTTAGGCAAAGTTGGGAAAAAATAAGAAAATTTCATAACTTAGAAAAATTCTAAGTTATGTAATTTTTCAATCTTAAACCCTAATTTGCAAAATTAGGTTTCTTGATGAACAAGTTTCATGTTTTGACTCATATTGATGAAAAATGACCCTTGGCACTTGATTTTGACCAAAAAGTCAAAGTTTGACTTTTTAGTGTACAGTTGATTTTTGGTCAAGTTGACTGGAAAATTCATCTGTCAATCCAATACTTTTGAGATCTTTTGAGCCTTGTGATTGGGTCAAGATGATGCCATTGAGTCCTTGAATCCATGCTTGAACCCAATTTGCCATTTCCTAGGTGAAAAATCAGAAATTGCCCTCCTGCAGTCAAAAACCCTAGAAATGACCATTTTACCCTTTTGATGATCTGATCAAATTTCTTGAGGAGTTGTGGTCCAAACTTGATCAAATGGTTCATATGAGCCTATAATGTTGACGTGGACCAAAAATCATGAGGTTTGACTGTAAATTGGCCATAGTTGACTTTTTCCCCAATACAGTTGATTTCTAGGTCAACTGTCCAATTGATTGGGCAAAAATTTGATTCAAGGCTTGAAACTTGGTATAAGCAATCTTATAAGTCCAACATGAAGTATGAAAGTCACATGGGGCATTATAAGTCCAAAATTCCTTGTGCAAACTCAAACCCTAATTTAGGTCATCAGTGCAAGGAGATGTCTTGAGCAGAGCAAACCCTAATTTCAACCGCTAGAAAAGATCGCCTAAGCTGAAACAATGCCCGATAAAGAAAGATCAGTGATATTGAGACTCCTTAGAACCCAGTTACTATTACTAGGACAGGTTGAGCCAACTGAAACTTCAAGAGGGTACTTACCTTTAAACCTCATGCAAGCCTTTGAACCTAAGGTTACTTGTGTGACTTGTTTGCTTTCACTATCTAACAACTTGAACTCCTTGAAGGGTTTTGTTTATTATCTAACGATGTGAGTTCCTTGTAGGACTTGTTTGTAGTCCTTATCCAATAATCTGAACTTCTTGCAAGACTCACTTGTCTTCATCACCTTACATTGTTTCTTGATGCATAACCTACACATAAAATCATGCCATAGCATCTCCTTGACCATTTCAAGGATCTCAAGAGTTTGTGATGCAGGTTATGATGAACCAGATGTCTAGCAAGGGGCAAGGGGATTTATTTTCTCTAGCCAATGTCGTCTAAAGACCAAAGCATGATAATTTGAGTCAGAGGCTATGACCCACTAGACATGGTGAGCTTGATTCTCGTAGAAGGACGATCAACGATATGAAAGTTGTTCAATCAAAGATGCAATTGAATTCTAACATTTTCTTGTGTTTACCCTGCAAGATCCTTGAAAAACATCACATAAACACGACATACATATCATTACAGGTTTCAAGGCAGGTTTCTTATCCCTTCGCTGTTTATTTCAGCAAGAAGAAATGGCACTCAAACAAATCGGCAAGGATCTTCAGGCACAAAATGCTTAGTTCCAGCAGATGTTTTTGGCTCTAGCTAAAGGGAAAGAGGATCTGGAGGCTCTCATCTTGAAATACAAGAATAAGAAGACTAAGAAGCAGGCTGGTGTCTTAAACCTGGGGAGAAGGTTCAGAGGACCTGCTAAGCGAGCTCTACATTTCGCTACTCCATCTAAGGAGGGAGACAGTCAAGATGAAGATAAAAAGAAGACCGAGGAAGAAGACAACAGTCTGGGGTCTAAGGAGGATGAAGCTGACTACTCTGAGGAATAGTATTCTCCTGCTGATGACAAATACAAGCAGTTGGAGGATTGTCTCAATGCTATGGAAACCTAGAAGATACCAGGATTGGATTTTAGTGAACTAGGGCTGGTTCCAGGGGTGGTCATCCCACCTAAGTTCAAGGTCCATGTCCTTGCAAAATATGATGGGGTCTCTTGTCCTAAGCTTCACTTAAGATCATATGTCAGGAAGATTTAGCCTCACACTGCTGACCGGAAGTTATGGGTCCATTTATGCCAAGAATGTTTGGCTGGCACTCAACTGGAGTGGTTCTATCAGTTGGAAGGAACTAACATTCATACTTGGGAAGACTTGGTTGCTGCTTTCTACAAGCAGTACCAATACAATGTTGACTTGGCACCAACTCGAGTGCAATTGCAGAATATGTCCATGGACTCCAGAGAAGGATTTAAGGAATATGCACAAAAATGGAGGGATTTAGCTGGCAGGGTTCAACCTCCTCTGACTGATTGGGAAATGGTAGACATGTTCATGGGAACTCTGACAGGCCCATTCTTTAATTTTCCGATTGGGAGTTCTTCGTCTGGTTTTACAGAGATGATTATGAATGGGGAAAAGATTGAAAGTGGCATCAAAAGTGGGAAGATCCCAATGGCCTCAACCTCTAATGATGTGAAAAAGCCCATTGTTGGTAAAAAATAAATTAATGTTGTCTATGGTCAAAGGAGCCATAGTAAAAATAACCACCATCAGCTCGTGGGAGCGGTGTTAATTTCTAATCCTACACCTATTCAACAACAGGGAAATAGGCGTAGGATAAAGTTCCAAGAAAGGTAGTACACTAAGATTAATATGCCATTGTACTCAAGCGTTACAACATTTGCTAAAAGCGAAACTGATTACGCTAAGGGATCCTCCTTAACAATAGTCTTGGGCATGACAACAACAATTGTTGGTCTTTGAAAAACAAGATTCAAGATTTGATTGACAACAAGGAGATTGAATTTGACCCTCCTAAGTCTCCCAATGTGATCACTGCTCCCATGCCAAATCATGGCCAAGATTGAGAGTGTTTATTTCATTTGAATTATCAGTTGTAATTTCTTTGTTTTCTTAAACACTTATTTGTATGTCAGACTTTGGTTATTCTCATTAATGCATTGCATATGTTTCTCTTAAATTAATTCATTCATATTCACTATATTTAAACTGCGTTTTTACTTCCTTTTTATGATATTCAACTCTCAATTAAAAGCTTAAGCCTTTAGAGGGAGGATGACGAAAATAATACCATAATATATACAGTATGCCTTGGAATAGACCTTTTTGACGATGTAGAGGCGTTGTTTCAAATCCTAAACAGTGGAGTTATAAGGAAGATAATCCCTAGTCAACCCCTTTGAGCCTAAGAAGTAGGAGTTTTCTTTTTCACACAAATTGAAACCTTTAATCATAACCTAGGACAGGATAGTTGATACACCGGAAATGTATCGAATATTTGGATCAATTTACATGAATTTTATCCGCATTTTAATTAATTAAATTACTCTTTATTCGTATTATGCTGGTATTTTCTATGTTTTCAGGAATTTGATGTTTCCAAGGCATGTGCGAAGAAAGTCAAGAAAATTCGAGCTAATCGTAAAATACAGATAGAAGTTAGGATCAATAAAACGAGAGTTTGAGATAATAACTGGAAAGTGGTAATTGTGCATCAACTTAAAATACAGCGAGAGCGCTTTTAAGTTGATTAGGTTTTATTTGTTTCCAAAAACTATTTTTAAACTCTAATTGAAACAGCGAGAGCACTCACTTAGGTTTGATCGTAGGATCTGAATCAATAAACACGAGAGTGTGAAAAGAGGGTTTTCAAGCAAATACTTCTTACTGAAAACTGTTTTATTAATCCAAGTTAGGTCAATGAGTTGCTAAATCCCCGAAGTTCGACCATTACATACCGATATTCTCCCTTGAATCTAAACTAGATTATAATCAGTCAGGTTCCCTAAACCCCCTATTAATTACATTATTAGCCTTAGATTTACGTAGTAACCTAAGATAACGGTAGTTCAACATTTAGTCCCTTGGGATTCAATAATCTTTAAAGCTACACGTGATAGGACTGTATACTTGCGGTCTAGATTCTTTAAGACTCACAAAGTCGCGATCAAGTTTTTGGCGCCGTTGTTGGGGACTAACAAGTCGATATCGTAACTCTTTTAGTTACGTTGTAGAGACTAAGGCACCATTCCCAATTGTATGCCAAGCACTCGCTCTAAAGGTGAAGGCTTAGTGCTACCAATTTCCGAACTTGAGCGCTCTATTACTAGAATACGTCGAGTACGAGTATCTCATACAAATCAATCCCTCTCTCAATCTTCTATCCCTCCCGAACCAGTTGAAGAACCAGACATGGGTGATCAGCCACATCTGCTCAAATCTTATGCTATTCCTTTGCAGGAAGAACCACATAACATCATTGGTGCTCCTCCAATTGAGGCTAATAACTTCGAACTCAAAGCTTCCTTGTTGTGTGATGTACAACAAAACCAGATTTCTAGAGGGTCAATGGACGACCCTAATCTACATTTATCGATATTTCTGTAATATGCAGATACAGTTAAGAACAATGGAGTCAGTCAAGAGGCGATAAGGCTTTGTCTTTTCCCTTTTTCCCTAAGAGATTGAGCTTGAGCCTGGCTTCAGTCTCTACCAGCTAACTCGGTTACCTCTTGGGATGAGTTGAAGAAAGTCTTTCTTGCAAGATATTTCCCACCAAGTAAGACAGCTATGCTAAGATCCCAAATAAGTGATTTCTGACAAAAGGACAACGAGTCTCTTTTTGACGCTTGGGAAAGATACAAAGAAATGTTGAGGCTCTACCCACATCATGGCCTAGAAGAATGGTTAATCATCCATACCTTCTACAATGATCTCCTTTATAATACAAGATTAACGATAGACGCCACCGCTGTAGGTGGCGCACTTATGGATAAATCCTACGTTGCTGCTTATGCTCTCATAGAAAGTATGGCTCAAAACCACTATCAGTGGGGAGTGAATAAGGTCAAGAAGACAAAGCTCTCGTAGAGAAAGCACCGACAAAAGGCGGTATGTACGAGATCAGTAGTCTTGATAGTGTCCATGCTAAGGTAGACGCTCTCGTCTAGAAGATAGATAGCTTAACCGCAGTACCTCCAGCCACCGTGGTTGCTATAACTCCGAATTGCGAGATACGCGGAGTACCTAGACATGCTCCTGCTGAATGTCAAATCTTAGCAGGAACCCCCCCCCCCCCCCCCCCCCCCCGACCAAGTACATTATGTTCTAGGAAACCCTTACTCAAACACTTATAACCCTGGATGGAAAAATCATCCAAATTTCTCATATAAGAACACCAATGTGTTGTATGCGCCTGGCCAAGCACCTGTTGTACCACCAGGAAATCAAAAAGCACCTGCAGCTGCTCCTAATATGCCTAGGAAGTCTAACCTCGAAATTCTAATGGAAAATTTTATAGCTACCCAAGCTCAAACTAACAAGGAATTTCTAAACCAAAATATTCACACTAGTGAGCAAATCAAACAGTTAGTGAACAAAGTAGTTGCCTTAGCCACCCATAACAAAATGCTTGAAACCCAGATTTTGCAAGTGGCCCAACAACAAGCACCTACTGCTGCACCTGCTGTTACGTTTCTAGGTCAACCTCAACCGAATCCAAAAGGACATGCTCATGCTATTATATTGCAAAGTGGAACTGAATACGATGGACCAATTGATCCTAGAGCTGAAAACCCAACCATGTCCCAAAGTTCTAGAAAAACAACTGAGGAGTAAAGCAAACCAAAAGAGAAGGAAAAGGCAGGTGATGGAGAGAGAGAAGAAAAGGAAAAACCTTATGTGCCTCCACCGCCTTACAAACCACCAATCCCATATCCTTAAAGACTTGCTCAATCTAGAAGTGCGGGGCAATTTAAGAAATTTGTTGAACTTCTGAAACAATTAAACATCACGATAATATTCACAGAAGATATCACTAAAATGCCCTCGTACGCTAAGTTTCTCAAAGAAATCTTGTCAAATAAGAAAAAGATAGAGGATAACGAGAGAATTACACTCACTGCTGAGTGTAGCGCAATCATTCAGAACAAAATGCCTCAGAAGCTGAAGGATCCTGAAAGTTTCTCTATACCCTGTAATATAGGTAAGTATGTCATAGACAAAGCTCTCTGCGACTTAGGTGCTAGTATCAATGTTATGCCCTTGTACGTATCCAAAAAGCTTGACATGGGAGAATTAAGACCAACCAAGATGTCAGTACAACTAGCGGATCGCTCTATCAAATACCCCGTGGGAATTCTAGAAAACATTTTGGTACACATAGGTCAATTTTACATCCCTACAGATTTTATCATTATGGACATTAAAGAAGACAGTGTAACCCCTATAATATTTGGAAGACCATTTTTAGCCACTGTTAGAGCTATTATAGATGTTAAAAGAGGAAAGCTAACTTTTGAAGTTGGAGAAGATAAAGTTGAGTTTATCCTGACACAGTTCCTACAGGCCCCAACTATAGATGATACATGCTATCTATTAGATGAATAGACGAATGTGTCAAAGAGGTGGAGTCAAAAGAAGAAACTCATTCCGAAACTATGAAGATTTTGATGCCCCTAATTTTTGAAGATGATGGTTGGTGTCTCGAATATCGAGATAACGGTTTAAGCAAATGCATAGCACTGGCACCAAATCATATGCCTTGTCCGGAGAAACCCAACTTGGAACTTAAAGTTTTACCCAAAACCCTAAGATACGAATTCCTAGATTCCGAACTTAAAAGACCTGTGATAGTCAAAAAAGACTAAGGACAAACTGAGACAGAAAAACTATTGCACGTCTTAAGAAAATATCCCTCTGCTTTAGGATATAACATTGTTGATCTTAAAGGAATAAGTCCTTCCATATGCATGCATCGCATTATGCTGGAAGAAGACTGTAAATCTTCTAGAGAACATCAAAGAAGAATTAAGCCAATCTTGATTACTGTAGTCAAGGATGAAGTAACTGAACTTCTAAATGAAGGTATCATCTATCCAATCTCAGATAGCCAATGGGTTAGTCCAGTCCACTGTGTACCCAAGAAAGGAGGAATCACAGTCACGACAAATAAAGCAGGAGAACAAATAGCAGAAAGAGTCGTGAGTGGAGCCAAAATATGCATTGACTACAGAAAACTAAATAAAGCAACTCGAAAAGACCATTTCCCTCTACCTTTTATTGACCAAATTCTTGAGCGATTGGATAAGCATTCTTACTACTGCTATTTAGACGGTTATTCAGGATTCTTTCAAATCCCTATCCACCCTGATGACCAAGAAAAGATAACTTTCACGTGTCCTTATGGTACGTTTGCTTATCGGAGAATGTCGTTCGGACTATGTAACGTGCCTGCAACATTCCAAAGATGTATGATGTCCATATTTGCCAATTTTATAGACGATATCATGGAAGTGTTCATGGATGACTTCTCTGTATGCGGGCAAAGTTTTGAAGGATGCCTGTCAAACCTGGAAAGGGTACTGGAAAGATGTGTACAGGTAAACCTAGTGTTGAACTGGGAGAAATTCCATTTTATGGTAAAACAAGGAATTGTACTTGGACACATAGTTTCTGAAAGGGGGATCTAAGTAGACAAATCTAAGATTGAAGTAACAGAAAGTCTCCAACCCCCAAAAACCGTAAGAGAAATACAAAGTTTCTTAGGCCATGTCGGTTTCTACCGACGCTTCATAAAAGATTTCTCGAAAATTTCTAAACCTCTGACTAACCTCTTAATGAAAGAAGCTAAGTTCATCTTCAATGATGACTTCCTGAAGGCGTTTGAATGGTTAAAAGCAACTCTTATATCTGCACCTATCATACAACCACCTGATTGGAGTCTTCCATTCGAGATAATGTGTGATGCAAGCGATTATGCAGTAGGTGCAGTCCTAGGACAAAGAAGAGAAAAAAACTCCATGCAATATACTATGCAAGTAGGACTTTGGATTTTGCACAGATAAACTACGCCACTACAAAAAAGGAACTCCTGGCATTCGTTTTTGTATTAGATAAATTCATTTCCTATCTAGTAGGTGCAAAGATTATTATTTGTACTAATCACGTAGCTATTAGATACCTATTAGCTAAATGGGATGCCAAGACAAGATTTTTAAGATGGATCTTACTCTTACAAGAGTTTGATTTGGAAATCAAAGATAAACCAAGATCTGAGAATCTTGTTGCTGACCATCTATCTAGGATGGAAAATCTTAAACTTGAAGAGATACCCATCAATGAAGATTTTCCATATGAACACCTAGTAGCCCAGATGAGGTCTGAAAACTCGGCTGAAGAATGCCCTAAGTTTTGCAACAATGACGAGACAACTGGAGTATTGGAAGCAGTATCTACTTAAATTTCACTGCCCTGGTATACTGACTATGTCAACTACTTAACAACAAAAGTCCTTCCACCTGATTTAACTTATCAGCAGCAGAAGAAATTCTTTTACGATCTCAAACACTATTATTGGGACGAGCCCTTACTATTCAAGCGAGGCCCCGATGGTATTCTCCGTCGATGCATTCCTGAGAGTGAAATAGAGAGTGTAATATTTCATTGTCATGAAGCCCCTTATGGTGGACACGCTAGCACCTCAAAGACTTGCACAAAAATCCTATAAGATGGCCTTTATTGGCCCAGTCTATGGAAAGATGTACAT
Source organism: Vicia faba (assembly GCA_948472305.1). Lineage (NCBI taxonomy): Eukaryota > Viridiplantae > Streptophyta > Magnoliopsida > Fabales > Fabaceae > Vicia > Vicia faba. Next base: position 1,129,268,489 of record OX451737.1, read on the forward strand.
GATGCAATTACAAAATGCGACCGGTGTCAATGTACTGGTAACATATCTAGGCGCAATGAGATGACTCAAGAGGGTATCCTAGAAGTAGAGATATTTGACATATGGGGAATTGATTTTATGGGACCTTTACCATCGTCCTCTGGAAACAATTACATATTAGTGGCAGTAGATTACGTATCCAAATGGGTAGATGCTATAGCCTCTCTAACAAATGATGTACAAGTAGTGATTAGGTTATTTAAAAACATAATTTTTCCAAGATTCAGTGTTCTAAAATTAGTCATCAGTGATGGTGGCTCTCATTTCATTTCCAAAATTTTCAATAAACTCTTAGCAAAGTATGGAGTTCGACACCGTGTAGCAACACCTTTCCACCCACAAACAAACAGGCAAGTGGGAATCTCTAACAAGGAGATTAAGCAAATACTTGAGAAAACTGTTTCCACATCTAGGAAAGATTGGTCTCCTAAACTACGTGAAGTATTATGGGCATACAGAACAGCGTATAAGACACCCATTGGAACTACACCTTTCAAACTGGTCTATTGTAAATCATGCCACCTACCCGTAGAATTGGAACACAAATCCTATTGGGCCATCAAAACCTTGAATCTAAGTTACAAAGTCGCTGGATAAAAGAGAATTCTAGACATCCATGAATTGAAAGAGCTTAGGCTAGATGCATACGAGAATGCCAAAATCTGCAAGGAGCGAACTAAGAAATGGCACGACAAACGCATCTCTAGGAAAGAATTCAATAAGGGAGATGTAGTACTCCTGTTTAACTCCAGACTTAAACTATTTCTAGGGAAACTTCGCTCTTGATGGTCAGGACCTTTTGAAGTTATTAAAATACTCCCAAGTGGTGCTGTAGAAATCAAAGGAAAAACCAGTGATCTGTTTATTGTAAACGGGCAGCGTTTGAAGCACTACCATTGCATCGAGAATAGGGACTACTCAACTAGTTTGAGATTTATACAATTGTCGGCTGAGTCACCAAAATAGATTTTTGATTTTCAATATAGGTCAAGCTTCCGACATTAAACAAAGCGCTTTGTGGGAGGAAACCCACCATTTTTATTAAAATTTTATTTACTAAAAGTTTTTATGTTTCTCTTAAAAAATTTACAAATTTTTTCTGTTCTTTTCTTCTTTTCTATTTTTAGGCATTAGGCCGATGCTGATTTAAAACTTTTTTGAGATTAACCAACATGATTCACACTTCTTTTTCTTCATTGATTTTTGTTATGGACTTTTCTGACACTATGCTGGTCACCTTCGTGGGTGATGCTCAACAGAAGCGTTATGAGATGCTTGCTCCGAGAGAGATGTATCCTACCATCTTTGTGCACGACCCCACATTGTCCGTATTGGGGATCAGGGAGAGTGTCTGCTTCATGTTTAACCAGATTGGTTGGGATTATTTTATTCATCATCAGCAGCCTACCTACAACAACCTGACGCTAGAATTCCTCAGTTTGTTGCATTACAACCCTGATATTGGTTTAGGGTTGGCCAGAGGATTGGTTTCATTCAGATTGTTTGGTTTTACCCACAGGTTCACCATCCGTGAATTTGCTTCTTTATTGGATTTCCCTGTTAGTGCTGATGCTACCATTGAGATTCCAGATGACAAGTATGTGGACACCCAGCTTGACCACTTTTTGGGAGAGATATATGATCTGAGACAGGAGAGTTCTATTCCTATACACTCTTCAAAGATTCATAACCCCACTATTAGGTATTTCCACATGATTCTAGCATTTAACCTATTTGGAAAACCTCATAATGATACCTTAGTGTCTAAGGAAGAGCTGTTTATCATGTTTTGTGTGTTTCAGTCCAGACCAGTAGTTGGTGCATCTTTTATGATTGCTCATCTCCTAAGTATAGCCCAGGCTCCTCATGGCCTAATTTGTGTTGGTGGTTTAGTGACTATGATTGCTAAAGCCCTATTTTTGAGGGAGCCACGGTCCCGTCTAACCCCTGCTGGCAACTATACCCCGCTAGACCTTACTCTTTGTTTTAATGTTGGGATGATCATATGTTTAAAGCCGAACCAGTTTCAGTTGTTGATACATCATGAGCCGGTATACCACTTCACACTTCCTGACATTGCACGGTCCAGTGTGCATGACAGGAAGAACTGGATTTATGACCTGGAGGGTATAGCTGAGAATGACATGGAAGAATAAGATTATAATCCTTTGAAACCACCCCATTATTATGACCCTCTAGTAGGATTGGGTGAGTTTGATCTTGAGATGGAAGAGACTGATCATGTGACACCTCCTTTACTTGACCGCCATCCAGCTTGCGACCCACCATCAGCTCCTGCTGTCGCCACTGTCCATATTCCTTAGACTGATATCGCTGCTGCTATGGACGCTATCACGATGGAGCTTGCTGATATTCGTTCCGATATTACTGCCTTCCGTAGAGATTTTTATGGTTTCATGGATCTTGCTATGGCAAATATAGATCACCTGTTTCATTCTAGAGGTGGGTGATTTATGTCTTTAGAACATTGAGGGCATTATTTTCTCTAAGTGTAGGGGATAAGTGTTTATTCAGTCTTTAGTTTTTCATTAGCATCATTATTTTTATTTTCTAGTTGGATTTACTTATTTTAATTAATTAATTTATTTTTATTTATTTATTTATTTTTCGGAATTATTCATTTATTTATTTATTTCAGTATTTTCAAATTTACTCCTCATTATGCTATTATATATTATGATGCTATTATGTTATTGTGTTCTCCCAAAATAAAATGCATGTTGATCTAGTAGATCAAATAATATAATTAAATTATACATCACACCTAATTGTCACTTCATTGTCTCCTAGCATTTTAAATTTATTATTCCCACTAGACAATAAATTGACACATCCATGCCATGCCTCGGTCAACAAGAAATGTCCCTCATGCATGGCTGGCAAACAGGCCGTTGTAGGCACATGATTCTCTTGGGAATCAAGCACTTGTAACGACCGTTACAAGAGTTCCTTGTAACTTGAAGCTAGGTGTAATGACCGTTACACCCTCATCTCCTCCCACTCTTTAAACTCTGTCATCTGTTGCATCTTCATTTGATTTTCAATTCAAACTTTTTTCAAACTTCCTATTCGTTCCATTTCTATTCCACACAAATAAACAACCCACAAATACCATTCAATACCCCACTAATTTTATCTTCACCATTAAAAACTTGCTTCTATATAAACTCCTGAAGAGAATTTTACTATCACACCAACTTTCTTCAACAACTCTTCTACCTTATAAACTTTATCATTTCCAACGCCTTTCCCAAATGGCCAGAAGAGCTCAAGAAGAAAGAGAGGAGCCAGAACTCACTGATATGATATTTATAAATGGAGCCGACGGACATCGACAAGAGCAACTTTAATGAAGGTTTCATCAGAGAGGTATACTTCCAACAAGGTATATCAATGAAGATTGCTTACGTGACTTGGGATTGCTTGAAAGTGTGCAATTTATGCTCCATGAATCTGGTCTACACTACATTGCCACCATGAATCTTCCAACTTATGAATCCCTCACGTTGGAATTCTTGAGATATTTTTCCTACCAAACACCATCCACTCCAGAAGTCGGTCAGTATCTAATCAGCGTAACAACTTTAAGATTATTCAACACGGAGTACACCATCAATCAAAAGACTCCGAGTCAGATACTCCATTGCAACCATGGTGAAGGTGTGGAATATAGAATTCTGCCTGAAGAAGATTAGAAGGCAAGATCGTTTGAAATTTGGGAACAAACCATAGTTCACCGGGAAGCCCTTATTTTTGCCTAGGCCAGTTGTGATACGGTAGGAGAACTGACTTGGGATTTTTCTTTTGTGTTCGCAAATGTTTCGGTTTAGCAAGAGTCGCCACCGACTTTTTATTTATCCTAAGGAAAGGTCAAAAAGCACAGGAAAGACCTTTGAGATGTTTTCTTGGGTTCGGGGAGTAGATTATAGAAAGGGAAGGTATTAGCACCCTTTCTATCCATGGTTATCCATGGGCTCTTAGTTACTTGCTTAGATCACTTGCTTTGCACTTCTATTGTTTGAAATGGTTCTCTTCAATTGTTTGAAATGGTGTTTTGTGTGTGAAAGATGTTTTGAAAAGAGGCCATCGTTGTGGCAACCTTTGTAATGATTCTTGTTTGAATGTATACAAAGGTGTTTTTGTCTTTTGAAAAGTTTCCAATGTTTGAAAGTAGGTTTTTGAAATTGTGTTGTGAAGTGTGTTTTGAAAATAGCAAGGATGTTTTTGCAAGCTTTGATCAAGTAACTAAGAGTTGGTCTACCCTATTTTACTCAAAGATCTTTCTTATGTTTTTAACCCTTTTAACAGTGTTGTTTCACCATTGTATTTGGTGAACAACCTTGTGTTAGGATGTTAAACGGGTCAGGCGCGGGTCATCGTATAGACCATGATAGCAATTGTGTCAAGTATTTTTGGCAATTTTTCTTGAGGGACTTGATCATTTTGTTTAGGCAACTCAGATAGCGTCATCGAGAGACTATGATCTTTGCTTTGTTTTTGTTTTGCCAAAGTACTTAACATGCATACCATGGCCCATTTTTGAAGGCAACAAGTGGATTGTAACCCTAGGGGTGCTAGTGTGCATTGTGTTTGTTTTTCATGCATTGTTATCTTGGATTAGGTCAAACTAATTGTTGATTTTTATTTTGCATACAAACCCTAGGTCTAATCATGGCATAATTGAAAGCTTAAAAGTGCGAGAATTTAAATTCTACACTATTACAACATGATATAGGGAGGGGGTACAAATTTGAATTGAGGATTATTTTGCAAGAAATTAAATTCTAAATTATTACAACCATATTGAATGGGTAAGGCATAATATTAAATATACAATATTTAAATAAATATAGTAAATAAATATTAAATAAAGTGAATTATGCAAAAAAAATGTTTTTTATGTATGAAAAAGTATTTTTAATGTGAAATGTAAATAAATAAAAAAGATCAATTTCAATTATTTTGTTTTTTAGGGCAAAACCCTAATTTCTTAAATAAATAGTAATATTTATTATTTATGTACAATAATGTTTCAATTTGTATAAAAAATAAAAGTATATTGTAAAAAAGGGTATTTTTAGTATCAATTATTAATAAAAATAAAAATGTATTATTTTTGTATTTTTTGTTCTAATTATTTAATAAAATATGTGTATATATATTAAATATATTAAATATATTAAGTGTGTATATAAAAAAATAAAATAAATTATTTACAAAAATGTGTATTTTTCAAGAAAATGTTTTCAAACATGTATAAAAATAAAATAAATTATTTAAGTATTATTTGTATTATTTTTTAAGTTTTAACAAAAAGAAAATAAGATATTTAACATGTTTATATTAGAAAAAATTAGAATAAAATATCTAATAAATGAAAAAAATATGAAAATAATTTTGGGATATTTTTTATGTTTGCAAATAAAATATAAAAGTCAGAGAAAAAATAAAAATGCAAAAATAATGAAAATACAAAACAATGGGCCAAGGGGTGCTGAAAGTGAACTGGGGGGTGTGAAAAGCAGGAAGTAGCCAGGCCCAGCCCAGCTACTTCATCTTCTTCCTCTGTCCAACAGAATTTTGAAAAAAAACGCGCGCTAGCAACAAAGACCTGTGTCTCCTGTATTTCTGATCTTTTGACAAAACTCAAAACATGAAACTTGTAGAGCATTAAACAACGAATCTAACCATATAAAAAACTCAAGCTAACTCTCAAAGACCAGAGAGAATTTCTCTGGCCCTAATTTCTAACCTAGTTTTTTCAGAAAGTTCATGAACAAAATTCTCCTAGCACAATTAATATAAATGAAAACTAAGTACATGTATGGTTTCAGGGCTATGAATACAACATCTTTCATTCACAAACCTAAGTCAAACTATTCCTAAATAGAGAGATAGAAGTTCATGAAATACCTGTTTCAGTTGACTTCGAGCTGGACAATGCAGCAACTTCCAAGGGTGCTTTAGGTTCTTTTGAGCTTGCCTGAGGTCCAATGAAGCTTTCCTAATGCTTGGTTTATTTTGAAGTAGCCTGAATCGTGCTACGGACCTCAACCTCCAAAGCTTTGAAACAAAAATGGCAATGTGTGTTAATGGTGTTACAGCTAGCAATGGAGGTCTGGAATAGTTCAGGTGTGTTGGTTGGAAGGTGTTTGAAGTATCTTTGGGCAAAACGCATGATGGAATTTGATGATGGCTAGCAAAATGCAAAACTGGCCCTGTTTTGCAAGAAAATGGGGTTTTGGAGTATGAGGATGCTTTAGGGGTGAAAGGCTTGTGCTTCTGACTTGTGAGGATGTATAAAACTTGTTTGAAAACTTTGTCTTGGTTGGTATTATCAGATGTGGGAGATACATGCTTTTGGCCATTTGAGTTGTTTTGAAAGCAAAGTTGGAAGTGAAGTGTGATAAGCCTGTACAGGCTATCTCCAAGCATGCACCAACTCCTTGTACCTTTGCCTAAGTTTGTGGAACCTGTTTGCTGCAAAGAAAGAAGTTCAAAGCTCAAGAAAGACAACTTTGCAAAAGTTCATGCTTTATGAAAATGGAAGTGTGGCCTTTATGCTTAAAATGACAATGTTCATTGTACAAAGCTCTCTTGATCAGAACAATGCCAATATCCAATGTATTTGCATTCAATTTTAGAGTGTAAATTGGTTTAGAGGCCTGTAATCATGTACTAAGCTAGTTTGGTCAGATTTGCAACTTGGTATTATCATGTATTGGCCATGGTTCCAAAGTGAGTTCTTGCCAACTTCAAGCATTCGATTATCCCTAACCACAAAGGTGTTTGAGGAGTTCTTGGACAATTTGGAAAGCTTGAAACATGTACTATAATCCATATTTTAAATTCAACTTGAAACTCAAAGTGGAACTATGTGAAAAATGGCCAAGAAGATGGGTCAAAATCCTGCCTAAACTAGGGCAAAATTTCTCTAAGTTAAAAGTTTTAGGTACCCTTGTTCCAAAAATAATAACTTGAGATACAAGCTTCTTTTAAGAAAACTTTGTGAATAAAAGTTGTAGACTTTGTGATGGACTACAACTTTCATGTTGCAAGTTTGGTTTGAATCCATTTTCATCTTGGTGAAAAAATGGGACAAAGTTAGGAAAAAATAAGGAAATTTTATAACTTAGAAAAATTCGAAGTTATGAAAATTTTCCCTCTTAAACCCTAATTTGCATTTTTGGGTTTCTTGATGAACAAGTTTCATAATTTGACATGTATTGATGAAAAATGACCCTTGGCACTTGATTTTGACCAAAAAGTCAAAGTTTGACTTTTCAGTATACAGTTAAATTTGATCAGTTGACTGAAAAATTCATCTGTCAATCCTATGCATTTGGGATCTTTTGAACTTGTTGAATGGGTCAAGCCAATGTCATTGAGTCCTTGAGTCCATGGTTGAGCTTGATTTTCCATTGGCTAGGTCAAACAGTCAAAAATTGCCCTTGTGTAGTCAAAACCCTAAAAATGACCATTTTGCCCTTTTGGTGATCTGATCAAATTTCTTGTGGAATTGTGATCCAAACTTGATAAAATGGTTCATATGAGTTCATAATGTTGATGTGGGTCAAAATTTATGAGTTTTGACTGTCAATTGGCCACAGTTGACTTTTTCCCCAATACATTTGATTTTTAGGTCAACTGTCCAATTGACTGGGCAAAAATTTGAATCAAGGCTTGAAACTTGGTATGGACAAACTTGTGAGTCCAACATGAAGTATGAAAGTCAATTTGGAAATTGTAGATCAAAACATCATTGTGCAAACTCAAACCCTAATTTAGGTCAACAGTGCAAGGAGGTGTCTTGAGCAGAGCAAACCCTAGCTTGATCTTGAATTCCAAGAGTCTTGTGATGAGAAATGTTGGTGAAATGAGAGGGCAAATTTTGGGGTACCAGTTGCCCCTGTTCAATCTTCTTGAACCTGAAGAGTTAGATTTGCAAGTTTGCCTTTCACGACTCGAAGGTAAAAGAGGATTGGACACTAGAGTTCCCGTAAATTTGCACTCGTCAAAACATAGATGCGGGAATGGGCTTAAAGATGCCATTTGGAGATGGTAGAATCTTGCTGGAGATTGGCTTAAAGATGCCATCCAAGAATGTTTGTTGAATTGCAAAGTAGTAGGTCAGAAGAATGAACATCAAAATGGTATCCGTGTTTGGAATGCATTTGAACTGTATCTTGGAGACTGGGTCTGTATGAGCGAAAGAATGGTGTCCGTGTCTGGACTGTATCTGAGTTGTAACTGTATTTGAACTTTGAATGAATATCAGAATGACTGCCGCGTTTGGAGTGTATCTGTATTGTATCTGAATTCTGAATGGGCGACAGAGAAACATCTGTGTGTGGAGCATCTTTGGGCTGGGGATAACTTCCGAATGAGTGACAGAATGGCAACCGTGTCTGGAGCGTATTTGGACTGTATCTGAAGTTGAGATATGTATGAGTAGCAGAATGACTTCCGTGTCTGGAGTGTATCTGAGACTGTAACTGGGATCTGACTAAGTGACATAATGATTTATGTGGCGATTGCACTGTGGAGAATCAAACTGCTGGTGTAAGGGCCAGAATGGCATCCGTGTCTGGAGCGTATCTGAATTTGTGGTTGATAGTTGAATCTGAATGAGAGATAGAATGGTTGCCGTGTCTGGAGCGTATCTAGTCTGTATCGGATTGCTGAAGTCTGAATGAGTAGTAGAATGACTGCCGTGTCTAGGGTGTATCTGTACTGTATTTGACTTGAAATTTTGAATGAGTAATAGAATGACCGCCGTGTTTGGGGTGTATCCATACTGTATCTGAATAATTGTTAACGATATCCTTTTAATCTTATCCTGAAGAGGGTAAAATGTTATCTAAAACACAAAGTTATGTTGCATGATATGTATGATGCAATGAACTGTATTTCATCAATGCTTATGATATATGAATGTAATGGATGTGCATGTAAGCTGAGTAGCTGTCTTGCTGGGGAGAGTAAATCCTTGATAACTGGAGATAATGAAATCTTTGATTGCTGTCGGGGAAAGTAAATCCTTGACCAATGCTGGGGATTCCAAAAATCTTTGAATATTGAAGATGAGGAATCTTTGTTGACTGCTTGGGGATTAAAGATCTCTGACTATTGAGAATGAGAAATCCCGGGACCACTACTGGAGATTGAAAATCCTCGGCGATTTATGGGGATTCACAAGGCCTTTGACAATTTCTGCAGGGAATGAGAATCCTTCATGACTTTCCTGGGAAATAGGGAAAACTCTAAAATCTCTACTGGGGAGTTAAAACCTAGGAGGCTTCTGCTTGGAGAAATGAGACCGAGATTCTTCGATCTTGCTGGGAGATAACTCTGTGGGGAAAATGTTCACTATTCTGGCTCCGCTGGGGATAGGATTTTCAGGGTTTTCGGGCTCCACTGGGGATCTTGAAGCTTAACTTTGATGGCAATTTTGAAACTTAACTCAACTGGGGAATCAAGTTTTGGAATGCACTGGCTCTGCTGAGGATCTTGAAGCTTAACTCCACTGAGGAAATATACTCCAAATTTTAGCATTGTTGAGGATCTGAATGATGTATCGTAGGGGATTTCTTCTGAAATGGCACAAAGATTTCTTCCTAGACCTTCAACCTATCAGTAATTATCCTTTTTCAAATTCGTTTTACTTGTAAGCATTGATTATATTCAAATGCATATGCCTATTTAACAAAACATTGGACGTTTTCAAAATAAACATAAGTGTAAAAAGAAAAGAAAGACAAGCAAATTTCTACACTTTGAAGTATATTTGTATTTAACTTTGTGAGTATCTTTGTACAAAGGAGACAGACATCCTAGTAAGAGAATGTTGTCGTAAAAATTGAAAAATTTTATACAAAAGAAAGATCGCTATATGTAATAAGGATTCCCATTCTGCTATAGCCTTCACAACTCTGAATATTTTATCCATTCGTTGCTTCACCCGCTGATGACTGGACTGATCAGAAGTTCGGAGCTTGTTGGTGAATAGATTGTTCTTAAAGTGATCCGACGAGACATAGTCATACACTTTAATTCCCTAACTTTTGCCTGGACCGCCTTTTCGGGTTTTCGATCCACCGGGAAACCCTTTTTTGCCCAAGTCGCCCTTTCGGGTTTTCAACTTGCCGGGTGTACAGATTTTTTTGTTTTATCCCAAATTTTTGCCTGAACCGCCCTTTCGGGTTTTCGATTCACCGGGATGCCCATTTTTTCCCAAGTCGTCCTTTCGGGTTTTCAACTTGCCGGGTTGTTTTATACATAGTATCTTTTGACTATGTCTGTGTTTGCAGGGTGCGGCAAGTCGTTGCCGTCCATGGTGGTCAGAATCATTGCCCCACCAGAAAAGATGCTCTTCATCACAAATGGTCCTTCGTAAGTAGGAGTCCACTTGCCCCTGGGATCACTTTGCGGTAAGATGATCCGCTTGATTACAAGATCTCCGACTTGATATACCCGACGTCTGACTTTCTTGTTAAAAGCCTTGATCATCCGTTTTTGATACGTCTGACCATGACAAATAGCAGTAAGTCGCTTCTCGTCGATCAAATTAAGTTGATCAAGCTGGGTTTGAATCCAATCGTCTTCACTCAAACCAGCGTCCTTCATAATCCTTAAGGAAGGAATCTGAACTTCCATGGGTAGAACAGCTTCCATGCCATACACCAAAGAAAATGGGGTTTCCCCTGTTGAAGTACGTGCCGTGGTACGATATCCATGCAGAGCAAACGGTAACATCTCATGCCAGTCTTTGTAGGTGACTGTCATTTTTTGAATGATCTTCTTGATATTTTTGTTCACGGCTTCAACAACACCGTTCATCTTCGACCGATAGGGAGATGAATTGTGATGATAAATCTTGAACTGTTCGCATAGAGCGGTGATCATAGTGTTGTTCAAATTTGTACCGTTGTCTGTGATGATCCTGTCGGGGACACCATACCGGCATATGAGGTTCTGCTTGATGAAGCGGGCAACCACATTCTTTGTTACTGAGGCGTAGGAAGCTGCCTCGACCCACTTGGTGAAGTAGTCAATAGCGACCAAGATGAAGCGATGTCCATTGGATGCCGTGGGCTTGATCTCTCTAATCATGTCAATGCCCCACATTGTGAATGGCCAAGGAGCTATCAGAACATTGAGAGGAACAGGAGGAATATGTACCTTGTCGGCGTAGACTTGGCATTTGTGGCAAGTACGGGAATGTTGATGACAATCAGCTTCGATGGTAGACCAGTAGTAGCTTGCCCTTAGAATCTTCTTAGCCATCGTATGTCCGCTCAAGTGGGTGCCGAATGTGCCACTGTGTATCTCAGTCATGATCAACTCTGCTTCAGTTTTGTCTACACAACAAAGTAAAACATAATCATGGTTGCGCTTATAAAGGATGCTGTTGATTAGGAAGAACTTGGCAGCAAATCTCCTTAAGAACTTTTTGTCATTGACGGAAGCTCCTTCAGGGTATTCTCTAGTCTGGAGATACCTTTTGATTTCATGAAACCAGGGTTGTTCCACGGCTTCTTCGGTATTAATCTCATGATAGTTTACAGGTTCGTCCATTCGCTCGATGGTAATTTGGGGAGCCTCGTTATCCCAGTTGAGTTTAAACATGGAAGACATTGTAGCCAGAGCATCTGCTAGCTGATTTTCTTCTCGCGGGAAGTGCACGAAAGTAATCTGCTCAAAATGAGGCAACAACGTCAAGACATGTTCCTTGTATGGGATAAGATTAGGATTCTTGGTGTCCCATTCTCCTTTGACTTGACTAATAACCAAAGCCGAGTCCCCAAATACGACCAAAGATTTGATTCCCAAGTCTATAGAAGCCTTGAGACCAAAGAGGCAAGCTTCATATTCAGCCATGTTATTGGTACAGCTAAAGCAAAGTCGGGAAGTGAAGGGTGTATGGCAACCTTCCGGAGAAATGAGTACCGCACCGATACTGTTTCCAAGTGCATTTGAAGCACCATCAAAGTACAGGGTCCATCGGGATCCTTGTTCAGGTCCGTCATACGGTCTGTTACCTTCAATGTTGTCCAATGTCATGATGTCCTCGTCAGAGAAGTCGAATCTCATAGATTGGTAATCTTCGACGGCTTGATGAGCTAGATGGTCAGCTAGTACACTCCCCTTTATAGCTTTTTGGGTAGTATACTGGATATCATTGTTAGAACATAGTTTGATTCTACAACCCTCAGTTAGAGTTTTGATGATAACAAAATACAAGATTAAATGAATTATGAGTGTTATATAAGACATAGATGCTACTTAAAATTATGTTGTGTATTTACAGGAAACTTGATGGAATCAGCATCAGAACATCAGTATCAACATCAGCATCAGAAGATTAATACATGCACTACGATGAAGTCTGATGAACAGAATCTACGCTCAACACACTCTGACTCTGATCCAGATCTTATCAATGTCATCAACACTCAGAAGCAATCAGAATAAGCTAAAAGCCAAAGAACGCTCTGATCTTAATCAAGCAGAACATTCTGAAGTGTTTACGTTACTGCATTCAAGGCAGATTAATTACCAACGGATTTATTCCAAGACAAAGATCTTCTCAAAATGGAAAGAACGTAATGAGCATTGAAATGGAATTATTGGCATCAACGTATCTATTCCAAGAAGTATTTAAACAAATCAGTGAGAAGTGAAATGGCTAATGCTCTACAGTACCTTACACGCATATACACGCCAAAAGCAATCATCATCAAGCTCGTTCTCACTTTTGCTAAAAGCTCTCAATTGATTATTCTATAGCTCTAGAAATCTAGTATCATCTAAGCTTTATTTTGTGTATTATCACAGTTGTGATATATCATTTTTTCTAGAAAACATTTAACACACATTTGTTCATTTTTTTGTAAAATAATTTCCTTGAGAAATCGGTCTGAGGTTTAGACTCAAGAAGGCTTTAGCAGTTGTTAAAGCAGATTTGTATTCAGTTGAATATAATGGATTAAGACCTCGTTGGAGAGAGACGAAATCACCTTGACGGGTGGACTGGAGTAGTTTGAGATCAAACGAACCAGGATAAAAATAACGTGTTGTCTGCATTTGATTTCAAGTTTCAACAATTCAACCCCCCTTCTTGTGTTTTTCACATCTTCAATTGGCATCAGAGCGCCTGGTTCTGAGTTCATAACACTTAACCGTGTCAGTACAAGATCCAGCGTTAGAAAAACACAATGGAAGGACCACATCAAAACATCGGCAATGACAACAATGAAGAAAGAGACAGATTCAGTGGAAAACCTCCAGTCTTTGATGGAGAGAACTTTGATTACTGGAAAAACAGAATTGAAAGATTCTTTCTAGCCCATGATGCTGATCTATGGGATATGGTGACAGATGGATACACGCACCCAGTGAATGCAAGTGGTCAGAAGATTGACAGGAAAGCAATGTCTGATCAACAAAAGCGCGATTTCAAAAACCATCACAAGGCCAGAACTATTCTTCTCAATGCTATCTCTTACTCTGAATATGAAAAGATTTCAAACAGAGACACTGCCAAGAACATGTTTGACTCTCTTCGAATGACGCATGAAGGAAACCTTCAAGTGAAAGAAACTAAAGCTCTTGCACTCATTCAGAAGTATGAGGCATTCAAGATGGAAGAAAGTGAATCTATTGAAACAATGTTCTCAAGATTTCAGATTCTTGTTGCTGGTCTCAAAGTTCTGGACAAAGGGTATTCTACTGCTGATCATGTAAAGAAGATCATCAGAAGCTTGCCAAAACAGTGGAGGCCAATGGTCACAGCGCTGAAGCTAGCTAATGATCTCAACAAAATCTCTCTGGAGGAACTTGTCAGCTCCCTCAGAAGTCACGAGATAGAGCTAGAAGCTGATGAACCTCAAAAGCAAGGTAAGCCTTTAGCTTTAAAATCTAACAGAAAATATGACTCCAAGGTTTTGCAGGTTGTTGAAGAAACTTCTGATGGGTCCTCATCAGAAGAAGATGAATTGTCTCTCCTCTCCAGAAGGGTGAACCAACTGTGGAAGCAGAGGAAAAGAAAGTTCAGGAATCCCAGAAGATCTGAGAACCAGAACGAATCCTCCTCTAGATACAGAAGATCAGAATCCTCCTCTGGACACAGAAGATCTGAAGGCTCTTCAAGAAGCAGAAAGCCAAACAACAAAGACATCATCTGTTATGAGTGTAATGAGCAAGGACACTACAAGAGTGAATGCCCAAAGCTTTAGAAGGAAAAGCCCAGAAGAAAGTTTGGCAAGGAAAAGAAGAAAAGTCTCATGGCTACATGGGATGACTCTGACACATCTGAAGCTGAATCAGAATCAGATGATGAGAGAGCAAACATAGCTCTCATGGCGAACATAGCAGAAGACAGTGAAGCTTCTGAATCAGACTCTGAATCAGACACAAAAGAGGTATTTCCTGACTTTGCTATTAATTTTACTAAGGCTGAGCTAGCTGAAAGCATCAATGAGATTCTGGAACGATATCAGCGAATCAGAGTCAAATTCAGAAACCTGAAAAGGGATCTTGCTTCTGACTCTGATAAAACTGAGAGTCTCAAATTGGAGAATTCTGAGTTGAAAAATAAACTTTCAAAATTAGAAAATCTATTACTAAACTCTCAGAAGGAAACAATTCCTGAAACTCCCAGTAGTGCTGATGAGATCATCAAGGAGTATGATCACAGCTTTCAGAAGTTTCTAGCTAAAAGCATAGATAGAAGCAAGATGGCTTCAATGATTTATGGAGTTAGCAGAAACGGCAGAAAGGGAATAGGATACCAAGGTAAGGTACCTACACCAAAGAATGCCATGGATTTAGTTATTAAACGAACTCCTCTTAATTCACTTTGTATATGGGCACACACACGACATTAAATATACCAGTTGTAACTATTCTGTCAAACCAAAATTCAACCAGAGTTTTGGTAAAACTAACAAATCAGGACCCAAGAAAATATGGGTACCTAAGGATAAAATAATACATGTTGCAGATCTCTTTAGCAGCAAAGCAGAAACACCAGTCATGGTACCTGGACTCTGGCTGCTCGCGACACATGACGGGAAGAAGGCATATGTTCCAAAGCCTGGAACTTAAGCCTGGAGGCCACGTAGGCTTTGGAGGCAATCAGAGGGGAAAGATCATTGGCTCTGGAACAGTAGGTAACAGAAATCTTCCTTCTATAAGTAATGTTTTATTAGTAGATGGATTAATGCATAACCTGTTATCCATAAGTCAATTAAGTGATAACGGTTATGATATAATCTTTAATCAAAATTCATGTAAAGTTTTTAGTCAGAAAGATGGGACTATCCTGTTTAATGGAAAGAGGAGAAACAACATTTACAAAATCAAACTTTCTGAACTGAAAAGTCAGAATGTAAAGTGTCTTCTGTCTGTTAACAACGAGCAGTGGATCTGGCACAGAAGATTGGGGCATGTTAGTATGAGAAGAATATCTCAAATTAACAAACTCAATCTGGTCAGAGGACTTCCTAACCTGAAGTTCAATTCAGATGCTCTGTGTGAAGCATGTCAGAAAGGAAAATTTGCTAAACCTGCTTTCAAATCTAAAAACACTGTTTCTACCTCTAAGCCATTAGAACTTCTGCACATTGAGTTATTTGGACCAGTTAAAACTGCTTCAGTCAGTGGAAAGAAGTATGGGTTAGTAATCGTAGATGACTATAGCAGATGGACATGGGTAAAGTTCTTAAGACACAAGGACGAGTCACACTCTGTGTTTGTCACCTTCTGTAACCAAGTTCAGAATGAAAAGGATCTTAGAATCGTCAAAGTCAGAAGTGATCATGGTGGAGAGTTTGAAAACAAAGATTTTGAATCATTTTTTAATGACAAAGGCATTCTGCATGATTTCTCTTGTCCTAGAACTCCCCAGCAAAATGGAGTTGTAGAACGAAAGAACAGAACATTGCAAGAAATGGCCAGAACCATGATCAACGAGACTAACATTTCTAAGATCTTCTAGGCAGAGGCAATAAACACAGCGTGCTACATTCAGAATAGAATCTCCATAAGACCTATTCTGGAAAAGACTCCATATGAATTGTGGAAGAACAGAAAGCCCAACATTTCATATTTTCATCCATTTGGATGTACTTGTTTTATTTTGAATACAAAAAATTATTTGAACAAGTTTGACTCTAAAGCACATAAGTGTATTATGTTAGGATACTCTGAACGCTCAAGAGGGTACAGAGTATACAATACAGAAACACAGATTATGGAAGAATCAATCAGTGTTCGTTTTGATGACAAGCTTGACTCTCAAAAGTCAAAGCAGAATGAATTACATGCAGGTATGGAAGTTGAATTCAAAGGTACTGAAGACAAGTCATCAGAAGCTCTTAACCGAGACACTCCCTCAACATCAGAAAGAGGCACTGTAAGCAATCCAACATCTTCTGTTGATCAACCTCAGAAAAGACCATCCAGAAGCAGCATGGATCATCCAGAAGAAACAATCTTAGGAAGAAAGGAAGATCCAATAAGAACAAGAGCCAGTTTCAGAAACTCTGAAGAATCCCTCATGAGACTTGTCTCTCTGATTGAACCATCCTCAATTGATGAAGCACTTCTGGACAATGACTGGATTCTAGCAATGCAAGAGGAGTTGAATCAATTCACCAGGAATGACATATGGGATCTAGTTCCTAAACCAAAAGGATTCAACGTCATTGGAACAAAATGGGTGTTCAGAAACAAGCTGAATGAAAAATGTGAAGTTGTCAGAAACAAGGCACGACTGGTAGCACAAGGTTATAGTCAGCAAGAGGGGATAGACTATACAGAAACCTTTGCTCCAGTCGCCAGGTTAGAATCTATTAGACTTTTAATTTCTTTTGCTGTTAATAAAGGCATCACTCTGTATCAGATGGATGTCAAAAGTGCATTCTTAAATGGCTATATAGAAGAAGAGGTATATGTGCACCAACCCCCTGGTTTTGAAAGCTCAAAAAATCCAGAATATGTTTTCAAACTAAAGAAGTCACTGTATGGTCTAAAACAAGCTCCCAGAGCTTGGTATGAAAGACTAAGTAACTTCCTGTTAGAAAAGGAATTCACCAGAGGGAAGGTGGACACAACCTTATTCTGTAAAACAGTTAAGAATGACATTTTAGTCTGTCAGATTTATGTTGATGATATAATATTTGGATCTACTAAACCTTCTCTGGGAAGAGAATTTGCTAAGTGTATGCAGGCAGAATTTGAGATGAGCTTGATGGGGGAACTGTAATTCTTTCTGGGCATCCAGATCAATCAAACCCCAGAAGGAACTTACATTCATCAGAGCAAATATGTCAGAGAACTTCTGAAGAAATTTGATCTCTCAGAATGTAAGCCATCAAAGATTCTAATGCATCCCACGTGCATTCTGGAAAGAGAAGAGGTAAGCAAAAAGGTAGAACAGAAGGTCTACAGAGGTATTATTGGTTCTCTTCTTTATCTGACAGCCTCAAGGCCTGATATTTTATTCAATGTATGCATTTGTGCAAGATTCCAATCAGATCCTAGAGAATCTCACTTAACAGCTGTTAAGCGAATTTTCAAGTATCTGAAAGGTACTACTAATCTGGGTTTGTTTTATAGAAAATCTGGTGATTACAGCTTAGTAGGTTACTGTGATGCTGACTTTGCTGGAGACAAAGTTGAACGTAAAAGCACTTCTGGAAGCTGCCAGTTTCTGGGAGAAAAATCTGATCTCATGGTCCAGCAAAAGACAATCCACAATTGCTCTATCAACAACAGAAGTTGAATACATAGTAGCAGCTGGATGCAGCACACAAATGCTCTGGATGAAAAGTTAACTTGAGGACATCCAGATTTATGAGAGTAACATTCCTATACTCTGTGATAATACTTCTGCTATTTGCTTAAGTAAAAATCCAATTTTGCATTCTAGGGCTAAGCATATAGAAATAAAACATCATTTTATTAGGGACTATATTCAGAAAGGCATTTTAAACTTAAAATTTATTGATACAGACCATCAATGGGTTGATATCTTCATAAAACCAATTTCTGAAGATAGGTTCAACTTCATTCTGAAACATCTCAGCATGAAGCTCTGTCCAGAATAAAACTGTTTTAATTTTATATATTAACCTTCAGAATCATGTTTATTACTCTGTGAACTTCTGATCAATCCTCTTTCAGATTTTTAGAAATACAGATTGTATCAGATTTATCCATGAAGCTCTGAGCTCTTCAACTTAAGGATAGAAGTGATGTTCACTCACAGCAAACAAGTGTCATCCAGTCATCAGCTGGTTCCTGAGGCTGAACACGCGTTCACGCTTCTGAAAAGGCAAAACGCTGATTGGTTGCATTGAGACACATGTCACTGGTAACCGTTTAAGTATCTTCCTGAAATCCCCTAAAATCAGCAATCAATTAATGCTATTAATCATGATTTATTTCTCTCTCTTAAGCGTTTATGTTTTCAAAAACTTTTTCAAAATCTATTTAAACACCATTTACACTATTCACAATGTTTACCCTTACTTTCGTTTTCAATCAATTTTTCTGATATCTGTGTTTGTGTTTTTACTGCTCAAGAAAACCCTCTCAATTGTTTCTCTCAAAACCTCGTGTGAACAATGGCATCTTCCAGCAATATCTCTTCAGGTTCCCAGAAAGATGCATCAGCTTAGAAATATGAGGTTCCTCTCAGAACACTACTCACCCCAGTCAAGAACCTGGAAGTTCTGTCAGAGATTATAGTGGATTTCAATAGTTTGAAGGAAAATGGTTTTGATTTATCAGAAGAGATTCAAGCTCAAGGATGGGAGAAATATTTTGACAGGTTGGTGGGTCCAACTTTTCCTATCTTGGTTAAGGAATTTTGGATTCACGCCTCTTCCTCAAATCACCAAGTCACTTCCTACATCAAGGAGAAGAAAATTGTGATTATTGAAGATTTGATTGCTCGTCTGATTGGCTACAATGGTGGTGGCATTCGCTGTATAGACATGGCTGAAAGATGATCAGATGTTGCTGTTATAGCAAGGGAAATTTTCACGCTGGGGCTTCCCTCCAGTAAGATAAGGGATCGGAGAGATAAGCACGGAATTTGGAAAAAGATTATTCTGGGTTGTTTCAATCACATGAATCCTACAAGCTCTCCTGATTACATAAACATAGATCAACAGTTTCTGATCTATTTTATTAATCAGAAGGTAAAGATTAATCTAGCTCATCTTCTGTTCAACCATCTGAGGACAAGCGTCAAGGAAACCAGAGAAGATGAACGCACTAAAATGGACTGGATACCCTTGGGCAGATTGATATCAGATATTCTGACTGAGAATGGGCTGATTGAGCACTTGACAGAGGCACAAGAGATCAGCACCCTAGAACCATCTGTTGGCAAGCACCTGAATGCCAATAATCTAAAGAAGATGAAGCTGATAGAGAACATTAAGAAGGAGCCCAACGTTACTCCTTTTGCTGAAATCTCCAGCAGAAGAATTCCTCTGGACGACTTCCCTATGTTCTCAGAGATTGACTCCAAGCCTCAAATAGTTTTGAGATACTTGGATGCGTGCAAAGCTGATGGTACAACACCCAATCTAAACATTCAAGATCTTCAGCAGAAGGCACCAGAGGTTGCTCTGAAGAAGACTAAGAAGAGAAAAGCTGCTCCAGAAGGATCATCACAACAAAATTCAAAGAAAAGAGGTAATCCTGTTTCTGTATCTGTTTTAGATTCAACTGATGGTTCCACATCCATTCCTACTCCAACTCCAATTCCATCTGATATTTCAACACCCCAAACCTTTGAAGATTTTGAAGACTTTGACCCTTCTGAGTCATTAACCCTCAGAAGATCCCGCTCCAAACCACAAAATCCAAACACTACAACCATTCCAGAACCAGAACTTGCACAAGTTCTGTCTGACATAGACCAACATTCTTCCGCTCCTGAAACAAACAATCCAAATACACAACCAGAAATTCCCATTTCTCCACAACCTGACATTCCACTTTCACCCATTCGAGAAACTCCCCTCACTCCAATACCAGAACCAGAAATTCCACAACCTTCCTCTCCCCAACCAGAAAATAATCCACCATCTCCTCCACATGCACAAACTCCACAACCTGAGACACAAAACTCTGAGGCTCAAACCTCTGAGTCTCCTGAACCACAACCCTTGGCCATTCAATTGCCTTGTGGTACAACTGTGAACATGTCTCAACTACCATCCTCACCAGAAACAACTCCTCCAAACACCCCATCAAGTCCAATCGTTATTTATGATTCTCCTACTCCCTCACCTAAGAAAAATACAGAAAAACACAGCAAGATAGTCATTGACTTAACAGTCCTTGAACGCCTTGCTGCAATAAACCAGAAAACTGCCATCCCCAAACCGAAACAACCAGATGTTGGTTCCAGCATGATGAACTTTAAATCAAATATGCAGAAATGGATATCTTCTTTGAAACATGCAACTCTGGAAGTTGTTGATCCTGCTGTATCAGATCATCTCTGGACTCAATTCAGAAGATGGGTATGCGCTGAAACTTTCAAGCTACAAGACCAGAGCTATGGACAGGCTCAACAGAACTTCAGCAATCTGCTGAAGGAAATGGAAGGTCCAGTTCTGAGCAAGTTGCTGAAGGAAGAAGTTATACATCTAGACAGTGAGCCTTGGTCTGAAAAGCGTCCAACATCTCAAGTTCAAGCTGCAGAAGAACAGGTTATTCAAGCTGAAGACTTGGGTCAAGCAGAAGAAGCTACAAAAAGCTCTAATAAGAAGATTGTATCTGAAGATCCTCAAACTTCCTCTGTTGATAGGCAGACTCTGGAGGATCTGAAGAGATCAGACATGCTGATGTTTGAATGGATGGACAAGTAGGATATCAAGATTAAATCTATTGCAAACATGGTAGCAAAGCAAACCGAAACCAGAGATCAAATCAAGAGCATGTTGGAAGCGCTGTTCACACAACTTCCTCCTTCTTCTTAGATTTTTCTTATGTTTTCCGTGTTTTCTTTTCATGTTTGACTGTAATATTTCTACCTGTTCTAAACTATCATTGCTTCTGCTTTAATACAAACGTGTTTTTACTATGATCATTTTAAACTCTGGTTATATATGCTTTTTGATCGCTGACAAAAAGGGGGAGAAAGAATGATATTTTTCAATAACGGTTTTCTGAGACAAAAGTCTCAAACATTCTAACATTCTTATATATTTGAAGTTCTTTGTTCTGAAAAGCTTACAGGTACAAGAATCTGAAGAACTCTGATAAAGCAAAATTCTGATGCTTAAAGAAAGGTTCAATAAAGTTCTGATACTCAAGGAATCAAAAGGAAATAATCAACTCAGGGGGAGTTTTTCTAATCTTTACTCTGATACTTTTTATTTCTTACCCTCTCAGCTCTGATAACTTATTCTCATTATCTGATTAGCTCTGATATTATTTCCTCTCTATTCTTAAACTCTGATACTTTCATCACTTTATTTTAATTGAAAAAATCTAGTTTTTGTCATCATCAAAAAGGGGGAGATTGTTAGAACATAGTTTGATTCTACAACCCTCAGTTAGAGTTTTGATGATAACAAAATACAAGATTAAATGAATTATGAGTGTTATATAAGACATAGATGCTACTTAAAATTATGTTGTGTATTTACATGAAACTTTGATGGAATCAGCACCAGAACATCAGTATCAACATCAGCATCAGAAGATCAATACATGCGCTACGCTGAAGTCTGATGAACAGAATCTGCGCTCAACATACTCTGACTCTGATCAGGATGTTATCAATGTCATCAGCACTCAGAAGCAATCAGAATAAGCTAAAAGCCAAAGAACGCTCTGATCTTAATCAAGCAGAACATTCTGAAGTGTTTACGTTACTGCATTCAAGGCAGATTAATTACCAACGACTTTATTCCAAGACAAAGATCTTCTCAAAATGGAAAGAACATAATGAGCATTGAAATGGAATTATTGGCATCAACGTATCTATTCCAAGAAGTATTTAAACAAATCAGTGAGAAGTGAAATGGCTAATGCTCTACAGTACCTTACACGCATATACACGCCAAAAGCAATCATCATCAAGCTCGTTCTCACTTTTTTCTAAAAGCTCTCAATTGATTATTCTATAGCTCTAGCAATCTAGTATCATCTAAGCTTTATTTTATGTATTATCACAGTTGTGATATATAGTTTTTTCTAGAAAACATTTAACACACATTTGTTCATTTTTCTGTAAAAGAATTTCCTTGAGAAACCGGTCTGTGGTTTAGACTAAAGAAGGCTTTAGTAGTTGTTAAAGAAGATTTATATTCAGTTGAATATAGTGGATTAAGACCTCGTTGGAGAGAGGCGAAATCACCTTGACGGGTGGTCTGGAGTAGTTTGAGATCAACCGAACCAGGATAAAAATAACGTGTTGTCTGCATTTGATTTCAAGTTTCAACAATTCAACCCCCCTTCTTGTGTTTTTCACATCTTCAATCATACTCAGTCAGGATCATTTTCCATCTAGCGATTCTTCCAGATAAAGCAGGCTTCTCGAAGATATACTTGATCGGGTCCATTTTGGAAATCAGCAAAGTGGTGTGAGTCAACATATATTGCCTTAGCCGGCGAGCAGCCCATACCAAAGCGCAACAAGTTTTCTCGAGCAGTGAGTAGCGAGTCTCACAGTCGGTAAACTTTTTGATAAGGTAATAAATGGCATGCTCTTTTCGGCCAGACTCATCATGTTGGCCCAGCACGCACCCCATTGAGTTATCCAAAATAGTCAGATACATGATTAATGGCCTTTCTTCGAGGGGTGGCATCAGAATAGAAGGTTCTAGAAAATACTCCCTGATCTTATCAAAAGCAACTTGACAATCATTGTTCCATTCAACCACCTGATCTTTCTTCAATAGTTTGAAGATTGGCTCACAGGTAGATGTCAGGTGAGAGATGAACCTTGCGATATAGTTCAAGCGTCCCAAGAATCCTCTAACCTCCTTTTCAGTACGGAGGGCAGGCATTTCTTGTATAGCCTTTACTTTAGCTGGATCGACCTCAATGCCTTTGTTGCTGACAATAAATCCCAAAAGTTTACCAGAGCTAACCCCAAAAGTGCACTTGCTCGAGTTCAGTCTGAGCTTATACTCCTTCAACCTGGCAAACAACTTTTGCAAATGATCAAGGTGTTCTTCTTTTGTCTGTGATCTAGCTATCATTTCGTCTACGTAAACTTTGATCTCATGATGTATCATATCATGAAACAAAGCTACCATGGCGCGTTGATAGGTTTCCCCTGCATTCTTCAGTCCGAATGGCATCACTTTGTAGCAGAAGGTACCCCATTGCGTGACAAAAGTAGTTTTCTCCATGTCCTCGGGGGCCATTTTGATCTGGTTGTATCCCGAGAATCCATCCATGAAGGAAAAAACCTTGTGTTGAGTTGTGTTGTCAACCAATATGTCGATATGTGGCAGCGGAAAATCATCCTTGGGGCTAGCCCTGTTCAAATCCTGATAGTCTACACACATTCTGACTTTGCCGTCCTTTTTAGGCACGGGTACAATGTTAGCAACCCATTGTGGATAGGAAGTAACAGCCAGAAAGCCAGCGTTGAATTGCTTCATTATCTCAGCCTTAATCTTTTTAGACATGTTAGGCCTCATTCGGCGGACCTTTTTCTTGATCGGTGGACAGTCTTCTCTTGTAGGGAGACGGTGAACCACGATATCTGTGTCTAACCCTGGCATGTCTTCATAAGACCAGGCGAAGATTTCAACATATTCGTTCAACAACTGCACTAAGCGCTCTTTGACACTCGGTTCCAGGTTGGCACCCCCTTTTACTTCCTTCCTGTCTTCCTCTGTCCCCAAGTTGATGGTTTCTAGCAACTCTTCATGAGGCAAAATGACCCTCTCTTCTTGTTGTAGAAGTCTGGATAACTCTCCCGACACTTCACAATCTTCGTCAACTTCGTACTCAACATGATTGACCAAATCTTCAGAGTTATCGAAGGCTAAAGCAGAATAGCCACCCATGGAATCCGGAGTGGATGGGTACCTGCATTTGTGAGTGTAGGTGTGTGTAAGGGATAGCCATTCTTAAACAAACAAAAATGCAAAAGGAAAGAAAATGAACACAGCAGTTTATAGATGAAAAACGTCCAATGATTCATTAAAACATGGCATATGATAATGAAGAAGATCATGCCGTTACAAATGGACCTACATGCCCCGGGCAAGGCATGAGGTGAAAATAGTGTGCAAATTGTTTAGTTATTACAGACCATAAATGGGAAATTGTTCAAAGATAAAATTACTGGTTGATAAAGGTGATGGGAATAAAATCCTTTGCTTCCCAGTTGCTTAAACCCCCTTCGACGGTCGGAAAGATCCAATCTTCAAAGTGGCTCTCTTCATCTTCATCTTCATCTTCTACAACATTGATTCTACGATGAGAGATCTTGACGGGTGGTGCTCCAGCCTTGGAGCGACGCATAGCCTTTTGTCCTGCAGCAGTAAACCCTAAACCAAACTTGTCCGTCTTATGGGGAAAATTAGGCAATTGCCCCCATACTGTACTCTTCCCTTCTTTAACCACAACCT
This sequence comes from Vicia faba, assembly GCA_948472305.1. Classification (NCBI taxonomy): domain Eukaryota; kingdom Viridiplantae; phylum Streptophyta; class Magnoliopsida; order Fabales; family Fabaceae; genus Vicia; species Vicia faba. Next base: position 1,129,293,175 of record OX451737.1, read on the forward strand.
CTGCATCCTTGAGAGATGCCATCCTAGATACATGCTTGGGAACGACAGGCACCTCAACCATTGTCTTCGCAACTGCTACCTTAGGAGAAACTTCCTCAAAATGTTGGAAAGGCGTTTCGATGAACTCGCCATCCAACTCCACATAGAAGAAGGAATTAAGATGACTTATCATGTACTCCTCCTCGCCGTGCACTGTTATAATCTTACCCTTAACAGGACATTTCAGCATCTGGTGCAAAGAGGAGGTAACTGCCCCAGCGTAATAGATCCAAGGTCTTCCTAACAAACAAGAATATGACAGACGGATGTCCATCACGTAAAAGGTGGAGTTGAAAACTTCTGTGCCTACTTTGATAGGAATATCAACCTCTCCATGAACCATTATTTTGGACCCATCAAAGGCCCTAACAACGATGTTACTAGGTTTGAGGGTCAATCCTTCGCAGTCCAAACGGTCTAAGGCTTTCTTCGGCAGCACATTCAAGGAAGAACCAGTATCAACTAAGACATGGGCGAGGGTGGTTCCCCGACATTCAACTGAGACATGTAGCACGTCGTTGTGTTTCCTTCCTTTGGGGGTCAACTCAGCATCGAAAAAGCCCAAGCCATTATCAGCAGTAAGACTGGCCACACACTCTTGAAACTAGTCAGCCGAAGTCTCTTGGGGTACGTGTGCCTCCTTCAAGAATTTGATCAGGGCCTTTGCATGGGCCTCAGAACAGAGCATAAGAGCCAACATTGAAATTTTAGAAGGGGTCTGCCCTAGCTGTTCCACAACGTCGTAGTCACTTTTTCTGATTATTTTCAAGATTTCATCCATTTCTTTCTGAGTGGTTTCGGGGATAACCACAACATGAGCCTTCATCCTAACAGGCACTTCTAGTATCCCCTTACCCTTGTAGTATCAACAGATGGTCTTACCTCAGGAGTATCCAATTCTTCAATCACCGGGCCTTGCACAGATGGTCCAACAGGTACAGAAGCTTTCAAGGGTCCGAAAACTGCTCGAGGGGGAGCAATCTCTGGAGAAAAGATCTGGCCGCTGCGGGTTATCTTGCTTGTACTCGCAATGTTCCCTATATCAGGGTTTTCTTCTTCAGAAATCTCTTGGACTGTTTCGATTTGTTTGATACCATGGTAGAATATTTCTCCCCCATAGTTCCATAGTATTGTTTTGCTGGATTGCTACGGGACAGGTCCCGACATGGTGATCTTTAATGGTACACATTCAAAGTTGGGTGTAATCCTGAAAGGCCTTTTGCAAGCCTTGGGAGGATTGTCGGAAATGGTTATGATTGCAATATCGTTGGTTGAAGTAGCAAAAGTAACAGGAGTAACAAGATTGAAGGTATTAACAGGGGTTTTCTGGAAAAGTATCTCTTGAGTATCCATCAGGCGTTGGACACCTGATTTCAACATTGGGAAATCAGCTCGTATGTTCAAACAAAAATAACAGCCCTTCCCGTAGCCTGGGAATATCCCAGATCTCATCAACTTCTCTTTAATCACTAACAATGGAGTCAACATTTCGACAACATCAGTAACATAGAGGTCTTCTATAACGGCATGAACATTTTGGCCGTGCTTGGGCATCGGAGCAGATATAACATTGGGCTTCTCAGGAGCATCAAATTCTACTTCTTTGGCATCAATCAGATCCTGGATTTTGTTCTTAAGCGCCCAACAATTATTGGTATCGTGCCCAACACTGTCAGAATGATAAGCACATTTGGCATTGGAGTGGTAGTATGGAAAGGCGGTGTTAGGGTTCTTTGGCGCTTCCTTCAAACTAGTAAGATTCAGCTTCAACAAATGAGGGAGTACCTGAGCGGGCGTCATGTTGATTCGGGTGAACTGCCGTTGTGGCCTTTCTACCCGTTGTTGGTTAGGTCTCGACTGATTGTTACGAGGTTGATCATTTGAAGATTTTTGAATCATCACGGCCCCTACAGTCGGTCAGCGCTCGGTTCTTCCCTGACCCTTCTAAGAATACACAACAGATGCTTCCTTCTTGGCTGGGAAGGGTTTCTTAACAGCTGCGGATGCAGAAGCATCCTTCTGACCCTTTCGCCGGTCAAAATTAGTTCAGTAAATCCCACGGAAGAACTCCCGATTAGATGGTTGAAGAATGGGCCAGACAGGGTCCCCAGAAACATGTCAACTAACTCCCTATCTGACAACGGTGGCTGCACCCTTCCATCCAGATCACGCCACTTCTGGGCGTACTCTTTAAACCCTTCATTGGAATCCATCCCCATACTTTGTAACTGAGTACGAGTGGGCGCCAAATCAGCATTGTATTTATATTGATGATAAAAAGTGGCAGCTAAGTCTTCCCAATTGTGAACCTCTGGTCTCTCGAGTTTATAGAACCAATCTAGTTGCGTGCCAGACAAACTGTCTTGGAAAAAGTGTACCCAGAGGTCTTTATCAGATGAGTGGGGTTGGATCTTTCTGACTTATGACCTCAGGTGCATCTTTGGGCAAGACATTTCGTCGTACTTAGCAAATATTGGCACCTTGAACTTCGGAGGGATAACAATCCCAACTACCAGCCCTAGTTCTTCAAAGTCCAAACCAGGGACCCTCTGCAACTCCATAGCTACCAGTCTATCTTCAAGATTCTTATATTTATCATCCGCTGGAGGGTACTGTTGTTCGGAGTAGTCTTCGTCTTCTTCCTTTTCCTTCTCTTCAACCTCAGATTAAGAAGGTACAACAGCCCCTTTCCCTTTACCGGCCCCTTCGTCAGACGTTGAGGGGAACTCAAGAACCTTCATGGCATTGCTCTCAAACCTTCTTCCAAAAGTGGCAACCCCAGGTCTCTTTTTATTTTTCTCTTTATTCTTCTCCAACAAAGCTTTGAGGTCCTCTTGACCCTTTGCCAAGGTCATGAGGAGTTGCTGGAATTGTGAATTTTGAGCCTGCAGATCCTTTACCGTCTGCTCCAAATCCATCTTGCTGAAATAAACAGCAGAAAGATAAGGAAACCTGGTGTGAAGACCTGTTTATGCATATGATGAATGTGAAGGGGTGAAAAACACAAGAAGGGGGGGTTGAATTGTAAAACTGGAATCTTAAAGCAATTGACAAGATATTTTTATCCTGGTTCGTTTGATCTCAAACTACTCCAGTCCACCCGTCAAGGTGATTTCGCCTCTATCCAACGAGGTCTTAATTCACTATATTCAACTGAATACAAATCTGCTTTAACAACTGCTAAAGCCTTCTTGATTCAAACCACAATCCGGTTTGTCAAGGCAACACTTTCTTACAAAGGTATAAAACAAATGTGTGTGAATGTTTTCTACAAAACTTTATCACAACTGTGATGTATACACAAATTAAGCTTAGAAACTTAGATTGCTAAACACTAATGGAGTATCAGAGTTTGTTGGTTTAGCAAAACTGGTAGATGAAGATTATTGTTCAGCTTTGTGCGTGTAGAGAATTTGGAAGCATTAGCCATTATAATCTTCGAAGCCTTGTTTATATAGCACTTGAGAAGATGAACGTTGAATGCAATATTCTTGATTCAATGCTAATAACAAGCTTTCCTTTTTGAGCAGATCTTGTCTAGAATGATGCCGTTGGAATTAATTAGCGTTCAATGCACAGTACCGTTGCTTCTTCAATGCACGTTCTGGCTTGGCTCATTCTGATTCTGCTTCGCTGCTGATGAACTATTTGATTCTGTATCAGAGTGTTTACGTGCAGTTCTGTTCATCAAGCTTCAGCATGTACGTGAGTTGATCATCTGATCTTGATGTTCTGATTCAGCAACTTCTGATGCTGGTGTATCAAAACAAATTCTGATGCTGAAGAAGTGATCTTGCTTATTTCAATCAGCTTATCTGCAAGTCAGAGCATAGTAATTTTAGGCAGCATATAGTTCAAACATGAAACATATAAATACTATATCTTTTCACTTTGTTATCATCAAAACTTAAATATAGGGTACTAGATTCAAACATTGTTCTAACAATCTCCCCCTTTTTGATGATGACAAAAACTAGATATTTTAAATAAAAAATAACGTGAAGAGGTATCTAGGAAATGTTTCAGAGTTAAGAAGTAAAGAGAAATTAGAGTTTAAGAGATACTCCCCCTGAGTTTGTTACTTCCCTTTGATATGCGTGTTCTTCAGGATCAGATCTTTTTCTATCTTTGAGCATCAGATTATAGGTCTTTGACTTATCAGAGAGCAGAGCTTCAGAGCTTTTCCTGTCAGAGCTTTGCTTCGGATCAGAGTGTTAGGTCGATCAGAACTTCATATTTGATCAGAGCAACATGAGCTTCTACATTTTGATCAGAGCTTCTAGCTTCTAGTCTTCATAGTGTTCAGGAGCTTCCTTGTGCCTGTAGACTTAAAAACAAAACAGAAAAACATTTCAAGTAATAGAGTTAGAATGTTTGAGAATTTCTATCTAGTTAGCCGTTATTGATTTTAAATATCATTCTTGTTCTCCCCCTTTTTGTCAGCAATCAAAAAGTGTTGGTGATGTGCTAAAACAATTTAGATCAGAAAAACAAATTATATTAAAATAGTTCATAATCAGAGCAAAATAGCATTACAAAACATAGGCAAAACAGTACATCAGAAAGTGAAGAAAACATAGAGAATGTCATGCATGAAAAAAAAATTTTAAGGTTGTGGGGGCATGCGTGAGAACAGGCTTTCCAGCATTGCTTGAATCTTTTCAGAAGTTTCATTCTGCTTCTGAACCATGGTGACAACAGTGTCAATTTTGCTGTCCTGTACATCCATTCTTGCTTTCATCTTCTGATCATTCTCTTCCATCCGCTGCTGTAGACGCAAGTCATTCAGCCTTAGTTCTTCCAGAGCCTGCCTGTCCAAGGCAGGTTGAGAACTTTCAGAAGGAGGAAGCTTCTCAGAACTTTCAGCTACATCTTCTGCTGGATTTTCTTCAGCCTGAATGGTCTTGTCCTCTGATTGTTGCACCTGTGCAGCTTGCTCTTTCTCAGACCAAGATTCACTGTCCAGAGGGAGTACAACTTCTTGAGGCAGCTGACTCTCAACTTCCTTCAGCAGCTTGCTAAAGTTCTGTTGAGCCTGCTCGTAGTTGACGTCCTGCAGCTTGAGGGCTTCAGCACGTACCCATAGTCTGAACTGTGACCAGAGCTGATCAGAAGCAGCTGGGTCGATCATCCCCGGACAGACTTGCTTCAAAGAAGCAATCCATTGCAGCATACCTGTTTCAAAATTCAAAATACCAGAGCCAACATCTGGTTGCTTTGGTTTGGGTATGGCAATTTTGTGTCTTAGGTCAGCAAGACGTTCAAGACTTGTGAAGTCAATGAAAGTTCTGCTGGGGTTTTCAGCGGTTTTCTGAGAGGTTGTTTGTTTTGGAGGAGGGTTATCAGAATCAGAGTCAGATATTACTATTGGAGTGGTTGGAGTTTTTGGAGGTGTTGATTCCTCTGAAGATGGCAACTGGGGCCTGACAATAGTGGTTCCACATGGCAACTGGATTGCCAGCGGTGAAGGTTGAGGTGAGTGGGGGTCAGAATGATGAGGAGAGGGGGTTTCATAGCGGTGAAACTCTGTTTGTGGTGAAGGTGGATTATTTTCTGGTTGAGGAGGTGGAATCTCTGATTGCTCAGGGATCAGAGGTTCTTCTGTGAGTGGTTGTTGTGATTCTGGTTCTGGTTGTTGTTGTATTTCTGGTTCAGGTTGTGGAGGAGGAATATTTGGTGGTTCAGAATTTGGTTGAGCAGAAGCATGTTCACGCTCAATATCAGCTAGCACTCTATCAAGTGCTGGTGTTGTTGAAACAGTTGGTTGTTTGGGAATCTTAATTCTGGTTCTTCTGAGAAGTAAGGCCTCAGAAGGGTCTTCTGGTATGGTTTCATCAATGGTAGGGATTGGGATTGATATTCTGTGAGAGGTTTTAGGAGGGGCAGCAGATGTTGGAATAGTAGATGAAATTGAAATAGGGGCAGCAGATGAATTACCTCTTTTCTTTGGAGTCTGATGAGATGATCCTTCTGCTTTCCTCTTCTTTGTCTTCTTCTGAGTCACTTCAGGTTGGGGTTGACTCAGATCTTTGATCTTCAGCTTTGAACCTGTATCTTCTTCCTTGTATGAATCTGGATACTTGAGAAACATATCCGGTTGGGATTCCATTTCAGAAAATTTTGGGAAATCATTCAGAGGCACTCTTCTGCTGGAGATGTCAGCAGTTGAAGTAGCTCTGGGTTCCTTCCTAATATTTTCTATCAGCTTCATCTTTTTCAGGTTCTTAGCGTTCAGCGGTTTTCCAACAGTTGGTTCAAGTGTGCTCAGCACTTGAGCTTCGCTCAGATAATCTATCAGCTTATTCTCTGTCAGAATATCTGATATGAGCCTTCCAAACGGTATCCAGTCCCTTTTGGTCCTTTCTTCTTCTCTTGTTTCTTTGACACTGGTCTTGAGATGGTTGAACAAAAAGTGTGCTAGATTGATCTTCACCCTCTGATCAATAAAGTAGATCAGAAATTGCTGATCCACGTTTATATAATCAGGAGAACTTGTTGGTTTCCTGTGATTGAAGCATCCAAGAACAATCTTGGCCCATACTCTGCAGTGATCCTTCAGATCCTTAATTTTGCTGCTGGGAAAACCAAGAGTGAAAATGCTGTTGGCTACCACACCTATAACAGGGCATCTGTCAGCCATGTCCACACAACGGACTCCACCACCACTTTGACCAATTAACCTAGCAATGAGGTCTTCAGAAATTACTATCTTCTTTCCCATGACAGAAGAGATGACTAGATGTTTATGAATCTTGGCGTGAATCCAAAATTCCTTGACAAGCTCTGGGAATGTTGGTCCAACCAACCTATCGAAATACCTCTCCCACTTTTGAGCCCTAATCTCTTCAGTTAGGTCAAATCCATTTTCCTTCAAACTTTCAAAGTCGATGATTAACTCAGAGAGAACTTCAAGATTCTTTACCGGTGTGAGAAGAGTTCTGATAGGCACCTGATATTGTTCAGAGGTTTCTTTCTTCTGATTTCCTGCAGAAATGCTGGAGGATGCCATTGTTCTCACTAAAAAAAGCTTGAGAATGATTTGAGAAAAAAAAAAGGTTTGAAGGAGATAAACTCAGAAATATGCAGAGAATACTTGAATGATTATGAGAAAGCGTAAAGAATAAGAATGAGGAATTAGTGTGCTTAAATAGAGTTTTTCAAAAATTATTTTGAAAAATTAAACGTTTTTAAGAGAGAGAAAAAAATAATGATTGCCATTAACAAGCGTGATTACTTTTCATTAAATGCTTGCTGATTTTGGGGGATTTGAGAAAGATACTTAAAAACGGTTACCAGACATGTGTCTCAATGCACCCAATCAGCGCTTTCCTTTCTCAGAAGCGTGCACGCGTTCTGCTTCAGGGATTTGCTGATGATTGGATGACACTTGTTTGATGTAGTGATCATCACGTCTGTATTTGAGATTAGACTCTCAGATCTTTAGACTTGCATCTGATACAATCTGCATGTTCTATCTTTCTGAAAGAAGATTGATCAGAAGTTCATAGTAATATAATTACATTCTGAAGATAAATACATGGAATTAAAACATTTTCATTCTGGGCATACTTTCATGCTGAGATGTTTCAGAATGAAATTAAACCTATCTTCTGAAAGGGGTTTAGTAAAGATATCAGCCCATTGATTGTCTGTATCTATAAATTTCAAGTTTAAAATGCCTTTCTGAATATAGTCCCTAATGAAATGATGCTTTATTTCTATATGCTTAGCTCTAGAATGTAAAATAGGATTCTTACTTAAGCAAATAGCAGAAGTATTATCACAAAGAATAGGAATGTTACTCTCAAAAATCTGGAAGTCTTCAAGCTGACTTTTCATCCAGAGCATTTGTGTGCTACATCCTGCTGCTGCTATGTACTCAGCTTCTGCTGTTGACAAAGCAATTGTTGATTGCCTTTTGCTGGACCACGAGATCAGATTTTCTCCCAGAAACTGGCATCTTCCAGAAGTACTTTTACGTTCCACTCTGTCTCCAGCAAAATCAGCATCACAGTAGCCTACTAAGCTGTAATCACTAGATTTTCTATAAAACAAACCCAGATTAGTAGTACCTTTCAGATACTTGAAAATTCGCTTAACAGCTGTTAAGTGAGATTCTCTAGGATCTGATTGGAATCTAGCACAAATACATACGCTGAATAATATATCAGGTCTTGAAGCTGTCAGATAAAGGAGAGAACCAATCATACCTCTGTAGACTTTCTGTTCTACACTTTTGCTTACCTCTTCTCTTTCCAGAATGCACGTGGGATGCATTGGAATCTTTGATGGCTTACATTCTGAGAGGTCAAATTTCTTCAGAAGATCTCTGATGTATTTGCTCTGATGAATGTAAGTTCCCTCTGGAGTTTGATTGATCTGAATTCCTAGAAAGAATTTCAATTCCCCCATGAGGCTCATCTCAAATTCTGCCTGCATACACTTAGCAAATTTTCTTCCAAGAGAAGGATTAGTAGAACCAAAAATAATATCATCAACATAAATTTGACAGACTAAAATGTCACTCTTAACTGTTTTACAGAATAGAGTAGTGTCCACTTTCCCTCTGGTGAATTCATTTTCAAGCAGAAAGTTACTTAGCCTTTCATACCAAGCTCTGGGAGCTTGTTTCAGACCATACAGTGACTTTTTCAGTTTGAAAACATGTTCTGGATGTTTTGTATTTTCAAAACCTGGGGGTTGGTGAACATAAACTTCTTCTTCTATATAACCATTTAAGAATGCACTTTTGACATCCATCTGATACAGAGTGATGCCTCTATTAACAGCAAATGAAATTAAAAGTCTGATAGATTCTAACCTGGCGACTGGGGCAAAGGTTTCTGTATAGTCTATCCCCTCTTGCTGACTATAACCTTGTGCAACCATTCGTGCCTTGTTTCTGATGACTTCACCTTGTTCATTAAGCTTGTTTCTGAACACCCATCTTGTTCCAATGACGTTGAATCCTTTTGGTCTGGGAACGAGATCCCATACGTCGTTTCTGGTGAATTGATTCAGCTCTTCTTGCATTGCCAGAATCCAGTCGTTGTCCAGAAGTGCTTCATCAATAGAAGAAGGTTCAATCAGAGACACAAGTCCCATAAGAGTTTCTTCAGAGTTTCTGAAGCTTGCTCTTGTTCTGATTGGATCTTCCTTTCTTCCTAGAATAGTTTCTTCTGGGTGATCCAAACTGCTTCTGGGTAATCTCTTCTGAGGTTGATCAGCAACAGTTGTAGGATTTCTAGCATTGCTCCTTTCAGACGTTGAAGGAATGTCTGTGTTGAGAGCTTCTGATGACTTGTCTTCAGAACCTGCAAATTCAATTTCTATACCTGCAAGATTTTCATTCTGCTTTGACTTTTCAGAGTCAAGCTTGTCATCAAAACGAACACTGATTGATTCTTCCACAATCTGTGTTTCTGTATTGTATACTCTGTACCCTCTTGAGCGTTCAGAGTATCCTAACATAATACACTTCTGTGCCTTAGAATCAAACTTGTTCAAATAATTCTTTGTATTTAACATATAGCAAGTACATCCAAATGGATGAAAATACGAAATGTTGGGCTTTCTGTTCTTCCACAATTCATATGGAGTCTTTTCCAAAATAGGTCTTATTGAGATTCTATTCTGAATGTAGCACGCTGTGTTTATTTCCTCTGCCCAGAAAGTCTTAGTAACGTTTGTCTCATTGATCATGGTTCTGGCCATTTCTTGCAATGTTCTGTTCTTTCGTTCTACAACTCCATTTTGTTGGGGAGTTCTAGGACAAGAGAAATCATGCAGAATGCCTTTGTCATTAAAGAATGACTCAAAATCTTTATTTTCAAATTCTCCACCATGATCACTTCTGACTTTAACGATTCTAAGATCTTTTTCATTCTGAAATTGGTTACAGAAGGTAACAAACACAGAGTGTGACTCGTCCTTGTGTCTTAAGAACTTTACCCATGTCCATCTGCTATAGTCATCTACGATTACTAACCCATACTTCTTGCCACTGACTGAAGCAGTTTTAACTGGTCCGAATAAGTCAATGTGCAGAAGTTCTAATGGCTTAGAGGTGGAAACAACATTTTTGGATTTAAAAGAAGGTTTTGCAAATTTGCCTTTCTGACATGCTTCACACAGAGCATCTGAATTGAACTTCAGATTAGGAAGTCCTCTGACCAGATTGAGTTTGTTAATCTGAGATATTCTTCTCATACTAACATGCCCCAATCTTCTGTGCCAGATCCACTGCTCGTTGTTAACAGACAGAAGACATTTTACGTTCTGACTCTTTAGTTCAGAAAGTTTGATTTTGTAAATGTTGTTTTTCCTCTTTCCATTAAACAGGATAGTCCCATCTTTCTGACTAACATCTTTACATGATTTTTGATTAAAGATTATATCATAACCGTTATCACTTAATTGACTTATGGATAACAGATTATGCATCAATCCATCAACTAGCAGAACATTATTAATAGAGGGAAGATTTCCGTTACCTACAGTTCCAGAGCCAATTATATTTCCCCTCTGATTGCCTCCAAAGCCAACGTGGCCTCCAGGCTTAAGTTCCAGGCTTTGGAACATATGCCTTCTTCCCGTCATGTGTCGTGAGCAGCCAGAGTCCAGGTACCATGACTGGTGTTTCTGACTTGCTGCTAAAGATATCTCTTCTGTGTCTGATTCTGAGTCTGATTCAGAAGCTTCACTGTCATCTGGAATGTTAGCCATGAGCGCTATGTTTGCCCTTTCATCATCTGATTCTGAGTCAGCTTCAGACGAGTCAGAGTCATCCCATGTGGCCATGAGACTTTTCTTCTTCTCTCTTCCAAACTTCTTTTTGGGCTTTTCCCTCTGAAGCTTTGGGCAGTCACTCTTGTAGTGTCCTTGCTCATTGCACTCGTAGCAGATGATGTCTTTTGTGTTTGGCTTCTTGCTACCGGAGGAGCCTTCAGATCTTCTGTATCCAGAGGAAGAATCTGTCCTTCTGTATCTGGAGGAAGACTCGTTCTGATCAGATCTTCTGGGATTCCTGAACTTCCTTTGTCTTTGCTTCCACAGTTGATTTACTCTTCTGGAGAGAAGGGAAAGTTCGTCTTCTTCTGATGAGGATCCATCAGATGTTTCTTCAACTGCCTGCAAAACTTTAGATTCAGATTTTCTGTTAGATTTTAAAGCTAAAGGCTTACCTTGCTTCTGAGGCTCATCAGCTTCTAGCTCTATCTCATGACTTCTGAGGGAGCTTATAAGTTCCTCCAGAGTGATTTTGTTGAGATCTTTCGCTAGCTTCAGAGCAGTAACCATAGGCCTCCACTGCTTGGGTAAACTTCTGATTATCTTCTTGACATGGTCAGCAGTAGAGTATCCCTTGTCCAGAACTTTGAGACCAGCTACCAGAATCTGGAATCTAGAGAACATAGTTTCAATGGATTCAGATTCTTCCATTTTGAACGCCTCATACTTCTGAATGAGCGCCAGAGCTTTTGTCTCTTTGACTTGAGCGTTGCCCTCATGCGTCATTCTGAGAGAATCAAAGATGTTCTTAGCTGTGTCTCTGTTGGAGATCTTTTCATACTCAGTATAGGAGATGGCACTGAGGAGGATGGTTCTGGCCTTATGGTGATTCTTGAAATCACGCTTTTGTTGATCAGTCATTGATTTTCTATCAATCTTCTAACCAGTTGCATTCACAGGGTGCGTGTATCCATCTGTCACCATATCCCACAGATCAGCATCATGTGCTAGAAAGAAGCTTTCAATTCTGTCTTTCCAGTAATCAAAGTTTTCTCCATCAAAGACTGGAGGTTTGCCGCTGAATCTGTCTCTGTCCTCATTGTTGTCATTGCTGAAATGAGAGTTGTTTCCTGCCATTGTGTTTTTCTGACGCTGGATCTTGTACTGACACGGTTAAGTGTTTTATCTCAGAACCAGGCGCTCTGATGCCAATTGAAGGGGTGAAAAACACAAGAAGGGGGGGTTGAATTGTAAAACTGGAATCTTAAAGCAATTGACAAGATATTTTTATCCTGGTTCGTTTGATCTCAAACTACTCCAGTCCACCCGTCAAGGTGATTTCGCCTCTCTCCAACGAGGTCTTAATTCACTATATTCAACTGAATACAAATCTGCTTTAACAACTGCTAAAGCCTTCTTGATTCAAACCACAATCCGGTTTGTCAAGGCAACACTTTCTTACAAAGGTATAAAACAAATGTGTGTGAATGTTTTCTACAAAACTTTATCACAACTGTGATGTATACACAAATTAAGCTTAGAAACTTAGATTGCTAAACACTAATGGAGTATCAGAGTTTGTTGGTTTAGCAAAACTGGTAGATGAAGATTATTGTTCAGCTTTGTGCGTGTAGAGAATTTGGAAGCATTAGCCATTATAATCTTCGAAGCCTTGTTTATATAGCACTTGAGAAGATGAACGTTGAATGCAATATTCTTGATTCAATGCTAATAACAAGCTTTCCTTTTTGAGCAGATCTTGTCTAGAATGATGCCGTTGGAATTAATTAGCGTTCAATGCACAGTACCGTTGCTTCTTCAATGCACGTTCTGGCTTGGCTCATTCTGATTCTGCTTCGCTGCTGATGAACTATTTGATTCTGTATCAGAGTGTTTACGCGCAGTTCTGTTCATCAAGCTTCAGCATGTACGTGAGTTGATCATCTGATCTTGATGTTCTGATTCAGCAACTTCTGATGCTGGTGTATCAAAACAAATTCTGATGCTGAAGAAGTGATCTTGCTTATTTCAATCAGCTTATCTGCAAGTCAGAGCATAGTAATTTTAGGCAGCATATAGTTCAAACATGAAACATATAAATACTATATCTTTTCACTTTGTTATCATCAAAACTTAAATATAGGGTACTAGATTCAAACATTGTTCTAACAGAATGGTATGTTATTCATGTAATGCATTCAAGGATTCAGAAATTCAAATTTGTTGTAAACAAAAAGGAACGCACGTCATATTATGAAGAAATTGTTAGTACATAAGTGCCCCATGGGCAAAATATTACAAAATTCTTAATGTAAAAAGACATTGCGCATCCTCTTTGGGGCGACGTAAGTGTTGAGATTTTCTCCTCATGAAGTCGGAGGGTAAGCTCCAAAACCTTCTTCTCACTGGCATAGAAGCTGGCTTCAAAAGTATTCTGTTCTTCCTTGAGTTGGATCCAACTCTTTTGCATTTCTTCCCATGATGTTGGCATGTCAGGATGTAGGATGGTGTATGGAACCTCTCCTTCCATAATAGGCTCTTTGATCAATGGGAGAATGTGAGGGTATGGCATCATAAGATTTTGGGAGCGGGTTCGTACCCACCTGAGATAAGGCTCAAGGGGGATGGAATTCTTGTGCCCCAGTGTCTTACTATCCACTTTGTTGGGCATCCTCCAAGCTCTGATGAACCTTTGTCGAAGTCCTTACGCATCGTTGTCAAAGTCAAAAACTAAGTCAGGAATTAGCATGTCATGAGGGCCATCCCTCCGAGCATATCCAAATTGTCTCAAAGCTAGACAGGGGTTGTAGGTAATGCCTCCCTTAATGCCAAGTAGTGGGACATTAGGAAATTCCCCACAACGATCAATGATGATAACATTTTCTCTGGACTGAGAACACCAATGTACATCAGAATGTGTGAGGGTCATCAACTGTTGTGACCACCTTAAACCCTGCTCATTCTTCAAAACTGATTGTGGAAGGTGAGAAATAAACCACCTTGCTAGGAGAGGAGTACATCACATGAGAACACCTCTTTTCCTCATTGTTCGTGTGTAAAATGAGTGTAGGATGTCCCCAAGCAATGTAGGTATAGGATTCTTGGATATGAAAATATTGACAACATTCACATCTATAAGCTGGTCAGGGTTTGGGAACAAGACCAACCCATAGATAAGGAGTGCCACAATCTCTTCAAAGGCTTGTAGATCAAGAGAATTCCAGCAGTCTTGGGCCTTCTCAAACAGAAACTTTGCCAAGAAACCCTTGACACCATTTCTGGTTTCCCAATGTCCCTTGATGTCAGATGGTTGCAAGTGTAATGCTTGAGCAACATCTTCAGGCTTTGGTTCTTTTTCCATACCGTTGTAGGGTAGTTGATGAAGAACAAGAATTCTCAAGAGTTGAGAAAATTCCTCCAAAGTAGGCACCAACTGGTAATCAGGGAATGTGAAACAGTGGTGTAGGGGGTCAAAGAACTGGAAGAGAACTTTCACCATGTCTTCTTCAATGTTGGTGTTGACCAAGTTGAGGAGTCTACCATGTCTTTCACTGAAGGGAGAATTCCCTGGAATCCTAGAAGTAAGCTCCTTGAGTTGGGGAGGGATTGTCACAAGGTTGATTTGAATTGTTTTCCTGCGAAGAGATTCCATGACCTACAAAACAAGAACAAAGATGAAGATCCAAACCCTTGAAATGGTTAGTGGATGCATATGATGCTTTATGATGTTCATGATGTATGCACAAACACATGTACAAGAAAGTCACACAAAACCCTAGTTTCAGGCTTGCATGAGGTTTCATAGGTAAGTACCCTCTTGAGTTTAGTTGGCTCAAAACCTGTCCGATAAATAGTAACCGAGTTCTAAGGAGCTCAATATCACTGGATTGTTTTCTATGTTCATTGTTTTGGTTTAGCCACTTAACTAGCGACCAAAATATTCCAAGAAAATAACCCTCAATGAGTGTAGTATCGAGTATTTACCAACTTCGGACTGCACCAAAGCCGGTCATCTCACTACCCCTAATAAAAGGCCAAGATGGTCAAGTAAGGTTCTAAGAGTTCATTAGTGCTTCATGACATCACTCAGCGGCCCCGTATTCTCTTTGATTGACTCAAAGGCTACCGGTACTCACAAATATGTTGCACTAATATAGCTATTGCTTCAACCATGTCGATATACCCCGCACAGTTTCCACAACGTATTGCTATTTACCTATGAATGTTTCCCAAATCTGGGTGGAGGATTTCAAGCCCAAACAAGAGAACCAAATGTAAAGCAATCAAGGCAAACAATATAATCATGCAAAGGGTGATCTAAGCCCTAAGGTTACTCCACTTTTAGGATTTTCCCCAGCAGAGTTGCCAGTTCTGTGATACGGTGGGAGAACTGACTTGGGATTTAGCTTTTGTGTTCGCAAATGTTTCAGTTTAGCAAGAGTCGCCACCGACTTTTTATTTATCCTAAGGAAAGGTCAAAAAGCACAGGAAAGACCTTTGAGATGTTTTCTTGGGTCCGGGGAGTAGATTATAGAAAGGGAAGGTATTAGCACCCTTTCTATCCATGGTTATCCATGGGCTCTTAGTTACTTGCTTAGATCACTTGCTTTGCATTTCTATTGTTTGAAATGGTGCTCTTCAATTGTTTAAAATGGTGTTTTGTGTGTGAAAGATGTTTTGAAAATAGGCCATTGTTGTGGCAACCTTTGTAATGATTCTTGTTTGAATGTATACAAAGGTGTTTTTGTCTTTTGAAAAGTTTCCAATGTTTGAAAGTAGGGTTTTGAAATTGTGTTGTGAAGTGTGTTTTGAAAATAGCAAGGATGTTTTTGCAAGCTTTGATCAAGTAACTAAGAGTTGGTCTACCCTATTTTACTCAAAGATATTTCTTATGTTTTTAACCCTTTTAACATTGTTGTTTCACCATTGTATTTGGTAAACAACCTTGTGTTAGGATGTTAAACGGGACAGGCGCGGGTCATCGTATAGACCATGATAGCAATTGTGTCAAGTATTTTTGGCAATTTTTCTTGAGGGACTTGATCATTTTGTTTAGGCAACTCAGATAACGTCATCGAGGGACTATGATCTTTGCTTTGTTTTTCTTTTGCCAAAGTACTTGACATGCATACGATGGCCCATTTTTGAAGGCAACAAGTGGATTGTAACCCTAGGGGTGCTAGTGTGCATTGTGTTTATTTTTCATGCATTTTTATCTTGGATTGGGTCAAACTAATTGTTGATTTTTATTTTGCATACAAACCCTAGGTCTAATCATGGCATAATTGAAAGCTTAAAGGTGCGAGAATTTAAATTCTACACTATTACAACATGATATAGGGAGGGCGGGGGTACAAATTTGAATAGGGGATTATTTTGCAAGAAATTAAATTCTAAATTATTACAACCATATTGAATGGGTAAGGCATAATATTAAATATACAATATTTAAATAAATACAGTAAATAAATATTAAATAAAGTGTATTATGCAAAAAAATGTTTTTTATGTATGAAAAAGTATTTTTAATGTGAAATGTAAATAAATAAAAAAGATCAATTTCAATTATTTTGTTTTTTAGGGAAAAACCCTAATTTCTTAAATAAATAGTATTATTTATTATTTATGTACAATAATGTTTTAATTTGTATAAAAAATAAAAGTATATTGTAAAAAAGGGTATTTTTAGTATCAATTATTAATAAAAATAAAAATGTATTATTTTTGTGTTTTTTGTTCTAATTATTTAATAAAATATGTGTATATATATTAAATATATTAAATATATTAAGTGTGTATATAAAAAAATAAAAAAAATTATTTACAAAAATGTGTATTTTTCAAGAAAATGTTTTCAAACATGTATAAAAATAAAATAAATTATTTAAGTATTATTTGTATTATTTTTTAAGTTTTAACAAAAAGAAAATAAGATATTTAACATGTTTATATTAGAAAAAATTAGAATAAAATATCTAATAAATGAAAAAAAATATGAAAATAATTTTGGGATATTTTTTATGTTTGCAAATAAAATATAAAAGTCAGAGAAAAATAAAAATGAAAAAATAATGAAAATACAAAGCAATGGGCCAAGGGGTGCTGAAAGTGAACTGTGGGTGTGAAAAGCAGGTAGTAGCCAGGCCCAGCCCAGCTACTTCATCTTCTTCCTCTGTCCAACAGAATTTTGAAAAAAATGCGCGCTAGCAACACATACCTGTATCTCCTGTATTTGTGATCTTTTGACAAAACTCAAAACATGAAACTTGTAGAGCATTAAACAACGAATCTAACCATATAAAAAACTCAATCTAACTCTCAAAGAGCAGAGAGAATTTCTCCTGCCGTAATTTCTAACCTAGTTTTTTCAGAAAGTTCATGAACAAAATTCTCCTAGCACGATTAATATAAATGAAAACTAAGAACATGTATGATTTCAGGGCTATGAATACAACATCTTTCATTCACAAACCTAAGTCTAACTATTCCTAAATAGAGATATAGAAGTTCATGAAATACCTGTTTCAGTTGACTTCGAGCTGGACAATGCATCAACTTCCAAGGGTGCTTGAGGTTCTTTTGAGCTTTCCTGAGGTCCAATGAAGCTTTCCCAATGCTTGGTTTGTTTTGAAGTAGCCTGAATCGTGCTACAGAACTCAACCTGCAAAGCTTTGAAATAAAAATGGCAATGTGTGTTAATGGTGTTACAACTAGCAATGGAGGTCTGGAATAGTTCAGGTGTGTTGGTTGGAAGGTGTTTGAAGTATCTTTGGGCAAAACGCACGATGGAATTTGATGATGGCTAGCAAAATGCAGAACTGGCCATGTTTTGCAAGAAAATGGGGTTTTGGAGTATGGGGATACTTTAGGGGTGAAAGGCTCGTGCTTCTGACTTGTGAGGATGTATAAAACTTGTTTGAAAACTTTGTCTTGGTTGGTTTTATCAGATGTGAGAGATACAAGCTTTTGGCCATTTGACTTGTTTTGAAAGCAAAGTTGGAAGTGAAGTGTGATAGGCCTGTACAGGCTATCTCCAAGCATGCACCAACTCCTTGTACCTTTTCCTAAGTTTGTGGAACCTATTTGCTGCAAAGAAAGAAGTTCAAAGCTCAAGAAAGACAACTTTGCAAAAGTTCATGCTTTATGAAAATGGAAGTGTGGCCTTTATGCTTAAAATGACAATGTTCATTGTACAAAGCTCTCTTGATCATAACAATGCCAATATCCAATGTATTTGCATTCAATTTTGGAGTGTAAATTTGTTTAGAGGCCTGTAATCATGTACTAAGCTAGTTTGGTCAGATTTGCAACTTGGTATGAACATGTATTGGCCATGGTTCCAAAGTGAGTTTTTGCCAACTTCAAGCATTCAATTCTCCCTAACCACAAAGGTGTTTGAGGAGTTATTGGACAATTTGGAAAGCTTGAAACATGTACTATAATCCATATTTGAAATGCAACTTGAAACTCCAAGTGGAACTATGTGAAAAATGGCCAAGAAGATGGGTCAAAATCCTGCCTAAACTAGGGCAAAATTTCTCTAAGTTAAAAGTTTTAGGTACCCTTGTTCCAAAAATCATAACTTGAGATAAATGCTTCTTTTGAGAAAACTTTATGAATCAAAGTTGTATACTTTGTGATGGACTACAACTTTCATGTTGCAAGTTTTGTTTGAATCCATTTGCATCTTGGTGAAAGAATGGGACAAAGTTAGGAAAAAATAAGGAAATTTTATAACTTAGAAAAATTCGAAGTTATGAAATTTTTCCCTCTTAAACCCTAATTTGCATTTTTGGGTTTCTTGATGAACAAGTTTCATAATTTGACATGTCTTGATGAAAAATGACCCTTGGCACTTGATTTTGACCAAAAAGTCAAAGTTTGACTTTTCAGTATATAGTTAAATTTGATCAGTTGACTGAAAAATTCATCTGTCAATCCTATGAATTTGGGATCTTTTGAACTTGTTGAATGGGTCAAGCCAATTTCATTGAGTCCTTGAGTCCATGGTTGAGCTTGATTTGCCATTGGCTAGGTCAAACAGTCAAAAATTTCCCTTGTGCAGTCAAAACCCTAAAAATGACCATTTTGCCCTTTTGGTGATATGATCAAATTTCTTGTGGAATTATGATCCAAACTTGATCAAATGGTTCATATGAGTTCATAATGTTGATGTGGGTCAAAATTCATGAGTTTTGACTATCAATTGGCCACAGTTGACTTTTTCCCCAATACAGCTGATTTCTAGGTCAACTGTCAAATTGACTGGGCAAAATTTTGAATCAAGGCTTGAAACTTGGTATGGACAAACTTGAGAGTCCAACATGAAGTATGAAAGTCAATTTGGGCATTGTAGTTTAAAACATCACTGTGCAAACTCAAACCCTAATTTAGGTCAACAATGCAAAGAGGTGTCTTGAGCAGAGCAAACCCTAGCTTGATCTTGAATTCCAAGAGTCTTGTGATGAGAAATGTTGGTGAAATGAGAGGGAAAATTTTAGGGTACAACACCATTCAACCTAGCGGGACTTTGATTATGCGTAGTATCTTTTCACTATGTTTGCATTGATAGGGTGAGGAAGTTCGTGACCATCCATGTTGGTTAGAATCATAGCTCCTCCCGAGAAAATGTTCTTAACCACAAATGGCCCTTCATATGTGGGAGTCCATTTGCCCCTGGGATCACCTTGCGGCAGTATGATGCGTTTGATCACCAGATCCCCGACTTGATATTCTTGACGCCTGACTTTCTTGTTAAAAGCCTTGATCATTCGATTTTGATACGTTTGACTATGGCAGATAGCAGTAAGTCTCTTTTCATCGATTAGATTTAGCTGATCAAGCCGGGTTTGGATCTAGTCGTCTTTGTTCAAACCTGCATCCTTCATAATCCTGAGAGAGGGTATCTGGACTTCTATGGGTAGGACTGCTTCCATGCCATAACCCAGAGAGTAGGGTGTTGCCCCTGTCGACGCCCGTGCTGAGGTACGGTACCCCCCTGAAGAGCGAATGGTAACATCTCATGCCAGTCTTTATAGGTCACCATCATCTTCTGCAAAATCTTCTTGATGTTCTTATTAGTCGCTTCAACAACGCCATTCATCTTCTACCGATAGGGAGAAGAATTATGATGTTGTATCTAGAACTATTTACAGAGCTCGGTGATCATTGTGTTGTTCATATTTGTACCGTTGTCAATAATAATCCTCTCTGGTACACCATATTAACATATCAGATTGTGTCAGATAAACCGCGCCACGACATTCTTGGTTACTGTAGCAAAAGAGGCTTCCTCAACCCACTTTGTGAAATAATCAATGGCCACTAAGATGAAGCGATGTCCATTGGAAGCGGTGGGCCTGATTTCTCCAATCATGTTGATGCCCCACATTGCAAAGGGCCAAGGAGCCGTCAAGACATTCAGAGGAACCAGAGGTATATGCACCTTATCAGCGTATATTTGGCACTTATGAGAAGTTCGAGAGTGTTGATAACAATCGGCCTCCATAGTGGACCAGTAATATCCTGGCCGTAGGATCTTCTTAGCCATGGAATGTCCACTAGAATGGGTTCCGAAGGTGCCTTCATGTAGATTTGTCATGATCCTCTCTGCTTCGCTCTTGTCTACACACCGTAATAGTGTGGATTCATGGTTGCGTTTATAGAGGATCCCATTATTAAGGAAGAATTTTGCAGCGAACCTTCTCAGAAACTTCTTATCGTTGATAGATGCCCCTTAGGGATACTCTTGAGCCTCGAGATACCTTTTGACTTCATGGAACCAGGGTTTGTCTGCCACTTCTTCGGTGTCGATCTCACAGCAGTGTGCTGGTTCATCCAACCTCTCAATGGTAATTTGGGGAGCTTCATTGTCCCACCTAACTTTGAACATAGAAGACATGGTAGCTAGCGCGTCCACCAACTGGTTCTCTTCTCGTGGGAAATGTTCAAAGGTTACTTCCTCAAAGGGTGCTTCGTATCCCACTCGCCTTTGATCTGACTTATCACCAGAGCGAAATCCCCGAATACACTTAAGAACTTAATCCTCAGGTCAATAGCAGCTCGAAGACCCATAATACATGCTTCATACTCCACCATGTTGTTGGTGCAGTTGAAACATAATCGGGCAGTGAACGGAGTATGACAGCCCTTGGGAGATATGATTACAGCGCCAATGCCGTTACCTAGTGCGTTTGAGGATCCATCGAAATACATAGACCATTGGGATCCCTCCTCAAGCCCTTCATTCGGTCCAGGTTCTTCGTAGTCAGTCACCAACATAATACTCTCATCTGGGAACTCAAAATTCATGGACTGGTAGTCATCCATAGCTTGATGAGCCAAATGACCAGCCAATACACTCCCCTTTATAGCTTTTTGGGTTGTATATTATATGTCGTACTCAGTTAAGATCATTTGCCACCTTGCTATCCTTCTGGAGAGAGCGGGCTTCTCGAAAATATACTTGATCAGATCCATCTTTGATATCAACAAGGTAGTGTGAGTCAGCATATATTGTCTCAGTCGGCGAGCAGCCCATGCCAAAGCGCAACAAGTTTTCTCGAGCAATGAGTATCAGGTCTCACAGTCGGTAAACTTTTTGCTAAGGTAATAAATGGCATGCTCTTTTCGACCAGGCTCGTCATCCTGCCCCAACACACACCCTATTGAATTGTTTAGCACTGTCAAGTATAATATCAACGGTCTTCCTTCAACTGGAGGCATCCGAATTGGTGGTTCTTGAAGGTATTCCTTGATTCTTTTGAAAGCGATCTGGAATTCATCATTCCACTTTACAACTTGATCTTTCTTCAGAAGCTTGAAGATTGGCTCACAAGTAGAAGTGAGATGTGAAATGAACCTGGCGATATAATTCAGTCGTCCCAAGAAACCTCTAACTTCCTTCTCTATGCGGGGAACCGGCATCTCTTGTATAGCTTTTACTTTGGCAGGGTCTACCTGAATACCCTTGTCACTGACAACGAAACCCAGAAGCTTACCAGACCTTACCCCGAAGGTACACTTGTTCGGATTCAACCTTAACTTGTATGTCTTCAACCTCTCAAACAATTTTTGGAGATGATCAAGGTGCTCTTCCTCAGCCTGAGACCTGGCTATCATGTCATCAACATAGACCTTGATCTCATGGTGAATCATATCGTGAAACAAAACGACCATGGCGCGCTGATAGGTTGCCCCAACATTCTTCAACCCAAAAGGCATCAACTTGTAGTAGAAGGTGCCCCACTGTGTGACGAAGGTTGTCTTTTCCATGTCTTCAGGAGACATCTTGATCTGGTTGTAGCCAGAGAAACCATCCATGAAGGAGAAGATTTTATGTTGCACGGTGTTGTCGACCAGAACATCAATGTGAGGGAGTGGGAAGTCATCCTTGGGGCTTACCCTGTTAATATCTCTATATTCAACACACATCCGTACTTTACCGTCCTTCTTAGGTACCGGAACAACATTAGCAACCCACTGTGGATACGAAGTGACAGCTAAGAATCCTGCATCGAACTGTTTCATGACCTTTGCCTTGATTTTCTCTGACATTTCAGGACGCATATGACGGACCTTCTGTTTAACCGGAGGACAGTCTTCTTTAGTCGGAAGGTGATGTACCACAATATCAGTGTCTAAACCAGGCATGTCTTCATACGACCAAGTGAAAATCTCAACATAGTCATGCAACATCTGTATCAACCTTTGTTTGACGCTAAGCTTCAGATTTGCACCTATTTTAACCTCTTTTATGTCTTCCTCTGTACCCAAATTCACTGTCTCAACCGGCTCTTCATGAGGTTGTATGGCCCTTTCTTCCTGTTGTAGTAGTCTAGCAAGTTCTCCAGGAACCTCACAATCATCCTCACCTTCGTCCTCGACTTGGTTGATCGGATTTTTGAATTCATAACTGGCAATAGCAGAGTTGTTATCAATGGGATCCAGAGTGGATATGGATCTGAATTATGATATGTGAGTGTGTGTAAGAGAATAACTGTTTTGATAAAGTGAAAGTAGGAAAGAAAAACAAAGAGCGCAAAATTTGTATGCAAGAAACATCCAATGCTTTATTAATGATTATGAAATGACAAATAATAGACCTCACAAGCAAAGCCAAGGTTCCTACGGCAAGGCACCGGACCGTAAAGTTTCAAATTGTTTATTACAAATCTTAAAACAAAAAAGTCAATTATTGTGGAATAAAAGAAACAGGTATGAAGTCCCTAGCCGTCCAGTTATTCAGTCCACCGTTGGTAGTTGGGTAGATCCAGTTGTCAATGTTCGAGTCCTCTTCATTGTCTTCAATGGCGTCAATCCCATGATTGCTGATGCGTAGGGGAGGTCCTCCAGCCCGAGCGTGCCTAACAGCCCTTTGAGCCCCTGTAGTAAAGCCCAAACCAAATTTGTCAGTTTTCTGAGTGAAATCAGGGAGCAAACCCTAATTGGTACACCCACCTTCTTCAACCACGACCCTGGCGTCTTTGAGAGAAGCCATCTTCAAAGGAGGTTTGTTGCTAGTAGTTTCAGTTAATGCCAAGATCTGAGGGACTTCTTCAAAATTCTGACAACGAGTTTCTATGAATTCCCCGTCCATCTCCACGTAGCGGAAGGAATTGAGGTGACTCACCATATATTCTTCTTCACCCCGCACTGTGACAATATTTCCTTCACCGGATATTTCAGCATTTGTTGGAGTGTGGAGGTGACTGCCCCAGCTCCGTGGATCCAAGGACGACCCAACAAACAAGAATACGACGGCCTGATACCCATCACATAGAAGGTGGACCCAAAAGTCTGAGAACCTACTTTGACAGGGATGTCCACCTCCCCGTGCACCATTCTCTTTGATCCTTCAAAAGCCCTTACCACAATGTTACTAGGCTTTAGAGTTAAACCCTCGCAATCCAAACGGTCCAACGCCTTCTTCGACAGAACATTCAGTGAAGACCAAGTATCTACCAGCACATGAGTCATAGTGGTGCCCCTTCATTCAATCAAGACATGCAAAGCATCATTATGCTTCCTTCTCTTTGGTGTTAAGTTTGCATATGAGAAACCCAACCAATTATCAGCAGTCAGGCTGGCCACACAATCCTTGAACTGATCAGCTGAAGTCTCCTGCGGCACATGCACAATCTTGAGAAATGCAATCAAAGCCTTCGCATGGGCTTCAGAACACAAAAACAAAGACAACATGGATATCTTCGATGGGGTTTGCCCCAGTTGCTCGACCACATTGGAGTCGCTCTTCTTAATGATTTTCAGTATTTCCTTTATTTCTTGCTTAGAGGCTTCCACAACAATTTTCTTAGGCGCCTCCGTTTGGGCAGGCTCACCTATAATTTCCTTGTCGCGGGTATCAGACGATTCGCCGACAGAAGTAATAACTAGAGTAAGAACAGGAACTGTAGTGGATGTACTAGTAGGAATAACAGATGGAATGACAATAGGCTTGTTGACAGTCTTCGGAGAAATCTCGGGAGAGAAGACCCTTCCACTTCGGGTGATTTTGCTGGTTCCGACAATGTTATCAATATCAGGATCAGTCTCTTCACCTTTCAGATCTTGTTTGATGCCATGATAGTATACATCGGCACCATAATGCCAGGGGACAACTTTGTCTGAGACGTACGGGACAAGACCAGGAACAGTGATTATCAGCAGAGCAATTCTTGGAGAAGATGTAATCCTAACAGGTATTCTCGAGGTAACCTTGGAAGGATTGGCAGAAATGGTTATAATGGAAACGTCTTCAATTGGAACAACAGGAATCATAGTTTTCTCAAACAGAATCTCTTTGCTATCTATCAGGCGTCCTAACTTTAGCAAACGACAACCAGAAGGTGGAAGCGAACACATGTGGCAACCTTCACCATAACCCAAAAATAAACCGGTCAACAGAAAATTCTTCTTGAAAATCATGAGAGGAGTAGAAACTTCATTAATAGAGGTAATAAAACAGATCAGTATCAATGGCATTAACTCCACGACCATGTTTAGGCATGGGAGCAATTATGACGTTTGGCTTCTCTGGAGCATCAAAATATATTTCCTTAGCTTCAATCAAGTCTTGTATTTTGTTCCTCAGAGCCCAGCTGTCATTTGTATCGTGGCTAGGACTCTCAGAATGATAAGCACACCGGGCATTTGGATTATATCGGGGAGATGTAGTATTTGGATTCTTGGGAGCCTTTCTCAAGGTTGCCAAGTTGGATCTCAGCAGATGAGGTAGGACTTCAGCCAATGTCATGTTGATGCAGGTAAACTGCCGTTGCGGTCTTTCCACCCTTTGTTGATTGTTGCATTGTGGAGCAGCTGCAGGTCTAGGTATCATCACGACACTTATTGTCTGACGTTGTTCAACCCTGTTCTAACCCCTCGGGCTGTTGATGGCACTGGCTTCCTTCTTACCAGCAAAAGGCTTCTTTAACGAACTCGAAGAGGCATCCTTCTGTATTTTGTCACTTTGAATTTCAGCTTCTACTCTTTCCCCAGTCAGGATTAGCTCAGTGAAACCAGCTGATGAGCTGCCGATCAAATGATTGAAAAATGGACCAGATAACGTCCCTAGAAACATATCAACCAACTCCCTATCAGACAACGGAGGTTGGACTCTCCCAGCCAAGTCTCTCCATTTTTGTGCATAATCTTTAAAACCTTCACATGCACCCATGGACATACTCTGGAGTTGAGTACGAGTAGGAGCAAGGTTGGTATTATACTGATACTGCTTGTAGAAAGCAGCAACCAGATCTTCCCAATTTCAGACATTGGCTCCCTCCAGCTGGTAGAACCATTCAAGCTGAGTCCCGAATAGACTATCTTGAAAGAAATGCACCCACAAATTTCTATCAGCAGTGTGGGGTTGGATCTTTCAGATATAAGAATGGAGATGGAGTTTTGGGCAGGACACCCCATCATACTTAGCAAAAAATGGAGCTTTGAACTTTTGCGGGATGACCACTCCTGACACCAAACCTAATTCTTCAAAATCCAATCCAAATATCCTCTAAACTTCCATGGCACTCATACGGTCTTCTAACTGCTTGTATCTATCCTCAACAAAATGGTACTGCTCATCATTGTATTCGGTATCATTGTCAGAGACTGCAGAACTAGGGTCCTTCTCTTATTCTTGGTTCTCCCCTTCCTTAGATGAAGAGGTCAGGTCGACTTGTCGTCAACCGCTCTCCAAACCTTCTTCCCATGTTCAGAATACCAGCAGCCTTCTTCTTTTTCTTCTTCTCTTTCAGAATGAGGGCTTTCAGATCCTCCTGCCCCTTTGCCAGACTGATGAACATTTGTTGGAATTAGGCGTTCTTTGCCTGCAGGTCCTTAATGCTTTGTTCGGAAGACATTTCTGCTGAAATAAATAGCGAAGGAGATGAGAAACCTGTAATAGTACCTGTAATGATGTGTACGATAATGGTATGTGCATGCAATGATTTCAAAGACTTCGGGAAATTTAAATTTGCAAACCAAAATAAACAAAAACTTTATTAGCTGAATTTGAAGTTCAAATGCCTTTTAGGCGTAACAATTAAAAACAACTCTAAAACTATAAAAGACATCAAAAATCCCATGGATTCTTCCTCTTTGTGTCAAGATAGTCATTGAGCCCTTTTTCTTCATGGAGTTTCTTTGTGAGCTCTAAAACCTTCCTCTCCTGAGCATGGAATTGATCCCTGTAAGTATCCCGCTCCTTCATCAACTAAATCCAAGACCTCTGTAATTCTCCAAGATCATTGGGCATATAAGGATAGAGAACTGTGTAAGGAATACCCTCCTCTGTAGTGGGTTCCATAATCACTGGCAACACAGCCACATAGGATATCATAAGCTGCTGGGCACGAGCTCGTACCCATTGTAGGTAAGGTTCCATAAGAATGGAAGTCTTTGGCCCCAAAGCCCTGATGTCCGATCTGTTTACCATGCCCCAAGCTTGTATGAACCTCCCGCGATACTCTTGAATATCATCCTCATAGTTAAATACAATGCCCTCGATAAGAAATTCATGGGGACCATCCCTTCGATCGTAACCAAATTGTCGCAGAGCTAAACAAGGATTATAGGTTATACCCCCTCTGATACCAAGCAGTGGAATGTTGGGGTACTCTCTACAGCGGTCAATAATAGCAATGTTTTCCATAGATCGAGTACACCAAAGAATATCCGTATGAGCGAGTGACATTATCCTTTGCGACCAACCCAAACCTTCTTCATTCTTCAGTATGGACTTAGGGAGGTGAGAAATAAACCACCTCGACAGCAATGACGTGCAGCATATAAGAATCCTTCTCCTCCTCAGGGTACGAGTATGGAGAGTGTGCAAAATATCTTCGAGCAAGGTAGGCACAGGATTGCGAGAGAGAAAGATCTCGATAGCATTCACATCTACGAATGAGTTCGGATTAGGGAAGAGAACTAAACCATAGATAAGAAGAGCCAAGACCTCCTCAAAAGCCTGAAAATCCATATCCTCCCAAAACAGCTGGGCCTTGTCTATCAGAAACTTAGCTAGAAAACCCTTGACTCCGCTTCTTGTTTCCCAATTGGATATCACGTCGGCCCGTTTCAGATGTAAAGATGAGGCAATGACTTATGGCTTAGGAACTTATTCTAAACCTGTGAAGGGTACCTGTTCAAGAATAGGTATATCCAATATCTGAGAGAATTCTTCCAAGGTAGGCACCAACTGATAGTCTGGAAAGGTGAAGCAGTGGTGCTTAGGATCAAAGAACTGAAATAGTACACTCATCATATTTTCGTCAAAGTTTGAAGTAACCAGGTTGAGAAGTTGAACATGTCTCTTAGTGAATGCAGAAGTTTCAAAAACCCGTGATGCTAGCTCTTTGAGTTGGGAAGGTATATTCACAAAGTTGATTTGGATAATGTTTCTACGATCGGAAGCCATGATCTGCAAAACAGAACAAAGATAAATTCCCTTGGTCTTTGAAATGGTTAGTGCAATAAGCATGGATGCCATGTTATGATGCATGATATCATGATAAACCATAGGTATAGTAAACACAGGTATAGCAAACACAGTCAAGTCACACCAAGTCCTTAGGTTTAAGGCTTGTATAAAGTCAAAGGTAATACCCTCTTGAAGTTTAGTTGGTTTTAAACCTGTCTAAAAAGTAACCGGGTTCTAGAGGATCTCAATATCACTGACCATCCTTTATCAGGCATTGTTTCAGCTCTCAATCTTTTCTTGTGGCCAAAATATCCCGAAAGTCTGGTCTCAATGAGTGTAGCATCGAGTATCAACCAGTTCTCAGCTCTACACCGAGGCCGACTATCTCACTACTTTATAATGGCCAAGTCGTTCAACTAAGGTTCTAAGTTCCGTTGGTGCTTGTTGTACCCTAAAATTTTCCCTCTCATGTTTTCCAAAGTCTTCCCCCTGCATGGTTGACCACAAACTCTTGCCTAAGGAAAAAGAAATTTTTTGAGTGGTGCTTTAAGTACCTTTCGATTGGCATTCTGAAAGACCCTTCAATTGGTATTCTGAAGGAGCCTTTCGATTGGCATTATGGACAAGCACTTCGATTGGAATTATGTCAAGGCCTTTGATTGGCATTCTGAAAGACCCTTCGATTGGTATTATGAAGGAGCCTTTCGATTGGCATTATGGACAAGCACTTCAATTGGCATTATGTCAAGGCCTTCGATTAGAATTCTGAAAAACCTTTTCGTTTGGCACCCTGGGCCAAGCCTTTCAATTGGCATGCCAAGGGATCCTTCGATTTAGCATTGTGTCAAGGCAGCTTCGACAGGCATGTTAACCATGTCCTTCGATTAGCATGAACAACACCTTTCGATTGGCATGTTAACCAAAGCCTTTCGATTGGAATTTTAATTAGTACCCTTCGATTGGTATCTAAATAAGATATTTCGATTGGCGTAAGCAAAGGACTCTTCGATTAATATTTCAATAAATACTCTTCGATTGATGTTTGGACAAGGGCCATTTGAAGAACTCCTTCCAGGCCATTCGAAAGAGGCCATCAAGAGGGCACTCAAAAAACATGTCCAGGTACACTGAACATGAGAAAATGGCATGTTTCCCTTGCAAACATAAAAATAATTAAATGCTGATGGTGGATTCAATTCCTGAGTTAAAGGCCAGATTCTTGCCTTTTCTGTTCCTAACTCCACAAGAGCTAATTCGACCAGAGTGATTCTTTTCAAATCAAGCAGTCGAAGCAGAAGAAATCCATTCGAAGGAGGCAACTCAAGACCAATCGAAGAGCATGGCCTGAAGGCATCCGAAAATCAAAAGTGTCCAGGTTCATTCAAGAGACATGAATATTTAAAAAAATGAAATCTTTTAGTATGTCTGATTCTTGTCTCATGGCTTTAAAGGCCTGGTTAAATGGCTGTCACTTGCCATTTTCGTGCACCATCATATTCCTATAAATACCAGGGCCATCATACAGAACAGAACGGGAAAAAAACACAGAACATGGGGAACAAAAAGAACGAAAAAGGAGAAACAGGGAAGATTTGGAGATACGCTGCCCACAACCCACCAAAGGTTGTCAACATTTTCAGAAGTAATCCAAGCCAAAGCAGCCATTCAGCAAACATCTCCACACCCAGAAATCCCAGATCGAAGGTACTCACATCCAGAAAGTGCCAAATCGAAGGTTCCAACTACTGGTAAGAGAGGGTAAAATGTCAAATCTTGTGTTTACATAACATATCCATATTTGTTGTTTCATTCGATTGTCATTCTAGACAGAATCAAAGGGCTTGGGTTTGGCACCAGGTCATGTTTTTGTTGCTAACACTTGCTACAGATATAGCCTGAAAAGACTCAGCGCGTGCAGGATCGAAGGACCTGGGTTTCGACACCCAGGTCATGCCTTTTATTTTGCTAACGTATTTTTGCAGATGCAGTGCCTCCACAGGTGACCCTTCAGGCCTTTCCAGCAACACCCTTCATAGAATCGAAAGGCAACCTTCTTCCTCTGAATCGAAGCCCCCCTTCTCCCTGCAACCGAAGCTTTCCCTGTCAATTCCCAAACACCAAATTCAGGCCCAACACCCCCCCCCCCCCCTGAGTTTGTTTATTTTATTTTATTTTCTTTTCACTACTTTCTATTTTTTTTTTGTTATTATTAACTAATTAACTTTTCATAAAATCAGAAAACCCCAAAAAAATATTTTTTTTTAATTTCATTATTTTATTATTTTTGTAAATAAATTGCAACAAATTAACTTAGTTTTTAATTAGGTTTAATCTTAACATATTTTGCAATAAATTAAAATTGACTTAGAATTAGGTTTTTTTTAATATTTCTCATTTTATTTCTTTAATTAAAATAAAACTCAAAAATATTTTCTCTTTAATTAATTAATCATTAGTTAGGCTTAATTCTTAAATAAAAAATGACAAAAAATACGCTTTATTCAATAAAAGGGTCAAAACCCTAAAGGACATTCCGATTCAATTTTCGTACGCGTTTATTTTATTGTAACTTCCTACTGGGATGTATTAGCTTAACTAAGACTTTTACACTTTACTGCTTTATTCCCCCAATTTTGGACATGTAAATAATCCCCCTCCCCGAAGCCTTGTAATAGTGTAGGATTTACAATTCCCGCACTTTAAATTCCTGTACATATATTAACTGTTTAGATGTATGCTAACT
Organism: Vicia faba; assembly: GCA_948472305.1. Lineage (NCBI taxonomy): Eukaryota > Viridiplantae > Streptophyta > Magnoliopsida > Fabales > Fabaceae > Vicia > Vicia faba. The sequence goes on from OX451737.1 coordinate 1,129,323,606, forward strand.
AGGATTGTATGACAAGATTAACCTTTAAATCAACCGTAGCTCACCATAACATGTACAAAGATAATATAAACTTAAAATTGACACACTCGCACATGCCACTCTTAGGGTACGCCTCACTTGGTTGCCTCAAACGTGGTCATTAAGTATAGGAAGTCTTAGAGGTCGCCCTCCTATCCAAAGATCAAAGTTGCCTCGAAATGGTTGCCTCGATAAAAATGATCTAAGACATTAGGGTTACCACTAAAGCATCCTAATATTGCTCTAGTGACCACACGTCCCTTAAACCGAATTGACCCGAAAACTCCAACGACGGTGCTACCTACTCCTCAATAGTGGGATAACACTATCTAAAGGACATTTGCACAATTTAATTCCTTTTTGAGTAGGTAGAGGTTCTTAAGTAGTTGCTCCTTTTAAAACAAAACAAAAACTTTTCGCACTTACACTTTCTTCAAAAACAAAACTCTTTTCAAAACCCACAAACACAAAGAAAAGCAAACTTTTGAAAACATAGTGAGCAAGTACCTAAGAGCCCGTGGATAACCACGGATAGAAAGGGTGCTAACACCTTCCCTTTCTATAATCTACCTCCCGAACCCGAGAAACATCTGGAAAAGGAACTTTTCTGTGCTTTTGTCCTTTTCTTGTTGGATAAAATAAAATACGGTGGCGACTCTTGCTTACCGCGAAATTTTGCAAAAACAAACGCAAACGCGAACCATCATTCCAAAAACAGTCAGTTCTATTCCCACCGATCACAGTGCTTCACGACACCACGCGGCAGCCCGTATTCTCCTTGTTTCCCCACAAAGGATACTGATACCAACCAAAGTGCCACACCAACACAGCCATCTCTTAAACCATATCGGTATACTCCATACAGTCTCCACGATCTATTGCTGTTTACCTAATGAGTGCCCCTAGATTCGGGTGTAAGATCTATAGTAACCCAAGCAATAACCCTCAAAAGTAAAGCAATCAAGATAATCAAGAGAAGCCATTTTAATGACCTAGATCCTAAGGTATACCACACTTAATATTCTCCCCAGCAGAGTCGCCAGTTTTGTGATACGGTGGCAGAACCGACTGTTTTTACTGGTTTGCGTTTTGCGTTTTTTGTTTGCAAAATGTCTCGGTAAGCAAGAGTCGCCATCTACTTTTATTTCATCCAATCATGGAAAAGGAAAAAGAACAGAAAACACCTTTTTTCGAGATATTCTGAGTACGGGAGGTAGATTATAGAAAGGGAAGGTGTTAGCACCCTTTCTATATGTAGTTATCTACGAGCTCTTAGGTACTTGCTCATTTTTCAAATTGCTTGTTTGTGTTTGTTTTGAAAAAATTTTTTACTTCATGATAACCCTTGTATCAGTCCTCAAGGATGTGACAAAGTTTGTTTTAAAAATTTGTTTTAAAAGGTGTTTGTGTGAAAAGTTTTTATTGAGCAAGTACTTAAGATTCTACCTACTCGAAAAAAAGATTGTTCGTTCTATTTCCTTTAGACAGCGCTATCCTACTATTAAGGAGTAGGTAGCACTGTCGTTGGAGTTGTAAGGAACATTCGAAAAGGACAAGTACAATCACTAAAACAATAGTTAGAAAACTTTAGTAGTAACCCTAGAGTCTTAAGATCTTTTCGAGGCAACATTTCTGAGGCAACATTCGAATGGGACAATTTGATCTCTTTAGACTGGAGGGCAACCATTAAAATCTCCTATGCTTAATGATTGTTTACCAAAGGCAACCGAAGTGAGGTAAACCCTAGGAGTGAATATGTGCATATGATTTGTTTCAGTTATTTAGTCTTTGCACATTAGGTGATCTACCATTTTAATTTTCCAGACATTCTTGCCATACAATCCTATTAGCCATACATCTAGACAGTTAAATATTGCGGAAATTAAAAGTGCGAGGAAATAAAACCTAGCTATTACAAGGCTTCGGGGAGGGGGATTAATTACATAACCAAAAATCGGGGATTTAAACAGTAAATAAAAACCCTAAGTAAACTATTACAAACCCTGAACAATTACAAAATAATGGATAAATAATTAACAAGCGCACGGAAAATTAAATGCGAGGACAATTGAAATAATCTAAAACCCTAATTTGAGAGAAAAAGTATTTTTTTGGATTTTTATTGAAGAAAACAATTTAATTATAAATCAATTAAACCTAATTTCTAATTATTTTTAAAATTATGAAAGAAATTAAATTAACCTAATTTTCTAATTAAATTAATTAATTAAAGAAATATATATTTATAAAAAATGATCTTTGAAGGAAATTAATTAAATTATGTATAATCTAAAACCCTAATTCTAATTATTTTTCATTATACAAAGAAAATTAAATTGCCTTAAATTAATTAAACTAATTAATTCAAAAAAATATTTATTAAGAAAAAAAGATATTTTTTTGTGATTTTTGATTTGTTAATTTAATAAAAATAATTTTTTGTATTAATTAAAAAAAGGAAAGAAATAACGAAAAGAAATTAAAGAAAATAATAAAAAATAACCAAATGGGCATGTATGCTAGCTGAAAGGGGGGGGGGTATGAATCTAAATTCCTTGGCCCATTAAGCATCAAGCCCAGTCAACCACGCTGGATCCTGTGCAACGTTGACCTGGAGGAGTATCATGGACCTTTATGGCTGGAAGCGTTGGACTGGATAGAAGTGCATCCGGTGGTCAGGAATTGCTAGCGCATGGTGGATGGTTGAGAGCGTGGTACACCTGATTACATAAGAAAAAATAATACAAAGCAATTGTTGGGACCTGGGATCGAACCCAGGTCCTTATACTCGCCTCCAACGATGCATTTCCAGCTGCGCTACCTTGTTAACTTGTTTGTATAATGAGAACAAAATATAATAAATATAATAAAGCAGTAAATTCAAAAAAGCGTGCAAGTTTCAAATGAGCCAATGGTGGACTGCCACATACTAAATTCTTTGCTGCAACCGTCGTGTTAGGTGAAGGACTTTTACCTACAGACACAAGTTTGTAGCTATAACCCCTACAAATTTCAAAAATGCACAAAACGCACGATAAATGATGTCTAAATACATAGTTCCATTCGTGATGATCTCGTGAACACCCTGGTATCCTTCTTTTTGGCTAATTTCACCTGTGTAAGAAAGCCCTAAATTGCAAACGTAAACCCTAACAATGGCAACATCGTGTATAGGCTTCAAAAATGCAATTGAATAATATAGTTAGCTTGCAAAAATGATGAGGATTACAAATATATGACTTAAATGTGCTAAAGATGCCAAGAATACAGTAATCGATTTTGAGTTTGAGGTTAAACCAAGAGAGCAATTACACGTGTTTCTGGGTGCTTCAAGCCTTGCAACTGATCCAATTGGCTTCTGGGAAGGTCTAAGAATCGATTAGCAGCGTTGGAATGGTCTGAATTGATCTCTAAATGCAAAAACGATCCAACACTTTTTGTCACTTTTTTGGAATTTGGTTTGGTGTTTTCACGACTACTCAACCTTGTTCTTTGATCTGCAATTGTTGTATACATATAGTATACTGAATTAGGTTAATAAAATTGTATCATATCTTTGAGAATTATGAAAATGTGATTTGATTTGATTCATCTATGATATCTTTCTAAAACAAGCTTCAATCCAATTTTTTCCAACCCTAATGAGTCTTGCACGAATTGATCATCATGCTAGCTGTAAATGGACTCCAAGTGTGCACAAAAATCCCAAGATTTGATTTGTTTTCATTATTTTACCATTTAATTTGATTTATTTCGATTTAAATGAATAAAAAATCAAAATAAATGATAAAAGTAATAAAATAATAGGTGGAAAAGCTCAGGGGTCATGGGTCCTATTAGAAACATGTTTCAAGCAAGAAATCATGGGCCCCTTTGGAAACAACGCAAATTTGATCAATGTTGACTTTTGACAATTTTCCAAAAATTGCCAACTTTGACAATGCACAACTCTCTCAATTTTGACCTTAAGAGGGTGTTCTTGGACTTTTTAAAAATCTTAGGATGTCCCCCTAAACAACCCTTTTGGTTTCATCTCAATTGGATCTTCCATGTGCATGTATGAAGCTTTGACCCAAAAGGTGTTTTTATTGACTTTTCAAAAGGACCTATAATGTAGAAATTCATATCTTTTCATGAGTGCATATTTTGAACTTGTGGGCTGAAGATGAGTTGTAGGGAATTGCATCCTCTTAAAAATTGGCTTTGGATGGAAAATTTCTGATAAAGTATGAAGAAGTTATTTTTGGTCAAAGTTGTGTTGACTTTTCCTGCAAAACCCTAATTTAGCAACTTTTGGGTTTTGATGAATTTGAAGCATTCCTTGGGGAATCATGGTCAATCCTTTATCAAATGATGAAAGTCACTTCAAAATTTTGACGTTGACCAAAAATATTGAATTTTGACTGTATGTGGGTCACAGTTGACTTTTGACCTAATACAGTCGATTCTCAAGCATCTGAGCAGTTGGCTGAGAAAACTTCTTGTGCAAGGCATGAAACTTGACATGTAGGGTCTTGAGAATATATTAAGACCATGGACAGCATATGAGGCCTTTGTGGTTCTCCCATCTTGATGAAAATAGAAACCCTAATTGGAAGTACACTGTCTTAGGAGAGAGCTTGTTTGGTCAACTCTTGGGCAACCTTGAGCAAATTGAGAATCTTAATGGACATGTATTGAATAAAATGAGAGGGAAAATTTTGGGGTACAACACCTTGGCTCAAGCATTGCGTCATATGTTGGAAACCAAGCTGGTTACATTGAGGGAGCCTCCTTAAAAACCTATTATTGCTTCTCCCCGTTACAATCATGAAGAAAGGTGTGCATACCACTTCAATAGTCCTAGATACGACAGTAACCACTGTTCGGAATTCAAAACAAGATTCAAGACTTGATCGATGAAGGGGCGTTGGAATTCACACAAGATGGTCAACTTGAGTTTTTCTATCATCTTTCAAAGGCACATCATCTGAAGTGACAAAGTTTAGGCAGAGAAATTTTTGTTCATTCGAATTTTCAGTTGTAATTTCTTTGTTATCTTAAACACTTATCTCTATGTCATACTTTGTTTGCTCTCGTTAATGCATTGCATATGTTTGTCCTGAGTTAATCCATTCGTTTTAACTATATTTAAACTATGCTTTTATCCCCTTTTTGTGATATTCGACTCTCGTTAAAAGTTGTAAGCCTTTAGAGGGAGGATAACAAAAACATTAACATAATCTCATACGATATGCTTTTGGACAGACCTTTCAGACGATGTACATGCGTTCTTTCAATCCCTAAACACTGGAGTTATAAGGAAGATGATCCCTAGTTAACCCCTTTGAGCCAAAGAAGTAGGAGTTTTCTTTTTCACACTGTGATACGGTGGCAGAACCGAGTGTTAATATTGGTTTTGCGTTTGTGTTCACAAATGTTGCGGTAAGCAAGAGTCACCACCAACTTTTCTTTTATCCAAATTAAGGAAAGGGTGAAAAGAACATAAAAATACCTTTTCGAGAATTTTCTGAGTAAGGGGGTAGATTATGGAAAGGGAAGGTGTTAGCACCCTTTCCATCCGTAGTTTTCTACGGGCTCTTAGTTTCTTGCTAGATCACTTTATTTTGTTTGAAAATGTGCTTGTGGTGTGGGTTTGAAAATATTTTAAAAACGTCTTTGTAATGATTCTCGTCTCTATAAGAACGCGTACAAAGTGTTGGTTTTGAAAATAGTTTAAAGAAGTGTTCGTTTGTGGAAGATGTTTTTGAAAGTGATTTTGAAAAGTGCCTTTGTAATGATTCTCGTCTATATAAGAATGCGTACAAAGGGATTTGACTTTTGAAAATGTTTCAATTAAAAGTGTTGGTGTGTGAATGGTTTTTTTTTGTTATGAGCAAGCAAGAAACTACGAGCGTCCTACCTACTCAAAAGGTCTTTGTTCATTTCCTCCTCTTTTAGATGTTGCTATCTTACCATTGATTCATAAGAAGTTCCATTGTTGGATGTATGAGGGACATTCGAAGGGACGTACAGTCATAAAGGCAACATGTGGAGACGCTTTAGCAATTTTGTTTAGGGACTAGATCACTTACCAAAAGGCAAATGTAGGGTCATCGAGGCACTATGATCTTTTGATTTATGGGTCTTTACTAAAGCGTCCCAGTCTCGAGGGACATGACTGTTTTATTTCCGAAAGCAACCAAAGTGGGGTAACCTAGAGGTGTATATGTGCAATGTATGTTATGTTCAGTTATTTTTGTCTTTTTTGTTAGGTTTGCTAGCATTTTGTTATTAGTTTTTCCATACAATCCTATTAGTCATACATCTAGCAGTTAATATGAAAAGCAGTAAAAATGCAGAAAGTAAGGGTCCTACGCTATTACAACCAAATCGAAAGAGAAGAAAAATGAATTCTTCGATCCAGGCCATGGACTCCTTCGATTCACCATTCTTTTTCCTTCTTTCGATTAGGCTTGAGAATTGACGTGAGCAAGCTTCAATTTGCACCTTTTCCTGCCTCCTTCGACTGAGTTTGGGAATGGTATGGGCAACCTTCAATTTTCACCTTCTCTATTTCTTTCGATTGAGTCAGGGAGTGGTCATGAGAAACCTTCAACTGCAAACTCGTCTACTTCTTTCGATTTAGAATATGATGTAACATGAACCTGCGGAGCAGCACGAGTGCATATCCTTCGTTTACACTCTTTTTGTCTTTCGTTTGAATCTGTACAGGTTAGTTCCAACAAGAAAAGCAAACAAACCAAGAGGGCAGAAACGAAGAACACAACTAAGAGGCTATCTATATATTATGCTGAAACGAAAAGTAAGTATAGGGCTATTTACATGTCATGCTGAAACGAAAGATGCAAGGTCAAGGGGACTTACCTTGTTAAAACTAGAACTTGTTTGGGGGACTAGAGTTGTTGGATGCTTTTGGATTCGAAAGGAGAGTGAAAAGTGTGGTGTGATCTTGTTGGGTTTTGAGAGTTTTTGGTGTTCTTCTCTTAGGTTGTGTATGCGTGAAAAACAATATGTGTGTATGGTTCCCCTGGGCTTATGTCTCCAGTCTGTGTGCACACGTATGTTGTCTCCTCCCTGTTGTCCTCCTTTTTCCGTGTGTTAGTGTGCTCCTTTAGTAGAGGGGATGGAGGGGACAAGAGGTCAAAGGAATAAAAATCCATTAAGTTGGTGTTTTAAGGACATAAATGTCACTTTGAAACTTTTCCAAAGACATGGTTGTGATACGGTGGCAGAACCGACTGTCAATTGTGATGATACCAATCAACTCGTCTTGGCCTCACGAGTATCATGGTATCAGTTTCATGGCCTAATTGTTCCTGTATAACAAAGCACTAAAAACATCTCAGAAACCCTAACAATGACAACTATGGATTCCTGCGTGATAAATGCAATTAAAGGGTATAGGTAGCTTGCAAACAAGATGATAAACACAAATATATGGTTAGCATGCGTAAAACATTGAAATCGAGTTTGAGTTTTAGGGCAAACCGTGATGCTTTTAGGGACGATTTCTGGATGCTTTGAGGTTTGCAAATGATGTTGTTAGCTTTCTGGGATATCCAGGAATCGATTTCTAGGCTTGAAACTCCTTGAGGATGGCTCTAAGATAGGTTTTGATCTCACACTTTTGTCCAAATTTTTGAGTTTTCTTCCTGGCTTTTCATGGCTCCAATCCTTGTGTTTTTTATCTGCAATTGTTATGCACTTATAGTAGACTGAATTAGGTCAACAAAATTGCATCATATCTTTGAGAATTATGAAAATTGGATTTGATTTGCTTCATGTATGATATCTTTCTAAAACAAGCTTCAATCCAATCTTTTTCAACCCTAATGAGCCTTTCACAAATTTATCATCATGCTAGCTGTATATGGACTCCAAATGTGCACAAAAATCCCAAGATTTGATTTGTTTTCATTATTTTACCATTTAATTTGATTTATTTTGATTTAAATGAATAAAGAATCAAAATAAATGATAAAAGTAATAAAATAATAGGTGGCAAAGCTCAGGGGTCGTGGGTCCTATTAGAAACATGTTTCAAGCAAGAAAACATGGGCCCCTTTGGAAAAAAAATGCAAATTTGATCAATGTTGACTTTTGATAATTTTCCAAAAATTACCAACTTTGACAATGCACAACTCTCCCAATTTTGACCCTAGGAGGGTGTTCTTGGACTTTTTAGAAATATTAGAATGTCCCCTAACCTACCTTTTTGTTTCATCTCAATTGGATCTTCCATGTTCATGTATGAAGCTTTGACCCAAAACGTGTTTTTGTTGACTTTTCAAAAGGACCTATAATGTAGAAATTCATATCTTTTTGTGGGTGCATATTTTGAACTTTAGGGATGAAGATTAATTTTAGGGAATGACATCCTCTTCAAAATTAGCCTTAGATGGAAAATTTATGATAAAGCATCTGGAAGTTATGCTTGGTCAAAGTTGGGTTGACTTTTACTAATAAACCCTAATTTAGCAACTTTTGGGTTTTGATGAATTTGGAGCATTCCTTGGGGAATCATGATCAAACCTTGATAAAATGATGGAATTTACTTCAAAATTATGATGTTGACCAAAAATCTTGAATTTTGACTGTATGTGGGCCACAATTGACTTTTGACCTAATACAGTCGATTTCTCAAGCATCTAAGAAGTTGACTGAGCAAACTTCTTATGCAAGGCATGAAACTTGACATGTAGTGTCTTGAGAACATATTAGGACCTTGGAAAGCATTTGGGGCTTTTGTGGCTCACCCATCTTGATGAAAATAGAAACCCTAGTTTGAGGTATATTGCCTTAGGAGAGAGTTTGTCTAGTCAACTCTTGGGCAACCTTGAGCAAATTGAGGACCTCACTAGGAGTATGTCTTGAGTAAAATGAGAGGGAAAATTTTTGGGGTACAATAGCTGCCCCTGTTCAATCCTCTTAAACCTACGGATGTAGATTGGCTTGTCTTCCTTTCGTAATCTGAAGGTGGAAGATGATTGAACATTAAAGTGCCCAGAAATTTGCACTCGCATGCAGTGGCACTTGACTTGTGACATCGGGAATGGGCTTTCAGATGCCATTTGGAGGTTGATGATAGAAGATTTTCAGAGATGTGCTTAAATATGCCATCCTATATGCAACGGAAAATTGTCGGAGGCGGGCTTAAAGATGCCACCTAGAGAATGTTGATTTCTTGGGATATTCCTTTGACTAGAGTCCCTGTCACTGTTGTTGATGAGGAATTTGCTGAGGAACATTGGTATCTGTCTTGAGAGGAATATAATTTTTAGGAGCTTTAGTTGTCCGTTACTCTATTGGGGAAATGCGAAACCAATCACGTTTGATCAGGTTCTAGTCTTACAGTGTTGTGGACTGCTGTTTGGGGATAAGAGAGGAGGAACCTGGACAGTAAGGTTATAAGGAGTAACCTGGATAGTAGGGTTACTTCGATATGAAAGACTGGATAGTAGGGCTGTGAGAAAGAACCTGGGTAGTAGGGTTACTTCGATATGAAAGCCTGGATAGTAGGGATGTGAGAAGGAACCTGGATAGTAGGGTTACTTCGATATGAAAGCCTGGATAGTAGGGCTGTGAGAAGGAACCTGGGTAGTAAGGTTACTTCGATATGAAAGCCTGGATAGTAGGGCTGTGAGAAGGAACCTGGGTAGTAGGGTTACTTCGATATGAAAGCCTGGATAGTAGGGCTATGAGAAGAAACCTGGGTAGTAGGGTTACTTCGATATGAAAGCTTAGATAGTAGGGATGTGAGAAGGAACTTGGATAGTAGGGTTACTTCGATATGAAATCCTGGATAGTAGGGATGTAAGAAGGAACCTGGGTAGTAGGGTTACTTCGATATGAAAGCCTGGATAGTAGGGTTGTGAGAAGGAACCTGGGTAGTAGGGTTACTTCGATATGAAAGCCTGGATAGTAGGGTTGTGAGAAGGAACCTGGGTAGTAGGGTTACTTCGATATGAAAGCCTGGATAGTAGGGTTGTGAGAAGGACCCTGGGTAGTAGGGTTACTTCGATATGAAAGCCTGGATAGTAGGGCTGTGAGAAGGAACATGGGTAGTAGGGTTACTTAGATATGAAAGCCTGGATAGTAGGGCTGTGAGAAGGAACCTTGGTAGTAGGGTTACTTCGATATGAAATCCTGAATAGTAGGGATGTAAGAAGGAACCTGGGTAGTAGGGTTACTTCGATATGAAAGCCTGGATAGTAGGGCTGTAAGAAGGAACCTGGGTAGTAGGGTTACTTAGATATGAAAGCTTGGATAGTAGGGCTGTGAGAAGGAACCTGGGTAGTAGGGTTACTTCGATATGAAAGCCTGGATAGTAGGGCTGTGAGAAGGAACCTGGGTAGTAGGGTTACTTCGATATGAAAGCCTGGATAGTAGGGCTGTGAGAACGAACCTGGCTAGTAGGGTTACATTGATATGAAATCTTGAATAATAGGGCTGTGAGAAGGAATCTGGGTAGTAGGGTTACTTCGATATGAAAGCCTGGATAATAGAGCTGTGAGAAGGAACCTGGGTAGTAGGGTTAATTCGATATGAAAGCCTGGATAGTAGGGCTGTGAGAAGGAACCCGGGTAGTAGGATTACTCCAATATGAAAGCCTGGATTGTGGGGCTGTGAAAAGGAACATGGGTAGGTCCATAAGTTTGTGTAAAACTTCAGGAGGAACCGGGGTAAGGTTACTTCGGGATAAGTTTGTGTAAAACTTCAGGAGGAACCGGGGTAAGGTTACTTCGGGATAAGTTTGTGTAAAACTTCAGGAGGAACCAGGGTAGGGTTACTTCGAAATAAGTTCGTGTAAAACTTCAGGAGGGACCGGGGTAGGGTTACCTTGGTATGATAAGTTTGTGTAAAACTTCAAGAGGAATCGGGGTAAGGTTACCTTGAGATAATATAGATTAGTTGACCCGTTTGATTTCGGGAACTAAGTTTCCATTAGTTGTCTGTAGATGTGATATGTATAACTGTTGGATTTGTTGAAGCTAATCGTCTCTTCCTGAAAAGATATCAGGGTTAGTTGTATGCGATGCATGAAATGCAGGGTGAGATGATGTTCTCAAAATAAATGAGATTATGTTGTATATGATATGTATGCGTATGTCATGATGTATGTTCATGAAGTGCTGTCGGGGTATGCTCGCGTCTGGGAAAATAAATCCCTGACTGTTGCTAGAGATTCGCAAATATTCTGTTGGGAAGAGGTGCTAGAGAATAACTCTGCGGGGACAAGACTTTGGGGGAAGAGATATTTTGCTGGTCGACATGCTGATCTGGAGGAATAAACTCAGTTGGGGATAAAATTCCGTTGCTTGAAGTGATGAGCTCTGTTGGAGATTGAGCTTCTGCATCTGGAGAAATAAACTTCGCTTGGGGGATGAAATTTACTGACTCGCTTGCGACTATGAACTTTGGCTGGGGTGGTTACATCCTGTTTCGGGGAAGCTGACATTGATGCCTTTGGATACTTTTACTCTGCGGGAAGTGCGTATACTAATAATCATGTTCCCAAGCATGACTCTATCCCGATACCTGCAAGGAAAAATGACTGTAGGGTTTGGTACTTCTTATTTTCCCTGTTTCTGGAATTACGAGTAATTGTCTTTTGTTTCTTATGCAAATATTTATGAGCAACAATCATTTTCAAATGCATATATCAAAAATAAATCATTGGACGTTCTTGCAAAACAAAACAGAAAAAGTAAAACGAATTGAATTTTTGTAAGAATGACTTGTATTGATTTTGAAGTCGGCCTGAAATAGGCGTTTTGTACAAAGAGGCTGACGTTCTAGTAAGAGAACTCCGCCGAAAGACAGAAATTATACATTTTGTGTAAAAGAAAGAAAAACAGCTATGTAAAACGACCCCATTGGGTTCCAACTCTGCTATTGCCTTTATATCTTCAAGCGTCTCATCACTTTGCTACTTGGCTGAAGGTTGATCAGATTGATTGGCGCTGTCCGAGCTTGATAGTCGATACTGAAGTCTGGTCGCAAGATGATCCAATGAGACATAGTGATATGCTTCAATCCCTAAATTTTGCCTAGATTTCCCTTCCGGGTTTTCAATCCACCGGGATACCCTTTTTTTCCCAAGCCGCCCTTTCGGGTTTTTGACTTGCCGAGTGTACAGATTTTTTTTCATTTTCATCCCTTACTTTTGCCCGAACATTTTTGGTTTGCGGAGAAGCCCTTATTTTTGCCTAGGACAGTCGACCTAGCGGGTATTTGATTAGGCGTAGTGTGATACGGTGGCATAACTGACTGTTTTGGAAAATGCTGGTTTGCGTTTTGCGTTTGTGTTCGCAAAATGTCGCGGTAAGCAAGAGTCGCCACCGACTTTTATTTTATCTAACTGGAAAGGTAAAAAGCACAAAAAAATTCCTTTTTCGAGATTTTGAATACTAGGGGTAGATTATAGAAAGGGAAGGTATTAGCACCCCTTCTATCCATAGTTTTCCATGGGCTCTTAGGTACTTGCTCATCTTTAAAATTGCTTTCGTGTTTGTGTGTTTTGAAAAGTTTTTGTTTTACTTCGTTTTAACCCTTGTTTCTGTCCTCAAGAGTGTTACGAAGTGTTTTTTGAAAACTTTGTTTGTAAAAAAGTGTAAGTGTGAAAAAGTTTATCTTGAGCAAGTACCTACTAGCATCTACCTACTCGAAAAAAGATTATTTCTGTACTCGTTTCCTTTAGACAATGCTACCCTACTATTGATAAATAGGAGGCACCGTTGTTGGAGTTGTAAGGGTCAATTCGTAAGGGACGTACGATCACTAAAGCAATGTTAGGACGTCTTAGTAATAACCCTAATGTCTTAAGATCATATTCGAGGAAACATTTCTGAGGCAACATTTCCGAACGGGACTTTTGATCTTTGTTTGGACAGGAGGGCAACCACTAAGACACCCTATACTTAATGACCGTTTACCGAAGGCAATCGAAGTGAGAGTATACCCTAAGAGTGCGCATGTGCGAGTGATTTGATTTCAGTTATTATCTTTGCACATTAGGGTTTGCTAGCCATTTTAAATTGTCATGTAATCTTGTCATACAATCCTATTAACATACATCTAACAGATAATATTTGTGAGAATTAAAATGCGAGAAAAAAAAACTACGCTATTACAAGGCTTCGAGGAGGGGTATTAATTACATAGCCAAAAAACCCGTAAAACGATAAATAAAAGAAAACCTAGATTAAACTATTACATACCATGAGCAGTTACATTAATATTGCAAAAAATAATAAATGCGCGCGATGAATCGAGAACGAGAGAAATTAGGGTTTTGACCCCGTCTAAACCTAATTGAAACTTAAAGAGAAAAATCATTTTTTGTTGTTTTGATTATTTTGAGAAAAGCAAAGTTTTAATAGAATAAATAAAAACCTAATTACTAATTAATTTAAAATTAAGAAAAAAAATTAATTTAACCTATTTTTGTATTTTTGTTTTATTGAAAAGAAATAAGAATAAAATCACATGCTAACCCTAATTTTTTCTAATTGATTTTAAATACATGAAAAAGTTAGAATTAATCCTAAATTAAATTAAACTATCATTAAATTAAATTTGATAAAATAAAAAACTAAATCTAAATTTGTGAAATTGATTTTATGATTTTTTTGTGTAAAAAAAAAAGAAATTATTGTTGTTAGAAAATAATTTAATAAAAGAAATTAGATAAAAGAAAGAAATAAAAAGAAAGAGAATGGGCCTGGTTGTTGCTAGCAAAAAGGGGGTGTTGATTGCAATTTTGGGCCCAATAATTTCTGGCCTTCATTGACTTCTCCAAATCCTGTGTGTTAGCTTGACTCACGCCCTTGGTAGACCTTCATTGGTAAGGCCTTAGATCTAGCCTATTGATGGCTTGGATGCCCAGATTTGGAGAGTGCATGATGGACTTCTTGGGGTATCAACACACATGAATATGCAAGGAAGAAAGCAAAGTTGGGGGACCTGGGAATCAAACCCAGGCCCTTTGGCATTTTACCCTGCACGCTTGCCAGCTGATTTGGCTTTGTTAGTTGTACATAGAACAACAAACAAACATTATAAGGAAAAATAAAATAATAATTATCAAACGCGCACAGATTTGAATGGGCGAGTCAGGGAGTGCCACGTTATCATCTTCCTCGTGCCTCCGTCGTTTTAGACAAAGGACATCTACCTACGGACAAATGGGTGTAGGTACAACCTAGTGCTTCTCCAAAATCCCATACAAGCATGATAAATGCAAAAAAATGGTACCAATCAACTCGTTGCAACCTCACGAGCATCATGGTACCACTATCCATGGCCAATTGTCCCTGTACAGAAAAACCCTAAAAACGCAACAAGAACCCTAACTATGGAATCTTGATGTATAGTCAGCAAAAACGAAAGTAAATATAACCATTAGTTTTCAAATGAATCAAGGATTAAGAATATGTCAACGAATCATGCTAAATATGCCAAAATTATTGAATTCGATTTCAAGAAAATGTGAAAACTGTGGGGTACTTACAGTGCAATTCTGGATGTTAAGAAGCTTGCTAGTGATTGCAATATGATCCAGAGATATCCAGCAAGCGATTGAGATGGCTGGAAAGGCTTGAGATGGCCTGAAAACTGGAAATTGATTCACCACTTTTGTTGAATTTTTGCAACTTTTCATTCTGTCTTACACGCCTCCAATCCCCTCGTTTTTTATCTGAACATATTCCTTATATACCCTAGAAGGAATTAGGTTACAAATTTGCTTCAAATCTTTTCCAATTAATATCATTGATTCATGATTTGATCATTGTAAAAAATCTTTCTAAATCAAGAAAAATTCAATCTTTTTGTGTCCAAATGAACCTTGCACGATTTGATTCCATCTCCAGCTGTATAATAGACCTAAACATGCACAAAATCTCAAGCTTTGATTAGCTTTTGATATTTTCATGATTTCATTTTGATTTTATTTGATTTAATTGAAATAAAATCAAAATAACTGACAAAAATAAAATAATAACAAGTGGAAGGGCTCATGAGTCGTGGGTCACATTACAAACTCAGTGCAAGCATAAAAAGTTGGGCCCATTTGACAAAAATTCCAATTTGAGACACATTTGACTTTTGGCAATTTTGCAAAAAAGGTCAACTTTGCCAATGCATAACTCTCTCAATTTTGACCCTAGAGAGGTGTTCTTGGACTTTTTAGAAATCTTGAGATGTCCTATAAGCAAACCTTTTAGTCTCATCTCAATTGAGTCTTCCATGTTCATGTATGAAGCTTTGACCCAAAAGGTGTTTTTGTTGACTTTCCAAAATGACCTATAATGTCCAAATTCATATCTTCTTGTGAGTGCATATTTTGAACTTGTAAGATAAAGATGGATTGTAGGGAATTGTATCCTCTTCAAAATGAGCTTTGTATGGGTCATTTTTGATAAAGTATGAGACAGTTATGCTTGGTCAAAGTGGAATTGACTTTTCCTACAAAACCCTAATTTAGCAACTTTTGGGTTTTGATGAATTGTGAGAAATCCTTGAGAGATAATGATCAACCCTTGATCAAATGATGAATAATACTTCACAATGAGGATGTTGACCAAAAATCTTGGAGTTTGACTGTATGTGGGCCACAGTTGACTTTTGCCCTAGCACAGTCGATTTTCAGGCCTTTGAGCAATTGATTGAGCAAACTTCCTCTGCAAGGCTTGAAACTTGACATGGATGATCTTGAGAACATGTTAGGGAAATATTGATCATTTGGGATCCTTTAGACTCAAACACATTGATGCAAACTGAAACCCTAATTTGGGGTAGACCGCCTTAGGAGAGAGTTTGTCTGGTCAACCTTTGGACTTCCTTGAGCAACTTGAGGACCTCACTTGAAATGTATTGAGAAATATGGGAGGAAAAATTTTGGGGTACAACAGCTTCCCCTGTTCAATCTTCTTAAACCTGAGAATGTAAATTGGCTTGTCTGCCTTTCATGATCCGAAGGTGGAAGATGATTGAACACTAGAGTGCCCAGAAATTTGCACTCACATGAAGTGGTACTTGTCTTGTGATATCAGAAATGGGATTACAGATTCCATTTGGAAGTTGATGATGGAAGATGGACTTAAAGATGCCATCAGAGGAAGTGTCGATCGCATAAGAGATTCCTTTGCGAGAACCCGTATACCTGTTGTTGAGGAGGACTATGCTGGGGAATGTTGTTCTCTGTCTTGGGAGAAATAGAATTTTAGGAGCTTCAGTCGTCCGTTATTTTACTGGGGAATCTTCTCTTATTCGAGGAGGTGAAAATGAACTGCTATCTGGTTGTGATCCAGGCTTTACATTGATTTGCTGAGGAATATAAGACCGACTGCTATCTGGTCGTGCTCTAGGCTTCACAGTGACTTATTGGGGAGATGAGATTAAACTTTCTATCTGGTCGTTCTCCAGGATTTGAAATTTCTCAATTCTCATCTAATCGTGCTCCAGGATTCAGAAGGAATCAAGTGGTTATCCGGTCGCATCCGGGCTTCCAACTTAAATTTAAGGCATACTAATATCCGGTCGATTTCCAGGCTTCATAGTAATTGGCCAGGTAAACTGCTATTTGGTCGAATTCTAAGCTTCGCAGTACCTTATACTATTATCTGGTCGTGTCCCAGGCTTCAGTATCTTTTTCCGCTATCTGGTCGTGATCCAGTCTTCACAGCGTCTTATACCATTATCTAGTCGATTCCAGGCTTCATGGTATCTTGTATTGCTATCTGGTCGATTTCCAGGCTTCACAATAACTTGTTGAGGGGTTAAGCTATTTTCCGGTTGATTCCCGGGCTTCATAGCTTGTATTTAAGAGATACCACTATCTGGTCGATTCCAGGCTTCGTAGTATTCTTGGAGATATCAAGATATTATCTGGTCGACTTCTGGGCATCATAGCTTGAACTGGAATAGAAATCTTAGTATCGATTTGACTGAACCAGAGAAAACTTGTGAGAATTTGATTGTATATTTCCCTGAAAGGTAAAGAGTTAGTCGTATGTAATCTCATGATGTATGAAATGTATTGATTAATGATATTCTGAAAATAAATGAGATTGTGATGTATGATGCATATGCGTATGCCTGGATATGCAATGTTCTTGTGGTATTCTCCGACTAGGGAGAATAAACCCTGGACTGTTGTTGGAGAGTACAAGGAGTTGAGTTCTCCGTTATTGCTAGGGATAGTGACCGAAGATGATTAGTCAGAGACTTGCGTCCGTTCTGCTTGAGAATATTCCGCCGGGAGAATGACTCTGTGGGGAAGAGAGATACTCTGCCGGACGATCTGTTGATTTGGAGAAATAACTCTGCTGGGGATGAATTACCGTTGTTGGCGATGACGAACTCTGTCAGGGATTGAATTTCTTCCTGTGGAAGAAATAAATTCCACTAATGGTGAACTTCTATTGTTGGTGATAGATAAACTCTGCTTGGGGAGAATTTTTCCGACTTATTCGCGATTATGAACCTCGGATGGGGAGGGCTAACACCACTATCTTTGGGTACTTCTACTCTGCGGGGAGTGTATGTACCTTTAGTCATATTCTTAAGCTGGCTCTGTCCCTGTACCTGGTGAGTGGAGAAACTGGAAGGTTTGGACATTTCTTTTTTGCCCCTGTTCCTGGAATTACAAGTAATTGTCTTTTGTTTCTTATGTAAATATTTATGAGCAACAATTATTTTCAAATGCATATATCAAAAACGAATCATTGGAAGTTCTTGCAAAACAAAACAGAAAAGGAAAACCAAGTTGAAATTTCTTGTGAAAATGAATTGTATTGATTTTTGAAGTTGGCCTATGATAGGTGTTTTGTACAAGAGGCTGAAGTCCTAGTAAAGGAACGCCGCCGAAAGATAGAAATTATACAATTTGTGTAAAGAAAGAAAAACAGCTATGTGAAACAATCCCACTGGGTTCCAACTCTGCTATTGCCTTTATATCTTCGAGCGTCTCATCACTTTGCTACTTGGTCGAAGGTAGATCAGATTGATTGGCACCGTCCGAGCTTGATAGTTGATACCGAAGTCTGGTTGCAAGATGATCCAATGAGACATAGTGTTACGCTTTGATCCCTAATTTTTTCCTGGACCGCCCTTTCGGGTTTTCAATCCACCGGGATACCCTTTTTTGCCCAAGCCTCCTTTTCAGGTTTTTGACTTGCTGGGTGTACAATTTTTATATATTTCATCCCTTACTTTTACCCAAACCCTTTTGGTTCACCGGGAAGCCCTTATTTTTGCCTAGGCTAGTCAACCTAGTGGGTCTTTGATTAGGCGTAGTATTTTTTCATTATGTCTGCATTGACGGGGTGAGGAAGGTCGTCACCATCCATGGTGGTTAGAATCATAGCTCCTCCCGAGAAAATGTTCTTAACCATAAATGGCCCTTCGTATGTGGGGGTCCATTTTCCCCTAGGATCACCTTGCGGTAGTATGATGCGTTTGATCACTAGATATCCGACCTGATATTCCTGACGTCTGACTCTCTTGTTAAAAGCCTTGATCATTCGCTTTTGATACGTCTGACCATGACAAATAGAAGTAAGTCTCTTCTCATTGATTAGATTTAGCTGGTCAAGTCGGGTCTGGATCCAGTCATCTTCGCTCAAACCTGCATCCTTCATAATCCTGAGAGAGGGTATCTGGACTTCAATGGGTAGGACTGCTTCCATGCCATATACCAGAGAGTAGGGTGTTGCCCTTGTCGAAGTCCGTGCTAAGGTACGGTACCCATGAAGAGCAAATGGTAACATCTCATGCCAGTCTTTGTATGTCACCGTCATCTTCTGCACAATCTTCTTGATGTTCTTATTAGCTGCTTCAACGACCCCATTCATCTTCGGCCGGTAGGGAGAAGAGTTGTGATGCTGTATCTTGAACTGTTTGCAGAGCTCGGTGATCATCGTGTTGTTGATATTTGTACCATTGTCCGTATTGATTCTCTCCGGTACACCATATCGACAAATCAAGTTGTGTCGGATAAACCACGCCAGGACGTTCTTAGTTACTATAGCAAAGGAAAAAATGAAATAATTTAAAACCCTAATTTGAGAGAAAAAGATTTTTTTTGGATTTTATCTGAGAAAATATTTACTTGCAAATTAATTAAAACTAATTTCTAATTGTTTTTAAATTATGAAAGAAATTAAATTAACCTAATTTTCTAATTAGCCTAATTAATTAAAGGAATACATATTTATGAGAAAAAATTATGCACAATCTCAAACCCTAATTCTAATTGTTTTTAAATTATGAAAGAAATTAAAGTTGCGCTAAATTAATTAAACTAATTAATTTAAAAAATATTTATTAAGAAAATAAATCTTTTTGTGATTTTTGATTTGTTAATTTAATAATAATGATTTTTTCGTATTAATTAAAAAAAAGGGAAAGAAATAAAGAAAATAATGAAAGAAAAAACCAAATGGGCCTGTGTTGTTAGCTGAAGGGGGGTGGGAATCTGAAATTCTTTGGCCCATTAAGCATCAAGTCCGACCAATCTTTGGATCCGGTGTAGCGTTGATTTGAGGAGCACCATGGACCTTCAGGGGAGAGACGTTAGATCTGGCTAGCTGGGCATCCCATGGCTGGGCATGGAGGTTGTATGGAAGGCGTGTGAGGGAGCATTGTACTAGATTTTCCTGAAATAATTAGGAAAATATTAAAACTGCACACGCCTGGGATCGAACCCAGGACGTGTGCATCAAAGGCGTGCCTCCCAACCATCTGCGCTGCTAGTTCTTTTGTTAATACAAGTAAACAAAATATAATATAATATAAAAATGCACTATGCCCAGAAAAAATGCGCAAAAATTCAAATCAACCGGTTAGGGGCTGCGACGCATCACCTTCTTCACGGAAACCGTCGTCTTAGGTGAAGAACTTTTACCTACGGATGTTTGCTGTAACTACAACCCCTTCAAATTTCAAAAATTCCATACAAGCATGATAAATCAATTGTGATGATACCAATCAACTCGTCTTGGCCTCACGAGTATCATGGTATCATTTTCGTGGCCTAATCGTTCCTGTATAACAAAGCCCTAAAAACATCTCAGAAACCCTAGCAATGGCAACTATGGATTCATGCGCAATAAATGCAATTAAAGGGTAAATGTAGCTTTCAAACAAGATGATAAACACAAATATATGGTTATCATGCGTTTAGGATGCGTAAAACATTGAAATCGAGTTTGAGTTTTAGGGTAAACTGTGATGCTTTTAGGGACGATTTCTGGATGCTTTGAGGCTAGCAAATGATGCTGTTAGCTTCCTGGGATGTCCAGGTATCGATTGCTAGGCTTGAAACTCCTTGAGGATGGCTCTAAGATGGATTTTGATCTCACACTTTTGTCCAAATTTTTGAGTTTTCTTCCTGGCTTTTCACGGCTCCAATCCTTGTGTTTTTGATCTGCAATTGTTATGTACTTATAGTAGACTGAATTAGGTCAACAAAGTTGCATCATATCTTTTAGAATTATGAAAATTGGATTTGATTTTCTTCATGTATGATATCTTTCTAAAACAAGCTTCAATCGAATCTTTTTCAACCCTAATGAGCCTTGCACGAATTGATCATCATGCTAGCTGTATATGGACTCCAAATATGCACAAAAATCCCAAGATTTGATTTGTTTTCATTATTTTACCATTTAATTTGATTGATTTTGATTTAAATGAATAAAAAATCAAAATAAATGATAAAAGTAATAAAATAATAGGTGGCAAAGCTCAGGGGTCGTGGGTCCTATTAGAAACATGTTTCAAGCAAGAAAACATGGGCCCCTTTGGAAAAAAAATGCAAATTTGATCAATGTTGACTTTTGATAATTTTCCAAAAATTACCAACTTTGACAATGCACAACTCTCCCAATTTTGACCCTAGGAGGGTGTTCTTGGACTTTTTAGAAATATTAGAATGTCCCCTAACCTACCTTTTTGTTTCATCTCAATTGGATCTTCCATGTTCATGTATGAAGCTTTGACCCAAAACGTGTTTTTGTTGACTTTTCAAAAGGACCTATAATGTAGAAATTCATATCTTTTTGTGGGTGCATATTTTGAACTTTAGGGCTGAATATGAATTGTATGGAATGACATCCTCTTCAAAATGATCCTTAGATGGAAAATTTCTGATAAAGCATGTGGAAGTTATGCTTGGTCAAAGTTGGGTTGACTTTTACTAAGAAACCCTAATTTAGCAACTTTTGGGTTTTGATGAATTTGGAGCATTCCTTGGGGAATCATGATCAACCCTTGATAAAATAATGGAAGTTACTTCAAAATGTTGATGTTGACCAAAAATCATGAATTTTGACTGTATGTGAGCCACAATTGACGTTTGACCTAATACAGTCGATTTCTCAAGCATCTGAGCAGACTTATTATGCAAGGCATGAAACTTGACATGTAGGGTATTGAGAACATATTATCACCTTGGAAAGAATTTGGGGCTTTTGTGGTTCACCCATCTTGATGAAAATAGAAACCCTAGTTTGAGGTATATTGCTTTAGGAGAGAGTTTGTCTGGTCAACTCTTGGGCAACCTTGAGCAAATGGAGGACCTCACTAGGAGTGTGTATTGAGTAAAATGAGAGGGAAAATTTTGGGGTAAAACAATGGTTTCTTGTCCATTTTTAAATTTGAATGAATATGGACACAAATGACTTTCGAATGTTATCCTTCAAATGACTCGGATTTCCTCCTTCGAATGGCTTTGATTGCCTCCTTCGAATGGATCTGATTGCCTCCTTCGAATGGCTCTGATTGTCTCCTTCAAATGGCTCTGATTTCCTCCATCAAATGGCTCTGATTTCCTCCTTCGAATGGCTCTAATTTAGGTCCTTCGATGGAGTCCATCCACGTCAATTCAAATTGCTCAGATCTTTGATGACTCTGAATTCATAGTTTTTCCTTATCAGAGTTTCTTTAATTAAGTCAATATCTGCATCAATTCAAATTGCCTAGAATTCTTTTCGTCGTAGCATTTTTCCTTTTTGATGACCCTGGATTCGAATCTGTTCAGAGTTTCCTTCATCATGGCTTCTTTGATTGAGTCTACTTTCCCTAGCTACTTGATTCAAACAACTCGAACGAAAACTTCAATCTGGCCAATCGAAAACCTCTTTTGTCACCACCTTCGAATGCTAATGCACAAAAGGCCTAGGCCTGTCCACATGTAGGACCAAGACCCATCATAAGATAAGCTTGTATTCAGTAACTATATGTCTCCTTCGAATGGCTCAATGTGTGTCCTTCGAATGGACCCATGGAGTGCTCTTTCGAAAGGGTCATTATGTGTGTCATAGTGCAGAAACTGTATTGAGGGGTCTTGGCTATATGCATTGAAAGCAAGCACAGAGGAAGTCTTTTCCTTGTGCATTGAAGGCAGTTATAGAAGAGGCCTTTGCCCTTGTGATTTCAATACAAGTCTGAGGAAGCCTCTGCCTTGTGGATCGAAGGCCAGTTGGGGGAAGCTTTTGACTTAGCGAATCCAAGGCAAGCATGAAGATGCCTTTTCCTAGTGAGTCAAAGGTTGCACGTAGAGGCCACTTCCGGTGAATCAAAAGGGACTTGTAGGGGGTTCTTACCTTATGAATCGAATCAGGCACGAAGGAGGTATTTGTCTTATGGATCGACAGAAGCTTTTTTCATAGTGGAATGAAGGCAAATCTGAAGAGGCATACGTGTGATGATGACAAGCTGAAGGGGACTTTTGCCCAGTGGAAGCTTTGTGAACTAAGCTTGATCGAAGGAGATTCAATGCCCAATCGAAGCTTATGGGACAATGCTTGGTCGAAGGCTTTTAGGATCCCGGTCGAAGCTTGTTGTTATGCCAATCTAAGGACACTATTCAAATACCAATCGAAGGATATTGTTGAACTGCCAATCGAAAGACACTTTGCTAACATTCAAAAAATTCATTTTCTTTAGGCAAGTGTTTGTAACCACCCCTATAAGAGAAAAAGCCTTGGGAAACATGAGAGGGCAAATTTTGGGGTAAAACACACATAAATTGAAACCTTTAGTCAAAACCTGGGACAGGGTGAGTTTCTCAGTTAATTCAAATGCATGTTAAGTCACAAGCTTTCACTTCATACACAACAAATGACATCAAAAACATCCTTCTGAATCAAAAGACCGTGATGGTTCCCTGTAAAATAGGTAGTCGTTATCTCTCAAAAGAAAAGCCCACTAAGTCAAAACCTATGAAGGAGACTTAAGAAAAACTAGGGCATCTCACTGACTTTAATCTCAGAACAGTCAGGCAAAAAATAGGGACAATAAATCAAAAAAGGAGGTCGCTACAAATCCTCAACAACAGAAAAATGTTGCAAAGTGATTGCCTTCTCCGACAAACTTAACTTGTCTGAACCATTACCAAAACGTCATTCAAGATTCAATTGGATTTCAAAACATGCAATTAACTGAGTATAAGACTGGAGAACATCATAGAGAGCAGGTTGGGTAAAAACACACTTTGAGCCTTATCCTTTATTTCTTAAACCGTGAACCAGGCCACACTACAACCCTTTAAAAGTCCTAATTGAAGCATGGGTTAGTATGAAAGCATACTGTTACAAAAGGTATCCTGACTCTTGTAAGTCTTATTGTAAATCCCGAGTTGAATTCATATTCTTACAAAATTCTTTTATCTGCTAAAAATGAATTTTCAAAACTTCAAGACAAACATAAACTTTGCATTATTTTGAATACCTCTGTTTGCATATAGCTATTTGTTTGACAACAGAGAAATTCACACGACGAGTATCCAATGAACGAAAATCCTCTCAAGAAACAGAATCACTTCAAATGGAAAAACACTTCCAATGACAAACTCTCCATAACCAAGGGGGCATGACATGTTATTGTCCAACTCATCAGTGGCAGTCAAGTAAAAATTCCAAGAAATCTCTCATAAAGTCCTGAATAGCCAGGGGCATGTCTGCTTCTAAATCACTTGGGGCATGGAACATGAATTCCAGCAACGGGTCACGTACGACCAAGCACACATTTTCTGGCAGTGCTACGAACCGTGAAAAATCCCCAAAGTCCCTTTCATAAGGTGATCCCCAGTGAAATCACCAGAGCTACGTCTATAAGGTTATCCCCATAGAATAATATTCACGGATAAGGGTATGTTGTACCCCAAAATTTTCCCTTCCATTTTACTCAATATATGCTCATTAAGACCCTTAACTTGCCCAAGGATGCTCAAGAGTTGACCAAACAAACTCTCTCCTAAAACAATGAACCTCCAACTAGGGTTTCCACTTTCATCAAGAAGGGGTGAGCTCTAAAGGCCTCATATGCTATCCATGGTCCTAATGTGTCCTCAAGACCCTCCATGTCAAATTGCAAGCTTTGCACAAGAAGTTTGCTCAGTCAACTCCTCAGATGCTTGAGAATCGACTGTATTAGGTCAAAAGTCAATTGTGGCCCACATACAGTCAAAATTCAAGATTTTTGGTCAACATCAACATTTTGAAGTGATGTTAATCATTTGATCAAGGTTTGATCATGATTCCTAAAGGAATGCTCCTAATTCATCAAAACTTAAAAGTTGCTAAATTAGGGTTTCACAAGAAAAGTCAACCAAACTTTAACCAAGAATAACTTTCTCATAATTCATCATAAATTTCTTATCCAAGGCTCATTTTGAAGGGAATTCAATTTCCTACAACCCATCTTCAGCCCTCAAGTTCAAAAAATGCACCCATAAAAAGATATGGATTTCTACATTATAGGTCCTTTTGAAAAGTCAACAAAAACACTTTTTGGGTCAAAGTTTCCTACATGAACATGGAAGACCCAATTGAGATGAAACTAAAAAGGTTGTTTAGGGGTCATCCTAATATTTCTAAAAAGTCCAAGAACACCTCTCCAGGGTTAAAATTGGAAGAGTTATGCATTGTCAAAGTTAACCATTTTTGGAAAATTGCCAAAAGTCAAATGTGCCCAAAATTGCATTCATTTTGGCAAATGGGCCTAACTCTTTATGCTTGCACCTCACTTACAACATGGTCCACGACCCAAACATCCTTCCAAATGTTATTAGATTTATTTATTTAATTTATTTTGATTTTTATCCTTTAAAAATCAAATTTAAATCAAATAAATCAACTAAACAATAAAAGATTTTATTACAAATCTTTTTATCATCAATTGGCAATTAACAAAAGCTGGCAAGATCAAGGCAAATCGTGGAAAGAGAGTAAAGAGTGGATTTGTTCCAAAAATAAACAAAATCAAAAACTTGAAAGGAGAATATTTTGTCATCAAAGCATGGGATTTTCTCCACTTATGTTGACCTAGTATGCTACCATACATAAGGACAACCATTCCAAACAACAAACACACAGAGAGGCTGCCTCAAAACCAAGAAAAAGGGTTTCAAAAATTGAAAAGAAATTTCAATTGCCCAAAGAGACGATCTAGCCTCCTTCAATCATCTCCATCCACTCCATCATCCTCTCGAGGGCTCCAAGAGATTAACCAGCCCACTTGCAAAGGCCAAAGCATATTGCACCACCCCAATCCGACTCTCTCTCCTTTGGTAAGAACTTGGATTTCAAACTCACCTAATGCTTGATATCAATTCCTTTTGAATACACACTCATGTTACTATGATTATTTGTGAATTTTCTGACATATTACATGCAAGAAACAAGGTTAGAGTCGTGAATCACCATTGCTAGGGCCAGGTTTCAGGTGAGTATTGTACCTCCCTGTACAGGGACTTTCAGACCAAACTACCACCACCATGGGATTCGCAGCCTAGGAAATAGGGGGGGTAGCCGAAGTCAGGTGTCTTGAATCCGCATATTTGTGTCGTTTGCATTTTTGTAGGGCCGGAGAAGACGACCGGAGTACAGCTCCGACGTCATTGACTCAGGCGGAGACCCTGCATGGCACTTCCCTATGTTTTGATTCATTCATTTAAATTACAGGGGCCTACAATGCACGCGTGTTTGGCTGACTCAGCGTTAACCGTCATTTTCATATTATATTGATTTTTGTTGTTTATATGAACAAGTTAACAAGCAGCGCAGACGGTCAAGGGTGAATGATTTGAGGCAAGCGTCTTGGGTTCGATCCCAGGCGCATTGCTTTTACATTTTTTTAATTATTTGTTTGCAGATCCAGCGTATCTCAATGCCTAACATCCATCATACGCCCACTGATCCAGCCACTGGATCGTTGCCAACAAAGATCTAACATCCAGTACGTGCAGTTATACCGTGAACCATCAGAAGGGAGTTACACTAGATCTGGCGCAGGCATGGGCTCAGCCATATTGGGCCTGGACAAAATTCAAAAAGCCACCCCCATGGGTTGCTCATGCAGGCCCAATTTCACTTTTCTATTTTTATTTTTAATTCTTTCTTATTATTATTTTATTATATCTTTTTGCAAATAACACCAAAAATCATTTTTTATTTATTTAATAAAAAAAACATCAAAAATCTTTTTTATAAAAACTATTTTATTAATTAATTAGTTTAATTAAATTAGGGTAATTTAATGACTTTTTATTATAATTCAAAATAATTAGAATTAGGATTCAATCTTGTACTTAACCTAATTTTTTCCTCAAAAAACAACATAAATATTTCCTCAAATTATATTTTTAGGTCGTCTAATTATTTCTCGCATTTAATCTGTCGTGCGCTTTCCCTTATTTAATTATTATTTGTAACTGCTCCGAGTTTGTAATAGATTTAAATAGGGTTTTAATTCCGCATTTTATTTTCAGTCAAAATAATTATGTATCTGCCCAAAGCCATGTAATAATTAGGACTCTAACTTCTCGCGTTTTAATTTCCGCAAACTATAAACTGCTTAGATGTATGTATAGGATTGTATGGAAAGACGAACTGAAATTAAAACAGTAGAAAACCATAATTGTGCAAAGATAATTAATTAAAAAAATACACTTGCACACGCTCATTCCTAGGGTTTATTCCACTCTGATTGCCTTCGGTAAACAGTCATGAAGTATAGGGAGTGTTAGTGGTCGTCCTTTAGTCCCAAAAGATCTAAAATGACCCATTCAGATGCTGCCTTGAAAAAAGATCTTTAGGACTTCATGATGATTACTAAAATTTCCTAACATTGCTTTGGTGATCGTATTTGTCCATTCAAACGTCCCTTAAAAATCCAAAGATGGTGCTACCTATTCCTTAATAATAGGATAGCGTTGTCTAAAGGAAAAAACAAACATAATTTTTTCGAGTAAGTGGATTAGTTCCTAGGTACTTGCTCAAACAAAACTTTTTACACAAACACTTCTCAAAACAATTTTCAAAACAACTTCGTCACACTCTTGAGGACTGATACAAGGGTTATCACAAAGTAAAACTTTTCAAAACCAGCACACACAAGCAATTTTAAAAAATGAGCAAAGTACCTAAGAACACATGGAAAACCATGGATAGAAAGGGTGCTAACACCTTTCCTTTCTATAATCTACCCCCCGTACTCAGAAACATTCTCGAAAAAGGTTTTTTCTGTTCTTTTTCCTTTTCCTTTGTTGGATAAAATAAAAGTCGATGGCGACTCTTGCTTACCGCACATTTGCGAATACAAACGCAAACCAGTATAACAGTCAGTTCTGCCACCGTATCCCAGACTTGGCGAATTTGCTGGGGAATTAATAAGTGGGGTATACCTTAGGATCTAGGTCATTTAATTGCTTCTCTTGCTTGTCCTAATTGCTTTACTTTTAAGTAATTGTTAGGGTTACTATAGATCCTACACCCGTATCTAAGAAACACCTTTTAGGTAAGTAGCAATAAACTGTAAGGGAACTGTACGAGGTATACCGACATGGTTGAAGCAGTAGCTACGTTGATGTGGAACTTTGGTTGGTACCAGTAACCCTTGAGTCAATCAGGGAGAGTACAGGGCCGCCGCGTGGTGTCGTGAAGCATCAACTGACCTTAGAACCTTTAATTGCACAACTTGGCCAGTAGGACGTAGCGAGATGGCCGACTTTGGTGTATTCCCAAGGTCGACAGATACTCGATGCTACACTCATTGAGGTTTGACTCTTGAGCTTTTTTTGGTTGCAATTCAATCGTCTATTGAATGAAGCTGGGAGAAAGATCAGTGATATTGAGATCCCTTAGAACCCGGTTACTATTTATAGGACAGGTTGAACCAATCTAACTTCAAGAGGGTATGACTTTAAAACTCATTCAGGGCTTAGACCTAAGGACTTGGTGTGACTTGTTTATTGTTTGCTATACCTGTGATTTTATAACATAATCATGACATCATAAGCATGGCATATCATGACTAACAATTTCAAGGATTTCCTAGAGCTCATTTTTTCTTTGTTTTGTAGGACATGGCATCCTCCCATAGGAATACTATACAGATAAACCTTGTGAAAGTGTCTCTCCAACTAAAGGACCTGGCATTAAGGGTTCTTGAAAGTTCTCATTTCACTAAAAAGCATGGTCAGTTTCTCAATTTGGTCACCAGATTACTAGCTAGTACCTACTATGGAGGAATTTTCTCAGTTGTTGGGGGTACCCATTCTTGATCAGTTACCTTTCAACGGTACAGAAGAACATCCAAAGCCTGAAGAGATTTCTAGAGCTCTATCCTTACAACGGTCTGACATAGTGACAAATTGGGAGACTAGAGGGAGTGTCTAAGGAATTCCGGTTAAGTATCTATTCGAGAAGGCTTACCATTTTTGGGATACCTTAGATTTACAAGATTTCGAAGAGGTGCTGGCACTTCTCGTTTACGGGATGGTACTTTTCCCTAATGCGGATCAACTCATAGATGTGAGCACTATTAAGGTTTTCTATCTCATATTCTAGTGCCTACACTACTCTGGGATATTCTGCACTCTCTGCATGCTCTCACTCTAAAGAGAAGGGGGGGCCCTCCTGTGTTGCACTCCTCTATTGGCTAGGTGGTTTATTTCGCACCTACCCAGGTCTATTTTGAAGAACGACCAGGGTTTGAAATGGTCTCGTAGGCTGATGTCCCTTAAGAATTCAAACATTCATTGGTGTTCATGGTTCTCGGAAGATATTACCATCATTGATCATTGTGGTGAATTCCCTAATGTCCCTCTCTTAGGCATTGCGGGAGGAATCACTTATAACCCTTGTTTAGCATTGCGTCAGTTTGGTTATGCGAGAAGAGATGGTCCTCATGACACGCTTATCCAAGGAATCAACTTCAACTATGAGAATGATGCTCATGGATACCGTAAAAGGTTGATAAAAGCTTGGGGCATGGTGCATAAAATTGATAGCAAGACACTAGGGCATAAGAATTCCATTCCTCTTGAGCTCTATCTCCGGTGGGTACGAGCTCGTGCCCAAAGTCGCATGATGCCTTACCCTGCTGTCCTACCAGTAACTCTGGAGCCAGCTATTGAAGGAGGTACTACTTCACTTGGTCATCATCCTGACATGCCAACGGATTATGAAGAGTTACGGAAGTCCTGGGTTCAACTCAAAGAGGAACGGGACACGTTTGAAGCTCAGTTCTATGCTAGCGAGAAGAAGGTCTCGGAGCTCACTAGGCTACTTCATGAAGAAAGGAACATAAACGCCTACATCGCGCCAAAGAGGATGCGCTCCTAGGAGACCTAGTTTCTTTTTTGTGCTTTAAGTTTTATTTTGTTTAATTGTAAGCCTAAAAGGCATTCTTTGTAACAATTCGAACTTATTAATGCAATTAACGTGTGTTTCTTTTGGTTAAACAAATCTGAGCCTTTAAAAATCCTTGGAATCATTGCATACGCATCCCATTCATAGCATCACATAAACAGGTACCATTAAAGATTTCTTATCTTCTTTGCTGTTTATTTCAGCAAAAATGTCTTTCGAACAAAGCATCAAGGATCTTCAGGTACACAAATGCCCAGTTCCAACAGATGTTCATAAATCTGGAAAAAGGGCAGGAGGATCTGAAGACCCTCATCCTGAAGGAGAAAAAGAAAAATAAGAAGGTCGCCGGTATTCTGAATATGGGCAGAAGGTTTAGGGGGCCGTTGAAGCAGCAAGTCGATCTGACCTCTTCATCCAAAGAAGGGGAGAATCAAGAAAAAGAGACAAGGGAAAAGGACCCCAGTCCTGAAGTTTCTGACAATGACACAGATTACAATGATGAGCAGTATCCTCCTACTGAGGATAGATACAAGTAGTTGGAAGACCGTCTGAGTGCTATGGAGGTCCATAGAATACCTGGATTGGATTTAAAAGAATTGGGATTGGTGTCGGGAGTGGTCATCCTACAGAAGTACAAGGCTCCAATTTTTTCTAAGTACAATAGGGTCTCCTGCCCAAAAATCCATCTGCGTTCCTACGTCAGAAAGATCTAGCCTCACACCGCTGATAGAAATTTGTGGGTACACTTCTTTCAAGATAGTCTGTCAGGGACTCATCTTGAATGGTTCTACCAATTGGAGAGAGCCAATGTCCGAAATTGGGAAGACCTGGCTGCTGCTTTTTACAAGCAGTATCAGTATAACTCCGACCTTGCTCCTACTCGTACTCAACTCCAGAGTATGTACATGGGTGCAAGTGAAGGCTTTAAAGACTATGCACAGAAGTGGAGAGACTTGGCTGGAAGAGTTCAACCCTCGTTGTCCGATAGGGAGTTGGTCGATATGTTTCTGGGGACACTATCTGGTCCATTCTTTAACCACTTGATCGGCAGCTCGTCAGTTGGTTTCACCGAGCTGATTCTAAGTGGAGAGAGAGTAGAAGCTGGAATTCGGAGTGGTAAAATACACAAGGATGCCTCTTCGAGTTCGGTAAAGAAGCCTTTTACTGGTAAGAGGGAAGCTAGTGCCATCTATAGTCGAGAGGCCAAAGCAGAGCTAAACACCGTTATACAGTAAGTTCCGTATTGATACCTAGGCCTGCAGTTTCTCCACAACGCAACAATCAACAAAGGGCGGAAAGACCACAATAGAAGTTTACCCGGATCAACATTACGTTGGCTTAAGTTCTACCCCATCTACTGAGATCCAACTTGACGACCTTGAAAGAGGCTCCCAAGAATCCGAACACCACATATCCCCGATATAATCCAAATGCTCGGTGTGCCTGTCATTCTGAGAGTTTTGGCCACGACACCAATGACTGCTGGGCTCTGAGAAATAAGGTACAGGATCTGATCGAAGCCAAGGAGATTGAGTTCGATGCTCCGGAAAAGCCTAACGTCGTAACTGCTCCCATGCCTAAGCACGGTCGTGGAGTTAATGTTGTGGTTACCAATCTGTTTGTGACCTCGGCGGATAAAGTTTCTACTCCTCTGGTGATGGTTAAGAAAAATTTGTTGTCATCTGGTTTATTTCCGGGTTGTGATGAAGGTTGCCACATGTGTTCATTTCTTCCTTCTGGTTGCCATTTGCTGAGGTCAGGTGTTCAGCACCTGATGGACAACAATGAAATTTTGTTCGAGAAAACTCTGATTCCCGTTGTTCCGTTTGAAGACGTTGCTATTATAACCATTTTCACCAATCCTTCCAAGGTCTCCTCGAGAAGACATGTTAGGATTACATCTATTCCAAGAGTCGCTCCGCTAATAATCACCGTTCCCGGTCCTGTCCTGTATGCCTCGGACAAAGCTGTCCCCTGGCATTATGGTGCTGATGTATACTATCATGGTATCAAACAAGAATTAAAGAATGAAGAGGCTGATCCTGATGTCAATAACATTTCTGGGGCCAGCAAGGTCACTAGAAGTGGAAGGGTCTTCTCTCCCGAGATTCCCTGAAGACTGTCAATAGGCCTATTGTTATTCCGTCTGCTACTCTTGTTGGTACATGAACTACTCCTCCTGTGTTTACTCCAATTATTACTCCCGCCGTCGAGTCATCTGGGACCCGAGGCAAGGAAGTTATAGGTGAGCCTGCCCGGACGGAGGCACCTAGAAAAATTATCGTGGAAGCCTCTAAGCAAGAGATAAAGGAAATACTGAAAATAATCAAAAAGAGCGACTACAATATGGTCGAGCAGCTGGGGCAGACCCCCTCAAAGATATCCATGTTTTCCCCGCTATTGTGCTCCAAGGCCCAAGAAAATGCTTTGATTGCATTCCTCAAAACTGCGCATGTTCCGCAAGAGACCTTAGCTGATAAATACAAAGAATGTATGGCCAGCCTGACTGCTGACAATGGGCTGGGTTTTTCAGATGCAGACTTGACACCAAAGGGTAGAAAGCATAATGATGCTCTACATGTCTCAATTGAATGCAGGGGCACCACTATGGCTCATGTGCTGGTAGATACTGGTTCTTCGCTGAATGTTCTTCCAAAGAAGGCATTTGATCGGTTGGACTGTGAGGGCTTGACCTTAAAGCCTAGTAACATTATGGTGAGGGCTTTTGATGGGTCGAAGAGAATGGTGCATGGGGAAGTGGACATCCCCGTCAAAGTGGGTTCCTAGACTTTTGAGTCTACTTTCTATGTAATGGACATCCGGCCGTCATACTCTTGTTTGTTGGGTCGTCCTTGGATCCATGAAACTGGGGCAGTTACTTCTACACTGCACCAAATGCTGAAGTATCCAGTAAAAGGGAAGATTGTCATTGTGCGTGGTGAGGAGGAGTATATGGTGAAACACCTTAATTCCTTCAGGTACATAGAGATGGACGGGGAATTCATAGAGACTCCTTTCCAGAACTTTGAAGAGGTTCCCCAGATCTTGGCATCGGCTGAAACTACTACCAACAAACCTCTTCTGAAGATGGCTTCTCTCAAAGACGCCAGAGCGGTGGTTGAAGAAGGTGGGTATCCCAATTGGGGACAACTCCCTGATTTTACTCACAAAACTGACAAGTTTGGTTTGGGCTTTACTTCAGGAGCTCAAAGAGATGTTCGACGCGCTCGGGCTGGAGGACCTCCCCTACGCATCAGCAATCGGGGAATTAAGGCCATTGAAGACAGCGAGGAAGACTCATACATGGATAGATGGATCAACCCAACTACCAACGGTGGACCAAGTAACTGGACGGCTAGGGACTTTATACCAGTTTCTTTTATTCCGCAATAATTGTCTTACTTGTTTTGAGATTTGTAATAAACAATTTAAAACTCTACAACCTTGTGCCTTGCCTGAGGCACATTGGCTTTATTTGTGAGGGCTATTATTTGTCATTTCATATATCATCAATAAAACATTGGACGTTCCTTGCATACAAATTTTGCACTCTCTATTTTTCTTTTCTGGTTATCAAAACAGCTATGCTCTTACACACTCATGTATCGTACTGCAGATCCATATCCACTCTAGATCCCATTGACAACAGCTCTGCTACTGCCCGTATGACTTCAAAAATCCGATCAACCAAGCTGAGGAAGAAGGTGAGGATGATTGTGAGGTGCCTGGAGAACTTGCTAGACTATTACAGCAGGAAGAAAGGGCTATACAGCCTCATGAAGAGTCAGTTGAGACGATAAACCTGGGCACAGACATAGACAGAAAAGAGGTCAAGATCGGTGCAAGTTTGGAAGTTAAGGTCAAAAAGCATTCCGTCTGATGTTCACATGACACGAAGAGTTTTATTTAAGTATATTTAAATCTAGATTTTCCTCTTCAGATACCTCTCTAACCATGTCTTATACCCCAAAATTTTCCCTCTCATTGTCTGCAAGATGCCTTCTCATGCTCCTAGGGTTCTCAATTGCTAAAGGTTTCAAGAATTAATCATACAAATTCTCCTCCTAAGCAATGGACTTACAACTAGGGTTTCACTTTTCTCAAGGAAGATTGGGTTTCTAAGGCCTCAAGTGGATTTCATGGTTCCCCATATGTCTCCAAGAATTCTCATGACAAGTTTCAAGCCTTACATCACAAATTTGCTCAGCCAATTGTTCAAGTGATTGAAAATCATCTGTATTGGATAAAAAGTCAATTCTGGTCAACTTACAATCAAACCTCAAGATTTTTGGACAACCTTAACATTTTGACCTCACATTCATAATTTTATCAAAGGTTGACCATGACTCATCAAGAAGACTCAAGATTCATCAAAAGTAAAAAATGACCAAATTAGGGTTTTCTTAAAGAGAAGACAACTGAACTTTGACCAAGCATAACTTTCATATGCTTCATCAGATTTTTCTCAACCAATGCTCATTTTAAAGGAAATTTAATTCTCTACAACTTTGAATCTCTAAGCTCAAATCCAAAAAAATGCTTCATTTGAGAGATATGGGCCAAAACATTATAGGTCATTTCAAAAGTCAACAAAAAGACACTTTTTGTCAAGGCAACTTACATCCAGATAAATCTTCAAATGATAAAAATTGAGAGAGTTATGATTGATGCAAGTTGGGAAATTTTGAGAAAATACATGAAATCTAGAGTGACAAAACTTGAATTTTTGGGCTAATGGGCTATTATTTCAAGGTTCATGCGTGTTATATACTTCACAGTGAACCTCAAAACTTATTCATACACCCCTTGGATTTTTATTTTATTTATTTTGATTTTTATTAATTTAAATTCAAAATTAAATAAGATAAAGTCAAGGCTTTTCTTACAAGGTCAAAGCCCACAATCTTTTGACCTAATTCAAGCATTATATATCCTCTACATTCAGACATAACAAGACACAAAACCCTTGCACAAAAAGCTATCCTAAAACTTCCAAAATTCTCATAACTAGGGCATAATTCCAACCCTAGTTGCAACCACTTTCAAAGCAAACTAGCCTTCCTAAACGACTTCTGAAGTGTTATAGAGTAAGAATGGATCATCCCTGATGGTCCAAAGGGCCTGAAGCCTTCATACTAAGCATCACCAATTTCCATCATTGCTTGAATTTTATATTTTTGTTTTCTCTGTGTTTTAACGAATTCTAAATTTACTAATGTGTTCCCGGCGTATCTATGTACAGGATAGACCCATCGTGTGATCCCCATGAAGATCGAACCATGAACAACCATGTTTATACCATTTCATGATATCTTTTCCATATCTAACAATACAGCGTGAATCAGCCAAAAATAATACTTCCATTGAGTTTGCAAGGCCTGATTTATGGGGTAGGGTCCCTGGGAATCACTGACATCCATTATTTTGCAGGTTGAAAAAATATAGTCATCGAAGAAGACGACCAGAGCTTGGGCTACGACGCCTCTTCGGTCCATGCCATAATTTTTATTTTATGTTTAATTCGTTTCATTTATATCACCGGATGTACAGCCACCCAAGTGGCAAGGACGCGCGCGTTAAGGAATTACTATACAAGGGTGTGGGTTTGATCCCTGCCTTTTGGTGTTTTGGGACTTTATTTCATATTTTCATGTTCTATTGTAAGTTTAACATGTAGCGTTTTTTTTCCAATTCTACTCACATGAACGCGCTCCATGTGAAGTGGCAAGGCTTGTTGGTGAAAAGGCTTAGGGCGTGGGTTCAATAGCCACCCCTGGAAGTTTTTATGATTTTGCTTCCTACTTGGTGTTTTTAAACCCTAATTCTTTTCCTCTTAACCCTAATTTTTCTTAACCATAAAATAATAAAACATTTTCTTTCACAAACCCTAATTAAATAAGGTATTAGGTTTTTAATCAATTGTTAAATTAATCTTTTTTACTAACCAAAAATAATTAAATTTTTTAAGGTTTTTTATTAACCCTTTAATTTAATCAATCAACCTTTTTTTTAATTAAAATCAACTAGGTTTTTAGGTTTAATTAATTAATTATCATCCAAATTTCTTTTCATAAAAAACATTAAAAAAACATTTATTTTTCCTTCAACTTTAATTTTACGTTTTTAGATCGACTGTATAGGTTTCACAAATGTAATCTTTATTTGTCACTTTCTTTTGTTTCATTATTATTTAACAGCTCCTGGATGTAATAGCTTAG
The DNA here is from genome assembly GCA_948472305.1 of Vicia faba. Classification (NCBI taxonomy): domain Eukaryota; kingdom Viridiplantae; phylum Streptophyta; class Magnoliopsida; order Fabales; family Fabaceae; genus Vicia; species Vicia faba. Next base: position 1,129,359,505 of record OX451737.1, read on the forward strand.
GATTTCTTTTCTGCACTATTTATTATGTATCTGCCCCAAGCGATGTAATAGTTTAGGTTTATATTTTCTGCCTTTACTTTCCACACCTTTATTGTTTTCTATATTTGCTACTACTGCTTAGTAACTAGGTTTGTATGGAAAGACTAAAAACAAACGATAGAAAACCCTAATTGCAAAGATAAAATAACTAAATTGAATACATTTGCACACTCATACCTCTAGGGTAACTTCCCTTGTTACCTTCGGAATAAAAACAATCATGTCCCTTGAAAGTGGGGACGCTTTAGCAAAGTCCCTCGAATCAAAGATCATAGTCCCTCGATGACCCTTTCGACGTTGCCTTTCGGTAAATGATCTAGTCCCTTATGAAAAATTGCTAAAGAATCCTTACATGTTTCCTTCAATGATTGTACGATGACCCTATCCTATCCCTTCACATCCAATGATAGGGCTTCCTACTAATTAATGGTACAGGGCCTCCGCGTGGGGTCGTGAAGCATCAACTGACCTTAGAACCTTTAATTGCACAACTTGGCCAGTAGGACGTAGCGAGATGGCCGACTTTGGTGTATTCCCAAGGTCGACAGATACTCGATGCTACACTCATTGAGGTTTGACTCTTGAGCTTTGTTTGGTTGCAATTCAATCGTCTATTGAACGAAGCTGGGAGAAAGATCAGTGATATTGAGATCCCTTAGAACCCGGTTACTATTTATAGGACAGGTTGAACCAATCTAACTTCAAGAGGGTATGACTTTAAAACTCATTCAGGCCTTAGACCTAAGGACTTGGTGTGACTTGTTTATTGTTTGTTATACCTGTGATTTTCTAACATAATCATGACATCATAAGCATGGCATATCATGACTAATAATTTCAAGGATTTCCTAGAGCTCATTTTTTCTTTGTTTTGTAGGACATGGCATCCTCCCGTAGGAATACTATACAGATAAACCTTGTGAAAGTGTCTCTCCAACTAAAGGACCTGGCATTAAGGGTTCTTGAAAGTTCTCATTTCACTAAAAAGCATGGTCAGTTTCTCAATTTGGTCACCAGATTACTAGCTAGTACCTACAATGGAGGAATTTTCTCAGTTGTTGGGGGTACCCATTCTTGATCAGTTACCTTTCAACGGTACAGAAGAACATCCAAAGCCTGAAGAGATTGCTAGAGCTCTATCCTTACAACGGTCTGACATAGTGACAAATTGGGAGACTAGAGGGAGTGTCTAAGGAATTCCGGTTAAGTATCTGTTCGAGAAGGCTTACCATTTTTGGGATACCTTAGATTTAAAAGATTTCGAAGAGGTGCTGGCACTTCTCGTTTACGGGATGGTACTTTTCCCTAATGCGGATCAACTCATAGATGTGAGCACTATTAAGGTTTTCTATCTCATATTCTAGTGCCTACACTACTCTGGGATATTCTGCACTCTCTGCATGCTCTCACTCTAAAGAGAAGGGGGGCCCTCCTGTGTTGCACTCCTCTATTGGCTAGGTGGTTTATTTCGCACCTACCCAGGTCTATTTTGAAGAACGACCAGGGTTTGAAATGGTCTCGTAGGCTGATGTCCCTTAAGAATTCAGACATTCATTGGTGTTCATGGTTCTCGGAAGATATTACCATCATTGATCGTTGTGGTGAATTCCCTAATGTCCCTCTCTTAGGCATTGTGGGAGGAATCACTTATAACCCTTGTTTAGCATTGCGTCAGTTTGGTTATGCGAGAAGAGATGGTCCTCATGACACGCTTATCCAAGGAATCACCTTCAACTATGAGAATGATGCTCATGGATACCGTAAAAGGTTGATAAAAGCTTGGGGCATGGTGCATAAAATTGATAGCAAGACACTAAGGCATAAGAATTCCATTCCTCTCGAGCTCTATCTCCGGTGGGTATGAGCTCGTGCCCAAAGTCGCATGATGCCTTACCCTGCTGTCCTACCAGTAACTCTGGAGCCAGCTATTGAAGGAGGTACTACTTCACTTGGTCATCATCCTGACATGCCAACGGATTATGAAGAGTTACAAAAGTCCTAGGTTCAACTCAAAGAGGAGCGGGACACGTTTGAAGCTCAGTTCTATGCTAGCGAGAAGAAGGTCTCGGAGCTTACTAGGCTACTTCATGAAGAAAGGAACATAAACGCCTACATCGCGCCAAAGAGGATGCGCTCCTGGGAGACCTAGTTTCTTTTTTGTGCTTTAAGTTTTATTTTGTTTAATTGTAAGCCTAAAAGGCATTCTTTGTAACAATTAGAACTTATTAATGCAATTAACGTGTGTTTCTTTTGGTTAAACAAATCTGAGCCTTTAAAAATCCTTGGAATCATTGCATACGCATCCCATTCATAGCATCACATAAACAGGTACCATTAAAGATTTCTTATCTTCTTTGCTGTTTATTTCAGCAAAAATGTATTTCGAACAAAGCATCAAGGATCTTCAGGTACAAAAATGCCCAGTTCCAACAGATGTTCATAAATCTGGAAAAAGGGCAGGAGGATCTGAAGACCCTCATCCTGAAGGAGAAAAAGAAAAATAAGAAGGTCGCCGGTATTCTGAATATGGGCAGAAGGTTTAGGGGGCCGTTGAAGCAGCAAGTCGATCTGACCTCTTCATCCAAAGAAGGGGAGAATCAAGAAAAAGAGACAAGGGAAAAGGACCCCAGTCCTGAAGTTTCTGACAATGACACAGATTACAATGATGAGCAGTATCCTCCTACTGAGGATAGATACAAGTAGTTGGAAGACCGTCTGAGTGCTATGGAGGTCCATAGAATACCTGGATTGGATTTAAAAGAATTGGGATTGGTGTCGGGAGTGGTCATCCTACAGAAGTACAAGGCTCCAATTTTTTCTAAGTACGATAGGGTGTTCTGCCCAAAAATCCATTTGCGTTCCTACGTCAGAAAGATCTAGCCTCACACCGCTGATAGAAATTTATGGGTTCACTTCTTTCAAGATAGTCTGTCAGGGACTCAGCTTGAATGGTTCTACCAATTGGAGAGAGCCAATGTCCGAAATTGGGAAGACCTGGCTGCTGCTTTTTATAAGTAGTATCAGTATAACTCCGACCTTGCTCCTACTCGTACTCAACTCCAGAGTATGTACATGGGTGCAAGTGAAGGCTTTAAAGACTATGCACAAAAGTGGAGAGACTTGGCTGGAAGAGTTCAACCCTCGTTGTCCGATAGGGAGTTGGTCGATATGTTTCTGGGGACACTATCTGATCCATTCTTTAACCACTTGATCGGCAGCTCGTCAGTTGGTTTCACCGAGCTGATTCTAACTGGAGAGAGAGTAGAAGCTGGAATTCGGAGTGGTAAAATACATAAGGATGCCTCTTCGAGTTTGGTAAAGAAGCCTTTTACTGGTAAGAGGGAAGCTAGTGCCATCTATAGTCGAGAGGCCAAAGCAGAGCTAAACACCGTTATACAGTAAGTGCCGTATTGATACCTAGGCCTGCAGTTGCTCCACAATGCAACAATCAACAAAGGGCGGAAAGACCACAATAGAAGTTTACCCGGATCAACATTACGTTGGCTTAAGTTCTACCCCATCTACTGAGATCCAACTTGACGACCTTGAAAGAGGCTCCCAAGAATCCGAACACCACATATCCCCGATATAATCCAAATGCTCGGTGTGCCTGTCATTCTGAGAGTTTTGGCCACGACACCAATGACTGCTGGGCTCTGAGAAATAAGGTACAGGATCTGATCGAAGCCAAGGAGATTGAGTTCGATGCTCCGGAAAATCCTAACGTCATAACTGCTCCCATGCCTAAGCACGGTCGTGGAGTTAATGTTGTGGTTAGCAATCTGTTTGTGACCTCGGCGGATAAAGTTTCTACTCCTCTGGTGACGGTTAAGAAAAATTTGTTGTCATCCGGTTTATTTCCGGGTTGTGATGAAGGTTGCCACATGTGTTCATTTCTTCCTTCTGGTTGCCATTTGCTGAGGTCAGGTGTTCAGCACCTGATGGACAACAATGAAATTTTGTTCGAGAAAACTCTGATTCCCGTTGTTCCGTTTGAAGACGTTGCTATTATAACCATTTTCACCAATCCTCCCAAGGTCTCCTCGAGAAGACATGTTAGGATTACATCTATTCCAAGAGTCGCTCCGCTAATAATCACCGTTCCCGGTCCTGTCCTATATGCCTCGGACAAAGCTGTCCCCTGGCATTATGGTGCTGATGTATACTATCATGGTATCAAACAAGAATTAAAGAATGAAGAGGCTGATCCTGATGTCAATAACATTTCCGGGGCCGGCAAGGTCACTAGAAGTGGAAGGGTCTTCTCTCCCGAGATTCCCTGAAGACTGTCAATAGGCCTATTGTTATTCCGTCTGCTACTCCTGTTGGTACATGAACTACTACTCCTGTGTTTACTCCAATTATTACTCCCGTCGTCGAGTCATCTGGGACCCGAGGCAAGGAAGTTATATGTGAGCCTGCCTGGACGGAGGCACCTAGAAAAATTATCGTGTAAGCCTCTAAGCAAGAGATAGAGGAAATACTGAAAATAATCAAAAAGAGCGACTACAATATGGTCGAGCAGCTGGGGCAGACCCCCTCAAAGATATCCATGTTGTCCCCGCTATTGTGCTCCAAGGCCCAAGAAAATGCTTTGATTGCATTCCTCAAAACTGCGCATGTTCCGCAAGAGACCTCAGCTGATAAATACAAAGAATGTATAGCCAGCCTGACTGCTGACAATGGGCTGGGTTTTTCAGATGCAGACTTGACACCGAAGGGGAGAAAGCATAATGATGCTCTACATGTCTCAATTGAATGCAGGGGCACCACTATGGCTCATGTGCTGGTAGATACTGGTTCTTCGCTGAATGTTCTTCCAAAGAAGGCATTTGATCGGTTGGGCTGTGAGGGCTTGACCTTAAAGCCTAGTAACATTATGGTGAGGGCTTTTGATGGGTCGAAGAGAATGGTGCATGGGGAAGTGGACATCCCCGTCAAAGTGGGTTCCTAGACTTTTGAGTCTACTTTCTATGTAATGGACATCCGGCCGTCATACTCTTGTTTGTTGGGTCGTCCTTGGATCCATGAAACTGGGGCAGTTACTTCTACACTGCACCAAATGCTGAAGTATCCAGTAAAAGGGAAGATTGTCATTGTGCGTGGTGAGGAGGAGTATATGGTGAAACACCTTAATTCCTTCAGGTACATAGAGATGGACGGGGAATTCATAGAGACTCCTTTCCAGAACTTTGAAGAGGTTCCCCAGATCTTGGCATCGGCTGAAACTACTACCAACAAACCTCTTCTGAAGATGGCTTCTCTCAAAGACGCCAGAGCGGTGGTTGAAGAAGGTGGGTATCCCAATTGGGGACAACTCCCTGATTTTACTCACAAAACTGACAAGTTTGGTTTGGGCTTTACTTCAGGAGCTCAAAGGGATGTTCGACGCGCTCGGGCTGGAGGACCTCCCCTACGCATCAGCAATCGGGGAATTAAGGCCATTGAAGACAGCGAGGAAGACTCAGACATGGATAGCTGGATCAACCCAACTACCAACGGTGGACCAAGTAACTGGACGGCTAGGGACTTTATACCAGTTTCTTTTAATCCACAGTAATTGTCTTACTTGTTTTGAGATTTGTAATAAACAATTTAAAACTCTACAACCTTGTGCCTTGCCTGAGGCACATTGGCTTTATTTGTGAGGGCTATTATTTGTCATTTCATATATCATCAATAAAACATTGGACGTTCCTTGCATACAAATTTTGCACTCTCTATTTTTCTTTTCTGGTTATCAAAACAGCTATGCTCTTACACACTCATGTATCGTACTGCAGATCCATATCCACTCTAGATCCCATTGACAACAGCTCTGCTACTGCCCGTATGACTTCAAAAATCCGATCAACCAAGCTGAGGAAGAAGGTGAGGATGATTGTGAGGTGCCTGGAGAACTTGCTAGACTATTACAGCAGGAAGAAAGGGCTATACAACCTCATGAAGAGTCAGTTGAGACGATAAACCTGGGCACAGACATAGACAGAAAAGAGGTCAAGATCGGTGCAAGTTTGGAAGTTAAGGTCAAAAAGCATTTCGTCTGATGTTCACATGACGCGAATAGTTTTATTTAAGTTTATTTAAATCTAGATTTTCCTCTTCAGATACCTCTCTAACCATGTCTTATACCCCAAAATTTTCCCTCTCATTGTCTGCAAGATGCCTTCTCATGCTCCTAGGGTTCTCAATTGCTAAAGGTTTCAAGAATTAATCAGACAAATTCTCCTCCTAAGCAATGGACTTACAACTAGGGTTTCACATTTCTCAAGGAAGATTGGGTTTCTAAGGCCTCAAGTGGATTTGATGGTTCCCCATATGTCTCCAAGAATTCTCATGACAAGTTTCAAGCCTTACATCACAAATTTGCTCAGCCAATTGTTCAAGTGATTGAAAATCAACTGTATTGGATAAAAAGTCAATTGTGGTCAACTTACAATCAAACCTCAAGATTTTTGGACAACCTTAACATTTTGACCTCACATTCATATTTTTATCAAAAGTTGACCATGACTCATCAAGAAGACTCAAGATTCATCAAAAGTAAAAAATGACCAAATTAGGGTTTTCTTAAAGGGAAGACAACTGAACTTTGACCAAGCATAACTTTCATATGCTTCATCAGATTTTTCTCAACCAATGCTCATTTTAAAGGAAATTTAATTCTCTACAACTTTGAATCTCTAAGCTCAAATCCAAAAAAATGCTTCATTTGAGAGGTATGGGCCAAAACATTATAGGTCATTTCAAAAGTCAACAAAAAGACACTTTTTGTCAAGGCAACTTACATCCAGATAAATCTTCAAATGATAAAAATTGAGAGAGTTATGATTGATGCAAATTGGGAAATTTTGAGAAAATACATGAAACCTAGAGTGACCAAACTTGAATTTTTGGGCTAATGGGCTATTATTTCAAGGTTCATGTGTGTTATATACTTCACAGTGAACCTCAAAACTTATTCATACACCCCTTGGATTTTTATTTTATTTATTTTGATTTTTATTAATTTAAATTCAAAATTAAATAAGATAAAGTCAAGGCTTTTCTTACAAGGTCAAAGCCCACAATCTTTTGACCTAATTCAAGCATTATATATCCTCTACATTCAGACATAACAAGACACAAAACCCTTACACAAAAAGCTATCCTAAAACTTCCAAAATTCTCAAAACTAGGGCAAAATTCCAACCCTAGTTACAACCACTTTCAAAGCAAACTAGCCTTCCTAAACGACTTCTGAAGTGTTATAGAGTAAGAATGGATCATCCCTGATGGTCCAAAGGGCCTGAAGCCTTCGTACTAAGCATCACCAATTTCCATCATTGCTTGAATTTTATATTTCTGTTTTCTCTGTGTTTTAACGCATTCTAAATTTACTAATGTGTTCCCGGCGTATCTATGTACAGGATAGACCCATCGTGTGATCCCCATGAAGATCGAACCATGAACAACCATGTTTATACCATTTCATGATATCTTTTCCATATCTCACAATACAGCGTGAATCAGCCAAAAACAATACTTCCATTGAGTTTGCAAGGCCTGATTTATGGGGTAGGGTCCCTGGGAATCACTGACATCCATTATTTTGCAGATTGAAAAAATATAGTCATCGAAGAAGACGACCAGAGCTAGGGCTACGGCGCCTCTTCGGTCCATGCCATAATTTTTATTTTATGTTTAATTCCTTTCATTTATATCTCCGGATGTACAGCTACCCAAGTGGCAAGGACGCGCGCGTTAAGGAATTACTATACAAGGGTGTGGGTTTGATCCCTGCCTTTTGGTGTTTTGGGACTTTATTTCATATTTTCATGTTCTATTGTAGGTTTAACATGTAGCGTTTTTTTCCAATTCTACTCACATGAACGCGCTCCATGTGAAGTGGCAAGGCTTGTTGGTGAAAAGGCTTAGGGCGTGGGTTCAATAGCCACCCCTGGAAGTTTTTATGATTTTTCTTCCTACTTGGTGTTTTTAAACCCTAATTCTTTTCCTCTTAACCCTAATTTTTCTTAACCATAAAATAATAAAACATTTTCTTTCACAAACCCTAATTAAATAAGGTATTAGGTTTTTAATCAATTGTTAAATTAATCTTTTTTACTAACCAAAAGTAATTAAATTTTTTAAGGTTTTTTATTAACCCTTTAATTTAATCAATCAACCTTTTTTTAATTAAAATCAACTAGGTTTTTAGGTTTAATTAATTAATTATCATCCAAATTTCTTTTCATAAAAAACATTAAAAAAACATTTATTTTTCCTTCAACTTTAATTTTACGTTTTTAGATCGACTGTATAGGTTTCACAAATGTAATCTTTATTTGTCACTTTCTTTTGTTTCATTATTATTTAACTGCTCCTGGATGTAATAGCTTAGGATTTCTTTTCTGCACTATTTATTATGTATCTTCCCCAAGCGATGTAATAGTTTAGGTTTATATTTTCTGCCTTTACTTTCCACACCTTTATTGTTTTCTATATTTGCTACTACTGCTTAGTAACTATGGTTTGTATGGAAAGACTAAAAACAAACGATAGAAAACCCTAATTGCAAAGATAAAATAACTAAATTGAATACATTTGCACACTCATACCTCTAGGGTAACTTCCCTTGTTACCTTCGGAATAAAAACAATCATGTCCCTTAAAAGTGGGGACGCTTTAGCAAAGTCCCTCGAATCAAAGATCATAGTCCCTCGATGACCCTTTCGACGTTGCCTTTCGGTAAATGATCTAGTCCCTTATGAAACATTTCTAAAGAATCCTTACATGTTTCCTTCATTGATTGTACAATGACCCTATCCTATCCCTTCACATCCAATGATAGGGCTTCCTACTAATTAATGGTACGGATAGCACTATGTAAAGGAGGAGGGTAGATACTTTTAATCGCTTGCTCACAAAAACAAAACATTTCACAAACACTTTTAAAATATTTTCAAAAACACTTTGTATGCATTCTTGAGGACTAATACAATAATCATTACAAGGTCTACCTCACTATGGCATTTTTTTCAAAATATTTTCAAACACTTACACAAAAAAGAAAATTTTCAAAGTGAGCTAAGCGATTAAGATCCCGTAGATAACTACGGATAAAAAGGGTTCTAACACCTTCCCTTTTCATAACCGACCCCCCAAACTTAAAATCTTCAAGGTCTTTCTTGTTCTTTTTACCCTTTCCTGATTGGATAAAATAAAATTTAGTGGAGACTCTTGCTATTCGTAACATTTGCGATAAAACGCAAAATAAGTCAGTTCTCCCACCGTATTACAGAACTGGAGACTCTGCTTAGGAGTTGTAATACGGTGGGAGAACTGACTTGATTTTGCGTTTTATTGCAAATTTTATGGATAGCAAGTGTCGCCACCGAATTTTCTTTTATCCAATAAGGAAAGGATGAAAAGAACAGGAAAGACCTTAAAGATTTTGAGTTCAGGGGGTAGGTTATGAAAAGGGAAGGTGATAGTACCCTTTTCATCCGTAGTTATCTACGGTCTCTTAATCTCTAGCTCACTTTTTGAAAATTGCTTTGTGTGTTTTGTTTGAAAATATTTTGAAAAGTTGAACTTTGTAATGATTCTCGTATCTGCCCTCGAGAATGCGTACAAAGTGTTTGTTTGAAAATATTTTTTAAGAGTGTAATTGTGTGAAAAATATTTTGTTTTTGTGAGCAAGTGATTAACAATGTTCTACCTACTCAAGGTATTTCTTGTACTTTCCTTCTCCTTTATATAGTGTTATCCTACCATTAGTTAGTAGGAAGCCCTATCGTTGGATGTGAAGGGAAAGGCGCGGGTCATCGTACAGTCATCGAAGGCAACTCGTAAGGACGCTTTAGCAATTATCGTTTAGGGAATATATCATTTACTGAAGGAAACATCGAAAGGGTCATCGAGGGACTATGATCTTTGTATCGATGGACTTTTCTAAAGCGTCCCCACGTTCGGGGGATATGATTGTTTTTTCGAGGCAACAACAGAGGTTACCCTAGAGGTGCGAGTGTGCAAGGTAATTTGTTTTCAGTTATGTTTATCATTGAAATTAGGGTTAGCTAATGTTTAATTATTAGTCTTTCCATACATGACCAAATTACTAACAGTAATATAGCAAAATAGGAAAGCGGTAAATGTGCGGAAATAAAACCCTAGACTATTACAATGCTTTGGGAGAGGTACATAAGTAATAAAAATGCGGAAAATAAACCCTAATTACTATTACAAACCAGGAAGCAATTACAATAATTGGAAAAAGTGCGAGAATAATAAACCACACAAAATGTAAAATAGGAAAAAGGAAAGTGAAATGTTTTTTAATGATTTTTTTTATAGAAAAGGTTTTAATGATGATTAACCCTAAAAACCAAATTAATTTTAATTAAAAAGTTAATTAATTAAATTAAAAAACCTAAAAACCCTAAATTGATTAATTAAATAAAAATGATTAATTAAATTAAAACCTAAAAAACTAATTTGATTAGGGTTTTAGAAAAAAGGTTTTCAAAAAAATAATTAGGGTTTGTTTTAAGGGAAAAGAAGAAAGAATAAGAAAAATACAGCAAAAAACCATAAATTGCCAGGGGTGGGTGTTGAACCCATTCCCTTAGCACATTCTTCCAGCATGTTCACCACTAGGCCAAGCGTGCGCCTGTGTTAGAGAAGGGAAACCAACACTCTTAATATGTTATGCCTGTAAAACATGGAAAAAATATGAAAAACATCAAAATGCCTAAAGTAGAGATCGAACTCGTGCCCTTGCATAATAAAGCCTTATCGCGCACGCTTTAATCACTGGGGTGGTGATACATCCTGTTGTACCCCAAAATTTTCCCTCTCATTTTATTCAAGACATACTCATAGAGGTCCCCAAATGCTCAAGGTTGAGTAAGAATTGACCAGACAAATTCTCCGTCTAAGTAATAGATCTCTAACTAGGGTTTCATTTTTCATAAAGAACTTTGGGTTTAAAAGGTATAAAGTGATTTCCATGGTCCCTAATATTTCCCCAAGAATGATCATGCCAATTTTCATGCCTTGCATTACAAGTTTGCTCAATCAATTGCTCAGGTGACGGGAAATCAATTGTATTAGGTCAAAAGTCAATCATGGACAATATACAGTCAAACTTTAAGATTTTAGTCAAAATCAACGCTTTGAAGTGATATTAATCATTTGATCAAGGGTTGATCATGATTCCTCAAGGAATGCTCTTAAATCATCAAGAATAAAAAATTGCTTAATTAGGGTTTCTATAGGAGAAGTCAACTGAACTTTGACAAGGCATAACTTTCACATGTTTCATCAACCTTTCCCCAAACAAAGCCTATTTTGAAGAAAATTCAATTACCTACAACTTTATTTTATTCTCAAGTCCAAAAGATGCATCATTTCAAAGATATGATCTCATACATTACAGATCATTTTCAGAAAGTCAACAAAAGACCCTTTTTGTCAAGGCAACTTACATGAAGATAATATCTCCAAATACAAAAATGATTAAAAGAGAAAGTGTATAAGACATCTTGGGATTTCCAAAAATTCAAAGATCATCTTAAAAAGATAAAAATTGAGCAAGTTATGAAGTGCACGAGTTTGGCAATTTTCAAGAAAATGCATGAAATCTCAATTGAGCAAATTGGTGATTTTAAGTTATTGGGCCTAACTTGTTGGAGTTCAAACATACTCATGATATGTCCAAGGACCTATAAATCTATCCATGCATTATTTTTGTTTTGATTTTTATTTATTTGAATTTTTATTCATTTAAATATGAATTAAATCAAATCAAATATGAAAACTAATGGGCTAGTGCATATGAGCTTGGCTTGATACATCATAAAGCCCAATAATTTGTACAAGATACATAGGAAGTGTCTAGGTTCATGAAAAATTCGAAAAGGGCAAGAATCAAACAAAAATGGCAAGGGATCATGAAGTTTGGAAACTTTTCAAACTTTAATTTTTTGTTTTAAGGCCATGGTTAATGGCTTGATTTTCCATGATGGTTTACACTCCTCTCTTCCCTCTATAAATACATGACATTCCAAGCAATAAAGGACACACCAAACAACCTAGAGAAGCTCTCGAAGTTTTCACAAAATTCTCAAGAATTGCAAAATTCAAAACTCAAACTCTCAGCCCATATTCATCAAAACCAAGCCTTGCATCGTGTTTCTGAAGCTCCAAAGATCTCATTCTTATTCTTCTTGTAGATTGAATCACACTAGAATATGCCTACGAGGTTTCTCCGGTTGGGTAAATTTCTCAATCTCAAAATTTTTAATTCTCGCGTTATAAATTATTTTTAAACACTCATACATGTTCACACTGATGCTTGGATTGTTTTAGAACCATTGCCTTTGAGTTTTGACGCAGGAATCCAGTTCTGCCATTGTTAGGGCTCATAAATTTTTGAGTTTTGGATCCGACACTATGAGCCATTTCAGACCAAACCAGTACCATAGTTAGATTCGTAGCATATGTCCCATTTATTATTATTTTTTGCTTTATTTCATTTTCATTTGTCTCTTTTATTTCAATAATTTATTTTCCTATTAAAAAATCATAATCGACATCATAAAATCAAACAAACCAAAAATAATTAGACTTAGATTTTCATTAATTAAATTAATTTTAATTAGTTATTTAAATCACCTTTCTTTTTTAATTAATTAATCAATTAGAATTAGGATTAATTTAATTTCAAATCTTTTTCTTAATAATAATAATAAAAAACAAAATAATATTAGATTTTCTTCTATAGTTAATTTTTAATCAATGTTCATTTTCTTCTATTAATTTAAATTAGATTTAGCTTTTTAATTTTCAATTTAAATATTTTTTTAAAAAATAAACAAAACAAAAACAATAAAAATTGTCTTAATTTGCTTAGAACTTTTTTTGGGGTTTTAGACATTCCTTCTTAATCTTTGAGCGTCCTTTATTTTCCGCATTATTACTTTTGAAATATTGTATCTGCCCATGGTTTGTATTAGTTTAAAATTAGGATTTCTTTACTGTTTTTACCCCCAGTTTTGGACTTGTAATTTCCCCCTCCCCGAAGCCATGTAATAGTTAGTTTAAATTCCGCACTTTAAACTTTTTGCACTTGTATATATATTGAAATGTTAGATGTATGCCTAATAGGATTGCATGACAAGAATTAAAAGTATGCGTTAGCAAACTTAAACATCAAAGACAAATAACTGAAACACAACACACTCACACATGTGCACCTCTAGGGTACTCCCACTTCGGTTGCCTTCGGAATAAAAGAGTCACAACTCTCGAATGTGAGGGATTTTAGTGGCAACCCTTTGGTTCAAAGATCATAAAATTACCCTTTCAATGTTGCCTCGGTACATGATCTTAAAACCTTAGGGGTGTTACTAAAGTATCTTGCCAAGTTGCATTTGTGATTGTACGATGACCCTCGATTGTCCCTCAAACATCCAACGATGGGGCTACCTACTAACTAATAGTTGGATAACACTGTCTAAAGGAAAAGAGGAAAAGAGCAAACCTTTTTGAGTAGGTAGGTAGTTCTTAGATTCTTTTTAAAAACAAAACATTTTCCACGCCTACACTCATTTCCAAAAATATTTTCAAAAACACTTTGTATATGTTCTCAACAATACTGGGGTGGTGATACATCCTGTTGTACCCCAAAATCTTTTTCAAAATATTTTCAAATACACTTACACAAAAAAAAGCATTTTTAAAGTGAGCTAGCAACTAAGAGCCCGTAGATAACTATAGATGGAAAGGGTGATAACACCTTCCCTTTCCATACCCTACCCCCCCTTAATTAGAAAAAAATCTCGAAAGGTCTTTCCTGTTCTTTTCACCCTTTCCTTTGTTGGATAAAAGAAAAGTCAGTGGAGACTCTTGCTAACCGCAACATTTGCAATAAAATGCAAACCAGTAAAAGTCAGTTCTCTCACCGTATTACAGAACTGGAGATTATGTTGGGGAATTATAAAAAGTGGGGTTACCTTAGAGTTAGATCATTTTAAATTTCTTTCCTTGTTTGCTTTGTCTGCTTTATTTTTAAAGGGTTTGCTGGGGTTACTGTTAAAGACCCTATACCCGGATCTGGGGCACCTTTTTAGGTAAGTAGCAATAAATCATGGAGGTTGTACGGTGTAGACTGATACAGACAAAGTGATTGCTACGTTAGCGTGATACTCTAGCTTGTACTAATGTTCCTTGAGTCAGTCAAGTATAACATTAGGCTTCCTCATAGTGTCATTAAGCGCTAACTAAACTTTAGAACCTTTAATTGATTCATCCTAGCCATTAGAAAGTAGTGAGATAGCCGGCTTTGGTTTCGACCGAAGATTGGTTGATACTCGATGCTACACTCATTGAGATTGGACTTTTGGGATATTTCGGCCGCAATATTTCGATGCTTAAGCTAAAAAAATGCCTGAGAGAAAGGTCAATGATATGAGACTCCTTAGAACCCGGTTACTATTTCTAGGACAGGTTGAACCAACTAAAACTTCAAGAGGGTACTTACCTACAAACTCCATGAAAGCCTGAGCCTAAGGCTAATTGTGTGACTTGTTTGATTTCATTATCTAATAACTTGAATTCCTTGCAGGGCTTGTTTGTTTTCATTACCTAACGACGTGAGTTTCTTGCAGGACCTATTTGTATCCATTATCCAATAACGTAGATTTCTTGCAAGATTTACTTGTTTACGCCACCTTACACTTTTGCTTGGTGCATAGCATACACATCATTACATATCATTTTGTTAACCATTTCAAGGATCTCAAAGGACATGTGATGTAGGTTATGATGAACAAGACGTCTAGCAAGGGGAAAGGGGATTTATTTTCCTCTAGCCAATGTCATCAAAGCACGATGTCTTGAGTCAGTGGCTATGACCCACTTGACATGGTGAGCTTGATTCTCGTAAAAGGACATTCAACGATACGAAGTTCTTCAATCGAAGCTGCAGCCAAACTCGGTTGCTAACATTTTATTGTGTTTCCCCTGCGAGATCCTTGAAAACATTGCATGCATATCATTACATAACAGGTATTCTCAAGACAGGTTTCTCCTTTTCTCACTGTTTATTTCAGCACGGAAAATGGCTCTCAAACAGAACGACAGAGATCTCCAAACTCAAGATGCTCAGTTAAAGGAAATGTTCCTAAATCTATCCAAGGGGCAAGAAGAATTGAAAGCACTCTTCGCTGGGAAATTGACCAAGAAAAATCCTGACAACAACAAGGATGACCAGTTGGAATAACTGCAAGCTGAGATAGAAAGGATGAGAATCCAGATGAATAGTCAGATGGCTCTTATCGAACATTTAGCTCGGGGACAAGAAGAGTTGAGGATTCTCATCAGTAAGCTTCATCAAGACAGATACGATCGTCAGGGGAAAACTGCTAGAATTTTGGGCCTAATCAATGATCAATCTCTCTTGGCAGACAGGGAATTGGGTGACATGTTTATGTGGAAACATGTTCAAAATAAACTCAAGAGCGTTGAAACTCAAGAGTGGTGAAATTCGGCCGCGAGAAAAGATCGCTTGAGCTCAAACAATGTCCGGTGAAAAAAGATCGATGATATTGAGATTCTTTAGAACCCGGTTACTTCTTTTAGGACAGGTTGATCCAACTAAAACTTCAAGAGGGTACTTACCTATAAATTCCATGCAAGTCTGAACCTAAGGCTACTTGTGTGACTTGCTTTCTTTCATTATCTAACAACTTGAACTCCTTGCAGGGTTTTGTTTGTATTCATTATCTAATGATGTGAGTTCCTTGTAGGACTTATTTGTAGTCATTATCCAATAACCTGGACTTCTTGCAAGAATCACTTGTCTTCATCACCTTACACTTTTTCTTGGTGCATATCATACACATCATGACATCATTCCATACCATTTCTTTAACCATTTCAAGGATCTATTGGGCATGTGATGCAGGTTGTGATGAACCGGAAGTCTAGCAAGGGGCGGGGGGTTTATTTTCCTCTAGCCAATGCCGTCAAAAGAGAAAAGCACGATAACTTGAGTCAGAGGCTATAATCCACTCTACATGGTGAGCTTGATTCTTTTAGAAGGGCATTCAATGATACAAACTTCTTCTGTCAAAGATGCAATCAAAATTCAAACATTTGTTTGTGTTTACCCCGCGAGATCCTTGAAAGCATTGCATGCATGTCATTACATAACAGGTCTTTCAGTACAGGTTTCTCATTTTCTCGTTGTTTATTTCAGCAGAAAAATGGCTCTCGAACAGAATGGCGGGGGTTTCTAAGCTCAATATGCCCAGTTCAAGGAAATGTTCCTAAATCTATCCAAGTGGCAAGAAGAATTTAAAACACTCATCGCTAGGAACATGGCCAAGAAAAAACCTGAAGACAACAAGGATGACCAGTTGGAACAATTGCAAGCTAAGATGGAAAGGATGAGAATCCAGATGAGTAGTCAGATGGCTCTTATCCAAAGTTTAGCTCGGGAACAAGAAGAGTTAAGGATTCTCACCAGTAAGCTTCATCAAGACAAATATGACCGTCTGGGGAAAACTGCTAGAGTTTGGGGCCTAATCAATGATCGATCTCTCTTGGCAGACAGGGAATTGGGTGACATGTTCATGCGGGAAGATGTTGAAAATAAACTCAGGAGAGGTGAAATTAAGGGGAATGCATCTTCAAGTACTCAAAAGATATCATACAACGGAAAGAAGGAGTCCAATACCACATACGACCCGAAAGGGTCATAATAAGAGTGATCTCAACCAATTTGTGGGGGCAGTGCAGATCTCTAATTCAGCACTGGTGCAACAACAACGAGAAGGAAATCAGCATAAGCAGGACATGCCCAAAAGGCAATTCACCAAAATTAACATGTCATCGGCTCAAGTATTGCAACATATGTTGAAGACGGAGTTGATAACATTGAAGGATCCTCCTTAGAATCCCAACACCGCCTCTCCTCGGTACAACCCTAATGTGAGATACACTTATCATTCCAATAGTTTGGGGCATGAAACTAGTAGTTATTGGGCATTGAAAAAGAAGATTCAAGACTTGATCGACGAAGGGGTGCTGGAGTTCACACAAGATGGTCAGACTGAATTCTTCTGCCATCCCTCAAAGGCACACCATATGAAGTGACAAGCTTAGACGAAAAGGCTTTTTGTTCATTAGAATTTTCAAATTGTAATTTTATTTTGATTGTTCAAACACTTATTTTATGTCAAACTTTTCTATTCCATTAATGCATTTCATATGTTTGTCTTGAAGTAATCCATTTGTTTTCACTCTACTATGTTTTTACTTTTGTAACTTTCAACTCTCAATTAAAAAACTACAAGCCTTTAGAGGGAGGATGACGAAAATAATACCATAATCTCTACAGTATACTTTGGAACATACCTTGCTGACGATGCACAGGTGTTGTTTCAAATCCTAAACATTGGATTTATAAGGAAGATAATCCTTAGTCAACCCCTTTGAGCCTAAGAAGTAGGAGTTTTCTTTTTCACGCAAATTGAAACCTTTAATCATAACCTGGGCATGGTAGTTTCTCAGTTAATTTAAATGTGCATTCAGTCGTGTGCTCTACCTTCATACAAGATGAATAATGTCAAAGATGCTCTTTTAAATCAAAAGATGGTGATGGTTCCACATAATCATTAAAATAGGCAGTCATTATCTCTCAAAAGAAAAGCCCGCTAAGTCAAATTCTATGAAGGAGACTTAAGAAACAAATTGGGCTATCCCGCTGACTGTAATCACAAAAGAAACAGTTCAGGAAAAAGGTAGGGATAATAAAATAAAAAAAGAGGTCGCTACAAATCCTCAACAAAAAGAAAAGGTTACAAAAATGACTGCCTTCTCAAATAAACTTTTAGTATTCGAACCATCACCAGAATATCAAGGCCAAGATTCCAGAACTCAATTGGGATCTAAATGCACAGTTAACTGAGTATAGAATTGAAGTACATCATGAAGAACGGGTGGATACAAATAAATTTTGAGACTTTATCCTTTATTTATTAAACCGTGAACCAGGCCACGCTACAACCCTTAAATGTCCTAGCTGAAGCATGGGTTAGTTTGAAAGCATACTGTTACAAAAGGTATCCCGGCTCCTGTAAGGTTTGCTATAAATCCTGGTTTGATATCACATTATTAAAGATTTTTGTTTACTAAAAATGAATTTTTAAAACTTCAAGACATACATAAGCTTTGCATTTTTTTTAAATGTCATTGTTTGCATATGACTAATTGTTCGACAGCAGAGAAATTCGCACAAACAATATTCAATGAACGTAAATCCTCTTAATGAACATAATCACCTCAGATGGAAAGACATTTCCAATAACATGCCTTTCATAATCAAGGGGCATGACATGGTGTCTAACTGATCTAGGGCAGTCAAGTCAAGATTCAAGGAATCTCTCAAAAGTGCCGAATAGCGAGGGGCAGATCTCCATCTGAATCACTTGAGGCATTGAACATGAATTCTAGCAAAGGATCACGTACGATCGAGTAAACATTTTTCTGAAAGTGCTAAAACACTTACTACTATGGACAGTGACAATTCTCCGCACCCTGTGTACGCGGACATAGTCGAAAAATACTACGCATGAAAAAAGACCCGCTAGGTTGACTAGCCTAGGAAAAAATAAGGGCATCCCGACGAACCAAAAGAGTTTGGGCAAAAATTAGGGATATATAAATAAAATTGTACACCCGACAAGTCGAAAACCTGAAAAGGCGGCTTGGGCAAAAAAGGGTATCTCGGTGGACTGAAAATATGAAAGGACAGTCCAGGCAAAAGTTAGGGATTAAAGCATACGACTATGTCCTGTCATATCGTCACTTGTCTATCAGTAGAAGACTTATCTCCATGATCAACATTCATCAAGGGCTATAGAAGTTGAGGTATGTTCAAAGTCTCCACGGACCCCCACATAGCCAATTCCATGAGATTATCTTCACAAAGTCATACATTCCCCACAATTTCCCTGACATATCACTCTGGCAGATAAAGGAGTATGATCTTCTTCCTGGAAATATCACCAACCTACAGAGTTTTAATTAGTACAGTTCATGGAGTTTCTCTTCCCCAGTTGAGCTTGTTCCTCCAAGGTTGTAAAACCCCCTTCAGACTTCTGCTCTCCAGCAGAGTTCATTTCCTTAACAAGGTTGTTTCCTCAGCAAGAGTACTTCTCCATCAATAGGGTTTATTTCCCCAAACAGTTTATCATCTTCTAGATACAGTGTAGATACAATCAAGACACTGATTAATTCTGGCACTCATTCCAGATTTCTCTTCTAGATACAATACAGATACAATTAACACACAGATTCATTCTGGCACTCATTCTAGATTTCTCTTCTAGATACAGTTCAGATACGATCCAGATATGGATGTCATTCTGATACTCATTCAGTACATTTTTCATATATGGTTCGGTTACATTGCATGAACTGGAGAGGCGTCGGAGCCCTAGCTCCGGTAGCTTCCTTTTATGTTCATGCGAAACAACAAATATAGCAATTCAGGGGAACCCTACCCCCCTAAATCAAGGTCTATGAGTTCAATGGAATGCTTAGTTTAGGATGAATCACATTGTAACAAGAGATATGACTAGAGTACATGGAATCGATGCAATCATAGTGATGCATGATTCTGGCAGCATGGGACGCATGTGATGTTCCATTCCCTATGATCTTCCTGGAAGTGAATGGAATAGGTTTTTGACCTTGAGGGAGGCTGGAGACTAGGGTTTCGATTTTCCTGTTTCTTGATATATTTTAGTTTTGGAAGGGTGTTCTTCCAAAAGTATTTTCTGGTTGGGTTTGTTTGAATACATGCAATATATAGAAGAGAATTAAGTTAACATATAGTGGGCTTGGACTTGTGTAAGAAGCTTGGTTTTATTTTATTTTATTTTGACTTTAAAATAATAAAAATAAAAAATAAATATAATAAATCAATGGGAGGTGTATGAATGAGTCTTGAGGTGTACTATGAGCTGCAAAACACGTTTGGAATTTGAAACAATGTCCCATTAGTCCAAAAATTCAAGTTTGCTCAATTTGAACTTTATGCATTTGCTCACAATTTCCTAACTTGCATTGGTCATAACTCTCTCAATTTTCATATTTTGAAGGTGATCTTGGACTTTTTGGAATGGTAATGATGTCATCTACAAGACCTATTTTTATCATTTTTGCATTTAAAGGTTTATCTTGGTGTAAGTTGCCTTGACAAAAAAATGTTTTTTTGTTGACTTTTGAAATTACCTATAATGTATTGGCACATATCTCTCACATGAAGCATTTTTTAGACTTGAGCTTAGAGAAAAAAAGTTGTATAGAATTGAATTTCCTTCAAAATGATATTTGGTTGAGGAAAATCTAATGAAGCATGTGAAAGTTGTGGTTGGTCAAAGTTCAGTTGACTTCTCCTTAAGAAAACCCTAACTTGGCAACTTTTGAATTTTGATGATTTGAGAGTTTTCTTTGATGAATCATGATAAACCCTTGATAAAATGATGAATATTAATTTAAAATCTTGATGTTGACTGTGGTACGGTGGCATAACCGGAACTTGTTTTTTTTTAAATGCTGGTTTGTGTTTTGCGTTTGTGATTGCAAAATGTCGCGGTAAGCAAGAGTCGCCACCGACTTTTATTTTATCCAACTGGAAAGGAAAAAAAGCACAGAAAAATTCCTTTTTCGAGATATTCTGAGTACGGGGGGTAGATTATAGAAAGGGAAGGTATTATCACCCTTTCTATCTGTGGTTTCCACGGGCTCTCAGGTACTTGCTCATCATTTTAAAATTGCTTCTGTGTTTGTGTGATTTGAAAAGTTTTTGTTTTACTTCGATTTAACCCTTTCTTCTGTCTTCAAGAGTGTTACGAAGTCGTTTTGAAAACTTTGTTTGAAAAGTGTATGGTGTGAAAAGTTTGTTATGAGCAAGTACCTACTAGCATCTACCTACTCAAAAAAAAAGAATGTTTCTGTTCTTGTTTCCTTTAGACAACGCTATCCCACTATTAGTGAGTAGGTAGCACCATCGTTGGAGTTTGTAAGGGACAATTCAAAAGGGACGTACGATTACTAAAGCAATGTTAGGACGTCTTAGTAATAACCCTAATGTCTTAAGATCATATTCGAGGCAACAATTCCGAGGAAAGCTTTTCGAACGGGACCTTGATATTTTGTTTAGACAAGAGGGTGACCACTAAAATATCCTATACTCAATGATCGTTTACCGAAGGCAATCGGAGTGGGAGTATACCCTAGGAGTGCGCATGTGCGAGTGATTCAATTTCAAGTTTATTATCTTTGCACATTTAGGGTTTGCTAATTGTTTTAATTTTATCA
Organism: Vicia faba; assembly: GCA_948472305.1. Taxonomy (NCBI): domain Eukaryota; kingdom Viridiplantae; phylum Streptophyta; class Magnoliopsida; order Fabales; family Fabaceae; genus Vicia; species Vicia faba. The sequence continues at coordinate 1,129,380,922 of OX451737.1, forward strand.
TATATTCTTGTCATGCAACCCTAATATCATACATCTAACAGTTAATATTTGCAAGAATTAAAATGCGAAAAGTAAAGCTACTCTAGTACAAGGCTTCGGGTATTAATTACATAGCCAAAAAACCTGTCAAAACAATAAATGAAAGGAAAAAGTCCTAATTAATCTATTACATCCCATGAGCAATTACATCAATATGGTAAAAATAAATAAGCACGCGTAATGAATTAAGAGCGAGTAAAAATTAGGGTTTTTACCCCGTCTAACCTAATTACAAAAAGAATTTTTTTTGGTTGTTTTTGATTATTTAAGAAAAAGAAGGTTTTAAATTAAATACAAGCAAACCTAATTTACTAATTAATTAAATTAAGAAAATAATTTACATTTGACCTAATTTTATGTTTTGGTTATTTTTAAGAAAATGAAATAAAAATTAAATTAAACAAAAACCCTAACTCGTCTAATTGATTTTAATTTATTTATATAGAAAATTAAAGTTATCTAATAAATTAAATAAACTAATCAAATTAATTTTTATAAAAATAAAACCTAAATCTAATTTTCATGAAAAAATTGATTTTATGATTTTATAAAAAAAAAAGAATTAATTTTTGTTAGTAAAAATAATTTAAATAAATAAAAAAATAAATTATAAAAGAATAGAGAAAAAAGAGAATGGGCCTGAGAATGAGCAATTTGGGGGGTGTTGATAGCAAGCTTTTTGGCCCAAAAGCCCTGACCCACGTTTGACCTCCATGATCCCATGTTGTGCATTGACCAAGGCTTTTGGTGAACCCTCATGTAATGGCCTTCAGATCTGGCCTCCTGGAGATCTTAGTGGTGGAGCTTTGAAGGTATATGGTGGTCCTTACGCCTGTGTACGCGCCTGATCATATAAATGAAAATAATATGAAATATATGGGGGATCTGGGATTCGAACCCAGGTCCTATGGCCTTTTCACCTACATCAATGCTAGCTGAGCTACACACGTTTATTGTATACAAAGGATAAAATAAATATTATATTAAAAAAAACATAATATATTAACCCCAGCGCGCGAATTTTCAAATGGGCTAATGGGATGGTGCCACACCATCGTCCCCAACCTCTCTCCGTTGGTAAAAGTCAGAGACTTTTACCTACGGACAAATATCCGTCACTAGAGCTCCTGCACATTGCAAAATCACATACATGCCTGATAAATGAATTCTAATGCCATGAATTAAATCTCCTTGGCCTGCTGAGCATTATGGTGCCCTTCTTGTGGACCAATTTTGCCTGCATAAAAAGATCCTAAAACGAGACAACAAAACCTAGCAATGGTGGATTCTGATATAGCCAACAAAAATGCAATTAATTGTTATGGATAGCTTGAAAATGCTTCAAGGAACAAGAATATGTAAGTAATTCATGCTACAAGTGCCAAAATAACGTGATTCAATTTCAAGAAAAGTCCAAGGTCGTGAACCACTTACATTGAGTTTTAGCGCAGGAAAATGCTTGTTCTTGATTGGTATAGCTTCCTTGTATGTCCAGGATGCGAATGGGATAACTTAGAAATCTTGAAAACGCCTAGAAGTACAAAATCAGATCAGCACTTTCTTTGAATTTTTTCAAGTTTTGTTCTGCCCCTTCACGCCTCAAAACCTTGTGTTTCTTGTCTGCAATTGTCCACTATATACCACTGATTGAGTTAGGGTTGCAAAAGTGTTCTCAATCTTTGTCAATTATGATTTTTGATCTTGATTTGATTCCCATGAAATTCTCTCCAAAATAGGCCAAAATCAATCTTTTTGTGGCCACCTATTCCTTGCACGATTTGATTCAGTTTCTAGCTGTATATGGGACCTGAAATGTGCATAAAATCTTAAGGTTTTGAATGGTTTGGATATTTTCAAGATTTATTTTGATTTAATTTGATTTAATTAAAATAAAAAATCAAAATAAATAGAAAAAATCAGATAAATGCAAGTGGAAAGATCTAGGGCTCGTGGACCATGTTACAAACTCAAAACAAGTGCAAAAAGTTGGGCCCATTTGACAAAAATTGCAATTTGAAGCACTTTTGACTTTTGGCAATTTTGCAAAAAAGGTCAACTTCACCAATGCATAACTTCCTCAATTTTGAATCTTTGAAGTTGTTCTAGGACTTTTTAGAAATCTTGAGATGTCCTCTAAGCAACCTTTTTTGTCTCATCTCAATTGAGTCTTCCATGTTCATATATGAAGCTTTGACAAAAAAGGTGTTTTTGTTGACTTTTCAAAATGACCTATAATGTCCAAATTCATAACTTCTTGTGAGTGCATATTTTGAACTTGGGATCTGAAGATGAATTGTAGGTAATTGCATCCTCTTCAAATTGAGCTTTGGATGGGTCATTTCTCATAAAGTATGAGAAAGTTATGCTTGGTCAAAGTTGAGTTGACTTTTCCTACAATACCCTAATTTAGCAACCTTTGGGTTTTGATGAGTTGTGAGCAATCCTTGAGGAATCATGATCAACCCTTGATCAAATGATGAATGATACTTAAATATGAGAATGTTGACCAAAAATCTTGAAGTTTGACTGTATGTGGGCCACAGTTGACTTTTGCCCTAGCACAGTCGATTTTTAGGCCTTTGAGCAATTGACTGAGCAAACATCCTCTACAAGGCTTGAAAATTGACATGGATGATTTTGAGAACATATCAGGACAATGGTGAGCATTTGGGATCCCTTGGACTCAAGTATCTTGATGCAACATGAAAACCTAATTTGAGGTAGACTGCCTTAGGAGAGAGTTTGTCTGGTCAACCCTTGGACTTCCTTGAGCAATTTGAAGACCTCACTTGAAATGTATTGCGAAATATGGGAGGGAAAATTTGGGGGTACAACAACTGCCCCTGTTCAATCTTCTTAAACCTGAGGATGTAGATTGGCTTGTCTGCCTTTCGTGATCTAAAGGTTGAAGATGATTGAACACTAGAGTGCCCAGAAATTTGCACTCGCATGAAGTGGTACTTGTCTTGTGGTGTCGGGAATGGGCTTAAAGATTCCATTTGGAGATTGATGATGAAAGATGGGCTTAAAGATGCCATCCGAAGGAGTGTCGATCGCATAAGAGATTCCTTAGCGAGAGCTTGTATACCTGTTGTTGAGGAAGATTCCACTGGGGAATGCTGGTCTCTGTCTTGAGAGAAAGTTGAATTTTGGGAGCTTCAGTCGTCCGTTATTCTACTGGGGAATCATCTCTTGGTCGAAGAGGTGAAAATGAACTACTATTTGGTCGTGATCCAGGCTTCATAGTGATAAGGTCGACTGCTATCTGGTCGTGATACAGGCTTTACAGTGACTTACTGGGGAGATGAGATTAAACTTGCCATCCGGCCGTAATCCAGGCTTTGCAATTTCTCAATTCTTATCTGGTCGTAATCCAGGCTTCAGAAGGAATTCATTTGTTATCCGGTCGCATCCGGGCTTTAACTTGAATTTAGGGCACACTAATATCCGGTTGACTCCGGGATTCTTAGTAATTGTCCAAGTAAACTGCTATTTGGTCGAAGTCCAAGCTTCGCAGTGTCTTGTACTGTTATCTGCTTGTAATCCCGGGCTTTAGTGTCCTTTACCGCTATCTGGTCGTAATCCAGGCTTCTCGATGTTTCATACCATTATCTGGTCGAATCCAGGCTTCATGGTGTCCTGTACTATTATCTGGTCGATTCCAGGCTTCACAATACCTTACTTCTTATCTGGTTGAAATCCAGGCTTCATAAGAAATGAAGTGGTTATCCAGTTGCATTCGGGTTTCCATTTGATTTTAAGGCCTACTAATATCTGGTCGACTCCGGGCTTCATAGTAATTGGCCGGGTAGACTGCTATTTGGTCAAAATCCAAGCTTCAAAGCGTCCTTTACTGTTATCTGGTCGTAATCCAGGCTTCAGTGTCTTTCATCGCTATCTGGTCGTAATCCAGGCTTCGCGATGCATTATACCATTATCTGGTCGAATCTAGGCTTCATGGTGTTCGGGGAAATCAAGGTATTATCCGGTCGAATATGGGCTTCATAACTTGTATTAAAGATATACCACTATCTGGTCATAATCCAGGCTTCGTAGTATTCTTGGCTACTATCTGGTCGTAATACAGGCTTCACAATGCCTTATACCATTATCTGGTCGAGTCCAGGCTTCATGGTGTCTTGTATTGCTATCTGGTCGTAATCCAGGCTTCACAATAACTTGTTGAGCTGTTATCTGGTCGATTTTCGGGCTTCACGGCTTGTGTTTATGATACACCACTATCTGGTCGAATCCAGGCTTCATGGTGTCTTCGTACTGCTATCCGGTCATTATCCAGGATTCACAGTAACTTGCATTGCTATCTGGTCATTCTCCAGGCTTCACAATAACTTGCTGGGGATTAAACTATTATCCGGTCGAATCTGGGCTTCATAGCTTGTTTACATGATACCACTATCTGGTCGTAATCCAGGCTTCTCGGTATTCTGATACTGTTATCTGGTCGTTCTTCGGGCTTCACAATATGATGGAGAGATCAAGATTCTATCCGGTCGTACCCGGGCTTCATAGCTTGAACTTTGTGAGAATTTGATTGTATTTTTTCCTGAAAGGTAAAGGGTTAGTCATATGTAATGTCATGATGTATGAAATGTGTTGAGCAATGATGTTCTCAAAATAAATGAGATTGTGTTGTATGATGCGTATATGCATGTCATGATGTATGGATGTGTAATGTTTTTATGATGTTCTCTAGTTTGGGAAAATAAATCCCGGACTGCTGCTGGAGAATACAAAGAATTTAGCTCGCTGAGGATAACGACTGAAGATGATTTGAGAATGCATTGGCGTGAGAATAACTTTGCTGGAGAATAAACTGGTGAAAAAATGACTCTATGGGGAAGGGATACTCTGTCAGAAGATTTGCTAACTTGGAGAAATAACCTCGCCTGTGGATGAATTACCGTTGCTGGTGGTGATGAACTCTGTCGGGGATAAAGTTTCTGTTTGTGGAAGAAATAAACTCCACTGGGGATGGTCTTCCATTTGTTGGTGAAAAATGAACTCTGTTTGGGAAGAAATCTGCCGACTTATTCGCGCTTACAAACTTCAGCTGGGGAGAGCTAACACCACTGTCTTTTGGATATCTTTTATTTTGCGGGGAGTGTATGTACTTTTAGTCATCTTCTCAAGCTGGGTCTATCCATGTACATGGTGGGTAGAGAAACTGTAAGGTTTGGACATTTCTTGTTTGCCCCTGTTTCTAGAATTACGAGTAATCGTCTTTTGTTTCGCATGTAAGTATTTATGAGGAACAATTATTTTCAAATGCATATATCAAGAATGAATCATTGGATGTTCTTGCAAAACAAAACAGGAAAATAAAAACCATTTTGAAATTTTATTGTAAAACGAATTGTATTGATTTTGAATTTAGCCTGTAACAGGCGTTTTGTACAAGAGGCTGGCGTCCTAGTAAGAGAACGCCGTCGAATGATAGAAATTATACAATTTGTGAAAAACAAAGAAAAACAGTTATGTGAATAATCCCACTGGGTTCCAACTCTGCTATTGCCTTTATATCTTCGAGCGTCTGATCACTTTGCTACTTGGTTGAAGGTATATCAGATCGATCGGTGCCGTCCGAGCTTGATAGTCGATACTGAAGTCTGGTTGCAAGATGATCCAATGAGACATAGTGTTACGCTTTAATACCTAATTTTTGCCTGGACCGTCCTTTCGGGTTTTCAGTCCAACGGGATACCCTTTTTTGCCTAAGCCGCCTTTTCAGGTTTTCGACTTGCCGGGTGTACAGATTTTTTCATTTCATCCCTTATTTTTTCCCGAACCCTTTTGATTCACCGAGAAGCCCTTATTTTTGCCTAGGCCAGTCAACCTAGCGGGTCTTTGATTATGCGTAGTATTTTTTCACTATGTCTGCATTGACGGGGTGAGGAAGGTCGTCACCATCCATGGTGGTTAGAATCATAGCTCCGGCTGAGAAAATGTTCTTAACGACAAATGGCCCTTCGTACGTAGGGGTCCATTTACCCCTGGGATCACCTTGCGGCAGTATGATGCCCTTGATCACCAGATCCCCAACTTGATACTCTTGTCATCTGACTTTCTTGTTAAATGCCTTGATCATTCGCTTTTGATACGTCTGACCATGACAAATAGCAGTAAGTCTCTTCTCGTCGATTAAGTTCAGCTGATCAAGTCGGGTCTGGATCCAATTGTCCTCGCTCAAACCTGCATCCTTCATAATCCGGAGAGAGGGTATATGGACCTCAATGGGTAAGACTGCCTCCATGCCATACACCAAAGAGTAGGGTGTTGCCCCTGTCGACGTCCGCGCTGAGGTATGGTACCCATGAAGAGAGAATGGTAACATCTAATGCCAGTCTTTGTATGTCACCATCATCTTCAGCACAATCTTCTTGATGTTCTTATTAGTTTCTTCAACAACCCCATTCATCTTCGGCCAGTAAGGAGAAGAGTTGTGATGCTATATCTTGAACTGTTTGCAGAGCTCGGTGATCATTGTATTGTTGAGATTTGTACCATTGTCTATAATGATCCTCTATGGTACACCATATCGATAGATCAGATTGTGTCGGATGAACCGTGCCACGACATTCTTGGCTACTGTAGCAAAGGAAGCTGCCTCAACACACTTCGTGAAATAATCAATTGCTACCATGATGAAATGATGCCCGTTTGACGCAGTAAGTCTGATCTCGCCAATCATATCGATGCCCCACATTGCAAAAGGCCAAGGAGCTGTCAAAACATTCAGAGGAACTGGAGGTACATGCACCTTATCAGCATAGATTTGGCACTTATGACAGGTCCAAGAATGCTGATAACAATCGGCTTCCATAGTGGACCAATAATATCCTGCCCATAGGATTTTCTTTCCCATGGTATGTCCACTAGAATGAGTTCCGAAAGTACCTTCATGTAAATCTGCCATAATTCTTTCTGCCTCGCTCTTGTCCACACATCACAGTAAGGTTGAATCATGGTTACGCTTGTAAAGGATTCCATTACTGATGAAGAACTTCGCCGCAAACCTTCTCAGAAACTTCTTATCATTAACAGATGCACCCTCAGGGTATTCCTGAGCCTCAAGATACCTCTTTACCTCGTGAAACCAGGGTTTAGCCGCTACCTCTTCAGTCTTGATGTCACAGCAATGTGCGGGTTCGTCCAACCTCTCAATGGTAATCTGGGGAGCTTCATTTTCCCACCCGACCTTGAACATAGAGGACATGGTAGCTAGCACGTCCGCTAACTGGTTCTCCTCTCTGGGGAAATGTTCAAAGGTTATCTCCTCGAAGTGTGGAAGAAACATCAATACATACTCCTTGTAAGGAATAAGATTTGGGTGTTTCGTATCCCACTCGCCTTTGATTTGACTGATTACGAGAGTGGAATCTCCGAATACACTCAAGAACTTAATCCTTAGGTCATTAGCTGGTCGAAGGCCATTGATGCACGCTTCATACTCCGCCATATTGTTGGTGCAGTTAAAACATAATCGGGCAGTGAACGGAGTATGACAGCCCTCAGGAGATATAATCATGGCGCCAATGCCATTACCCAACGCGTTTGAAGCTCCGTCAAAATACATGGACCATCGGGATCCTTCCTTAGGTCCTTCATCCGGTCCAGGTTCTTCACAGTCGGTCACCAACATGATGTTCTCATCCAGGAACTCGAAATTCATGGATTGGTAATCATCCACGGCCTGATGCGCCAAATAATCTGCCAACACACTCCCCTTGATTGCTTTTTGGGTTTTGTATTGGATATCATACTCAGTTAAGATCATCTGCCATCTTGCTATTCTTATGGACAAGGCAGGATTCTCGAAGATATACTTGATTGGGTCCATCTTTGATATCAATAAGGTGGTGTAAGTCAGCATATACTGTCTCAGTCGGCGAGCAGCCCATGCCAAAGCGCAACAAGTTTTCTCGAGCAGTGAGTATCGGGTCTCATAGTCGGTAAACTTTTTGCTAAGGTAGTAAATAGCATGCTCTTTTCGGCCAGACTCGTCATGCTGCCCCAGCACGCACCCCATTGAATTATCCAGTACTGTCAAGTATAAGATCAAAGGTCTCCCTTCAACCGGAGGCATCAGAATATGTGGCTCTTGGAGGTACTCCTTGATTCTTTCGAAAGAAGACTGACATTCATCATTCCATTTTACTACCTGATCTTTCTTCAGCAGCTTGAAGATTGGCTCACAAGTAGCAGTCAGATGTGAAATGAATCGGGCAATGTAATTCAGACGTCCCAAAAAGCCTTTAACTTCTTTTTTCTGTGCGGGGAGCTGGCATTTCCTGTATAGCCTTCACCTTTGTAGGATCCACCTGAATACCTTTATCACTGACGACGAAACCCAACAGCTTACCAGACCTTACCCCGAAGGTGCACTTGTTCGGGTTTAACCTCAACTTATACATCTTCAACCTGTCGAACAGTTTCTGGAGATGGTCAAGATGTTCTTCTTCAGTATGGGACCTTGCAATCATGTCATCAACGTATACCTCAATCTCATGGTGAATCATGTCGTGGAACAAAGCGACCATGGCGCGCTAATACATTTCCCCAACATTCTTCAACCCGAAAGGCATTACTTTGTAATAGAAGGTACCCCACTGCGTAACGAAAGTTGTCTTCTCCATATCCTCGGGAGCCATCTTAATCTGATTGTAACCAGAAAAACCATCCATTAAGGAGAAGACCTTATGCTGCGCGGTGTTGTCAACCAGAACGTCGATATGAGGAAGTGGGAAATCATCCTTGGGGCTCGCCCTATTCAGATACCTATAGTCTACACACATCCGTACCTTACCATCCTTCTTAGGTACCGGAACTACGTTAGCAACCCACTGTGGGTATGAAGTAACAGCTAGAAATCCAGCTTCAAACTACTTCATGACCTCAGCTTTGATTTTCTCAGACATCTCACGGCGCATACGAAGAACCTTCTGTTTTACCGAAGGACAGTCTTCTTTAGTTTGCAAGAGGTGAACCACAATATCAGTGTCTAAACCAGGCATATCTTCATAGGACCAGGCGAAGATCTCAACATAGTCACATAGCATCTGTATTAACCGTTGTTTGACACTAGGCTCCAGATTCACACCTATCTTGACCTCTTTCTTGTCTTCCTCCGTACCCAAATTTACTGATTCCACTGGCTCTTCATGCGGCTATATGTCCTCTCTTCCTGTAGTAGAAATCTAGAAAGCTCCCCAGGCACTTCACAATCATCCTCACCTTCGTCCTCGGATTGGTTGATCGGATTTTCGAAGTCATAACTGGAAGCAGCAGAGTTGTTATCAATGGGATCCAGAGTGGATGTGGATCTGCATTATGATATGTGAGTGTGTGTAAGACAATATCTGTTTTTGATAAAGTGTGAGATAGAAAGGAAAAACAAGGAGCACAAAATTTGTAATGCAAGAAAACGTCCAATGCTTTATTGATGATATATGAAAATGACATATAATAAGCCCTCACAAACAAAGCCAAGGTGTCTCGGGCAAGGCACCGGGCCGTAAATTTTCAAACTGTCTGTTACAAATCTCAAAACAAAAGTCTATTACTGTGTAATAAAAGAAACGGGCACGAAGTCCTTCGCCGTCCAGTTGTTCAAGCCACCGTTGGTAGTCGGGTAAATCCAACTATTGATATCTGACTCTTCTTCATCATCTTCAATTGTATTCACTCCCGGATTACTAATGTGCAGAGGAGGTCTTCCAATCCGCGCACGCCGAACAACCCTTTGAGCCTCTGTAGTAAAGCCCAAACCAAACTTGTCAGTCTTGTGTGCAAAGTCAGGGAGTAGTCCCCAATTTGCACACCCTCCTTTTTCAACTGTAGCCCTGGCATCCTTGAGGGAAGACATCTTCATTAGAGGTTTGTCAATAGCAACTTCAGTCGATGCTAAAGTCTGGGGAACCTCTTTAAAGTTCTGACACGGGGTTTCAATGAACTCTCCATCTATCTCCACATAGCGAAAGGAATTGAGATGGCTCACCATGTACTCCTCCTCACCTTGTACCTTAACAATCTTCCCTTTTACTGGATATTTCAACATCTGATGGAGCGTAGAAGTCACTTCCCCAGCCTTATGAGTCCAAGGGTGACCCAACAAGCAGGAATAAGATGGTCGGATATCTATCACATAGAACGTAGATGCAAAATTCTGAGAGCCAACTTTAATAGGGACGTCCACCTCCCCATGCACCATCCTTTTTGACCCATCAAAATCTCTAACCACAATATTACTCGGCTTCAGAACAAAACCTTCATAGTCCAGACGGTCTAATGCTTTCTTTGGCAAAACATTCAATGAGGACCCAGTATCCACGAGTACATGGGCCAAAGTGGTGCCCTTGCACTCGATCGAGACGTGCAGAGCATCATTGTGATTTCTTCCTTTAGCAGACAGATCTGCATCTAAGAAACCCAACCCATTATCGGCAGTCAAGCTAGCTACACAGTCTTTGAATTGATCGACAGAAGTTTCCTGCGGCACATGCGCAGTTTTGACGAAAGCAATTAAAGCCTTTGCATGGGATTCTGAATACAATAACAAGGACAACATGGAGATTTTCGATGGGGTCTGCCCTAGTTGCTCGACTACGTTGTAGTCGCTCTTCTTGATAATCTTCAGAATTTCCTCTATCTCCTGCTTATAGGTTTCTACAATGATCTTCTTAGGCGCCTCCATCTGGGCAGGCTCACCTGTAACCTCTTTGCTCCGAGTGTCAGATGACTCGGCGACAGGGGTGATAACTGGAGTAAGAATTGGAACAGTAGCTGATGTACTGGAAGATGGAATAGCAACAGGCTTTTGAATAGTCGGAGGTGAAATCTCGGGAGAAAAGAGTCTTCCACTTCTAGTGACTTTGCTAGACCCGACAATATTGCTGATATCAGTATCAACTTCTTCTTGCTTAATCCCATGGTAATATACATTGGCCCCATAGTGCCAAGGTACGGCCTTATCTGAAGTGTATGGGATAGGACCAGGGACAGTAATGATTAACAGAGCGATTCTCGGAACAAATGTAATCCTAACAGGCTTTCTCGAGGAAGCCTTGGAGGGGTTAGCGGAAATGGTTATGACGGCAACATCTTCAACTGGAATTAACAGAGTCAAAGTCTTCTCAAACAAGATCTCTTTGTTATCCATCAGGCATTGAACACCTGATCTTAATAGACGGCAACCATCAGGCAGGATTGAACATAGGTGGCAACCTTCGCCACAGCCTGGAAATAAACCGGCCAACAAAATATTCTTCTTAACTATCATCAAAGGAGTAAAAACTTCTTCTATAGAGGTCACAAATAAATCAGTGTCATTATCAGAGACTACAGGACTAGGACCCTTTTCTTCTTCTTGATTCTCTCCTCCCTTGGATGAATGAGACAAATCAGATTCCTGTCGCAACCTATTCCCAAATCTTTGACCTGTATTCAGAAGAACCACCTTCTTTTTATTCTTCTTCTCCTTCAGGATGAGAGTCTTCAAATCTTCTTTCCCTTTAGCCAAGTTCAAGAACATCTCTTGGAACTGGGCATTCTGTGCCTGAAGAGCTTTGATGGCTTGATCGGTAGGTATTTCAGAAGACATTTTGTGCTGAAATAAATAGCGAAGAAAATGAGAAACCTGTAATGGTACATGTAATGATGTGCATGATAATGGATTGCGTATGAAATGATTTCAAAGACCTTGGAAGATTAAATTTGTAAACCAAAAATAAAACAAACTTTATAAGATTAAATTTGTAAAATCTTTGACAATGCCTTTTAAGGCGTTTACAAAGAAATAACTGAAAAGCAAATCTAAACTAGAAACAATAAAAGATATCAGAAGTCCCATGGTCGTTTCCCCTTCGTGCTGACATAATCATTGATTATCCTCTCATCCTCAAGTTGCCTCGTGAGCTTCAAGATCTTCATTTCCTGCTCATGATACTTCTCCCGGTAGGTATCCCTTTCTTCCTTCAATTGAATCCAAGATCTCTTCAATGCCCCAAGATTAGTAGGCATATAGGGATAAAGGACCATATAAGGAACACCCTCTTCATTGGTAGGCTCCACAATCACTGGCAGCACAACTTCATAGGGCATCCCAAGCTTCTGAGCGTGAGCTCGGACCCACTGGAGATAAGGTTCCATAGGGAGAGAAGTCTTCGGTCCCAGCTCGTGAAGGTCAGACCTGTTCACCCTGTCCTAGGCTCGTATAAACCTTCGGCGATGCTCATCCACGCCCCCTTGTAATCAAAGACAATATCTGTAAGAAGTAGCTCATGAGGACCGTCTCTCCGAGCGCGATCAAATTGTCGTAGAGCCAAGCAAGGATTGTAGGTTATTCCTCCTCTAATTCCAAGCAACGAAACATTAGGGTATCCCCCATATCGATCAATGACAACAGTGTCCTCCATAGCCTTAGAACTCCAAAGAATGTCCGTATGGGCGAGGGACATTATCCTGTAAGCCCAACCTAAACCTTTCTCATTCTTCAATACATACTTAGGGAGGTGCAAAATTAACCACCTCGCCAGCAGTGGCATACAACACATGAGGGTCCCTCTTCTTCTCACAGTACGGGTATAGAGGGCATGTAGGATATCACCCAGAAGAGTAGGCACAGGATTACGAGACAAGAAGATCTTGACCGCATTCACATCTATGAAGGAGTCTGGATTTGGGAAGAGAACCAAACCATATATGAGGAGAGCCAAGATGTCTTCAAAAGCTTGAAAGTCCAAATTATCCCAGAACTGTTGAACTTGATCCATCAGAAACTTGGCTAAGAAACCTTTAACCCCACTCAGTGTCTCCCAGTTGGCTACTACATCAACCCTTTTTAGATGTAAGGTTGAAGCAATGTCCTCAGGTCTAGGAACCTCTTCCAAACCTGTGAAGGGTGTCTGTTCGAGGATGGATATGCCTAGTAAGTAAGAAAACCCCTCCAAAGTGGGAACCAGCTGATAATCCGGGAAGGTAAAACAATGATGCACCGGATCGAAGAACTAAAAAAGGACGCTCATCATCTGCTCATCCAACTTTGATGTGACCAAACTAAGGAGCTGACCATGTCTTCTAACGAATGAGGAAGTATCAGGAACTTTTGAGACTAACTCTCTGAGTTGAGCAGGTATTTGCACAAAGTTAACCCGAATGGTGTTTCTGCGCATGGAAGCCATGATCTGTAAAACAGAACAAAGATAAATCCCCTCGGTCTTTGAAATGGTTAGCGTAATGAAGTACTCATGCTTATGTTATGATTCATGATGTCATGATAAAAACACGCAATAGGTATAGAAGATAACAGGCATGGTAAAGGCAAACAAGTCACACAAGAGACCTTAAGTTTCAGGCTTGCATGGAGTCTAGGTACTACCCTCTTGAAGTTCAGTTGGTTCAACCTGTCCTAATAATAGTAATTGGGTTCTAGAGGTTATCAATATCATTGACCATCCTCCATCGGTCATGGTTTCAGCTCACACAATCTTTTCTTGCAGCCGGAACTATCTCGAGAGTATGGTCTCAATGAATGTAGTATCAAGTATCAACCAATTCCCAGCTTTATACCGAGACCGGCTATCTCACTACTTCCTATGGCCAAGTTGGTCAATTATAGGTTCTAAGGTCAGTTGATGCTTAACGACACACATAGCAGCCCCGTATTCTCCTTGTTTCTCCATAAGGGATACCGATACCAACCAATGTGCCACATCAACGTAGCTACTACTTCAACCGTATCGGTCTATGCCGTACAGTTCCCTCACAGTTTATTGCTACTTACCTAAAAGGTATCCCCTAGAGCAGGGTTAGGATCTATAGTAACTCCAATACAAAGCCCTCAAAAGTAAAGCAATCAAATCAAACAATAGAAGCAATATGATGAACTATTCCTAAGGTATACTCCACTTATTTATCCCCAGCAGAGTCGCCAGTTCTGTGATACGGTGGCAGAACCGGAACTTTTTTCTTTAAATGTTGGTTTGCGTTTTGCGTTTGTGTTTGCAAAATGTCGGAGTAAGCAAGAGTCGCCACCGACTTTTATTTTATCCAACTGGAAAGGAAAAAAGCACATAAATCCTTTTTCGAGATATTCTGAGTACGGGGGGTAGATTATAGAAAGGGAAGGTATTAGAACCCTTTCTATCTGTGGTTTTCCACGGGCTCTTAGGTACTTGCTCATCATTTTAAAATTGCTTTTGTGTTTGTGTGATTTGAAAAGTTTTTGTTTAACTTCGATTTAACCCTTGCTTCTGTCTTCAAGAGTGTTACGAAGTCGTTTTGAAAACTTTGTTTAAAAAGTGTATGGTGTGAAAAGTTTGTTATGAGCAAGTACCTACTAGCATCTACCTACTCGAAAAAAAGAATGTTTTTGTTCTTGTTTCCTTTAGACAACGCTATCCCACTATTAGTGAGTAGGTAGCACCATCTTTGGAGTTTGTAAGGGACAATTCAAAAGGGACGTACGATTACTAAAGCAATGTTAGGACGTCTTAGTAATAACCCTAATGTCTTAAGATCATATTCGAGGCAACAATTCCGAGGAAAGCTTTCCGAACGGGACCTTGATATTTTGTTTAGACAAGAGGGCGACCACTAAAATATCCTATACTCAATGATCGTTTACCGAAGGCAATCGGAGTGGGAGCATACCCTAGGAGTGCGCATGTGCGAGTGATTCAATTTCAAGTTTATTATCTTTGCACATTTAGGGTTTGCTAATTGTTTTAATTTTATCATATATTCTTGTCATGCAACCCTAATATCATACATCTAACAGTTAATATTTGCAAGAATTAAAATGCGGAAAGTAAAGCTACACTATTACAAGGCTTCGGGTATTAATTACATAGCCAAAAAACCCGTCAAAACGATAAATGAAAGGAAAAAGTCCTAATTAATCTATTACATCCCATGAGCAATTACATCAATATGGTAAAAATAAATAAGCGCGCGTAATGAATTAAGAACGGGCAAAAATTAGGGTTTTGACCCCGTCTAACCTAATTACAAAAAGAAATATTTTTGGTTGTTTTTGATTATTTAAGAAAAAGAAGGTTTTAAATTAAATACAAGAAAACCTAATTTACTAATTAATTATATTAAGAAAATAATTTACATTTGACCTAATTTTTGTTGGCTGAAGATTTTTATAATATTATTAGAAGCAAAGTAAATTGGACGTTTCGATTGAAATGAAACAAAACGTCATGTTTCGAAATAGTAGAAGCAATGCTTCGAATGAGCATATCAAAGCTTGGAGCTTCGAGTGACAATTATGAGAATATATCCAAAGAAGTCTCAAAATGACAACAAGGCTGTATCTAAGGGATGCGTTCGAAGCGAAGAAGTGCCAAAACATTTGAAATTCAAATGCAAGCGGGATGTTCGAAGTTTGAAATATATGCGCTGGAGCATTCGAAGACACGTGGAAGCAAGAGAGAGGCATTGCTCTGCATGTTCTGAACGTGGCAGAATCTTATAGCGAGACCGTTATGGTCGAAGTAGTATAAATAGAAGTCTTAGCATTAGGATTTCGTGTGTCATATCTATTGTACAAAAACACTCAGTAAACATTCAAATTACCACATGGCTAGGGAAACGAATGCAAGAGCAATGTACGTATGATAACACCACATGTTTATGATTTAATGAAAACTCTTTATCAATTCCAGTACTTTCCTTTATCTTTATATCAATACCATTTACAAGTTTTTGCATCTAAAGTCTTTTATTCGAAATCTTTTCACTGATGCCTTACATTTAAATGCTTTCCTTCCATTTCAAATACTTTACATTTCAGAAACTGTTATACATTTCATGCCTTTATCTTCAAATTTTTATCCTTTGAACACCTTTTTTTTTACTTAAATCCATTTTACAGTTTTCTTGCATTAAACGCTTTCTTCACATTTCGAATCTTTTACATTAACTGTTTTCTTTACAATTCGAAGTCATTTACTTGTCTTTTATGCAGTTTTACATGTCTTTACAATTGACCTCTATTCATGCAATTTAGTTTCGCGCACATTTGTTTGATCATACCTTTAGATCTTTAAGAGAGAAATCGAAATAAGTTAAACACTTACACAACATTCTAAATACCAACCATGAATACCAGTTCGATCATGAGAGTTACCCTAATGACCAACACGTCCTAGGATCAATCTAGTCGATCCTGCGAGTTACCAGAGAAATTGAATAACAATCAGTAAGTTTATTCGATAGTTTGGAGGACTAGCGGTTGTTTACCAGAAATCACTGTAAACAAATTGGCACACCCGGTGGGACCAATCGTTGGACATTACAGAATTTAGAACAGAAATAAAGATTGTTGAGACGTAATCATTATAAAAATACCCTCTGAGTGATAAGTTTGCCGTTTTATGAACCTAAGAAGTGGTAAAATAACCAACAGCAACCAACCCTTATCTAGAAGAAAACGTTTGAACAAGATGTCTAATTCTGACAATCAACAAGGGGAACAAAACGCCCCACATACAACAGGCACTAATGTGTCCACTTCGATGGGAACGTCTAATGTGATCCCTTCGAATGCACAGTCTGTTGCATCTTCTACCAGCAATATAGCCACTAATGGAGTAAGTGGAATATCAACTAATAGTTCGATCTTAGGAAATACTGGAACCATTGGTTATCCTGGGGGATTCTTTCCACCATCAGGGACACAAACCCATTTCGCCACCTGTTGTACCCCAAAATTTGCCCTCCCATATTCATCAAAAAATGGCCAAGCCAAGTCACAAAATTCCCCAAGGGTTGTGCAGCTCAACTGTCTCCTATACAGTCAAAACTAGGGTTTGTGTTCTGATCAAAGAAAGGAAGTTTTCAAGGACCCAATCAAGTCTCATATGCCTACAAAGATGGTCAAGTACTCTCATGTCAAGTTTCAAGGCATTCAGCTCAAAATTGCACAGTCAAAACCCTAGATTGCACTACAGTCAACTGTAGGGGCAAAATGGTCATTTGGCAGTCAAAAGTTCAAATTTTTGGTCAATATATCATTTTGAAGCCACAAACATCATTTGATCAATACTTGATCATGATTCTCAAAATTTGGCTCAGAAATCATCAAAGATGCAAAAGTTGCTATATTTGGACAGCTGAAAAAGTCAACTGAAATTGACCAGGGCATAACTTTCACATGGATTATCAGAAAAATCCCATCCAAAGCTCATTTTTAAGAGAAAGACATTTCCTACAACTCATCTTCATATTCCAAGTCCAAGAAATGCTCTCACAAAAAGTTATCAATTTCAACATTATAGGTCATTTTCAAAAGTCAACAAAAAGGGACTTTAAGTCAAAGGCCATAACTTGAGATTGGTAAATCAAAATGACATGGGACCAAAGGCATTGGTTAGAGGACTCAAAGACCTTTCCAAAATGTCCAAGAACATGTGAAAAGCTTAAAATTTGAGCAAGTTATGCCTTGTGGAAGTTGGGAAATTTTTGGGAATTTTGAAAAGTCAACAATGGTTCAAATGACCTAAAAATGCAAATGGGCCCATTTTTCTTCCAAGTTTCTTCATGCCAAGCCTATACACGACCATTAGGCCCAAAAGGAAGTTTTTCTCCATTTTTATTTATTTATTTGGATTTTTTATCATTTATAATTCATTTAATTAAATAAATTGCATGAAAAATACAAACCTAATGAAAACAAATCTTTTTATGCATGATTTGAACT
This sequence comes from Vicia faba, assembly GCA_948472305.1. Classification (NCBI taxonomy): domain Eukaryota; kingdom Viridiplantae; phylum Streptophyta; class Magnoliopsida; order Fabales; family Fabaceae; genus Vicia; species Vicia faba. Next base: position 1,129,398,686 of record OX451737.1, read on the forward strand.
TAATATTTCGTGCACATGCTAATATAGAAGGTTTTGGCTTGATTGAAACCTAATTGACACAAAAACCATGAAAAAAAGATTCAAAAAGATATTAAGGAAATCAAATATTGAAAACAATGAATGCCTTGGATTTGGATCAATTTTTCCAACCTAATTGCTTCCTTACATATACAGGAATGTAAACCTAATCAAAGTGGACTGGAAGCTGCGCAGAAAACCAATATTGAAAGCTTGAAAATTGCTTGAAAAATTAAAATCTGAAATCAGTGCTAGAGGTCGATTCAAGCCTCCAAACCTATTCCAAAGGCTTCAGTGGCAATTGCTGGACACATTCCAATCATTAGCATCAACTCAGACCCCAAGAATTGGTAACGAGACCGTTGACTGTACAGCAAAAAATTCTTAAACGCATATCATGTTCTAAGCATCTTCTTTGAAGTTTAATCGTATATTCATGTTCCTTACAAAGTTTCAAAGCTAACCACTATATTTAATTGGATTTTCATGCTGTATACAAGATATTGCCATGTTTCCTTTTTAGGTTTTTCAGGAGCTCGAATTAGGGAATCTTACCAGAGGCAAAATCAGGCCACCCCAGTACCACCATTGCAATCAGTATCTCTGGACGAAGAAATTGAGATAGTCGCGCTGAATTTATGCTCAAAGATGAGCTAATCGCTATTTCTTCTAAACCTGCCTAAGACCACGCCCAGAAAACCGTTTCCATAGGCTGTGTTTCAGAAAAAAAAGAAAGAAGATGAAGATGTGGCACGCTGTAATTCGTTAATTCAAAATCTGGCGCGCTTCCCTCCACTAACTTTGCTTTTCTCTTATATGGTTTAATTGTTATTATATATTAAAAGAGTTCAAAGCGCTTCAGTGGCAGGTGTACTCCTTGGCAACGTCTAAGACCTGGGTTCGAGCCCCAGGTCTGTGTATTCTTCATATTATTTTTCCCATCACTTTCCCATGCAGCATAAGCATTGAGGCGCACCATATGTTTCAAGATCCAAAAGTCCACGTGCCTAATAAATGCAGATCAATGGCTCCAGTGTAAAGAACATACCATACGCCAGTCAATGCATTACACCTGATTGGAAAAGTCAACAATTCACAACTAATTGGGCCAGAATCCCCAGGCCTATACCTCCTGAATTGGGGACTACCCCCCCCCCCCTGGTTTGCCTTATTATTGTTTTTATTTTTTTATTCTTTCTTTAATTTTTCTTTTTTATTTCTTTTATTTGCTATTTATTTAATTAATTTATTTTCATAAAAATATAAAAAACATTCAAAAATCAGAAAAGACCAAAAAAAATAATAAATAGTTATATTGTAATTATTTTCATAAATAAATACTTGTAATTATTTAGTTTTAATTAGGTCTTCAAATCTAATTCTTTTAATAACTAAAATCCAAAAAATAGAGTTTAGGTTTAATAACTTTTTATTTTCTTTTTAATTTTTCCCTTTTTTTTTTAGAATAATAATATTATTTATTTATTTTCATAAATTAAAAATTGTACATAAATTAATTTAGATTTAAATTAGGTTAAAAGTCAATATTTTCATAATAAACTTAAAAAACATTAGAACTAGGGTTTAGCATTTTAATTTTAATTAATTTTTCTTTTTTCTTAAATCTAAAAAACACAAAATACCAAAAAAACATTTAATCATTTAATTTTTAATTCTCATTAACTTTTAATATTTTGCAAAAGGGTCCAACGCCCGTCGTTTCAATTATTTAATTCGCGCATTTATTTTATAGTCGTTTAAATTATGTAAATCTCCCAAAGCCATGTAACTTTACTTTTCGCACTTTTATTTACTTCGCGTGATTTACTTTTCTGCTAAATCGGGTCCGGTTTAATTTTGGCGATGTGGACCCGCGCCATTTGTAATAGCCTTAGATTTATTTTTCCGCAAACTTTATAACTGTTAAATATGCATGCAAGAATGAATGTCTTAATTAAAATCAAGCGTAGAACACAAGTAAACATGACAAGACAAATAACTGAAACATGACACACAATTCGCACACACCACCCCTAGGGTACGCCTCACTGTTGCCTTTCGAAAGGTGATCGTCGAGTAGAGGACGTCTTAGTAAGTCCTCATGATCCGGGAACCTGGCATGAGGGTAGCTTCTAAGGTGTCTTCCCATTGCTCTGGTGATCACTATGTCCCTACAAACTCGAATTGACCCGAACACCTCCAACAGTGGTGCTACCTACCTCTCAATGGTGGGATGGCACTACTTTAAAGGACATCTACACAGACGAATTCCTTAGGGTAGGTAGGTTCTCAAGGATACTTGCTCTAATCTCAAAAACAAAACAAAACTCTTTTCACACCCCACATTTTCAAAGGCTTTCAAAGCAAACTTTTCAAACACTCTGACGTACGAGTCGAACTGAAATTTTTCAAAGAAACTTTTTAAACCCACAGTTGAAAAGCAAACAAACAATTTTGAAAACACATTGAGCAAGTATCTAAGAGCCCATGGATAACCATGGATAGAAAGGGTGCTAACACCTTCCCTTTCTATAACCTACCTCCCGAACCGAGAGCAATCTCTTTAAAGGAATTTTTCTGTGCTTTTGTCCTTTCCATTTGGAGAAAATAAAAGACGGTGGCGACTCTTGCTTCCGCGACATTTCGCGAACCAGCGTTAAACAGTCAGTTCCAGATCCACCGATCACAGAACTGGCGACTCTGCTGGGGACTTAACTTAAAGTGAGGTGTACCTTAGGACTAAGATCACTGTGTTTTCAATTGTTTTCCTTGTGTGCTTTAAATTGTGGGTTGCTTGGGAGTTCTATAGATCCTAACCCGGATCTGGGGGATACCTTCTTAGAAAGTAGCAACAAGGCTGTGAGGGAACTGTGCGGGGTATACCGACATGGTTGAAACAGTCTGCTACGTTGATGTGGCACTTTGGTGTGTACCGGTAACCCTTGAGTTCAGTCAAGGAGAGTACGGGGCCTCCGCGTGGTGTCATGAAGCATCAACAGACCTTAGGAACCTTAATTGAACTATCTTGTCCTCTTTAGGGTAGTGAGATAACTGACTTTGGTGCAGTCTGAGGTTGGTTGATACTCGATACTACACTCAATGGAGGGTTGCTTTCCTGGAATATTTCGGTCGCCAGTTCAGTGGCTAAATCGAAACGATGAACAATGAAAGCAATCCCGTGATATTGGGAACCTTAGAACCGGTTACTTCTAATAGGACAGGTTGAACCCACCAACTTCAAGAGGGTAATACCTAGACCCCATGCTGGCCTAAACCCTAAGGGCTTCTCTTGTGTGACTTGTGTGCCTTCGTACTTGACTACTTGCATACTTGTTATCTGACCCTTGATGTCTTGCAGGTTTTGTTCATAGTCCTTAATTGGGACTTATAACAGGGTGTACTAACCACTTGCAGGTTCTGTTTATAGTCCTTAATTGGGACTCATGACAGGTTTTACTTAGATCTCTTGCAGGTTTTGTTTATAGTCCTTAATTGGGACTTATAACAGGGTGTACTAATTTCTTGCAGGTGTTGTTTATAGTCCTTAACTGGGACTCATAACAGAGTATACTAGATCTCTTGCAGGTTTTGTTTATAGTCCTTAATGGGGACTCATAACAAAGTATACTGAATTTCTTGCAGGGTTGTTTATAGTCCTTAAGTGGGACTCATAACAGGGTTACTCACATTACCCCATGCATAGCATGACATCATACCATTGCATACCATTGCATACATCCTAACCCATTTCAAGGATCTCAAAGGCTTGTGATACAGGTCATGATAAATCAAACATCTAGCCAGGGGCAAAGAGGATTTATTTTCCTCTAGCCAAGGGTGTCAGGGGCTATGACCCACTGGATATGGTGAGCCTTTGACCCTTGTAGAAGGACTCTCAACAATATGCAGTGCCTTCAGTCAAGCTACCGGTTCCAAATGCTAACAAAGTTTCTCTGTTTACCCCGCGAGATCCTTGAAAATATTACATGCATGTCATACATCTCATTGCATTGTAGGTATCCCTTTGACAGGTTGCTTACCCTTCTTCGCTGTTTATTTCAGCCGGTCGTCATGAATCCTGAATCATCAGCCGAGCAGACTATCAAGGACCTACAGGCTCAGAACGCCCAGTTCCAAGAGCTGATCATGAATTTGACTCAGGGGCAACAAGATCTGAAAGCTCTGCTCTTGAAGAAGGAAAAGAAGAAGAGGAGGACTGTTCTGTTCAGCCCTAGACGCAGATCTGGGAATGCACCGCAAATTGAAACTGAGAGGACAACCCCATCCGTGGGAAAAAGCAGTCATCAAGAGGAAAGGGTGCCCAGTCCAGAGGTCTCTGACAATGAAACAGAGTTCGACGATGAACAGTACCCTCCGGTTGAGGACAAGTACAAACAGTTGGAGGATAGGATGAAGGCTATGGAGGTGCAACAGGCACCTGGGCTGGATCTTGGAGATTTGGGTCTGTCAACTGGTGTGGTTATTCCCCGGAAATTCAAAGCACCATCCTTTACTAAGTATGACGGGGCGTCCTGTCCCAAGCTGCATCTAAGGTCCTATGTTCGGAAGATTCAGCCATATACGGTGGACAAAAACTTGTGGATCCACTTCTTCCAGGAAAGTCTTTCAGGGACTCACCTCGAATGGTTCTATCAACTGGATGGGACCAAAGTTCGTAACTGGGAGGAGTTGGCAACTGCTTTCTATAAGCAGTACCAGTACAATGCCGACCTTGCCCCCACACGTACCCAACTCCAGGGTATGTCGTTAGGTGCAAGCGAAGGTTTTAAAGAATATGCGCAGAAATGGAGGGATCTTGCTGGAAGGGTACAACCACCTCTGACTGATCGGGAACTTGTGGACATGTTCTTGGGGACCTTGTCTGGTCCATTTTATAACCACCTGATTGGGAATTCGTCTGCTGGATTCACAGATCTTATCTTGACTGGAGAGCGAATAGAAGCTGGCATCCGGTCTGGGAAAATTCAAGAGGCTGCACCTGCTGATAAAAAGCCTCATCATGGAAAGAAAGAATCCAATGCCGTGCACGGTAAAAAGAGCCGTCATGAGGCAGGGGCAATCCAAATCTCCAATCCCGGACCTGCTCAACAAGGACAGGGGCAGCAGCGAAAAGAGAAACGACAGTATACCAAACTCAACATGTCGATGGATCAAGCACTGCAACAACTGTTGAAGACAGGGCTGATCACCTTAAGGGCTCCTCTTCGGAATCCGAACACTTCTGCACCCAACTATCATCCCAACGATAGGTGCGCATATCATTCTGATAGCCCGGGGCATACTACGGACAACTGCTGGCCTCTCAAGAATAAGATTCAAGATATGATTGACACTGGAGAGATTCAGTTTGAAGTGCCCGATACTCCGAACATAACCACTGCTCCATTGCCCAATCATTGAAGCCTTTTGTTTATTTGAATTTTTGAGTTGTATTTTTCTTTGCTTATACAAACAATTAATGTCATAGCAAACTCTTTTATCCTATTAATGCATCGCATATGTCTGTTTTGAGGAATTAAGACAATTGTTTTCATTATATTCAAATTTCTTTTCATATTTTTTCTGATATCAACTCTTGGTTAATAATTCTGAGCCTCTTGAGGGAGGATGACGAAAACGATACCGCAATCTACAGTATGCTTTTGAACAGACCCCGCTGATGAGGTACAGGCATTGTTTCAAATCCTAAACACTGGAGTTATAAGGATGATAATCCCTCGTCAACCCCTCTGAGCCAAAGAAGTAGGAGTTTTTCTTTTCGAAATTTAAAACCCTTAATCATAACCTGGGGCAGGGTAGTTCCCTCAGTTGAGCCAAGTGCATCTTTACAAAACGAGCAAAGACAATAATGGTTCAGAACAATCAAAAGGACAGGCAGTCATCATCAAAATTCATAAATAAAAAGCCCAAAAAGTCTAAACCTACAAAGGGGACTTATGAAACTGGGGCATCCCGCTGACTGTAATTCCAAAAAAGGAAACAGTTCAGGCAAAAAATAGGGATAACGCAATCAAAAAGAAAGAGGTCTTACAAACCCTCAACAAAAAAAAAGGGGGAAATGACTGCCTATTCAAAATAAACTGTCAATGTCCGAATCATCACTGGTATATCAAAGCAAAGACTCAAACAAGGTCTAACGCACGATCAACTGAGTTTAGGTTTGGAGAACATCACGAAGAGCGGGTGGGTACAAATAATTTGAGCCTTTATCCTTTGTTTCTTAAACCATGAACCAAGCCACGTTATAACCCTTAAAAGTCCTAGCTGAAGCATGGGTTAGTTCGAAAGCATACTGTTACGAAGGTATCCTGACTCCTTAAGGCTACGGTAAATGCAGAGTTGACATCACGTTTTACAAACAATCACTTGTTTTATGAAAAAGAATGCATCTTCAAAATCTTCAAGACAGACATAAGCTTTGCATTTTTAACATAACTTTGTTTGCATATGACTTTTTGTTTGAACAACAGGGAAATTCGCACAATGAAAGTCTAATGAACAAGAGTATCTCCAATCAAGGGGCATGGCATGACTATTGTCCATCATCTGGGGCAGTTAAGTCAAGATTCGGAGAATCTCTCAAAGGCCAAATAGCCTGGGGCAAATCTCCGCCTAAGTCACTTGGGGCATTCCAGCAACGAATCTTGCACGATCAGACACCTTCTGGTAATATGGCAACACAAACAGCCAGGGGCACCCCCCTGCATTCTAAGAGCGTGAGCATAGTCGGAAAATACTATGCAAAATCAAAGTCCCGCTAGGTTGACATACCTAGGCAAAAATAAGGGCTTCCCGGCGAACCAAAAGGGTTCGGGCAAAAATAAGGGATGAAATGAAAGAACCTGTACACCCGGCAAGTCGAAAACCTGAAAAGGCGACTTGGGCAAAAATGGGTATCCCGATGGACTGAAAACCCGAAAAGGGCGGTCCAGGCAAAAGTTAGGGACCAAAGCGTACGACTATGTCCCGGTATCTAAGTCACCTGTCTACCAGAAGATTTGTCAACCGCCTCCACAAGGTATCCTTTCCCTTACCTCAGAAACAGGGGCAATGAAGGGTGGTCTAAGCAGTCTGATTGTTCTGTCCTCCAAGGTATCAGGGTAAGCTCCGTTGAAGAACATAGCCAACGCAGTTCAAAAACTTCCCCAGAAAAGTCCCGTCCAGTTCCCCAGGAAAGATGGAATTCATACCCCAAGCAGCAAGCTTATCCCCAGTAAATTCTGGAAGTTTATCCCCTAGCAAGGCACGAACGCGTCGTCCGGCTTTATTCAAAGAGTTATTTCCTTAATAGGATATAACTGGGTTATCCTTAGCCAAAAGCCACGGAAAGAGAGTTGTCAACAGAATCTTCTTATCCCCAGCGAAGTCTATTCATACTTCCAATACAGCAAGGTATCCTCAACGAGTCATCCTCAACAATTCAGCAAAAGCATCTCCCCACAGAGTATTTCTTCCCAACATGGTCGCTAGAATATCTTTTTCTCCCCGCAGAATCCTCCATTCACCAAGTTTATTCCCCAACGGAGTTATCTTCGTCTATTGGAATTCTTGCAACTATTCTTCAACATCAGCCCAGGATACGACTTCCCGGCACCCGTCAAGGATTTATCTTCTTAGACAAACATACATTCATAAAACGTCACATACATCATTATAGCATGCATATGCATCATATTACACGAATCTCATTGATTTTGAAGACATACAGTTCATGCATCATGATTTTGCATACAATTATGTTGTACCTCTTCAGGAAAAAGATCAATACAAAAATGACTACTATCAACTAACCGCAATTCATTCTAGATATAGTTTCAGATGTAAACCCAGCGATGGTGACGTTCTGATACTGCTTCCAGAATTCCTTCTAGATATAGTTTCAGATGTAAACCCAGCGATGGTGACATTCTGATACTGCTTCCAGATTTCCTTCTAGATATAGTTTCAGATGTAAACCCAGTGATGGTGACGTTCTGATACTGCTTCCAGATTCCCTTCTAGATATAGTTTCAGATGTAAACCCAGCGATGGTGACGTTCTGATACTGCTTCCAGAATTCCTTCTAGATATAGTTTCGGATGTAAACCCAGAGATGGTGACGTTCCGATACTGCTTCCAGGTATCCTTCAGATATAGTTTCAGATATGATCCAGATATGGTGACGTTCTGATACTGCTTCCAGAATTCCTTCTAGATATAGTTTCAGATGTAAACCCAGCGATGGTGACGTTCTGATACTGCTTCCAGATTCCCTTCTAGATATAGTTTCAGATGTAAACCCAGCGATGGTGACGTTCTGATACTGCTTCCAGACTTCCTTCCAGATATAGTTTCGGATGTAAACCCAGAGATGGTGACGTTCCGATACTGCTTCCAGGTATCCTTCAGATATAGTTTCAGATATGATCCAGATATGGTGACGTTCTGATGCTGCTTCCAGATCTCCTTCCAGATATAGTCCAGATGTAAACCAGATATGGCAACATTCTGTCACTTATTCCAGTTGAAGATATTTCAAGACCTCCTCTAGTCCAGCTGAATCGATGCCCAACAGATTTTTCTGATAAAGACTCAGCAGTCCCCTATGGTTCCCTCTCCAGCAGTGTGTGAGGTAGTAATCCCTTTTTAGATGGTCCCCTCTCCGAGGGTGGGTGAGGTGGTAATTCCTTTTTTCAGATGTTCCCCTCTCCGACGATGAGTGTGAGGTGATCATTCCTTTCAGATTATAATTGCTTATGGTTCTCTTCCCGATATTGCAAAGATGGTAATTCTCGCCAAGATTTTTCTCAACGAGCGTTGTTGAGATTAAAGTCATCCAAGGTTCTCTTATCATTCATGCTAAGGTAGTAACCATCCCTGGTTCATTCATCAGCGTTTGAAGCTCCGGACTCAGCTCCTGTAACCAGTCAGGACATATCTATACCAAGCATCTAAAATCAACTCCTGCAACGTGTCAGGTACTCATTTGTTCTTTTGCAGGTGTACAGGTTCTAGCGAAGGAATCTCTTACGCAATCAACATCCAGATGGCATCTATAAGCCCATCATCCTATCCAGCAATCTCCAAATGGCATCTATAAGCCCATTCCCCCATCACTGTTACTATGTGAGCGCAAATTTCTGGGCACTCTAGTGTCCAATCATCTTTTACCCTCGGATTACGAAAGGCACGTCTGCCAATCTGCATCCTCAGGTCTAAGAAGATTGAACAGGGGCAACTGTTGTACCCCAAAATTTGCCCTCCCATATTCATCAAAAAATGGCCAAGCCAAGTCACAAAATTCCCCAAGGGTTGTGCAGCTCAACTGTCTCCTATACAGTCAAAACTAGGGTTTGTGTTCTGATCAAAGAAAGGAAGTTTTCAAGGACCCAATCAAGTCTCATATGCCTACAAAGATGGTCAAGTACTCTCATGTCAAGTTTCAAGGCATTCAGCTCAAAATTGCACAGTCAAAACCCTAGATTGCACTACAGTCAACTGTAGGGGCAAAATGGTCATTTGGCAGTCAAAAGTTCAAATTTTTGGTCAATATATCATTTTGAAGCCACAAACATCATTTGATCAATACTTGATCATGATTCTCAAAATTTGGCTCAGAAATCATCAAAGATGCAAAAGTTGCTATATTTGGACAGCTGAAAAAGTCAACTGAAATTGACCAGGGCATAACTTTCACATGGATTATCAGAAAAATCCCATCCAAAGCTCATTTTGAAGAGAAAGACATTTCCTACAACTCATCTTCATATTCCAAGTCCAAGAAATGCTCTCACAAAAAGTTATCAATTTCAACATTATAGGTCATTTTCAAAAGTCAACAAAAAGGGACTTTAAGTCAAAGGCCATAACTTGAGATTGGTAAATCAAAATGACATGGGACCAAAGGCATTGGTTAGAGGACTCAAAGACCTTTCCAAAATGTCCAAGCACATGTGAAAAGCTTAAAATTTGAGCAAGTTATGCCTTGTGGAAGTTGGGAAATTTTTGGGAATTTTGAAAAGTCAACAATGGTTCAAATGACCTAAAAATGCAAATGGGCCCATTTTTCTTCCAAGTTTCTTCATGCCAAGCCTATACACGACCATTAGGCCCAAAAGGAAGTTTTTCTCCATTTTTATTTATTTATTTGGATTTTTTATCATTTATAATTCATTTAATTAAATAAATTGCATGAAAAATACAAACCTAATGAAAACAAATCTTTTTATGCATGATTTGAACTTAATATTTCGTGCACATGCTAATATAGAAGGTTTTGGCTTGATTGAAACCTAATTGACACAAAAACCATGAAAAAAAGATTCAAAAAGATATTAAGGAAATCAAATATTGAAAACAATGAATGCCTTGGATTTGGATCAATTTTTCCAACCTAATTGCTTCCTTACATATACAGGAATGTAAACCTAATCAAAGTGGACTGGAAGCTGCGCAGAAAACCAATATTGAAAGCTTGAAAATTGCTTGAAAAATTAAAATCTGAAATCAGTGCTAGAGGTCGATTCAAGCCTCCAAACCTATTCCAAAGGCTTCAGTGGCAATTGCTGGACACATTCCAATCATTAGCATCAACTCAGACCCCAAGAATTGGTAACGAGACCGTTGACTGTACAGCAAAAAATTCTTAAACGCATATCATGTTCTAAGCATCTTCTTTGAAGTTTAATCGTATATTCATGTTCCTTACAAAGTTTCAAAGCTAACCACTATATTTAATTGGATTTTCATGCTGTATACAAGATATTGCCATGTTTCCTTTTTAGGTTTTTCAGGAGCTCGAATTAGGGATTCTTACCAGAGGCAAAATCAGGCCACCCCAGTACCACCATTGCAATCAGTATCTCTGGACGAAGAAATTGAGATAGTCGCGCTGAATTTATGCTCAAAGATGAGCTAATCGCTATTTCTTCTAAACCTGCCTAAGACCACGCCCAGAAAACTGTTTCCATAGGCTGTGTTTCAGAAAAAAAAGAAAGAAGATGAAGATGTGGCACGCTGTAATTCGTTAATTCAAAATCTGGCGCGCTTCCCTCCACTAACTTTGCTTTTCTCTTATATGGTTTAATTGTTATTATATATTAAAAGAGTTCAAAGCGCTTCAGTGGCAGGTGTACTCCTTGGCAACGTCTAAGACCTGGGTTCGAGCCCCAGGTCTGTGTATTCTTCATATTATTTTTCCCATCACTTTCCCATGCAGCATAAGCATTGAGGCGCACCATATGTTTCAAGATCCAAAAGTCCACGTGCCTAATAAATGCAGATCAATGGCTCCAGTGTAAAGAACATACCATACGCCAGTCAATGCATTACACCTGATTGGAAAAGTCAACGATTCACAACTAATTGGGCCAGAATCCCCAGGCCTATACCTCCTGAATTGGGGACTACCCCCCCCCCTGGTTTGCCTTATTATTGTTTTTATTTTTTTATTCTTTCTTTAATTTTTCTTTTTTATTTCTTTTATTTGCTATTTATTTAATTAATTTATTTTCATAAAAATATAAAAAACATTCAAAAATCAGAAAAGACCAAAAAAAATAATAAATAGTTATATTGTAATTATTTTCATAAATAAATACTTGTAATTATTTAGTTTTAATTAGGTCTTCAAATCTAATTCTTTTAATAACTAAAATCCAAAAAATAGAGTTTAGGTTTAATAACTTTTTATTTTCTTTTTAATTTTTCCCTTTTTTTTTTAGAATAATAATATTATTTATTTATTTTCATAAATTAAAAATTGTACATAAATTAATTTAGAGTTAAATTAGGTTAAAAGTCAATATTTTCATAATAAACTTAAAAAACATTAGAACTAGGGTTTAGCATTTTAATTTTAATTAATTTTTCTTTTTTCTTAAATCTAAAAAACACAAAATACCAAAAAAACATTTAATCATTTAATTTTTAATTCTCATTAACTTTTAATATTTTGCAAAAGGGTCCAACGCCCGTCGTTTCAATTATTTAATTCGCGCATTTATTTTATAGTCGTTTAAATTATGTAAATCTCCCAAAGCCGTGTAACTTTACTTTTCGCACTTTTATTTACTTCGCGTGATTTACTTTTCTGCTAAATCGGGTCCGGTTTAATTTTGGCGATGTGGACCCGCGCCATTTGTAATAGCCTTAGATTTATTTTTCCGCAAACTTTATAACTGTTAAATATGCATGCAAGAATGAATGTCTTAATTAAAATCAAGCGTAGAACACAAGTAAACATGACAAGACAAATAACTGAAACATGACACACAATTCGCACACACCACCCCTAGGGTACGCCTCACTGTTGCCTTTCGAAAGGTGATCGTCGAGTAGAGGACGTCTTAGTAAGTCCTCATGATCCGGGAACCTGGCATGAGGGTAGCTTCTAAGGTGTCTTCCCATTGCTCTGGTGATCACTATGTCCCTACAAACTCGAATTGACCCGAACACCTCCAACAGTGGTGCTACCTACCTCTCAATGGTGGGATGGCACTACTTTAAAGGACATCTACACAGACGAATTCCTTAGGGTAGGTAGGTTCTCAAGGATACTTGCTCTAATCTCAAAAACAAAACAAAACTCTTTTCACACCCCACATTTTCAAAGGCTTTCAAAGCAAACTTTTCAAACACTCTGACGTACGAGTCGAACTGAAATTTTTCAAAGAAACTTTTTAAACCCACAGTTGAAAAGCAAACAAACAATTTTGAAAACACATTGAGCAAGTATCTAAGAGCCCATGGATAACCATGGATAGAAAGGGTGCTAACACCTTCCCTTTCTATAACCTACCTCCCGAACCGAGAGCAATCTCTTTAAAGGAATTTTTCTGTGCTTTTGTCCTTTCCATTTGGAGAAAATAAAAGACGGTGGCGACTCTTGCTTCCGCGACATTTCGCGAACCAGCGTTAAACAGTCAGTTCCAGATCCACCGATCACACCACCCCACTAACTAGACCACCCGGTTTCGATGGTAATAGAACCAGAAACTCCTCTTATGGAATGCCAACATCTTTTATGGCAGGTTTACACAATTCCACGTCGAATTCATCACCACAATTAGGGTGTGGGTCTGGGGCGAATTAGTTTATGACAAATAACCAAGGGTCAGTGGGTTATAGCACAATGCCTATTTTAACCACAGAAAACCAGTTGGCCTTTAGGCAATTGATGGATGACAGTAACCATAATATGATAGGGGTGTTAGCACAAACTATGCAGGAAATATTTGCCCCAATAGTACAAAATGTGACTGTGACAAACAGAGAAAACGCTGATAACATGAGTCGAATAGCAGATTTCTTTGCTCCCCCAGAGAGGCGTAGGCAGAATCAGGCGGGAGTTCGAGCAAACATGCATGTTATGGAACAAGTTGCTAACGACCCAAACTATAGACGACCTAGAGAAGAAAACTTGGGGGCAAGGGCACAAAGGCTAGAAGCCCCAATGATCCCAGGCCCACAAAGAGAAATTATGGAACCAGGGGCAAGGGTCAAAAGGCTGGAAGTCCCAGAGTTTCGAGAAGAACAACCTAGGGGGGTTGTCATGGTGGGTCGAAATCAAGATGCTGATGCAGTCGTTCATAGAATTCGCAACGATAACATCTTGGCAGAAAACAATTTAACCACCATGATAGAGAGAGTCATGGCCCAGAATGGCCTCAACACAGGAATTAGAAGGCCAAATTATGCTTCTCCTATATTGGACTACATAATGCATACTGATTTACCAAGGGGATATAAAGTCTCTAAATTTACAAAGTTCGCTGGGGATACCAATGAGTCAACAGTCGAACATATAGCCAGATATTTAACCGAAGCGGGAGATATAGCCAATAATGAAGACCTCAGGATCAAATATTTCCCAAGTTCCCTGACTAAAAACGCCTTCACATGGTTCACCACTTTGCCTCCTGGGTCTATTGATACTTGGGCTCTTTTGGAGAGATTATTCCATGAACAGTTTTACATGGGACAGTCGAAAATAAGCTTGAAGGAATTAGCCAGTGCCAAGAGAAAGTTCACTGAACCCGTAGATGATTATCTGAATATATTTAGGCTTTTGAAATCCAGATGTTACACAGTGGTGCCTGAACATGAGTTAGTCGAAATGGCCGCTGGTGGCTTGGATTACTCTATTCGAAAGAAACTAGACACTCAATACCTGAGGGACATGGCTCAGTTAGCCGATAGGGTTCGACAGGTCGAAAGGCTAAAGGCCGAAAAGGCCAGAGTCTTTAAAAATAACAAGAAGGAAAGGATCTCCTATGTTGGAACTAGGGAAGCAGAAGATTATCCTGAATTCGAATTTGAAGAGGTCGAAATCGACCTCGCTGAATTAAAACAAGCACCACCTTACTCCTGCAAATTATTAGTTCCCACAAAAGGGAAAGAGATTGTTGAAAATGAGAGAAGTGACAAATTCCCAAAGAAGGTTTATACCTTCGATGTCACTAAATGCGACGAGATTTTTGATTTACTTGTCAAAGATGGCCAACTCATTGTGCCATCAAATGTCAAAATACCTCCTTTAGATCAAAGAAAGAAGAGAGGATTTTGAAAATATCATAGTTTCCTGGGCCACAAAACCTCACAGTGTTTTCTTTTCAGGGACCTAATTCAGAATGCAATCAAAGATGGCAGACTGAAGTTTGTTGATAAAGCAAAAATGAAAGTGGACGAAGATCCTTTAGACGTCGCAGACACCAACTACTCTGAGCCTGCATGCATTGGAGAGATTAACATGGTGGAAGCTGACCAAAGTGATGCCCCAATAGGAGAGAAAGGTACTGAAAACGAAAGTTGGGTGATAGTCGAAGTCGATAAGGAGGTCACTGAAGACGTCCAGAAGCTACCAGAGACTTCGATTGAAGCAGCACCTTTAGTTATTGCAAAAGAAATCCAGGCTAATGAAGGCCAGGAAAATCAAAACCAAGAGTTAACACAGGTCACTGAAGGCCTGAGGCTAGAATTGGAGAAAGTCCAAATCACGAAGCCAACTTCCCCTCAGAAGGAAATATGGGACACTTTAGGGGAACCCAGTAGAAAATTTGACTATTTGGTCAAATATTCTGCCCCAGAGAGTTCGAAGGTCCACATTGAAGATATAAAACCCACAAGATGGGGAGATGATGAAGCTGAAGGGGAGGATGTTGAGGTAAACATGGTGGATATGGAAAGACCTCACTCTGAGATGGAGGAGGTAGAAAGATACTTAGAAAAAGAGAAGTATAAAATGGAGGATAATCATGCTGGAGATGCTAGTCTCAAGGATTACCTCATGACGTGCCACAAGGGAGATACAGGAATGATACTATGCCCTAGGTGCAGCATCCTCTGCAATCAGAGAATCGCTGCGAACTTCGAAAGGGTACAGAGGGCTCGAACTGGCAACAATTGGCGCCAGGATAACTAGTTATTCAGGTGTTATCCTAAGGCTGGAGAAAGTTTGCTGGAATTTGTGTTTCGCTGCTACAAAGGGGCAACCAAGTGCTTGATATGCCCAAGGTGTTCAGCTGTGTATGATCAAAGCATGGCCAGAGCCTTGGAAACAATTCCCTTCGCCCCTTGCTGGAACCATCAAGAAACTGTGCAGATGGGCCCACGTTTCGATAGCAAATACAAACAACGAAGGCCCGATAGTCCTCATCCCAGGAGTGCTCGAAGAGTGACGTTCAAACTCCCTGCTGAAGTGCCAACTGACAGATGGCTGCAAGTCAGAAATGACAAAGGCAAAGACAGATGGAGAAACACTGAACGAAATGCACGCCATGCTATGACATACAGAAGGCAATTCAACGTAGCAAAGAGGGAAGAGGTAAGATTAGAGAACTACAAAGGAAGGAACCCCACGTCGAGATCCCAGTGGCGCAGGCAACAGAGGATTCGAAAGGCTGAGAGGGAAGCTGTGGAAAATAAAGGGGTCACTTCAACAAAGAACCAAGGTGAATCTAGCACCAACAAACCCTCACCAAAAAATCAAACCGAAGACAAACCTCCAGTTAATAGGAGGCTTTTCTCTGAAGTACAACTAGATGAACCAAAGGAATACACTCCAGGCCCATAAGAAGACGAAGATATGATAACAGATAACTTCGAATCGGAGGGGGAGTCTTCGTTCAACCTAAACTGCAACGTGGTATATGTGCTTCCCTGTGAATTTGGACAGGAAACTGAAATTGATGAATATGAGGAAGAAGATACCATAGACTTGATGAAGCATAGGCCTGTGTGCTACTATGTGATGGACAATGGGGCTGTCGAGGAGCAAAATGCGTTCTTCGAACGTCCAGAACCTGCTATGAAGAACCATCTTAAGCCACTATTTATTCGGGCAAAAGTTGGTGCCCATGGCGTGAATAAGGTTCTAGTGGATGGGGGTGCTGCAGTCAATTTGATACCCCACTTCATGCTGAAAAGGTTAGAAATATGCGAAAGGGACATCAAGCCCCACAATATGGTTCTATCCAATTATGAAGGAAAAGTGGGCAAAACACTGGGAGTGGTTCAGTTGGACTTGACAATAGGCTCAAGCTGTAGGCCCACCATGTTTATGGTGATCGAAGCCAAGGCCAACTACAATTCATTGTTGGGAAGGGAGTGGATCCATGGCGTAGGGGCAGTTCCTTCGTCAATGCATCAGCGATTAGTTCTATGGAGAGAAGATGGGATCGTGGAAAACATCGAAGCAGACCAGATTTACTTCATGTCAACAGTCAATTTAGTTGACAAGAGGAATTATGACAAACATCTGGCAAAGATTGCTTCGTATGTTCCAAATGATGAGATCAACGAAACCAGAAACGCCCACTACTACATGACCCTTCGCCATGATGGCCTATACTGGGATAGAAGAATAATCAGTGAAGACGAGGGAGTCGAAAGTACTATACAAAGACGGCCAACTGGTTGGGACTTCGACAACTTTATCCATGACTGAGTCCACCTTTTTCGAAAGGATTTCGGCCTATATGGCTGAGAACGAATCAAAGGCGGCCCTAGAGGCTGAAATAAACAAATTAGCTGTAAAGATGAACGAAATAAGCGGGGATGGCTCGAAATGCTCACCCTTTAAAGAACTTGAGATGGATCAAAGGTTAGACGCCATCTACGATAAAGAACCCCTAGGCTTCGAAAGGGACCCCATAGACTCAGGTGCCAAAATGTTGGCGCAGGATCCACTCGAAGAAGTCAACTTAGGGGATGAAAACACGAAAAGAATAACCTACATAAGTGCAAAACTTAGCCCAGGCCTCAAGCAGGAAGTAATCGAAGTCCTCAAGAAAAACAAAGATTTCTTCGCATGGGATTATGACGAAATGCCTGGTTTAAAGAGGGAGTTGGTCGAACACAGACTGCCAATCAAAGGTGGCAAGAAGCCCATCAAACAAACTCCTAGAAGATTTGCACCAACGGTTCTCACAAAGATTAAAGCTGAGATTGAAAGGTTGCTGCGTTGCAAATTCATCAGAACCACAAGGTACGTCGAATGGTTAGCAAATATAGTACCTGTTATTAAGAAAAATGGTTCTTTAAGAATTTGCATAGATTTTAGGGATTTAAACACTGCAACCCCTAAGGATGAGTACTCTATGCCTGTGGCAGAAATGTTAGTAGATTCCGCTGCAGGGTTCGAATACTTGAGTATGTTAGATGGATACTCTGGGTATAATTAGATTTTTATTGCTGAAGAAGATGTTGCCAAGACAGCATTTTGTTGCTCAGGAGCCTTAGGCACCTACGAATGGGTGGTGATGCCTTTTGGTTTAAAGAACGCTGGGGAAACTTATCAAAGGGAAATGAATTCGATTTTTCATGATTTCATTGAAACCTTTATGCAGGTGTATATTGATGATATAATCATCAAATCTATATCTGCAGAAACACATTTGCATCATTTGAGCCAATCATTCGAACGAATGAGAAAACATGGCTTAAAGATGAATCCCCTTAAATGTGCATTTTTTGTGCAGGCTGGAGATTTCCTTGGTTTTGTGGTCCACAAGAAAGGGATTGAGATCAACCAGAACAAAACCAAAGTCATAATGGAGACGAAAGCACCTACGTCAAAAAGGGAGCTGCAATCTCTGCTTGGGAAGATTAACTTCCTCAGAAGATTCATTTCGAATCTGAGTGGAAGAACCCAAGCCTTCTCTCCGTTGCTTCGTCTAAAGCAAGGCCAAGCCTTCGAATGGAACGAAGCCCATCAGGAGGCATTTGACAGGATAAAGAGATACTTCTCTCAGCCTCCTATCTTGTCTCCACCTTCATGGGGGAAGCCCATGAGATTGTACATATCTGCCTCTGAAGTTAGTATAGGTAGTATGTTAGCACAAGAAGATAGCAATGGTATCGAAAGAGCCATACACTATTTAAGTAGAGTACTAAATGATGCAGAGACCAGATATAGCAATTTAGAAAAGCTATGTCTCTGTTTGTATTTCTCTTGTATGAAACTCAAGTATTATATAAAGCCTGTTGATGTTTATGTTTCATCTCATTTCGATGTCATTAAACACATGCTTTCAAAACCAATAATGCATAGCAGAGTTGGTAAATGGGCTTTAGCCTTAACAGAATATTCTTTGACTTTCATGCCTTTAAAAGCTGTGAAAGGCTAAGTGATTTATGATTTTATTGTGGACCATTCATTGGTTGAGCAGACTGTCATGAGTTACGTCGAAATGCAACCATGGAAATTATACTTTGATGGTTCAACCCACAGGAATGGAAGTGGTGTTGGAGTCCTTCTAATTTCTCCTGAAGGAATTCCAACAAAATTCAAGTATAAATTAGATGGTCCTCGTTGCTCGAACAACGAAGCTGAGTATGAAGCGCTCATTGTTGGACTTGAAGCTTTGTTGGAATTGGGGGCAACTAGAGTCGAAATTAAAGGAGACTCTGAATTAGTGGTCAAGCAAATAACAAAGGAGTATAAATGCATAAAGGAAAACTTGATGATATACTTCGTCATAGTCAACAGGCTACTTAGGAAATTTGAATACATGGATATTCAACACATACCAAGAATAGAGAACCAAGAAGCAAATGACTTAGCACAGTTGGCTTCGGGTTATAAAGTTTCTGTCAGGAACTTTGAGGATTTAGTTGAATTAAGGGGTAGAGTTATGGCTACTAGATTCACACCATCAGATCTAGAAAGTATGAAATTAGGATATGCTGAGAAACAGGGATTCGAAATATTAGCCATAAACATTTTATCAGATGCAGATTGGCGAAGTCCACTGGTGAGTTATTTAGCAAACCCAACTCTGAATGTGGATAGAAAGACAAAATACAGAGCATTATCATATCTCCTCATGGGGAACGAATTGTTCAAAAAGACCCAAGAGGGCGTGTTATTGAAGTGCCTAGGAGAAAGCGAGGCGTATTTAGCATTGTCAGAAGTCCACAATGGGGCATGTGGGGCACATCAAGCAGGTCATAAAATGAAATGGTTGTTGTTTCGATATGGCATGTATTGGCCTAGCATGCTCAAAGATTGTATAGACTTTGCTAAAGGATGTGAGGAATGTCAGAAACATGCAGGGATTCAACATGCCCCTGCAAGTGAGTTGCATTCAATCATCAAACCATGGCCATTTAGAGGATGGGCATTGGATTTAATAGAAGAAATAAATCCTGCTTCGTCTAAAGGACAGAAATATATCTTGGTAGGAATAGATTATTTTACCAAGTGGATCGAAGCTATACCATTAATAGTTGCTGATCAAGAGGCTATTATTGAGTTTATATAGAAACACATTATCTATAGGTTCGGATTGCCAGAGAGCATAACCACAGACCAAGGCTCTGTGTTTACTGGTAGAAAGATGCAAGAATTTGCCCAAGAAATGGGGTTTAGATTACTAACATCAACGCCATATTATGCTCAAGAAAATGGTCAAGTCGAAGCAACCAATAAAGTGATAATAGGGTTAATCAAGAAACATATTGGTAAAAAGCCAAGGAACTGGCACAAAACTTTGGACCAAATACTATGGGCCTGTAGAACATCTCCTAAGGAAGCTACTAACACTACGCCTTTCCAACTCACATTTGGTCATGATGCAGTGCTGCCAGTAGAAATTCATCTGCAATCAGTTTGAATTCAAAGGCAAAACAAAATCCCAGCTGCATTATATTGGGAGATGATGATGAATGAATTAGTTGAATTGGACGAAGTTAGATTACATGCATTGGAAATCTTGATGAGACAAAAAGAAAGAGTGGCCAGGACATACAACAAAAGGGTGAAGAGAAAAGCATTCATTATTAATGACTTAGTCTGGAAAGTCATATTGCCCATGGACAAGAAAAATAAAGCATTAGGTAAATGGTCACCTCATTGGGAAGGGCCTTTTCGAATAGTAAAGGTATTCTCAAACAATGCATATGAAATCGAAGAACTGACGGATGATAAACGTATCCTAAAGGTTAATGGGAAATATTTAAATAAATATAAGCCACGCCTGCAGGAGATTCGAATAGTAACAACTTAACCAAAATATTATAAAAATGCCAAAATGGCAATATGGGATGCCAAAATGGCGTTGTTCGAATATTTCATATAAAAAACCAAATTGTAATCAGATGAACACTGAAATTTAGAAATAAGAATTATTCTTCAATCTGTTGAAGGTACTTCGAAAAGATTCAAGTATCTGTTGAGCGAAACGTCTGGCTCCTTCCAAGGTTGCCACTTCTCCCTTGAGTTGTTCTGTAGTTTCCATTTCTGCAAGCCCCTGGTTGATAAGCTCTTCGAATTGGTTACCAGCAGTATTGGTTTCGTAGGCTATTTGTTGTTCTTTAGCCTCTTTAACCTTCTCTTGAAGTTCCTGAATTTGCCTTTCCTAGAGAAGGATGGACTCAGCTCGAGCCTCATAATCAGTTTTTGCTTGCTTTAGATGCATAGCTTGATCCTCAGCTTCTTGAGAGAGTTTCGAAGCTTGTTCATAAGCAGCATCCATTGCAGTGCGTTTTTCTTGAACCTTTCTGGCAGCAGATTCATCTTGGAGAAGGTAACCAGTCACGTTGTCCAGCAAAGATTGAAGATCGAACAAGATAGTACTAACTGGCAAGGAGCAGGTAGCAAGGTTGACTTTTGTAAGCAACTCCTTCATAGTATAGCAAGCAGTGCTATCTTGTTTAAGCACTTCTAATATATCCACATTAAGAATTGTTTTCCTAATCCTGTTAAGAAGTACAATTCTTTCATCTGTGGGCAGAGGATGGCTATTCGAACTTGTGCCAGCCCTAGCAAGTGGAATGTCCCTTTGAGCCAGCTTCGCCTTCATGTACCCAATAGGGTCATTTCGTCTCAGGAGAGCAAGCTCCTCGTCAGTCATTCGGGACAAAGACGGTTGAGGGAGTTCCACACACAGGGGAGTCACGTCCACTTCGACTTCCATGGGTTGATTGGTTGTGTCACCATCCCCTTTATTCGTTTCGTGCTCATTATCTTCTTCATCGTCATCCAAATCCACCACTTCGATGTCTTCTTTTTCGCTGCTATTTGCATTGGACTCCATCCCAGCAGTCGAACCATCGTTGGCATCCTCCTCCTCAGACTCTTCTTCTGCAGATTTTTCGTTTCTTTGGCCAGAATCAGCTTTCTCTCCTTCAGCATGAGTATCCTTTGGGTCCTCTTGAAGGGTTTCAAGAGGGGACTTTTGAAGAGAAGTTCTTTGTAAAGCCTCTGCAGATTCATGAAATGGTGTTTCATTTGTCTCTTTTAGAGGAGGGGAAGTACTCTGATCATCCTGCTGCTCAGAAGTCCCATCCAGAACCGCCATATTGGAAGAACCTTTGTTTTGTACAAGGTTGCTGGAGTCTCCTTGAGGAGAGGAGTTGAGCGGAGCAGAAGCTTTTAATGGTGAGGTCGAAGTGGTAAAACCTGGATTTAAAATATCCTGCAAGAAGCAAAAGAATATTAAAAGCATGCACCAAGGTAATGAGAAATTATTTTCAAAAGATTTGAAGTTCAATTTACCTGTGGACTCTCGGAAGAGAGGTTGCTAGCTATGCGTTCCAACATTACGTTGGAGGTCGAAGATGGAATTTTGGATTTGGGTGAGGGAGCAGCATCCCTGGAATCAAGTCCAGAGACACTAGTTGGAACAACACTTTTTGAAATATCCTTCTTCTGCTTCTTCTTCGAAGCAGCTGGTAAGTTTCCTCCAGCCTTGGGGTCTTCCCCAGTGGTGTTTGATTTTCGCTTCTTTGGAGTGGTAGGCGGAAGTTTGTTGGTATGAAAAGATTTTAAACAAAGAGTTAGATGCAAATCATGAAATATTAGTGAATTCGAAACATCAAGGCTAAGTGATTACCTGTGGAGTTGGAACACTGGTTATTGTTGGTATTGTTGTTGTTGTTGTTGTTGCAGCAATGGTTGTTGTTTCGGATGGAGTTACATTGTCGGTGGTTTCGATAGAGGCTTGAGAGGCGCTCCCTTCTTTTGACTTTGAAGCAGCAGTCTTTATCCTGATGGCTGAAAATCGAAACAATTAAGGCAAAAGTTAAAGATATGGAAAATGAAGAACGTTTGGGATTTTCCCAAGCATTCGCACCTGTGCCTTGATCAGATTTAATCGACATGGCAGAAAGGTCATAGCGAAGATGTCCTCGGAAATCGTGGAGCCAGTGTCGAGCCCATGTCACAGTCTCAGATGGCTTTGGTTTCTTTTGAAGATGTTTGAACATTTCTTTTAAAGTGAACCACCAAGGGTATGGAGGAAACCAAGCCAGAGCCAGTTCTGAGGTAGGTAATCTAGGAAATTTAGGTGGATGCATTTCGAATGCCAACCTATACCTATCCTCAGGTGACAACCCTGAAGGAAGTTTTAACTTAGAAACTTTTTCTTTGAATTTTTCCTTCAAGGTCTCAGCCGCTTGATGCACAGTGGATTCCAAGTGTGTGGGATCATAAGTAGTTTCGAAATAATTTTGAAAAGCTTTAATCTCTTTGGCATGAGTAAACATACCTTTCTTGGATGGTACCTGCACATCGAAGGCATCAGTTAGTTTCTGCTGAATTGTAAGAGTATCGAACATATAAGTCTGATAAAACTTTGTCCACCATTCTAGAAACCCCTTTGTTGTAAGGTGGGTAGGTTCAAAAGTTATTAGCTCAAACTGGGCAAAGCCTTGGTATTGTTCTTGCTGTAGTTTGGCTTCCCGTGCCTTGAAGGTTCGCCCAGAGGTAATGGCACTTTCCATTTGAAATAAGGGTTCAGGAATTAGTTGGCATAAGCCAAACTGTCTCGAAACAAAATTTGGCTGGTAAGCGAAAAGGAAAATCTGATTCTTGGAAGGAGTTATTCTTGAAGAGATTAGTCTGGGTAGCAAAAAGGCTCTCCATACATCTTGAATCTCTTTGCTCGTGACATCTTCTGAGAGAGCCATGGTGAACCATGAAGGTCCATGAGCCCTTGAAGCAAAAGGCGCCATGGTCTCTTCGAACTTATGCCTCTTGGAGAATATCATGATGTATTTTGAGAATAGGACTTTGAAGTCATCCTTATCATCATTTGGGGTTAGTCTTCGCAGCCTAGTGCCTTCGATTATTCTATCCGTTATTTCAGGGTCTTGTTCAGCAATGGTGTTGGCGGTTGACAATGAAGGTTCGAACATGGCATTTAGCCATAACTGAAGCAACCAGAAAGGGCCAGCTAGCAGGATATTCTTGGAGGTATGAGATTTAGACTCGAAACAGCTGACCTTAGGCTTTCATAAAGATCAACTAGTAGCAATTCGCTCAAGCACACTCTCTGATTCTCATGCAAATCTCTAGCTAGAGGAATAAACCTACTGGCTACCTGTAGGGATCTGCTGCAAAAGACATATCTTGACAGCCATAAGGTAAGGAAAGCAATGTGTTCTACATCAGACACACTGTCTCCTTCAGTATGATAGTGGCTGATAAACTTTGAAAAGCTTGCTAGTTTGACTTCGAAGTCGATTATACTCGAATGTTCTTCGTTGTCAGGGATATATGTTTCTCCTAATGGTGATAGCCCAGTAATGGCCGCTATGTCAAAAAAGGTAGGGGTAATCATTCCACCAGGGAGATGGAAAGTATTATAAGTACTGTCCCAGAAATATAGGGACGCGAATAACAATGGGTGGCTGTAAGTAAAACCTGGCTTCAACAGCTTAATCAAGTTGTAGATACCTAATTCTTCCCATTGCTGGGATTTCTTAGCTTCTACCTTTTTAAACCAGTTATGGTAAGCAGTGTCGGAGGTGGGGCAAGATCGAAACTGTTTGAAGTTACTCTTTACATAGTCTAATACAAAAGGGTCCTTAGGAGGAACAATTGGATTTTCCACGGTGTTTGAACCAGAAGATTCTATTGCCTTAGGGGCGTCCATTTTATTAAACAGGGGTTTGAAATTATAGCAAACTGGGAAAATTTTTCTGGTGTCTTTTAAAATTTCAAAAATTGTAAGAGGGCCCATTAAAGCTAACCTCTTGCCAGCAGCGGTGGTAGCAATAAGTACCTGGGATGCATAAAGCATTTCTTTCTCTTTTGAGATCATCTGGGGAACAAGAACAGATTGACCTTGGTAAGTGACAACCTTACTTTCCATTGTAGTTCCTGCGGTCTTTCCTTTCTTTTTGGAAACCTTTTTTAGTTGGGATGAAGTAGAAGAAGACATTGTTGGAAGAATGTTGAAAGCTTAGGGTTTCAGTGAGAAAAGAAGGAGAAAAGATTCAGAATATGGGAAGAAAAGAAAAAAGACTAAGTTGATGGGTTTTTATAATGTGGAAGTTTAAGCATCCACTGAGTAAGGTTGTGATACGTGGTAATCATGGGTTGGTTTAATGAAGAGGTGGCGTAAAGTTAACATTGGTAATAGGCGTGATTAAAGATAATCATTGTTTTGTAACTGCACCATACTGTGAAATGGTTCAAGGCGGTTAAGGAATCTAAAAAGTGTTATGATTGACGTGACTGGAGTCAAATGCAATAAATGTTACGATGATTCGAAGGTCGCATCAAAATCTTGTGTATATGTTTAAAATAAGTATTTCTCAAAGGGATCGAAATACATATTTTAAAGGGGCATTTTGTTGGCTGAAGATTTTGATAATATTATTAGAAGCAAAGTAAATTGGACGATTCGATTGAAATGAAACAAAACGTCATGTTTCGAAATAGTAGAAGAAATGCTTCGAATGAGCATATCAAAGCTTGGATCTTCGAGTGACAGTTATGAGAATATATCCAAAGAAGTCTCAAAATGACAACAAGGCTGTATCTAAGGAATACGTTCGAAGCGAAGAAGTGCCAAAACATTTGAAATTCAAATGCAAGCGGGATGTTCGAAGTTTGAAATATATGCACTGGAGCATTCGAAGACACGTGGAAGCAAGAGAGAGGCATTGCTCTGCATGTTCTGAACGTGGCAGAATCTTATAGCAAGACCGTTATGGTCGAAGTAGTATAAATAGAAGTCTTAGCATTAGGATTTCGTGTGTCATATCTATTGTACAAAAACACCCAGTAAACATTCAAATTACCACATGGCTAGGGAAACGAATGCAAGAGCAATGTACGTATGATAACACCACATGTTTATGATTTAATGAAAACTCTTTATCAATTCCAGTACTTTCCTTTATCTTTATATCAATACCATTTACAAGTTTTTGCATCTAAAGTCTTTTTATTCGAAATCTTTTCACTGATGCCTTACATTTAAATGCTTTCCTTCCATTTCAAATACTTTACATTTCAGAAACTGTTATACATTTCATGCCTTTATCTTCAAATTTTTATCCTTTGAACACCTTTTTTTTTACTTAAAGCCATTTTACAGTTTTCTTGCATTAAACATTTTCTTCACATTTCGAATCTTTTACATTAACTGTTTTCTTTACAATTCGAAGTCATTTACTTGTCTTTTATGCAGTTTTACATGTGTTTACAATTGACCTCTATTCATGCAATTTAGTTTCGCGCACATTTGTTTGATCATACCTTTAGATCTTTAAGAGAGAAATCGAAATAAGTTAAACACATACACAATATTCTAAATACCAACCATGAATACCAGTTCGATCATGAGAGTTACCCTAATGACCAACACGTCCTAGGATCAATCTAGTTGATCCTGCGAGTTACCAGAGAAATTAAATAACAGTCAGTAAGTTTACTCGATAGTTTGGAGGACTAGCGGTTGTTTACCAGAAATCACTGTAAACAATTTTATGTTTTGGTTATTTTTAAGAAAATGAAATAAAAATTAAATTAAACAAAAACCCTAACTCGTCTAATTGATTTTAATTTATTTATAAAGAAAATTAAAGTTATCTAATAAATTAAATAAACTAATCAAATTAATTTTTATAAAAATCAAACCTAAATCTAATTTTGATGAAAAAATTGATTTTATGATTTTATAAAAAAAGAATTAATTTTTGTTAGTAAAAATAAATTAAATAAATAAAATAAAAGAAATTATAAAAGAATAGAGAAAAAAGAGAATGGGCCTGAGAATCAGCAATTTGGGGGGTGTTGATAGCAACCTTTTAGGCCCAAAAGCCCTGACCCACGTTTGACCTCCATGATCCCATGTTGTGCATTGAACAAGGCTTTTGGTGGACCCTCATGTAATGGCCTTCAGATCTGGCCTCCTGGAGATCTTAGTGGTGGAGCTTTGAAGGCATATGGTGGACCTTATGCCTGTGTACGCGCCTGATCATATAAATGAAAATAATATGAAATATATGGGGGACCTGGGATTCGAACCCAGGTCCTATGGCCTTTTCACCTGCATCAATGCCAGCTGCGATACGCACGTTTATTGTATACAAAGGATAAAACAAATATTATATTAAAAAAACATAATATATTAACCCCAGCGTGCGAATTTTCAAATGGGCTAATGGGATGGTGCCACGCCATCGTCCCCAACCTCTCTCCGTTGGTAAAACTCAGAGACTTTTACCTACGGACAAATCTCCGTCACTAGAGCTCCTGCACATTGCAAAATCACATACAAGCCTGATAAATGAATTCTAATGCCATGAATCAAATCGCCTTGGCCTGCTGAGCATTATGGTGCCCTTCTTGTGGACCAATTTTGCCTGCATAAAAAGATCCTAAAACGAGACAACAAAACCTAGCAATGGTGGATTCTGATATAGCCAACAAAAATGAAATTAATTGTTATGGATAGCTTGAAAATGCTTCAAGGAACAAGAATATGTAAGTAATTCATGCTACAAGTTCCAAAATAACGTGATTCGATTTTAAGAAAAGTCCAAGATCGTGAACCACTTACATTGAGTTTTAGCGCAGGAAAATGTTTTTTCTTGATTGGTATAGCTTCCTTGTATGTCCAAGATGCGAATGGGATAGCTTAGAAATCTTGAAAACGCCTAGAAGTACAAAATCAGATCATCACTTTCTTTGAATTTTTTCAAGTTTGGTTCTTCCCCATCACGCCTCAAAACCTTGTGTTTCTTGTCTGCAATTGTCCACTATATACCACTGATTAAATTAGGGTTGCAAAAGTGTTCTCAATCTTTGTCAATTATGATTTTTTATCTTGATTTGATTTCCATGAAATTATTTCCAAAATAGGACAAAATTCATCTTTTTGTGGCCACCTATTCCTTGCACGATTTGATTCACTTTCTAGTTGTATATGGGACCTGAAATGTGCACAAAATCTTAAGGTTTTGAATGGTTTTGATATTTTCAAGATTTATTTTTTATTTAATTTGATTTAATTAAAATAAAAGTCAAAATAAATAGAAAAAATAAGATAAAGGCAAGTGGAAAGAGCTAGGGCTCGTGGACCATGTTACAAACTCAAAACAAGTGCAAAAAGTTGGGCCCATTTGACAAAAATTGCAATTTGAGGCACTTTTGACTTTTGGCAATTTTGCAAAAAAGGTCAACTTCACCAATGCATAACTTACTCAATTTTGACTCTTTGAAGGTGTTCTTTGACTTTTTAGAAATATTGAGATGTCCTCTAAGCAACCTTTTTGGTCTCATATAAATTGAGTCTTCCATGTTCATGTATGAAGCTTTGACAAAAAGGTGTTTTTGTTGACTTTTCAAAATGACATATAATGTCCAAATTCATAACTTCTTGTGAGTGCATATTTTGAACTTGGGAACTGAATATGAATTGTAGGGAATTGCATCCTCTTAAAATTTGCTTTTTATGGGTCATTTCTCATAAAGTATGAGAAAGTTATGCTTGTTCAAAGTTGAGTTGACTTTTCCTGCAAAACCCTAATTTAGCAACCTTTGGGTTTTGATGAGTTGTGAGAAATCCTTGAGGAATCATGATCAACCCTTGATCAAATGATGAATGATACTTCAAAATTAGAATGTTGACCAAAAATCTTGAAGTTTGACTGTATGTGGGCCACAGTTGACTTTTGCCCTATCACAATCGATTTTCAGGCCTTTGAGCAATTGACTGAGCAAACATCCTCTGCAAGGATTGAAAATTAACATGGTTGATTTTGAGAACATATCAGGACAATGGTGAGCATTTGGGATCCCTTGGACTCAAGTATTTTGATGCAACATGAAACCCTAATTTGAGGTAGACTGCCTTAGGAGAGAGTTCGTCTGGTCAACCCTTGGACTTCCTTGAGCAATTTGAAGACCTCACTTGAAATGTATTGAGAAATATGGGAGGGAAAATTTTGGGGTACAACATTGACCAAAAATATTGAGATTTGACTGTATATTGACCACAGTTGACTTTATGTCCAATACAGTTGATTTTCAGTCATCTGAGCAATTGACTGAGCAAACTTGTGATGCAAGGCATGAAACTTGGTATGAGCATTCTTTAAGACATGTAAGAGATCATGAAATCCATTTGAGGCCTTTAGAAACCCAACCTTCCTTTAGAAATAGAAAACCCTAGTTGTAGTTTAATTGCTTAGGAGGAGAATTTGTCTGATAAATTCTTGGGCAACCTTGAGCAAATGAAAACCATAGGAGAATATTATTGAATAGTGGGAGGGAAAATTTTGGGGTACAACAGCTTCCCTTGTTCAATATTCTTAAACCTTAGGATTTAGATTGGCATGTTTGTCATTTGTGACCTGAAGGTGGAAGATGATTGGACACTTAAATGCTCAAAAATTTGCACTCGCCGATGCATGAAGCAACACTGTTGGTTGATAGTTTTGCTTAAATGGGCTTAAAGATGCCATTCATAAAAGTGACGGAATGTCACCAGAGATGGGCTTATAGATGCCATAAAAGGTAACTGTTGATAGAAGTATCATAATGAGTCTATGCTTGACTGTATCTGAAGAATACTTTCCAGAATGAACCTCTGGGGAAGGTGCTTAAGTAGCTGCTTGTCAGATTTAGCCTCTGATGGAAATTCTTGCCATGTAGATAGTCACCCTGTCCTGTTTTAGGAATTGATCCATAATATGATTTTGTTGGTAAACCCGTCTTGTTTCAGGAATTCATACCACCTGGCCATGTCGATAGTTTCCCCGTCCTGTTTCGGGATTTAATATTTTTTTGGTTATATAGATAGTTTCCCCATCCTGTTTTGGGAGTTAATCTTTTTCCTGGTCATATAGATAGTTGCCCCGTCTTGTTTCGGGAATTGATCTCTGACTTGCTTTCTGTTGGCGAACTCGTCCTATTTTGGGAATTCATATCGCCTGGTCGTACAGATAGTTACCCCATCTTGTTTCAGGAATTAATCTGCGGCCCAGTTATATAGATAGTTTCCCTGTCCTATTTCAGGAATTAATTTGTGACTTATTTGAGAATTGTTGATGATACTCGTCTGTTTGTAGACTTTACCTGAAAAGATAAAGTTAGTCTTTATGCAATGTCATGATATATGTAATGCATTGCCTAATGATGTTCTAAAAGTAAATGAGAGTGTGTTATATGTGTTTCGTATGCATATTATATGATACTTATAAATGATGTATGGATGTGAGATGTCATTGAGACGTGTCGGTAGCTTCGTGTAACATCTTTGCCGGGGAAAATAAATCCATGACTGCCTCTGGAGATGAAGGATGTGAATCTTCAATCTTGTTTAGAATGTCTCTGCTGGGGATTCCTGCTTTCTGTTTGAAGATACTCTGCTGGAAATGTTTGACTTCTGCTTGGGGATACAAGAGTTCAGGAACCTTGATTGTTCATTTCTCTACTAAGGATTTTAGTTCTTATATACCCTGACTGGGGATAAAAGAGATGAATAACCTTCATAGGTGTTGTATGACTGAGTTTCTGATATAGACATCAACTCTTATGGGGGAGGACAAGGTTAAATGATGTCTGGCTCAATTTCAGATTCCGTAGAAAATCTCTGGGGATAGCAACTTGGACTACACTTTGCTGGAAAAGAGAATCTATTTGGGATTTGAAATAATCGGGGAAATGAACTCTGCTTGGGAAATTAAGTTCTGTTGGGGAAATAAACCCTGCTGGGGAAATAAACTCTGCTGGAGAAATATACTTTGCTGAGGAAATGAGCCCTACTGGAGAAGAGAACTCTGTAGGGGATTGTATAGTGTTGGAGAAATAAACTCAGTTGGGGAATTAGATTCATGTGAACTATGTTGAGGAAGTTTCTTCCATATACTGGGGAAATGATCAAACTCCTTTATCCTGTAGGGGGGCCTGTTGGGGAGTATGGTCATGTTAATAGCTGACAGATGCCCCAATTCCTGTCTGAAGGCATATTAGACTTGTGGGGGATGTATCGCTGTTGGGGATAAGCTCGTGAGGGTAATCTCTATGGATAATTCCATGGAGGTTGTTATTGTTAGAACATAGTTTGATTCTACAACCCTTAATTAGAGTTTTGATGATAACAAAATACAAAGAATAAATAAATTCAAAAGATATATATATATATATATAATGCAAATATGCTGCTTAAAGTTATGTTTTGTATTTACAGAAGTTATAATGGAATCAACATCAGAAGATCAGTAACATATCAGCATCAGAAGATCAGTAACATGTGCTACACGCTGAAGCTTGATGACCAGAATACACGCTGAAGCTTGATGACCAGAATCTGCGCATAACATATATACTCTGACTCTGATCAAAGATCCTTACCAAGTCATCAGCACTCAGAAGCGTTATTATAAGCAAAGAAGACTCTGAAGCATTACTATGTATTCAAGACAGAATTAATGCTAACGGCTCTCTTCAGACAAGATCTTCTCAAAAAGGAAAGTACGTTATTATCAGTAAAAGTGCTTTATGGACAACGTATTTTTGCCTTGGCTATATAAACAAGTCTTTTTGAGAAAAGACGCACGCATGCACTCATAGAATTTGCCAAGCCTTCAAACCACGCTTACTCAAACGCTTTAGAAATTCAGTTTTATTCTAAGCTTAAATTTGTGTAATTATCACAGTTGTGATATACTGTTTTATTAGAAAATATCAAACACACTCTTGTTCAATTATTTGTAAGAGATTTCCTTGAGATAAACCGGTTTGTGGTTATAATCAAGAAGGCTTTAACAGTTGTTAAAGTAGCTATGTAATCCTTTGAATATAGTGGATTAAGACCTCGTTGGAAAGAGGCGAAATCACCTTGACGGGTGGACTGGAGTAGTTTGAGATCAAACGAACCAGGATAAAAATATTGTGTTGTCTAAGCATTCGTTTTAAGTTTTACAATTCAACCCCCCTTCTTGTGTTTTTCACATCTTCAATTGGCATCAAAGCTCCTGGTTCTGAGCTTATAACACTTAATTGTGTCAGTACAAGATCCAGCGTCATAAAAACACAATGGCATGACCAAATCAAAACATCAGCAATGACAACAATGAAGAAAGAGACAGATTCAGTGGAAAACCTCCAGTCTTTGATGGAGAGAACTTTGACTACTGGAAAGACAGAATTGAGAGTTTCTTGCTGGCCCATGATGCTGATCTGTGGGACATGGTGACTGATGGATACACGCACCCAGTGGATGGAAGTGGTCAGAAGATTAACAGGAAAATAATGTCTAATCAACAAAAGCGTGATTTCAGAAATCATCACAAGGCCAGAACAATTCTTCTCAGCGCCATTTCTTATTCAGAATATGAGAAGATAACAAACAGAGACACTGCAAATAATATGTTTGACTCTCTGAGAATGACGCATGAAGGCAACATTCAAGTCAAAGAAACCAAAGCCCTTGCACTCATTCAGAAGTATGAGGAATTCAAGATGGAAGAGAGTGAATCAATAGAAACTATGTTTTCAAGATTTCAAATTCTTGTTGTTGGTCTAAAAGTTCTTGACAAAGGGTATTCTACTGTTGATCACGTTAAGAAGATCATCAGAAGCTTGCCAAAACAATGGAGGCCAATGGTCACAGTGCTTAAGCTAGCCAAGGATCTCAACAAAATCTCTCTGGAGGAACTTGTCAACTCCCTCAGAAGTCACGAGATAGAGCTAGAGGCAGATGAACCTCAAAAGCAAGGTAAGCCATTAGCTTTAAAATCTAACAGAAAATATGACTCCAAAGTTTTGCAGGCTGTGGAAGAAACCTCTGATGGGTCCTCATCAGAAGAAGATGAATTATCTCTCCTCTCCAGAAGGGTGAACCAATTGTGGAAGCATAGGCAAAGGAAGTTCAGGAATCCCAGAAAATCAGAATGAATCTTTCTCCAGATACAGAAGGTCGGAATCCTCCTCTGGACACAGAAGATCTGAAGGTTCTTCAGGAAACAAAAAGCCAAACAACAAAGACATCATCTTCTATGAATGTAACGAGCAAGGGCACTACAAAAGTGATTGCCCAAAGCTTCAGAAGGAAAAGCCCAAAAATAAGTTTGGCAAGGAAAAGAAGAAAAGTCTCATGTCTACATGGGATGATTCTGACACATCTGAAGCAGACTCAGAATCAGATGATGAAAGAGCAAACATAGCTCTCATGGCAAACATAACAGAATACATTGAAGCTTCTGAGTCAGAATCTGAATCAGATACAAAAGAGGTATTCCCTGACTTTACTATAAACTTTACTAAGGTTGAACTAGCTGAAAGCCTTAATGAAATTCTGGAAAGATATCAGCAGATCAGAGTCAAATTCAGAAATCTGAAAAGGAATCTTGCTTCTGACTCTGATAAGACTGAGAGTCTCAAATTGGAGAATTCTGAGTTAAAAGATAAAATTTCAAAATTAGAAAACCAATTGCAAAACTCTCAGAAAGAAACAATCGCCGAAACTCCCAGCAATGCTGATGAGATCATCAAGGAGTATGATCACAACTTTCAGAAGTTTCTAGCTAAAAACATAGACAGAAGCAAAATGGCTTCAATGATCTATGGAGTTAGCAGAAATGGCAGAAAAGGGATAGGATATCAAGGTAAGGCACCTACACCAAAAAATGCCATGGATTTAGTTATAAAACGTACTCCACTTGATTCACACTTTATATATGGGCACACAAATGACATAAAATATACAAGTAGTGATTACTCTATCAAACCAAAATTCAACCAGAGTTTTGGTAAAACTAACAAATCAGGACTCAAGAAAATATGGGTACCTAAGGATAAAATAATACATGTGGCAGATATCTTTAGCAGCAAAGCAAAAACACCAATCATGGTACCTGGACTCTGGCTGCTCACGACACATGACGGGAAGAAGGCATATGTTCTAAAGCCTAGAACTTAAACCTGGAGGCCACGTAGGCTTTGGAGGCAATCAGAGAGGAAAGATCATTGGCTCTGGAACAGTAGGTATGGAAGTTGAACTCACAGGTACTGAAGACAAATCATCAGAAGCTCTCAACAGAGACACTCCCTCAACATCAGAAAGAGGCACTGCAAGCAATCCAGCACCTTCTATTGATCAACTTCAGAAAAGACTATCCAGAAGCAGCATGGATCACCCAGAAGAAACAATCCTAGGAAGAAAGGAAGATCCAATCAGAACAAGATCTAGCTTCAGAAACTCTGAAGAATCCCTCATGGGACTGGTTTCTCTAATTGAACCAACAACAATTGATGAAGCACTTCTGGACAATGACTGGATTCTAGCAATGCAAGAGGAACTAAATCAATTCACAAGAAATGACGTATGGGATCTAGTTCCTAAACCAAAAGGATTCAACGTCATTGGAACAAAATGGGTGTTCAGAAACAAACTGAACGAACAAGGTGAAGTCATCAGAAACAAAGCATGACTGGTAGCACAAGGTTATAGTCAGCAAGAGGGGGTAGACTATACATAAACCTTTGCTCCAATCGCCAGGTTAGAATCTATCAGACTCTTAATCTCATTTGCTGTTAATAAAGGCATCACTCTGTATCAGATGGATGTTAAGAGTGCATTCTTAAATGGCTATATAGAAGAAGAGGTATATGTGCACCAACCCCTTGGTTTTGAAAGTTCCAAAAATCCAGAATATGTTTTCAAACTAAAGAAGTCACTCTATGGTCTGAAACAAGCTCCCTGAGCTTGGTATGAAAGACTAAGTAACTTCCTGTTAGAAAAAGAATTCACCAGAGGGAAAGTGGACACAACCTTGTTCTGTAAGACAGTTAAGAATGACATTTTAGTATGTCAGATTTATGTTGATGACATCATATTTGGATCCACTAAACCCTCTTTGGGAAGAAAGTTTGCTAAATGTATGCAGGCAGAATTTGAGATGAGCCTAATGGGGGAACTAAAATTCTTTCTGGGCATTAAGATTAATCAAACCCCAAAAGGAACTTACGTTCATCAGAGCAAATATGTCAGAGAACTTCTGAAGAAATTTGATCCCTCAGAATGTAAGCCATCAAAGATTCCAATGCATCCCACGTGCATTCTGGAAAGAGAAGAGGTAAGTAAAAAGGTAGAACAGAAGGTCTACAGAGGTATGATTGGTTCTCTTCTTTATCTGACGGCCTTAAGGCCTGGCATTCTATTCCGTGTTTTCATTTGTGCTAGATTCCAATCAGATCCTAGAGAATCTCACTTAACAGCAGTTCAGCGAATTTTCAAGTATCTGAAAGGTACTACTAATCTGGGTTTGTTTTATAGAAAATCAAGTGATTATAGTTTGATAGGATACTGTGATGCTGATTTCGCTGGAGACAGAGTGGAACGTAAAA
The DNA here is from genome assembly GCA_948472305.1 of Vicia faba. Lineage (NCBI taxonomy): Eukaryota > Viridiplantae > Streptophyta > Magnoliopsida > Fabales > Fabaceae > Vicia > Vicia faba. Next base: position 1,129,433,793 of record OX451737.1, read on the forward strand.
GCACTTCTGGAAGCTGCCAGTTTCTGGGAGAAAATCTAATCTCATGGTCCAGCAAAAGACAATCCACAATAGCTCTATCAACAGCAGAAGCTGAATACATAGCAGCAACTGGATGCAGCACACAAATGCTCTGGATGAAAAGTCAACTTGAGGACTTCCAGATATTTGAGAGTAACATTCTTATCCTCTGTGACAATACTTCTGCTATTTGTCTTAGTAAAAATCCTATTTTGCATTCTAGGGCTAAGCATATAGAAATAAAACATCATTTTATTAGGGACTATATTCAGAAAGGGATTTTAAATTTAAAATTTATTAACACAGACCATCAATGGGCTGATATCTTTACAAAACATCTTTCTGAAGATAGGTTCAACTTCATTCTGAAACATCTCAGCATGAAGCTCTGCCCAGAATAAAATTGTTTTGATTCCATATCTTAACCTTCAGAACTTTGTTTATTTTTTCGTGAAATACTGATCAATCTTTCTTCATATCTTTAGAAGCACAGATTGTATCAGAATCTATCACAATCAAGGATAGAAATGTGTTGTTCACTCAAGCAAACAAGTGTCATCCAGTCATCAGCTACCTTATGAGGCTGAACACGCGTTCACATTTCTGAAAGGTCAAAAGCGCTGATTGGATGCAGTGAGACACATGTCATGGGTAACCGTTCCAATATCTTTCTGAATCCCTTAAAATCAGCTATCATTAAATGCTCATAATCATTATATTTAATTTCTCTCTCTTGCCGTTTATGTTTTCAAAATTGTTTAGAAATCTATTTAAACACTTTTCTCACCATTTACACTCTTTTACCTTCACTTTCATTTTCTCTCAATCTTACTGATTTCAGTTTGCATATTTTCTCAAAACCCTTTCAATTTTTCTTCTTAAAACATTCGTGTGAACATGGCTTCCTCAAGCATTCCTACTTCAAGTTCTCAGAAATCAGATTCCACTGAACAATACGAAGAACCCCATAGAATGCTTCTCACACCAATCAAAAATCTAGAAGTTCTGTCAGAATTGATCGTGGATTTCAACAGCCTTCAAGAGAATGGGTTTGATCTCTCTGAAGAAGTTAAAGCTCAAGGCTGGGAAAAATATTTTGACCGTCTGGTGGGTCCAACATTCCCAATTCTGGTAAAGGAATTTTGGATTCATGCTTCATCTTCCAACCATCAAGTTACTTCATACATTATGGGGAAGAAGATAGTTATTACTGAGGACCTCGTTGCAAGGTTAATAGGCTACAGTGGTGGTGGTATACGTTGCATTGACATGGCTAAAAGATGCACTGATGTTGCCCTAATTGCTAGAGAAATATTCACTCTGGGGCTTCCCTCCATCAAGATAAGGGATTTAAAAGACCGACACAGAATATGGGCCAAGATCATTCTGGGATGCATAAACCACAGGAAGCCTACCAGCTCTCCTGACTACATCAATATTGATCAGCAATTTCTGATCTACTTCATCTCTCAGAAGATCAAGGTAAATCTGGCTCATCTGTTGTTTAACCATCTTAGGACCAGTGTCAAGGAAACTAGAGAAGAGGAGCGCACAAAAAGGGACTGGATACCCCTAGGAAGACTGATATCAGATATTCTAACAGAGAATAAGCTGATTGATCATCTTATAGAGGCTCAGGAAATCATCTCTTTGGAAGCTACTGTTGGCAAACACCTGAATGCAAAGAATCTGAAGAAAATGAAGTTGATTGAGAACATCAAGAAGGAACCCAGCGTCACTCCTTTTGCAGCAATCTCCAGCAGAAGAGTCCCTCTGGATAACTTTCCTCTGTTCTCAGAGATTGATTCTAAACCAGATATAATACTCAGATATCTGGATGCTTGCAAGGCAGATGGTACAACACCAAATTTGAACATTCAGGATCTACAGCAGAAGGCTCCAGAAGTTGTGCTGAAGAAAACCAAGAAAAGGAAAGCTGTAGCAGAAGGATCATCTCAGCAGACTCCTAAAAAGAGAGGTAATCTTTCTTCTGTAACTGTTTTAGATTCAATTTTTGTATCAACATCTATCCCAATTCCTACTCAATCTGAAAACCCGACACCACAAACTTTTGATGACTTTGATCCCTCTGAATCATTAACTCTTAGAAGATCTCGCTCCCAACCTCCAAATCCAAATACTTAAGCAACCCAGAAAGAACTTGCAAAAGTTCTATCTGATATAGATACCTTTGACCAACAAACTTATGCTCCCATGCCAGAAAATCCAAACCCTGAAACCACCACAGAAGCACAACCAGAAATTCCCCTCTCACCAATACCAGAAATTCCCCTCTCTCCACAACTAGAAATTCCACTACCTCCATCTCCTCAACCAGAAATTAATCCACCTTCTCCTCAACCTGAACTATCTCACCCAGAAGTTCAAACTTCTGAGGCTCAACCTTCTGAATCCTGTGAACCAGAACCAAACCAAATTGTTGATTCTGATACCATTCCCATTCCTGGAATCACAGAACCTCTGGCCATTCATATGCCCCTTGGTACCATTGTGAATTTTCCCCAACTTCCCTCCTCACCAGAATCAACTCCACCTAACTTCCCATCAAGTCAAATCATAATTCCTGACTCTCCCACTCCCTCCCCAAAGAATAATCCAGATGACCACAACAAGACTGTCATTGATTTAACAGTTTTTGAATGTCTTGCTGCCATAACCCACAAAACTGCTATCCCAAAACCAAAACCATCTGAACCCTCTCCAGATGTTGGTACCAGCTTATTGACATTTGAAACAGAAGTACAAAAGTGGATCACTTCTCTGAAACAAGCTAGTCTTGAGTTGGTTGATCCTGCTGCATCAGACTACCTTTGGACAAGGTTTAGAAGATGGGTATGTTCTGAAACTTTTAAGCTGCAAGACCAAAGCTACGGACAAGTTCAACAGAACTTCAGCAATCTGCTGAAAGAAATTGAAGTTCAAGTTCTGAGCAAGCTGCTTAAGGAAGAAGTTCTCCCTCTGGACATTGCTCCCTGGTCTGAGCATCGTCCAACATCCAAAGTTCAACCAGAGTCAGAAGATCAGATGATTCCTGCTGAAGCACTGGGTCAAGAAAAGGATATTGCAGAAAGCTCTGAGAAGCATCCAGTTTCTGAAGATTCTCAAGCTTCCTCCCTTGACAGGCAGACTCTAGAAGACCTGAAAAGATCTGATATGTTGATGAATGAAAGAATGGATAAACAGGATAACAAAATTGAGGAAATCAAGAGCATGTTAACTCAGCAACAGGAAACCAACATCCAGATTAAGAGCTTGTTGGAAACCTTGTTCACGCGTCTTCCTCCTCCCTCTTAGAATTTCCTTGTTTTTATAACTTGTTTATCTGTAATATTTTTTCATTATTCTGAACTTATCATTGCTTCCGGTTTTCAATATAAATGCATTTTGGCTCTGATTATTTGTTCTTTTTGATAACTGACAAAAAGGGGGAGAAAGAATAAGATATTTTTCAATAACGGATTACTGAGACATAAGTCTCAAACATTCTGATCTATTTAAATTTCTTTCTTCTGAAAAGCTTACAGGTACAAAATTCTGATGAAAGACACAGTAAAGATCTGATGCTCAAAGACTCATGGAATTAAAGGGAAGTAATCAACTCAGGGGGAGTTTTCTCTTCTTAATTCTATACTTTTTATTCTTTATTTTCAATTGAAAAAATATGGTTTTTGTCATCATCAAAAAGGGGGAGATTGTTAGAACATAGTTTGATTCTACAACCCTTAATTAGAGTTTTGATGATAACAAAATACAAAGAATAAATAAATTCAAAAGATATATATATATATATATATATATATATATATATATATATATATATATATATATATATAATGAAAATATGCTGCTTAAAGTTATGTTTTGTATTTACAGAAGTTCTGATGGAATCAGCATCAGAAGATCAGTAACATGTGTTACACGCTGAAGCTTGATAACCAGAATACACGCTGAAGCTTGATGACCAGAATCTGCGTATAACATATATACTCTGACTCTGATCAAAGATCCTTACCAAGTCATCAGCACTCAGAAGCGTTATTATAAGCATATAAGACTCTGAAGCGTTACTATGTATTCAAGACAGAATTAATGCTAACGGCTCTCTTCAGACAAGATCTTCTCAAAAAGGAAAGTACGTTATTATCAGTAAAAGTGCTTTATGGACAACGTATCTTTGCCTTGGCTATATAAACAAGTCTTTATGAGAAAAGACGCACGCATGCACTCATAGAATTTGCCAAGCCTTCAAACCACGCTTACTCAAACGCTTTAGCAATTCAGTTTTATTCTAAGCTTAAATTTGTGTAATTATCACAGTTGTGATATACTGTTTTATTAGAAAACATCAAACACACTCTTGTTCAATTATTTGTAAGATATTTCCTTGAGATAAACCGGTTTGTGGTTATACTCAAGAAGGCTTTAACAGTTGTTAAAGTAGCTGTGTAATCCTTTGAATATAGTGGATTAAGACCTCGTTGGAGAGAGGCGAAATCACCTTGACGGGTGGACTGGAGTAGTTTGAGATCAAACGAACCATGATAAAAATACTGTGTTGTCTAAGCATTTGTTTTAAGTTTTACAATTCAACCCCCCTTCTTGTGTTTTTCACATCTTCAATTATGTGTGGATTTTCCTTTTGGATTTGTAGATGACTTCAATGTTATCCAAATTCCTAGAGTCGTTAGTAAATGCTTGTTCCTCTTTTTATGCATATATTTGTTAACATTAATCATATTCATATGCATGTGTTCAATCAATGTAGTCATTGGACGTTTTTGCAAACAAAACAGGAAAAGAAAAACAAATTTGAATTTTCTAAAATTGACCTGTATTGAAAGTTTTCCTATAAACAGGCGGTTTTGTATAAAGAGATGGAAATCCTATGTCTTCGAGCATCTTATCCCTTGTTGTCGGAAGAGGTTGATTGAATTGACCTGTATCGTTTGAACTTGACATCAGTAACAAAGCTGGTTGTATGTAGGTGACCCAATGGGACATAGTCGTACGCTTTAATCCCTAACTTTTTCCTGGACCGCCCTTTCGGGTTTTTAGTCCATCCGGATACCCTTGTTTTTCCTAAGCCACTTGTTATACCCTAAAATTTTCCCTCTCATTTCTCAAGAAATCTCTCATAAGATCTCCATGGATTCAAGATTGCACAAGGTTTGATTAGCTCAAGACACCTCCTTAAGCACTGATAGCTGAAAATTAGGGTTTGAATTTGCACAAGAACAAATGGACTTTTAATTCTCCATATGACTTTCATGGATCATTTTGGACCCTCAAGATTTCTCATGTCAAGTTTCAATTCTTGGATCACATTTTTGCACAGTCAATTGATCAGTTGACCTAAAATCAGTTGTATTGGGGGAAAAGTCAACTGTGGTCAATTTACAATCAAACTTCATAATTTTTTATCCATATCAACATCATGAACTCATATATGTCAATTGATCAAGTTTGGATCACAATTCCTCAATAAATTTGATCATATCATCAAAAGGGAAAAATGGTCAAAATTAGGGTTTTAACTGAGAAGGTGCAATTTTTTATTTTTGACCTAACAAATGACTTATTGGTTTAGGGCATGATCTCTAGGATTCAAATACATAATTTTGACCTAATGGCATGGCTCAAAACATCTCCCAAGATCATTTGATGGATAGTTGAAATTCAGTCAACTGATGAAAAGTCAACTATACACTGAAAAGTCAAAATTTTGACTTTTTGATCAAAATCAAGTTTCAAAGATTACAATTCATCAAGACATGTCAAAATATGAAACTTGTTCATCAAGAAATCAAAAATTCAATATTTCATTTTGAAAAGTCAAAATTTCCAAGACTTAGAATTTTTCTAAGTGTTGAAATTCATGTTTTTTTCATAACTTTGTGCCAAATTTACACCATGATGCAAGATGATTCAAAGGAAACTTCCAACATGAAAGTTGTAGATATAAATTATATCTAAAACATTGTATGATGGAACTTTTCCTAGAAATGCTTATATTTCAAGTTATGATTTTGTGAAGACATGTTCATGAAACTTGAAGACTTAGTGAAATTTTGCCCTAGTTTAGGCAGGATTTTGACCAAACTTTATGGAAATTTTTCACCTAGTTCCAAATTGAATTTTCAAAAATGTCCAACATGAAGTTTGTAGTGGATGTTATAAGCTTTCCAAAATGTCTAAGAACTCATTATGATCATACTTGAGCTAAGAGAATCGAAGGCAAGAAGTTAGGGTTTCAAACTTAAATTACAAGCCATCTCTTGATGAACACATAATCCAATCTCAATGTTAGGCTGCATAATATTTCTTTACAGGTCTTCTAACTTTTTTTGTATCTATCCATAATTAATGGATTACACAAACTTTTGAGGTATAATCCAAGTGGTTTAAGCATTGTCCAAGTCCATTTTCCATTTTGGGAAGAAAGCTAACATTGCCATTCTTGAAAAGCAAGCTTTATGCACAAAGTAAATTCTTGAGCCTCTCACTTGTTCCCTCTGATCACACTCCATCTACAAAGTCAGAAGCAAGCTTGTTTAAAGTGTAACAACTCTATAATAGCAAGTACAAAACATTGGAACTTGATTTTTCAATAAAATCACATGTTGAGCTTAAACATTTGACTTTGAATTCTGATCAACTACAAGTCTCAAAACTTGTTGATTATAAATAGAGGCACTATTTGTGAGCTAATACACGAGCAAAAAGCACCCTGAAACTCTCTCAAACACTTGCAAGCCAGGAATTATCCAAAAACACCATTGATGCACAGTTTCTGACTTTGAACGTGTAACTCGCATTTCCCTCGTGCGTTTTCATTCCTAATCATTCACAAATCTTCTATACCTCAAATATAGTCCATCCATGTCCTTGTTCTAGAATTGTAACACCATTTTCATCAACCTCCATAACCAAAAAATAGAGTCTGCAAGTTGACATCTCCAAGCCATTCTGGCCATCCATTTCTCAAGCTAATCATTGTATTAGCTTCCTGGGAACTTGAGGAAGCTAACCTGATCATTGCAGCATCTTGAATCAAGCTCATTTGCATTTCACGATTTCCAGTTTTGAGTTTTCTTTTCTGAACTTCTATCTTTTCATTTAGGTATTGTTAAGCTTACATTTGTGAAGATAAAATGTAGATATCATTGCCCTGAAACTGTACATGTCCATAGATTTCATTTATATTGATTGAGCTTAGAGAACTTTAGGTTTGAATCTCTGAAAAAAGTTAGGTCAGAATTTGGTACTTTTATAAATTCTCATTCATCTTTGATTTATAGCTTATGATATTTATATGGTTGGATTCGTATAGAAAAATGGAGCAACTTCCATGTTTACATCTTTCATTTTTATTGAGAAATGAGCAAGTTACAGGAACCATGGCTGGAGGTTGAAGATGAAGTCACTTTCAGGACTGGGTTTATGTTATGTATTTTTTGTTTTGTTTATGTTAACAGATGTATAGCCACCACAGTGGCAAGGCAGCATGCATTTCATGTCTAGGGCGTGGGTTCAAGCCCCGGCGCAGCCACTTTTCATTATTTTTTTCACATTTTCTTTCTTTTGTTTCAAACAGCTAGCGCATGGGCCTCCAATAGTGGGCCTTGTCATTTTTGTTGACTCCTAACCCCCATGTCTGCTTTCACACACCTGGCCCAAACATTTTTTTATCATTTTATTTTAATTTATTTTCTTTTTCTTATTTTATTTCATTTTATTTTTCTTTATCATTTTTATCATTATTAATAATATTATTATTATTTTTATTAATCAAAAATCCAAAAATACTTGATTTTGTTTATTTACATATCTAAAATACTTTTTATTTTATTTCTTTTAAAGATAAAAATTACCCAAAAAACATTTTCTTAACCAATTTAATTTCTTTTCTTTTTAAATTTAAATAATAATTAGACTCAAGTTTATTTTTATTTTCTTTTAAATTAAATTTAACTTAGAATTTAGGTTTCTTTTAATTAATTAATTACCATATTATTTTCATTAAGTTTAAACACTTTTATTCAAAAAGCCCTAAAAATGCTTCAAACTTAAAATTTTTTAATTAGTTTAAGTTTAATTTTATTTATCTTTAATTAATTATTTTTTTCTTTTTTCAATTAGGTTAAAACCCTTAACAAAAACCAAACAAAAAATCATTTCCTTTCCATTTATTTTCTTGCACATTTATTCAATTCTTGTACATTATTCAATATGGTTGTAATAGATAATTATGTTAAATTTTCTTGCAATCCCCATTTGTAAATTTGTATACCCCCTCCCCTAATGATGTAATAGTGTAGTACTTTTATTTTCCGCAATTTATCACTTTCATATAAATGCTAGTAATTAGGGTTTGTATGGCAAGACTAAAATCAACAATTAGTAAACCCTAATTCAAGATAAATCAAGCATGAAATACAACACACTTGCACACTTACACCCTTAGGGTTAACTCCACTTTATTGCCTTACAAAAATGGTCATGTTACGCATGTGGGATGTCTTAGCAAAAACAACAACAAAAATACAAGATCATAGTCCCTCGATGAAGCTACAAATGTTGCCTTTAAAATGATCCTAGTCCCTCAAAAATAAATGCTAAGATATCTCACAACATTGCTATCATGAGTTTACGATGACCCACGCCCGTCCCTTTACATCCAAAGATAAGGCTTCTTACGAAATCAATGGTAAGATAGCAATATCAAAGGAAGGAAGAAATAAACAAAAGACTTTTGAGTAGGTAGATTGTTCCTAGTTGCTTGCTCACTTTCAAAATAAACATCCTTGCTCATTTTCAAAACAAACACTTTCAAAACAAACACCAAACACTTTCAAAAAAAAAACTTTTAAAATATGAAATATTTTCAAAAGTCCAACACTTTGTATACATTCTTATAAACGCGAACTATTACAAAGTTTTCCTAAACGAAGGCACCTTTTCAAAATACTTTCAAAATCACCACAAATCACATTTTCAAACAAAAGCAAGTGATCTAGCAAGCAACTAAGAAATAATCTATGGATGAAAAGGGTGCTAACATCTTCCCTTTTCATAATCTACCCCCCGAACTCAAGAAATAATCTCAAAGGTCTTTCCTGTTCTTTTCCACTTTCCTTTTGGATAAAAGAAAAGTAGGTGACGACTCTTGCTAACCGCAAAATTTGCAATCAAACGCAAAACATCCCAAGTCAGTTCTCCTACTGTATTATAGAACTGGCGACTCTGCTGGGGAATTAGACTTAAAAGTGGGGTTACCTTAGGTCTAGATCACCTTTATTTGCTTTCATTTGTTTGACTTGCTTGCTTTACATTTTGGTTCCTTGTTTGGCCTTGTTTTAAATCCTCTACCCGGATTTGGGATACCTTATAGGTAAGTAGCAATACATTATGGAAACTGTGTGGGGTATACCGACATGGTCTAAGAAATAGCTACGTTAGTGTGAAATATTTGTGGGTACTGGTAGCCCTTGAGTAGTCAAGGAGAATACAGGGCCGCTGTATGGTGTCAAGAAGCACTAGCTGACTTTTAGAACCTTTACTTAACCAACTTGGCCATTAGGAAGTAGTGATATAATCGGCTTTGATGGAGTCTAAAGTTGGTTGATACTCGATACTACACTCATTGAGATCAGACTTCTCGGGATATTTCGATCGCCGTGAAAGAGGCTTACACTGAAACAATGCCCGATAAGAAAGATCAGTGATATTGAGATCCCTTAGAACCCGATTACTATTTCTAGGACAGGTTTGAGCCAACTAAACTTCAAGAGGTACTTACCTATGAGACTCCATGCAAGCCTAAACCTAAGGACTTGTTTTTCTTGTTTGTATATTCTTACTTGTACATAACATCATAAACATCATAACATCATACTCATTCTCATAAACCATTTCAAGGATTATTGGGATTTATCTTTGTTCTATTTTGTAGGACATGGCTTCTATCTGCAGGAAAACCATTCAAGTCAATCTCGTAAAAATCCCTTATCAACTTAAAGAGTTAGTATCAAGGGTCCCTGAGAATTCTTCATTCACCGAAAGACATGGTCGCCTCCTAAACTTGGTTACCTTTGGCACTGATAAAGATATGATGAAGGTGCTTTTCCAGTTCTTTGATCCTCTACACCATTGCTTCACTTTTCCAAATTATCAACTTGTGCCTACTATGGAAGAATTCTATCAACTCTTGAGGATTCCCATTCTCAATCAACTACCTTTCAATGGTACGGAAAGAGATACAAAACCTGAAGAGATTGCCCAAGCATTACACTTGCAACAATCTGATATCACGACTAATTGGGAAACAAGGAGTGGTGTCAAAGGTTTCTTAGCCAAGTTCTTGTTTGAGAAAGCTCAATATTGTTGGAACTCTTTGGACTTACAATCTTTTGAAGAAATATTGGCCCTTCTCATCTATGGGATGGTTTTGTTTCCAAACCCTGACCAACTTATAGATGTAAATGCTGTCAAAATCTTCATGTCTTCCAATTCAGTGCCTACTTTGTTGGGAGATATCCTACATTCTTTTCACTCTCGCACTATGAGGAAAAGAGGGGCCCTCTTGTGTTGCATTTCTCTCTTGGATAGATGGATTATTTCGCATCTTCCCCGGTCTGTGTTAAAGAACGAGCAAGGTTTAAGGTGGTCCCATAGGTTGATGACGCTCATACATTCAGATATCCGTTGGTGTTCTCGATCCTTGGAGAATGTTACTATCATCGACCATTTTGGGGAATTACCTAATGTCCCTTTTCTTGGCATTAGAGGAGGTATCACTTATAACCCTTGCTTAGCCTTGCAACAATTTTGTTATGCACGAAGGGATGGTCCGCATGATATGCTCATCCAAGGAGTGCTTTTCGACTACGAGAGCGACTATCAAGGTTACTGTCAGAAGTTTATACGAGCTTAGAGGATGGTAAACAAGATGGACAGTAAGACGTTGGGACACAAGAATTCTATTCCACTTGAGCCTTATCTTAGGTGGGTACGAGCTCGTGCTCAGAAACTTGTGATGCCTTATCCCTCCATCTTACCAGTTATCATGGAACCTGTGGTTGAAGTAGATGTCTCATACACTATCCTCCATCCTGACATGCCTACTTCCCTTGAAGACTTGCAAAAGGGTTAGATTCATCCGAAGGAAGAACGAGATAACTTCAAAGCTCAATTCTATGCTAGTGAGAAAAGGGACTTTGAGCTTACAAAGCAACGGCATGAAGAGCAAAGCGTGAATGCCTACCTTGCGCCGAAGAGGATACATTCGGTCTTTTATCTTAGAGATTTATTTTGTAAGCCCGAGAGGCGTGTTGTAGTCATTTTTAACTAATTAATGAAATTTAACGTTTGTTCATGCTTTGTCTATACAAATTTAAATTTCATAAATCCTTGAAATCATTTGCATACACATCTTCCATGCATCATAACATAATAGGTTTTCCATGACAGGTTTCCTTATCATTTTGCTGTTTATTTCAGCAAGATGGATCTAGAGAAAACAGTGAAGGACCTTCAAGCACAAAACTCTCAGTTCCAAGAGACTCTATTGGCCCTAGCCAAGGGGCAACAAGACTTGATGGCATTGCTAGCAGCTAAAAAGAAACCCAAGAGGAAAGCTCTGGTCAACATGGGTAGAAGGTTCAAAGAGTCAGTCTGTCAGATCCCGATAGTGGAAGACTCATCTGAGGAAGACGAGAATCAGATTGGAGAAGCTAAGAGTACCCAGGCTGGGTGTATCAACGATCAAGCGTCTGATGATGATGATTATTTTGACGTGTATTATCCTCTTGCCGATGTCAAGTACAAGCAGCTAGAAGACAGATTGAAGGTTGTTGAGATTCAAGTCGTCCCCGGTTAGGATTTTGATGTTTTGGGTTTAATCTCCGGGGTTGTCATTCCCCACAAATTCAAGATACTAGTCTTTGCAAAGTACGATGGGGTTTCCTGTCCGAAACTTCACCTGAAATCTTATGTGCGCAAGATACAGCCGCACACCACTGATAAGAAACGATGGGTTCACTTTTTTCAAGAAATCTTGGCCGAAACGCAACTAGAGTGGTTTTACCAGTTGGATGGTTCCCGTATCAATACATGGGAAGACTTAGCCACCGCTTTCTACCACCAATACCAGTATAATGCCGACAAGAGTTCAGTTGCAAGACATGACAATGGGGAAGAATGAAGGATTCAAATAATACGTACAAAAGTGGAGAGACCTTGCCAGTAGGGTTCAACCACCTTTGAATGATAGGGAGCACATTGACATGTTTATGGGAACTTTATCTGGCCCATTATTTAACTTGTGGGTTGGCTTTTCTTCTTCCAGTTTCACCGAGCTTATTTAACCGGTGAAAGAGTTGAAAGCGGCATCAAAAGCGGGAAGATTCCCATGGAATCTGCCTCCACTTCCAATCATGTAAAGAAACCTTTTGCCGCAAAGAAAGAAATCAATGTTGTGTATGAGGAAGGGCCCGTACCAAGAAGGATGACCACCAGTCTGTTAACATTGTCTGAATTTCCAATCCAACTCTTGCTCAAAGACCATCTACCAATCACCAACGGTTTGAGACTCCGAGAAGACAATTCACGAGGATAGGCATGTCATTATCCCAAGCCTTACAACACTTATTAAAGGATAATTTGGTGACATTTCGTGATCCTCCGGCCAATCCAAATACCTCTTCACCAAAGTATAATGTAAACGCCAAATGTGCATATCACTCATGTAATATCGGACATGAGACTGGCCAATGTTGGGCACTGAAGAATAAAATTCAAGACTTGATAGATAACAAGACTATTAAATTTGATCCTCCTCCAACTCCGAATGTAATCATCGCGCCTATTCCAAATCATGGCAAGGGTGTCAATGATGTTGAAGATACAATTTTTGTTTCCTTTGTCAAAGACTTGACTACTCTATTGAACATCATCAAAAAGAATCTGTTGAAAGTCGGGATTTTCCCTGGCTGTTTGAAGGACTGTGTTTGTTGTACCAAACAACTCAATGGATACGAAGGACTGAAGGAAGGAATTCAACTCCTGATGGATAGCCACGAGATCCTATTTGAGAAGACTCTGCTTGCCAAAAGTTTGAATAATAAATGTGAAGATCTCTCCATTATAACCATCTCAAACAAGCCTCTTAGGATCTCCTTCAAGGGTCCTATCAGGATTTCAAATGAACCAGTTGTTGCTCCTCTGATAATTACCAATCCCGGACCAATTTTGTACTCTTCCAACAAAGCAGTGCCATGGAACTATGGTGCTGAGGTGTTTTACCATGGGATAAAATAAGACGCTTGGATTGAAGAAGACAAAGTTAATGACATTGGTAACATAACTGGTTCAAGTAAGGTAACCATAATTGGGAGAATCTTTTCACCTAACATCTCACCACCAGTTGTTACAAAGGCATATATCTGCATTACTGCTGCTAAGCCAAGTACTGATACAAGGGGAAAGGAGAAGGTATTTGAGCCTATTGAGACGGGAGTACCCGCAAAGGACCTTGCTGATGGAGAACCTTCTGCTCGTGAAATGGATGATATCTTAAAAATTATAAAAAAGAGCGACTTCAAGATCGTGGAGCAGTTGGGGCAAACCCCTTCTAAGATTTCTATGTTGTCTTTGCTACTCTGTTCTGATGCTCATGCTCGGGCGTTAATCAAACTATTGAAGAAGGCTCATGTCCCTCATGAGACCACAACTGACCAGTTTGAAAATTGCGTGGCAAGCTTGACGGTCGATAATGGTTTTGGGTTCTCAGATGTTGATCTGACACCGCTTGGGAAGAACCATAACAAAGATCTACATGTTTTTGTCGAGTGCAAGGGGACCACCCTAGCACATGTTCTGGTCGACACTGGCTCTTCTTTAAACATGCTACCCAAGGGGGTGTTAGACTGTTTAGACTGTGAAGGTTTAGTCTTGAAACCAAGTGATATTATTGTGAGGGCTTTCAATGGGTCCAAAAGGACAGTTCATGGAGAGGTGGACCTCCCGATCAAGGTGGGCTCACATATTTTCAACTCTACCTTCTACATTATGGATATCTATCATGCCTAGTCCTATTTGTCGGGTCGCCCTTGGATCCATGGAGTTGGGGCAGTAACATCAACTCTTCACCAAAAGCTCAAGTATCCGATCAAAGGAAGAATTGTCATTGTCTGTGGTGAGGAAGAGTTCATGGTAATCCACCTTAACTCTTTCAAATATGTGGAGATGGATGGAGAATTTATAGAAACCCCATGCCAGGCTTTTGAAGTTGTGCCACCAATGATTGCTACTGCCAAATGTTCCTCTAATGTGCCCAAAGTTGTTAAGTTTGTACCAAATATGGTTTCCCTCAAAGATGCTCATGCTGCAGTCGAAGAAAGAAGCTGTGATGCTTGGGGGCAACTCCTTGAGATCCCATTAAAAGCGGACAAATGTGGTTTGGGTTTCACCGTCAAGGCTCAGAAGGAAGTGAGGCATGCTCGCGCAGGGAATCCCCATCTCCGTATTGGAAGTCATGAATTTAACATTATAGGTGATTCTGATGATGAAGTTGCATTTGATGATTGGGTATACCCTACTACAATGGATATCAACAATTGGCACACATAGGACTTTGTGCCCAATCCTTCATTGAGGAGTAATTACTTGTTTATTGCTTTCTTTTAATTCAAGAACATTTTGTCTATAATATTAAATAATGACTTTTAAGCCATGTGCCTAGCCCGGGGCACTATGGTCCATTTGTCAAGGATTTTATTTATGTTCATCTTATTGTTGTACCCCAAAATTTTACCTCTTATTTCTCAAAGGATCATTCTAGACCCTTAGGTTTGCTTCTAGCAAGTTTCAGGTCTCAGATCATAATTTTTTGAAAAAGTCATTCACAAGGGCAAAATGGTCAAAAGCACACTGAAAAGTCAAACTTTGACTTTTGGATCAAAAATCAAGTTTCAACAATTATATTTCATCAAGACATGAAATCAATTCATCAAAATCAAAAGTCGGAAATTGCCTTGAAAAATTAAATTTCTAAACATTTAGAAAATTTTCTAAGTGTTAAGAGAATATGATACTTCAGAACTTCTGGGCCAGCCTTCACGCAAGAGCAATCAGAATTTGCAAACACGGTTCAGAATATGATGCTTCAATCAGAACATATGGAAGTAATATTCTTCTATCAGAACATGACCCTTCAGCATATGGAGGCCACATTTCTGGTCTTCTGCGATCAGAACATCACCAAATCCCAAAAGCTCATTTAAGCAGCCGCTGCCCTGCTATAGCACAGTTCTGTAACAAGCTGTTGATCTGGTCCATGCCTGCACTTTCTCAAACCCCATATTTTCGCCAAACTAGCATACAAAAGTTGTGATTAAAAATAAATGGAACATGTGATACAGTGGGAGAGCTGACTTGGGTGTTTTACATTTGATCGCAAATGTTACGGTTAGCAAGAGTCGCCACTAACTTTTCTTTTATCCAAAAGAAAAGGTGAAAAAGCACAGAAAATACCTTTGAGATGTTTTCTTAGGTTGGGGGTAGATTATGAAAAGGGAAGGTATTATCACCCTTTTCATCCATGGTTTTCCATGGGCTCTTAGTTACTTGCTAGATCACTTGCTTTTGTTTGAAAAATGTGTTTTGTGTGGTTTTTGAAAGTATTTTGTAAAGAGGCCTTTATCTAGGGAAACTTTCTAATGATTCTCGTTCATAAGAATGTATACAAAGGTGTTGATCTTTTGAAAATGTTTTAAAGTTTTGAAAGATGTTTTGGAAGTGTTGGTATTGTTTTGAAAATAGCAAGGATGTTTTTGTTTTGAAATGAAGCAAGTAACTAGGAACATTCTACCTACTCAAAAGTCTTTCATGTTCATTTACTTTTTCCTTTGACATTGTTATCTTATCATTGATTTGGTAAGTAACCCTATCTTTGGATGTAAGAGCGACGGGCGTGGGTCATCGTATAACCATGATTAGAAATGTTTCAAGATATCTTAGCATTTTTATTTAGGGACTAAGATTATTTTGAAAGGCAACTTTTGATAGCGTCATCGAGGGACTATGATCTTGTATTTTGCTTGTTTTTGCTAAGATATCTCACATGCATAATATGGCCATTTTTGTAAGGCAACCAAGTGGATTTATCCTAGGGGTGTTTGTGTGCAAGTGGATTGATTTTCATGCATCATTTATCTTTGGTTAGGGTTTGCTATTAGTTGGTTTTAGTCTTTCCATATAAAACTCTAATTACTAGCATTTGTATATAAAGCGATAAATTGCGGAATTTAAAATTAATACGATATTACATCATTTAGGGGAAGGGGTATACAAATTACAAATGAGGAATATTGCAAGAAATCAAATCTAAATAATTATTACAACCATATTGAATTTTGAATAAATAATGTACAAGGATATATATATATATATATATATATATATATATATATATATATATATATATATATATATATATATATATATATATATATATATATATATATATATATATATATATATATATATATATATATGGAACAAGAAAATGATTTTTATTTGGTTTTTAATGAAAGGGTTTTGATCTACTTAACTAAAAGAAAATAAATTAATTAAACTAAGAAAATTAAACTTAAGTTAATTAAGAAAATTAATTTGATTAAAGAAACAAATTTAGGGTTTCGGTGAAAAGATTTTTAAACTAATTAGTCAAACTAAAATGAATGAGAAATTTTTTAATTAAAATCTTAAGTTCTAAATTAATTAAAAAAAAGACTAAGTCTAAATTAAACTAGATAAGAAAAGAAATTTGTTTAAGAAAATGTTTTTTAAGTCTTTTATTTTTATATAAAAAATAAACTAAATAAATAGAAAATAATAATATAAATATTTTTTTGGATTTTTATTGATAAAGATAATAATAATAATAATAATAATAATAATAAATAAAATAAAATAATATAGAAATAAAAAAAAGTCAGGGAGGTTAAAATTGAATTTTAGAGGTTTGTTAGAAAAAAACAGTCTTTTTGAATTTGGCCCAATTGATGTTTTTGTATAGAAGTCAGAAAAAAAAGGACATATGGGCTGTGGTGTATGAGCAAACAGGGGGGTTAGTTTGAGAAAAAAGTGCAAAGCCCAGGAGGGGAAGGCCCATGCGTGCTGGAAAGATAAAAAAAATATAAGAAAATGAGAGAAAAAGCAAAAGGCAGCGCGCTGAGGTTCGAACCCATGACCTCTTGGTTACCAACGCGCTTCCTTACTACTGAGGTGGCTATACATCCGTTAATATAACTGAAATGATAAATATATAAGGCAAAACAAGTCCTGAACACACTTCATGTTCAACATCCAGCCAAAAGCCCTGCAACTTGTTCATTTCTCAACCATTTGCAAAAATGTAAACATGAAAATTGCTCCATTTTTTCATACGAATCCATCCATATAAATATCATGAACTATAAATCAAAGATGAATGAGAATTTATTAAATTATCAAATTCTGACCTAATTATTTTCAGAGATTCAATCCTAAAATTCTCCTAGCTCAATCAATATAAATGAAATCTATGGACATGTACAGCTTCAGGGCAATGATGTCTACATTTTATCTTCACAAATGCAAGCCTAACAATTCCTAAGTAATGAGATATAAGTTCAAGAAAAATACCTCAAAACTGGAAATCGTGAAATGCAAATGAGCTTGATTCAAGGTGTTGCAATGATCAGGTTAGCTTCCTCAAGTTCCCAGAAAGCTAATGCAATGGTTTGCTTGAGCAATGGATGGCTAGAATGACTTGGAGAAGTCAATGTGCCATGCTATGTTTTTAGTTATGGAGGATATGGTAAATGATGTTACAGTAATGAAACAGGGACAGGGATAGGTTACACTTGATGTAAGGAAGCTTTAGGAACCAAAAGGCCAAGAAATGCACGAGGGAAATATGAGTTTGATGTTCAAGGTCAGAAACTGTGCAACAATGGTGTTTTTGGGCAACTTCTGATTTGAGAGAGTTTTGGTGTATTTCAGGGAGCTTAAGCTCGTGTTCTAGCTCACAAATATTGACTTTATTTATAACCAACAAGTTTGGAGACTTGTCCTTGATCAGAATTCAAAAATCACATGTTATGGCTCTTTTTCTTGTTTTTGAAGCAAGCTTGACACACAATGTCCCAATGCATAGTACAAGGCTGTCTACAGTGGTTGCAAACTTTAAACATGTTTATCTGAATTTGTATGTTGAGTGTGTGCTGAACAAAAAAGTTAGAGGCTCAAGAAGAGTGGACTTTGTGCATAAAGCTACTTTTCCAAAATGGAAATGTTGCCGGCAATGCATTGAATGCTTGGATTAAAGATTCTAGCAGCTGTGAAAAAACATTAATTATGGAGTGACAAACAAGTTTGATGCCTGCAAAGCAAAGATTATGCAGCCTAGCATGGATTTGGTTCATGTGTTCATCAAAAATGACTTGTAATTCAAGTTTGAAAACCCTAACTTCCTCTCTTCGATTCTCCCTGCTCAAGAATGATCTCAAGAAGTTATTGGACATTTTGGAAAGCTTGTAATGTTCTCTACAACCCCTATTTGAATCAATTTTGAAAATTCCCCTTGGAACTATATGAAAAAGTGCCATGAAGTTAGGTCAAAATCCTGCCTAAACTAGGACAAAATTTCACTAAGTGTTTAATTTCAAGACCATGATATTATGAATTAATAACTTGAGATCCAATCACTTTTAGAAGAAGTTGTGTAAAGAAATTTTTTAGATCTCATGGAGATATACAACTTTCATGTTGAAAGTTTCTTTTGAATCATCTTGCAATATGGTGAAACATTTGCTCAAAGTTGTGAAAAAATGTGATGTTTTAAACACTTAGAAAAAATTCTAAGTTAGAAAACTTTGACTTTTCAAAATGAAATCTTGACTTTTGATTTCTTGATGAATAATTTTCATATTTTGACATGTTTTGATGAATTGTGATCTTTGACACTTGATTTTGACCAAAAAGGTCAAAGTTTGACTTTTTAGTGTACATTTGACTTTTGATCAGTTGACGGGAAATTCACTATCAATCCAATTGATCTTGAGCAATGTTTTGAGTTATGCCATTAGGTAAAAATGATGCAATTGAACTCTTGAGATCATGCCTCAAACCAATCAACCATTTGCTAGGTCAAAAATCAGAAATTGCCCTTTCTCAATCAAAACCCTAATTTTGACCATTTTGCCCTTTTGATGATTTGATCAAATTTCTTGAGAAAATATGGTCCAAACTTGATAAAATGATACATATGAGTTTATAATGTTTATGTGGATAAAAAATTATTAAGTTTGACTGTAAATTGGCCACAATTGACTTTTTCCCCAATACAACTGATTTTTAGGTCAACTGCTTAATTGACTGAGCAAAAATGTGATTCAAAGCTTGAAACTTGACATGAGAAATCTTGGGTGTCCATAATGATCCATGAAAGTCATATGAGGCATTGGAAGGTCAATTATCCTTGTGCAATCTTAAACCCTAATTTGAGTCATTAGTGTTTAAGAAGGTGTCTTGAGTTGATCAACCCTAGTGCAGTCTTGAACCAAGAGAGATCTTTGTGAGAAAATATTTGATAAGTGAGAGGAAAAATTTTGGGGTACAACATTCGATGACGTGGGAGATGATTGGACACTAGAGTGCCCATAAATTTTCACTCGATGACATGGAAGTTGATGGGGTAGGGAATGGGCTTAAAGATGCCATTTGGAGAGGTGATGGAGAGTTGTTTGGAGATGGGCTTGTAGATGCCATCCAAAATGATTGCTGGTAGGAATAGAAGAAGTGTCAGAATAAATCGTTTGGTTGATTTATACTGAAATAGTGGATGTGTTGGGTTAAGCATCAGAATAATATCCATAAATGGACTGTGTCTGACTCATTTCTGAAAGTTGAATTTGAATGAGTATCAGAATGGCGTCCTTGTCTAGAGCGTATTTGAACTGTATCTGAAAGATGAATCTGAATGAGTATCAGGATGGCATCCGTGTCTAGAGCATATCTGAACTGTATCTGGAAGCTGAATCTGAATGAGTATCAGGATGGCATCCGTGTCTGGAGCGTATCTGAACTGTATCTGAGAGCTGAATATGAATGAGTATCAGAATGGCATCCATGTCTGGAGTGTATCTGAACTGTATCTGAGAGCTGAATCTGAATGAGTATCAGAATGGCATCCTTGTCTGGAGCGTATCTGAACTGTATATGAAGGTTCATCTGGTCGTGTAGATAATTGTCCTGGTTTGTTTCAGGTATCAATCTCTGACCTTTTTGTAAATTATTGATGATAGCCATCTGCTGACTGATATTTCCTGAAGAGATGAAAGATTAGTTGTATGCAATGTCATGATGTATGCAATTCATTGTATAATGATGTCCTCAATAAAATGAATGAGATTATGTTGTATGCGTTCGTGTTGTCAATGTTATGACGTATGGATGCGATGTATGGGCATGTAAGTTATGTTGCTGTAACATTGTTGGATTAGGGAAAATAAATCCCTGACTACTGTTGGGGACGTGGAGTGTAGGTCCTCATATGATGAGTTGATGAGCTTCTATTTATTGGAGAAATAAACTCTGTTGTAAGGGAAACACCGTGTATTTCTTGTGAAATCCTGTTGGGGAATCCTGAGAAATTGGACGACTTTTACTGTGGAGTGATAACTGGAAGTTTTGTTCCGTCGAGGATGTAAGAGAGCTTGACATCATTAAGTTGTGCATTGTGGGGGATTTTCTGGAATAGTCTAAAGGTATTATCCTATTTCTTAAACCCATTAGTGATTGTCTTTCTATTTTTGTTCATTTGTAAACAGTAGTTAAGTTCAAATGCATATGTTCAAAAATAAATCATTGGACGTTTTTGTAAACAAAACACAGAAATAAAGAAAAACAGATAGTTTTCACTTTTAAAGGGGTATCTTTGTATTAACTTGAATAAGTCTTTTTTGTATAATGAGACGAACATTCTAGTAAGGGAATGTCATTGTAAAAAATGAAAATTTGATACAAAGAAAAGATAGTTATGTGCAATAAACCCATGGGGTTCCCATTCTGCTATAGCCTTCGTGTCTCTGAGCGTCTTATCCATTTTCTACCTTGTCCAAAGTTGATTAGATTGATCAGAACCACTGAGTTTGTTAGTCGAAGCCAAAGGTTGTCTGTAAGGTGATCCAACGGGACATAGTCATATGCTTTAATTCCCTAACTTTTGCCTGGACCGCCCTTTCGGGTTTTTAGTCCATCGGGATACCCTTTTTTGCCCAAGTCGCCCTTTCGGGTTTTCAACTTCCCGGGTGTACAAATTTTTTTGTTTTATCCCTAATTTTTGCCCGAACCTTTTTGGTTTGCCGGGATGCCCTTGTTTTGCCTAGGTGTGTCAACCTAGCGGGTCTCTTATGCGTAGTATCTTTTGACTATGTCCGGGTTCACAGGGTGCAGCAGGTTGTCTCCATCCATAGTGGTTAAGATCATTGCTCCACCAGAGAATATGCTTTTGATCACAAATGGTCCTTCGTGTGTAGGAGTCCATTTTCCCCTGGGATTAACCTGCGGCAGTATGATGTGTTTGATCACCAGATCCCCGACTTGATACACTTGGCATCTGACCTTTTTGTTGAAAGCCTTGATCATACGTTATAAAATTTGACCATGATAGACAACAGTAATCCTTTTCTCATCAATCAAGTTTAGTTGATTAAGTCAAGTTTGGATCCAGTCATCTTTATTCAACCCTGCATCCTTCATGATTCTCAGGGAAGGGATCTGGACCTTAATAGGCAAGAAAGCCTCCATTCCGTATACCAGAGAGTAAGGTGTTGCCCCGATTGATGTGCGTGCCGTGGTACGGTAATCGTGGAAGCGAATGGTAGCATCTCATGCCAGTATTTGTAGGTTACTGTCATTTTCTGTATCATTTTTTTATGTTCTTATTTGCGGCTTAGACAACACCATTCATCTTTGGGCGGTAAGGGGAAGAATTGTGGTGGTGGATCTTGAATTGCAAACACAGTGCAGTGATCATAGTATTTCTGAGACTCGTACCATTGTCTGTGATGATCCTCTCGAGGATACCGTACCAACAGATGAGATTCTGTTTGATGAACCGGGCCATAACATTCTTGGTTACAGAAGTGAAAGAAGTCGCCTCAACCCACTTTGTGAAATAGTCAATGGCCGCCAAGATGAAGCGATGTCCGTTAGAGGTTGTTGGCCTCATTTCCCCAATCATATCGATGCCCCACATAGCAAAGGGCCAAGTAGACATCAGGACATTCAGAGGAATTAGAGGTACGTGCACCTTGTCAACATAGATCTGACACTTGTGGCAGTTTCGAGAGTGTTGATAGCAATCTTCTTCCATGGTAGACCAGTAATAACCTGCCCGTATGATCTTATTTGTCATCGTATGCCCACTGTGATGGGTGCCAAAAGTGCCTTCATGTAGATCAACCATGATCTTCTCTGCCTTAACCTTGTTTACGCAATGGAGCAAAACAGAGTCATGGTTGCGTTTGTAGAGAATGTAATTACTACGGAAGAACTTAGCAGAGAATCTCCTTAAGAACTTCTTATCATTGACTGAAGCTCCTTCTGGATACTCTTGAGCCTCGAGATACTTCTTGACTTTGTGGAACCAAGGCCGGTCCTTTACTTCTTCAGTATTGATCTCGTGAAGTGATTTGGTTCATCCATTCGTTCAACGGTGATTTGGGGAGCCTCGTTATCCCATTTGAGTTTAAACATGGATGACATTGTGGCTAGCGCATCTGTTAGTTGATTTTCTTCTCGCGGGAAATGCTCGAAGGTAATCTTCTCAAAATGTGGGATTAATGTCAACACATGTTCTTTATAGGGGATGAGGTTTGGGTGTTTCGTGTCCCATTCTCCCTTGATCTGATGGATGACCAATGCTGAATCTCCGAATACACTTAAGGACTTCATCCCCAAATCTATGGCAGCTTTGAGGCCAAAAATACACGCTTCGTATTCTGCCATGTTATTGGTACAGTTGAAGTAGAGTCTTGCACTGAAGGGAGTGTGACATCATTCAGGGGATATGAGTACAACACCAATTCCATTGTCGAGTGCGTTGGATACCCCATCAAAAACCAGGCTCCATCGGGATCCTTGTTCAGGTCTGTCATATGGTCTGAATTCTTCACAGTTGTTTACCATCATGATGTCTTCATCTAGGAATTCGAACTTCAGGGACTGGTAGTCATCTACAGCTTGATGAGCAAGGTGATCAGCTAGTACATTGCCCTTTATTGCTTTTTGGGTAGTATACTGAATGTCATATTTCGTCAGGATCATCTGCCATCTTGCTATTCTCCCAAAGAGGGCAGGTTTTTCGAATATGTATTTTATTGGATCCATCTTGGATATTAATAAGGTGGTATGGGTCAACATATACTATATTAGCCAGCGATCAGCCCATTCCAGAGCGCAGCAAGTTTTCTCGAGCACTGAATATCTTGTTTCACAGTCGGTAAACTTTTTTCTCATGTAGTAAATAGCATGCTCTTTTCGGCCAGACTCGTCATGCTGCCCCAGCACGCACCCCATTGAATTTTCCAAAACAGTTAGATACATGATCAAGGGTCTTCCCTCGACTGGTGTCATTAAAATAGGAGGCTCTTGCAGGTACTCTTTGATCTTGTCGAAGGCAAATTGGCATTCATCATTCCATTTGACTACTTGATCTTTCTTCAATAACTTGAAGATTGGTTCACAAGTAGTTGTTAAGTGAGAAATGAATATGGCAATGTAGTTTAGCCGTCCTAAGAATCCTCTGACTTCATTCTCAGTACGGGGAGAGGCATTTCTTGTATAGCTTTCACTTTGGCAGGATCCACTTCGATACCTTTACCATTGATGACAAAGCCTAGGAGTTTATCGGACCTCACCCCAAATGTGCATTTATTCAGGTTCAACCTCAACTTATATTTCTTTAGTCTCTTAAAGAGTTTTTGAAAATGGTCAAGATGTTCCTCTTCAGTTTGAGATCGGGCTATCATTTCGTCCACATAGACCTCTATTTCGTGATGTATCATGTCGTGAAATAGAGGTACCATGGCACGCTGATAGGTTGCCCCAGCGTTCTTCAACCCGAATGGAATAACCTTGTAATAGAATGTGCCCCATTGTGTGACAAAGGTTGTTTTCTCCATGTCCTCAGGCGCCATTTTGATTTGATTGTAACCTGAGAAACCATCCATGAAGGAAAACACCTTGTGATGTGTTGTATTGTCAACCAGAATATCAATGTGGGGGAGTGGGAAATCAATCTTAGGGCTTGCCTTATTCAAATCTCTATAGTCCATGCACATACGTACTTTGTCATCCTTTTTAGGCACGGGAACAACATTTGCGACCCATTGTGGATAGGAGGTGACGGCTAAAAATCTTGCGTTGAATTATTTCATGACTTCAGCCTTAATCTTCTCCGACATGTCTGGTCGCATGCGATGAACCTTTTATTTTACCAGAGGGCAGTCTTATTTTGTTGGTAGACGATGTACCACGATATCAGCATCAAGTCCTAGCATGTCTTCATACGACCAGGCAAAGACCTCAACATAATCATGTAGCAACTGGATCAGATGCTTCTTGACACTGGGTTCCAGATTGGCACCCACCTTGACTTCTCTCTTGTCCTCTTCGGTACATAGGTTAACCGTGTCCACTCGTTCTTTGTGGGGCTGTATGGTCCTCTCTTCTTGTTGTAGTAACCTGGCAAGTTCCCCTGGCACTTCACAATCTTCCTCACCTTCGTCTTTGGCTTGGTAGATTAGATTTTCAGAGTCACAGAAGGCCATAGAAGAATCGTTACCCATGGGGTCCCGAATGGATGTAAATCTGCATTTTGAATGTGAGTGTGTGTAAGAGTATAGCTATCTTTGAAAGAAATAAAAAAGTAAAAAGAAATAAAAAGAGAACAAATTTTGTATGCAAAAACGTCCATGATTCATTGATGACATATGAAAATGAGGTAACAACCCTTACAAATGGACCATTGTGCCTCGGGTAAGACACAAGGTTTTAAAAGTCTGAATTGTTTAATTATTACAGCTCCGACAAAATTTAAAGACAATTACTATTAGATAAAAGTAATTGGGACAAAATCTTTAGCTTCCCAGTTGCTGAGTCCTCCATTGACAGTTGGGAAAATCCATTCCTCCAAATCATATCTATCCTCATCATCATCCCCCACTGCATTGACTCCGTGGTTGATGACCTTCAAGGGTGGTCTCCTGGCACGAGCATAACACACAGCTCTCTGGGCTCCTGAAGTGAAACCCAAACCAAATTTTCCAGATTTGTATGGGATACCCGGGAGTTGGCCCTAAATAGTACACCCACCTTCTTCGATCACTGCCTTGGCATCTTTTAACGAAGACATCTTTAGCGGAGGTCTTGTAATCTTTGGGACTTGGGAAACATTCTTGGTTACCACCACGGTTTGTGGGACTTCCTTGAAATGCTGAAACGGAGTTTCAATGAATTCACCATCCAATTCCACGTATATAAAGGAGTTTAAGTGACTGACCATATATTCCTCTTCTCCATGGACAGTAATGATTTTCCCCTCGGTTGGATATTTCAGCATTTGATGTAATGTAGAGGTAACGACACCAGCATTGTGAATCAATGGTCGGCCCAATAAGAAGGAATAGGAATGGTGAATGTCCATCACGTAAAAAGTTGAATCAAATGTTTGGGTTCCAACTTTTATGGGGATGTCCACCTCCTCGTGCACCATTCTCTTTGAACCATCGAAGGCCCTTACCACTATGTATCTGGGTTTTAAGGTCAAACCTTCACAATCGAGTCTATCAAAAGCCTTCTTAGGAAGCACATTCAAAGATGAACCGGTATCAACCAAGACATGGGCCAAAGTTGTGCCCCTGCATTCGAAAGAGACATGCAATTCCTTGTTGTGCTTCCTCCCTCTAGGTGTCAAGTCAGCATCAGAAAATCCTAAACCATTATCCACGGTCAAGCTGGCCACACAGTCTTGGAACTGATCAGAAGAGATTTCTTGTGGTACATGGGCAATTTTAAGTAATTTCACCAAGGCCTTCGCATGAGCCTGAGAGCATAACAATAAAGCCAACATGGAAATATTTGACAAAGTCTTCCCTAGCTGTTCGACTATGTTGTAGTCGCTTCTCTTTATAATTTTTAGAATTTCTTCCATCTCCTTTTAGGAGGCCTCAGGGATAGATATTGATTGCGCCTTGATCCGGACAGGCTCAACAAGAATGCCTTTTCCCCGAGTCTCGATCGACTCGATGGTAGGAGTATCAACAGGTGTAACTATATGAACTGTAGTAGTAGTAGTGTCAACAAGAACAGGAACAGGGATGATCACAGGACCGGTAACAGTCTTTGGGGGAGCAATCTCTGGGGAGAATACTCTGCCACTTAGGGTTATCTTGCTGGTTCCTGCGATGTTACTGATGTCGGGGTCAGTCTTCTCAGAAATTGAGTCTTCAACCGCTGGCCAATCCTGCTTGACGCCGTGATAGTAGACATCACCCCCATAATTCCATGGGACAATTTTATCTAATGAGTACGGGATTGGTCCAAGCATAGTAATTAGCAGTGGAGTTACTTTGGGAACTGATGTAATCCTAACGGTTCTTTTGGTGGAGACCCTGGAAGAATTGGCGGAAATGGTTACTATTGAAGCATCATTGTAGGAAATGGTTGGAATGGGAGTCTTTTTGAACAAAATCTCTTTGTCATCCATTAGGCGTTGAACATCTGCTTTCAATAAATGATAACCAGTTGGTAGGGATAAACAGAGGTGGCAGCTTTCGTCACAGCCCGAAAATAAACTGGCATTCAACAGGTTCCTCTTGACAGTCAGGAGAGGAGAAACAAGTTCATCAACAAAAGTAACAAACACGTCATCTTCAACAGCGTTAACATCATGGTCGTGCTTGGGCATAGGAGCGGTGATAACATTTAGGATCTCACAAGCATCGAACTCAATTTCTTTGGCTTCAAGAAGGTCTTGCACCTTGTTTTTCAAAGCCCAACAGTTGTTAGTATCATGGTCTGGACTTTCTGAATGGTAAGCAAAGTGAGCATTAGGATGGTAATGAGGAGATGTTGTGTTAGGATTCTTTGGAACTTCTTTCAAAGTTACCGGATTAGATCTCAACAAATGTGGATGGACTTGAGATATTGTCATATTAATCCGAGTAAATTGTCTTACTGGTCTTTCTGTTCTAGGTTGGTTAATTTTTTGTTGAGCAGGTGCAGGTCTTGGGATCATGACGACCCCCACCAGTGGACGACATTCAGTTCTTTCTTGATTCCTTTGAGGATACACAACAACAACTTCTTTCTTCCTAATAAATGGTTTTCTTACAGCAGTAGAGGATGCGTCTTTTTGAATCTTCCCACTCTTAATCCCAGCTTCCGCTCTTTCTCAGTCAAGATTAATTTATTAAACCCTGCTGAGGAGCTTCCAATTAAATGATTAAAGAAAGGACCAGATAGGGTACCCAGAAACATGTTTACTAGATCTCTTTCGGACAGGGGAGGCTGGACTCTTCCTGCTAAGTCTCTCCATTTTTAGCGTAGTCTTTGAAACCTTCACTTGAAACCATAGCCATACTTTGGAGTTGAGTACGGGTGGAAGCAAGATCTGTGTTATACTGATACTATTTATAAAAGGAAGCGGCAAGGTCTTCCCAATTATGGATATTGGCCCTTTCCAGTTGATAGAACCAATCTAACTGAGTCCCGGATAGACTGCCTTGAAAGAAGTGGACCCACAAATCTTTGTCAGCAGTATGAGGCTGTATCATCCTCACATAGGATCAGAGATGCATTTTGGGACACGAAATTATGTCGTACTTAGAAAATATTGGTGCCTTGAATTTTGGTGGAATAACAATCCAAGACACCAAACCCAACTCTTTAAAGTCCAGCCCGGGAACTTTCTGAATTTCCATTGCACTTAGAAGTTCTTCCAGATGTTTGTATTTGTCGTTGGCCGGAGGATATTACTCTTCAGAGTAATCTTCTTCTTCTTCCCCTTCAGATTCTGGCTGGACAACTGCTTCATTTCCCTTTACTTCTTGATTATCCTTTTCACCATATGACGTTGCAAAGTCTAGGGTTCGTCTGGCATGTCCTTGGAACCTTCTTCCCATATTCAGAACTCCGGTTATTTTCTTTGCTTTCTTCTTCTTTTCTTCACCCAGAAAGGTTTTCAAATCTTCTTGTCCTTTGGCTAGAGTTAAGAACATCTGTTGAAACTGAGTATTTTGCACCTGAAGGTCTTTTATTGTCTGCTCGAGATCCATCTTACTGAAATAAACAGTAGAAAGATGAGGAGATTGGTTGTGATAAAACCTGCTTATGTTATGATGAATGGTAAATGCATATGCAATGATTTCAAGGAAATTAGAGATTTAAATTTGCTTTAGACCAAAAAGGAACACACGTTATATTAATAAATCAAAGCTTGAGTACATCATGCCTCTTTTGGGCTTACAAAGAAATACAAAAACTCCAAGATAAAAAAGTTATACGCATCCTCTTTGGTGCGATGTAGGCATTCAGGTTCCGCTCTTCATGAAGTTACTTGGTGAGTTCCAAAACCTTCTTCTCGCTGGCGTAGAATTGGGCCTCGAAAGTGTCTCGCTCCCCCTTAAGTTGTATCCAATCCCTTTGTAAGTCTTCAAGAGATATGGGCATGCCAGGATGCAGGATATTGTATGGAACATCTCATTCCACAAAAGGCTCTATGATTACTGGGAGAATGGAGGGGTAAGGCATTATAAGACTTTGAGCACAAGTTCGTACCCATTTAAGGTAAGGCTCAAGAGGGATGGAATTCTTATGCCCCAATGTCTTGCTATCTACCTTGTTCAACATCCTCCAAACTTGGATAAATCTCTGGTGATGACCTTGATTGTCGTTCTCATAGTCAAATATCAAACCTTGAATGAGCATCTCATGTGGGCCATCCCTTCGGGCGTATCCAGACTGTCTTAAGGCTAAGAAGGGGTTGTAGGTTATACATCCTCTAATTCCAAGTAAAGGGACATTAAGGAATTCTCCACAATGTTCGACAATAGTAACATTCTCTATAGATCGGGAACACCAACGAATGTCTGAATATGTGAGTGTCATCAACCTATGTGACCACCTTGAACCTTGCTCGTTCTTCAATACAGATTGGGGAAGATGCGAAATAAACCATCTTTCCAACAGAGGAGTACAACACATAAGGATACCTCTTTTCCTCATAGTGCGAGTGTGAAAAGAATGTAGAATGTCCCCTAGCAATGTAGGCATGGGGTTACGAGACATGAATATTTTAACGGTGTTCACATTTATGAGTTGGTAAGGATTTAGAAACAAAACCATCCCATAGATGAGGAGAGCCACAATTTCCTCAAAAGCTTGCAAATCCAAAGAGTTCCAATAGTTTTGGGCTTTCTCAAACAAGAACTTTGCTAAGAAACCCTTGACACCACTCCTTGTTTCCCAATTAGTTGTGATATCAGATTATTGCAAGTGTAGGGCTTGAGCAATCTCTTCTGGCTTTGGATCTCTTTCCGTACCGTTGAAGGGTAGTTGATTGAGAATGGGAATCCTCAATAGTTAGGAGAATTCTTCTAAAGTTGGTACAAGTTGATAATCGGGAAATGTGAAGCAATGATGTAGAGGATCAAATAACTGGAAGAGCACCTTCATCATGTCCTCATCAGTGTTAGAGATCACCAAGTTTAGCAGGCGACCATGTCTTTCGGTAAATGGAGAGCTTTCAAGAATCCTTGATGCTAGCTCTCTAAGTTGAGGAGGGGTCATTACAAGATTGACTTGAATGGTTTTCCCGCGAATAGAATCCATGTCCTACAAAAGAGAACAAAGATAAATCCTAAGATCCTTGAAATGGTTATTGAATATGAGTATGATGTTATGATGTTATGTACAAGTAAATATATACAAACAAAACAAACAAGTCCTTAGGTTTAGGCTTGCATGGATTCTCATAGGTAAATACCCTCTTGAAGTTTAGTTGGCTCAAACCTGTCCTAGTAATAGTAACCGGGTTCTAAGGAGCTCAATATCACTGGTTTGTTTCTTTGGGCATTGTTTCAGCGCAAGCCTCTTTAATGGCGACCGAAATATCCCAAAAAACCAAACCTCAATGAGTGTAGTATCGAGTATCTACCAACTTCAGACTGCACCAAAGTCGATCATCTCACTACGTCCTAATGGCCAAGTTGGTCAAGTAAAGGTTCTAAAAGTTCATTAGTTCTTCATGACATCACTTAGCGGCCCCGTATTCTCTTTGATTAACTCAAAAGCTACCGGTGCCCACAAATATGTCGCACTAATGTAGCTATTTCTTAGACCATGTCGGTATACCCCGCACGTTTTCCATAACGTATTGCTACTTACCTATTAGGTATCCCAAATCCGGGTAGAGGATTCAAACCCAAATAAAGAACCATAATGTAAAGCATATAATTCAAACAATGAAAGCAAGTAGATGTGATCTAACCCTAAGGTATCCCCACTTTTAAAATTTTCCCCAGCAGAGTCACCAGTTCTGTGATACGGTGGGAGAACTAACTTGGTTGTTTTGCATTTGATCGCAAATGTTGCGGTTAGCAAGAGTCGCCACTGACTTTTCTTTTATCCAAAAGAAAAGGTGAAAAAGCACAGGAAAGACCTTTGAGATGTTTTCTTGGGCTCGGGGGGTAGATTATGAAAAGGGAAGGTATTAGCACCCTTTTCATCAATGGTTTTCCATGGGCTCTTAGTTACTTGCTAGATCACTTGCTTTTGTTTGAAAAATGTGTTTTTATGGTTTTTGAAAGTATTTTGTAAAGAGGCATTTGTCTAGGCAAACTTTGTAATGATTCTCGTTCGTAAGAATGTATACAAAGGTGTTGATATTTTGAAAATGTTTTCAAGTTTTGAAAGATGTTTTGGAAGTGTTGGTGTTTGTTTTAAAAATAGCAAGGATGTTTTTGTTTTGAAATAGAGCAAGTAACTAGGAACATTCTACCTACTCAAAAGTCTTTCATGTTCATTTCCGTTTTCCTTTGACATTTTTTTCTTACCATTGATTTGGTAAGTAACCCTATCTTTGGATGTAAGAGGGATGAGCGTGGGTCATCGTATAACCATGATTAGCAATGTTGCAAGATATCTTAGCATTTTTCTTTAGGGACTAAGATTATTTTAAAAGGCAACTTTTGATAGCGTCATCGAGGGACTATGATCTTGTATTTTGCTTGTTTTTGCTAAGATATCTCACATGCATAATATGACCATTTTTGTAAGGCAACCAAGTGGATTTACCCTAGGGGTGTTTGTGTGCAAGTGGATTGATTTTCATGCATCATTTATCTTTGGTTAGGGTTTGCTATTAGTTGGTTTTAGTCTTTCCATATAAAACTCTAATTACTAGCATTTGTATATAAAGCGATAAATTGCGGAATTTAAAATTAATACGATATTACATCATTTAGGGGAAGGGGTATACAAATTACAAATGAGGAATATTGCAAGAAATCAAATCTAAATAATTATTACAACCATATTGAATTTTGAATAAATAATGTACAAGGATATATATGGAACAAGAAAATGATTTTTATTTGGTTTTTAATGAAAGGGTTTTGATCTACTTAACTAAAACAAAATAAATTAATTAAACTAAGAAAATTAAACTTAAGTTAATTAAGAAAATTAATTTGATTAAAGAAACAAATTTAGGGTTTTGGTGAAAATATTTTTAAACTAATTAGTCAAACTAAAATGAATGAGAAAAATGTTAATTAAAATCTTAAGTTCTAAATTAATTAAAAAAAGACTAAGTCTAAATTAAACTAGATAAGAAAATAAATTTGTTTAAGAAAATGTTTTTTAAGTCTTTTATTTTTATATAAAAAATAAACTAAATAAATAGAAAATAATAATATAAATATTTTTTTTATTGATAAAGATAATAATAATAAAAATAATAATAATAATAAAATAAATAAATAAATAAAATAAAATAATATAGAAATTAAAAAAAGTCAGGTAGGTTAAAATTGAATTTTAGAGGTTTGTTAGAAAAAAACAGTCTTTTTGAATTTGGCCCAATTGATGTTTTTGTATATAAATCAGAAAAAATAAAAAAAGGACATATGGGTTGTGGTGTATGAGCAAACAGGGGGGTTAGTTTGAGAAAAAAGTGCAAAGTCTAGGAGGGGAAGGTCCATGCGCGCTGGAAAGATAAAAAAATATAAGAAAATGAGAGAAAAAGCAAAAGGCAGCGTGTTGAGGTTCGAACCCATAACCTCTTGGTTACCAGTGTGCTGCCTTACCACTTGGGTGGCTATACATCCGTTAATATAACTGAAATGATAAATATATAAGGCAAAATAAGTCCTGAACACACTTCATCTTCAACCTCCAGCCAGAAGCCCTGCAACTTGTTCATTTCTCAACCATTTGCAAAAATGTAAACAAGAAAATTTCTCTATTTTTTCATACCAATTTTACCATATAAATATAATGAACTATAAATCAAAGATGAATGAGAATTTCTAAAAGTACCAAATTCTGACCTAATTATTTTCAGAGATTCAATCCTAAAATTCTCCTAGCTCAATCAATATAAATGAAATCTATGGACATGTACAGCTTCAGGGCAATGATGTCTACATTTTATCTTCACAAATGCAAGCCTAACAATGCGTAAGTA
The DNA here is from genome assembly GCA_948472305.1 of Vicia faba. Lineage (NCBI taxonomy): Eukaryota > Viridiplantae > Streptophyta > Magnoliopsida > Fabales > Fabaceae > Vicia > Vicia faba. The sequence continues at coordinate 1,129,466,629 of OX451737.1, forward strand.
ATGAGATAGAAGTTCAAGAAAAATACCTCAAAACTGGAAATCGTGAAATGCAAATGAGCTTGATTCAAGATGCTGCAATGATCAGGTTAGCTTCCTCAAGTTCCTTGGAAGCTAATGCAATGGTTTGCTTGAGCAATGGATGGCTGGAATAGCTTGGAGAAGTCAATGTGCCATGCTATGTTTTTGGTTATGGAGGATATGGTAAATGATGTTACAGTAATGAAACAGAGACAGGGATAAGTTACACTTGATGTAAGGAAGCTTTAGGAACCAAAAGTCCAAGAAACGCACGAGGGAAATATGAGTTTGATGTTCAAGGTTAGAAACTGTGCAACAATGGTGTTTTTGGGCAATTTCTGATTTAAGAGAGTTTTGGTGTATTTCAAGGTGCTGAAGCTCGTGTTATGGCTCACAAATAGTAACTCTATTTATAATAAACAAGCTTGGAGACTTGTCCTTGATCAGAATTATGGCTCTTTTTCTTGTTTTTGAAGCAAGCTTGACACACATTGTCCCAATGTATAGTACAAGGTTGTCTACAGTGGTTGCAAACTTTAAACATGTTTATCTGACTTTGTATGTTTAGTGTGTGTTGAACAAACAAGTTAGAGGCTCAAGAAGAGTGGACTTTGTGCATAAAGCTACTTTTCCAAAATGGCAATGTTGCCTTTCTTCCTAAAATGGTATTAAGCATGGGCAATGCATTGAATGCTTGTATTAAAGCATCTAGAAGCTATAAAAAACATTAATTATGGAGTGACAAACAAGTTTGAGACCTGAAAAGAAAATATTATGCAGCCTAGCATGGATTTGGTTCATGTGTTCATCAAAAATGACTTGTAATTCAAGTTTGAAAACCCTAACTTCCTCTCTTCGATTCTCCCTGCTCAAGAATGATCTCAAGGAGTTCTTAGACATTTTGGAAATATTTTAATGTTCTCTACAACCCCTCTTTGAATCACTTTTGAAAATTCCCCTTGGAACTATATGAAAAAGTGCCATGAAGTTAGGTCAAAATCCTGCCTAAACTAGGGCAAAATTTCACTAAGTGTTTAATTTCAAGACCATGACTTTATGAATTAATAACTTGAGATCCAAGCACTTTTAGAAGAAGTTGTGTAAAGAAATGTTGTATATCTCATGTATATCTACAAATTTCATGTTGAAAGTTTCTTTTTAATCATCTTGCATCATGGTGAAAAATTTGCTCAAAGTTGTGAAAAAACATGAAGTTTTAAACACTTAGAAAAAATTCTAAGTTAGAAAACTTTGACTTTTCAAAATGAAATCTTGACTTTTGATTTATTGATGAATAAGTTTCATATTTTTACATGTTTTGATGAATTTTGATCTTTGACACTTGATTTTGACCAAAAAAGTCAAAATTTGACTTTTCAGTATACAATTGACTTTTGATCAATTGACTGGAAATTCACTATCAATCCAATTGATCTTGAGCAATGTTTTAAGTTATTCCATTAGGTCAAAATGATTCAATTGAACTCTTGAGATCATGCCTCAAACCAATCAAATATTTGCTAGGTCAAAAATTAGAAATTGCCCTTTCTCAGTCAAAACCCTAATTTTGACCATTTTGCCCTTTTGATGATTTGATCAAGTTTCTTGATGAATTATGGTCCAAACTTGATCAAATGATACATATGAGTTTATAATGTTGATGTGGATAAAAATTATGAAGTTTGACTGTAAATTGGCCACAGTTGACTTTTTCCCCAATACAACTGATTTTTAGGTCAACTGCTCAATTAACTGAGCAAAAATGTGATTCAAAGCTTAAAACTTGACATGAGAAATCTTGGGGGTCCATAATGATCCATGAAAGTAATATGAGGCATTGTAAGTTCAATTATCCTTGTGCAATCTCAAACCCTAATTTGAGTCATTAGTGCTTAAGGAGATGTCTTGAATTGATCAACCCTAGTGCAGTCTTGAACCAAGAGAGATCTTTGTGAGAAAATATTTGATAATTGAGAGGGAAAATTTTGGGGTAAAAAATAACAAAATGCCAAAAAGGTTTAAATCTCATTTGTTTTTCCCCCCAAAACCACATCAAACTCACCTATAAATAAGTTGTTCCATCACACTTTCAAGGGGCTGGCTTTTGGAAAGAGGGGATTTTCAAAAAGAGAAAATAAACTAGTAAAACATTTGTGAACCCTGAATTCCTAAAAAAAACCAAAACATTTGTTCTCCCCTTTGGATCAAAGAGCCTAGCATTTTCTGCTCCGTTGTTCTTGCTGACTCTAGAACATCTAAAGGCAGCAGCTCAAGCCCCAAAAACACGTTCCAGATTCAAGGTAAGTCTTTCTGACTTTGAATCTTTTCATTAAGAACATCTTTAAATATGTAAATATAATAGTATTGATGTTGTCCATATCATTGCATAAATAAAAAATTATGGATCAGAACTTCTTGAATAAAGCTAGGCTCAGAATTAGGATTATAACTTTTATGAACTGTTGTGCTTTTATCTTTCTGATTTGCTGATGAGAACTGATTAGGTTATAGACGTTCTGACTAATGTAAGGAATGAGATGAAGTGTAACACAGAATTTTTGGGTTTTCTTTCCCACTATTTTAGTACAACACAGAACTTCTGAGTTCTCCTCACTGTTTTTAACACGCACAAAACTTCTGACTTTTTGCTTACTGTTTTTAACACGTACATAACTTCTGATTTCCACTCACTATTTTAGCATGAAATAGAACTTCTAAGTTCTTATCACTGTTTTAGCACAACACAGAACTTCTGAGTTCTTCTCACTGTCTTTAACACGCACAAAACTTCTGGTTTTTACTCACTGTTTAAACACAACCCAGAACTTCTGTTTTTTCCCTCTAACGTTTCTTTCAAGATTCTGTGCTTCAACTCAGAACTTCTGATCACTCTGATGTTTCTTGCTGAACCACAACGCGCCTGGCATCAGAACTTCTGACCCCCTTTGTTTTGCTTTCAGCAACATGCTGATCCTATTTTCTCTTTGTTTTTTCCTTTTTCTATTTTATTCTTATTAATATAAAAAGACATCAAAAATATTTTATTTTATTAAATAATTATTTTCCTTTTAATTTATTAAGACAAAAAATCATTTTCAAGACAAGTCCTTTCCTTTTCTTGTATTGTACAATTCGATATGATTGTAATAGATTATTAGGATTTAAATTCTTTCAAATCCTCATTTTTAATTATGTACCCCCATCCCTGAAATGATGTAATAGCGTAGGAATTTACATTTCTGCAAATTTACCGCTTTCAAACATAAATGCTAGTAATTAGGGTTTGTATGGCAAGATATAAAATCAACAAATAGATAACCCTAATCAAGACCAAATGCATGTAAATAAAACACACTTGCACACTAGCACCCTTAGGGTAATCCCATTTTGTTGCCTATCATAAAATAGTCATGTCCCTCGAATATGGGCGTTTTATCAAAGACCCTCGATAAAAGATCGTAGTCCCTTGATGACCCTTAATATTTCCTTCCGTAAATGATCTAGTCCCTAAACGACATTGCTAAAACGTCCCATAGGTTGCCTTATATGACTATACAAACGTCCCTCGCCCGTCCCTTCACATCCAACGATGGGGTTTCTTACCAAAACAATGGTGAGATAACAACATCTAAATAAGGAGGAAAAGAATGTTTAAGACCTTTTGAGTAGGTAGGTTACTCCTAGTTACTCGCTTGCTCACAACGGAATATTTTATACACCAACACTTCACTTTGAAACATTTTTCAAAAGATAAAACACCTTGTATGCATTCTTATAGAGATGTGAACCATTACAAAGGCGTCCCTTTTCAAAATACTTTCAAAACCCACATCACAAGCACATTTTCAAGCAAAAAGCAAGTGATCTAGCAAGCAATTAAGAGCCCGTAGATAACTACGGATGAAAAGGGTGCTAACACCTTCCCTTTTCATAACCTACCCCCCGAACTCAAGAAAATATCTCGAAAGGTCTTTCCTGTTATTTTCATCCTTTCCTTTTGGATAAAAGAAAAGTCGGTGGCAACTCTTGCTAAATGCAGCAGTTGCGATTAAAACGCAAACATCCCAAGTCAGTTCTCCCACCGCGTTACAGAACTGGCGACTCTGCTGGGGAATTTTCCTAAAAGTGGGGTAACCTTAGGGATAGATCACCTTTAATTTATTTTCATTGTTTGACTTGTTTGCTTTACATTAGGTTCCTTGTTCGGGTTTGTTTCGATCCTCTACCCGGATTTGGGGCACCTTTTTTTAGGTAAGTAGCAATAAGTTGTGGAAACTGTGCGGGGTATATCGACATGGTCTAAGCAATAGCTACGTTAGTGTGACACATTTGTTGGTACCGGTAGCCCTTGAGTAGTCAAGGAGAATACGAGGCCGATGTGTGGTGTCATGAAGCACTAACTAACTTTAGAACCTTACTTGACCGACTTGGCCATTAGGAAGAAGTGAGGTAGCCGGCTTTGGTGCAGTCCGAAGTTGGTTGATACTCGATACTATGCTCATTGAGATTGGACTTTCAGAATATTTCGGTCGCCATTAAAGAGGCTTGTGCTGAAACAATACCCGATGAATAAAGATCAATGTTAATGAGATCTCCTAGAACCCGGTTACTATTACTAGGGCAGGTTGAGCCAACCATACTTTAAGAGGGTACTTACCTACAAACTCCATACAAGCCTAAACCTAAGGACTTGTTTGATTTAACTTGTGCATATGCTTGTACATAACATCATGACATCATGCCATAGAATTTTAGACTAACCATTTCAAGGATTTTGAGATTCATCTTTATTCTGTTTTGTAGGATATGACTCCCACTCGTAGGAACACAATCCAAGTCAACCTTGTACGAGTACCTTTTCAGCTCAAAGAGTTACTGTTGTACCCCAAAATTTGCCCTCTCATGTTTTCAAAGGTATTCCCTTACATGGTTGGTCACAAACCCTTGCCTAAGGAAAATAAATTTTTTTGAAGATGAACAAAGTGTCTTTCGATTGGCATCTGGGAAAAGTCTTCGATTGGGTATCCAAAATCCTTCGATAAAGGCTTGACTCACCAGTCTTTGATTGGGCATTTGGCACTCTTCGATCAGGCTTTGATTAGTAAGCTTTGATTAGGTGTTTGGAACCCTTCGATCAAGCTTTGGTGTGCAAGTCTTCGATTGGGCATTTGGCACTTTTTGATCAGGCTTTAATTAGTAAGCTTCTATTAGTTGTTTGGAACCCTTCGATCAAGCTTCGGTGTGCAAGTCTTCGATTGAGTGCTAGACCTCCTTCGATCAAGCCTTAGTGTGCAAGTCTTAGATTGAGCGTTGGACCTCCTTCGATCAAGCCTTTGTGTGCAAGTCTTCGATTGAGAGCTGGACCCCTTCGACCAAGTCAATTTCACAATGCTTCGACTAGTACTTCAGAGGGTCCTTCGACTGGAACTTCATACTTTACCTCAATCAGAACATCAGAACGAAATGACCTTCGAATGACATTTCAGTGCAGAGTTTCTCTTAATCTAAGATGCTCTGAGGAAGGAAGCTCTGGACACTTCGAATCAGAACTCAGACTCATCACAAGGCCAAGGGCTGGGCGAACTTGTCTAATAGGGAATGTTCTAAATAGATTCGAAGTGGACTTTGAAGCTGGCAAAGAAGGCAGTTTCGAAGGAATGAAGTAGGCTGGCATGACTAAGCTAAAACACATATCCTAACCTGTCTAGGATACCCAAAGTTCACAATGGCATGTATCCCTTGCAAATATGCATTCGAAGCAGGGGGGGTCTCAATCGAAGGGGCTGTGACTGGAGTAGTTCGAATGAGGACTTTGAAGCAATCGAAGAGAGCAAATTCGAAGGGGCAAGTCAGCTTTTGATTTCCATCATATTGGAGGCCCAAACAGCTCATAACAGGCTGGCAGTAACGCCTGAAAACAAACTGGCACCTGAATGAATCAAATATAGCAAGTCTTTATGAAGAAATCAAATCAAATCTCTTCATCATAATGGACCAAGATTTGATACACAATTGTTGACCTAATTTCCTTTCCTATATAAACCTCAAGCCTCACAAATCAAACACACACGAAACTCTGTAGACAAAGAAAAAAATGCACAAAAACTCTGTGAAAACGGCCATAACAACTTTGCAAAAAAACCTTGAGCAAGTGGTGATCAGATTTTGGTTTAGAGGTGAATTCAGACCCAAAGAAAGACGTAGCTCTCTTGCCAACAACCTCCTGAAGCGAGGCCAATCAAAAGCCAAGACTTTCACCGCCTATAACGCACTGTAAGCCCCCATGAACCTTGCTCTGCACATGGAATCGTAATTCAGTTTTTATGCATCCTTATGTTAAATTTCTTGCATATTTGTATTAATCATTAAATTCCTGAGAAAACTGCATTATTTGATTGTATTTTCGTGACTTCTAACCCCATATCCAGAACCTAGAGTTCTTGTGTGTGTTTTTTAGGCGTTTTGCGTGCAGGTTAAATCAAGGCCAACAATGGCCATGAATGAGTTCAGGGGAGTGAGACGAGTACAATGGTACTCTTGGATTCCATTTGTGTGACCTATGGAGCATTTTAGAACCATCCCACGAAACCTCCTGTGGATAAAAATCCGCAGGTAACCGAACCAGGTCTTGTGAAGAAGACGATTACGTGGTGGAGCGTGATCGGTTCGTGTGAATCAATTGCGCGTTTTTATTTTTGACCAGGCATAATTGAATTGTTTCCATATAATATTTAGCTTCTATTCCACTAACAGGTTAACATCATGGCTCAGTTGGTAGCGCATCAGTCGAATTGTCCAATGGGACCTGGGTTCGAATCCCAGGTCCACCAAAACTTTGTTGTGTTTTTCCTTTAGGTATTCAGGCGCAGCATCCCAAACGTGGTCCACCATAGGCCTCAGGCACCCATGCGCCAGATGGTTCCAGATCCTGATCCAGTGGTCCAGGATGAGGTTCACCATGAATCTTGGTCAACAAACATCCAGGCAATCTGAAAGTCAAACGAGGTTGTTCGAATCTGGGCCTGGAATTGCAGAATCAACCTCCCTTCTTCAGGCCCAGCGCCCCCAAAGTTTGCTCATGTTTTTATTTTCTTTTCATAATTCTTTTGCTTTTATTATTATTATTAACAACTAACTAATTAATTAACAAACTAACTTATTTTTCATAAAAAACCAGAAATCAAAAATATTATTTTCATCATTAATTTCATTATTTTTGTAAATAAACTATTAACCAATTAATTTAGTTTTTTTTTTAATTAGGTTTAATCTTAACATTTTTACAATAAATTAAAATTGACTTAGAATTAGGTTTTTTTAATGTTTTTGCCATTCTAATTTTATTTCTTTAATTAAAATAAAACTCAAAAAATATTTTCTTTTTAATTAATCCATTATTAATTTAGACTTAATTCTTAAATCAAAAAAGACCAAAAATATGTTTTATTCGATAAAAGGGTCAAAACCCTAAAGGACAATCCGATTCAATTTTCTCGCGCGTATTATTTTATCTATATTTGTGTAATTGCTCTGAGGATGTAATAGTTTTAACTTAGGACTTTATTTACCGCTTTTATTTACTTTCCTGCATTTAATTTCAAGGGTTTGTTTTTGGCGATGTAAATACCCGACGCCTTGTAATAGGTTAGCTTTATTTTCTGCTATTTATTTTCCGCAACCATTAACTGCTAGATGTATGCTAACTAGGCTATGCATGACAAGATTAACCCTTAACTTAAAATCAACAATAGCTCACCATGGCATGCAAAGATAATATAACTTAAAATTGACACACTTGCACATGTCACTCCTAGGGTACACCTCACTTGGTTGCCTCGAACGTGGTCATTGAGTATAGGAAGTCTTAGAGGTCGCCCTCCTGTCCAAAGATCAAAGTTACCTCGAAACGGTTGCCTCGGATAAAAATGATCTAAGACATTAGGGTTATCGCTAGGGCGTCCTAACGTTGCTTTAGTGACCACACGTCCCTTAAACCGAATTGACCCGAAAACTCCAACGACGGTGCTACCTACTCCTCAATAGTGGGATAACACTGTCTGAAGGACATTTACACAGTTTAATTCCTTTTTTAGTAGGTAGAGGTTCTTAAGTACTTGCTCCTTTTAAAAACAAAACAAAACTTTTCGCAATTACACTCCTTTCAAAACAAAAATTCTTTCAAACCCACAAACACCAAGAAAAGCAAACTTTTGAAAACATAGTGAGCAAGTACCTAAGAGCCCGTGGATAACCACAGATAGAAAGGGTGCTAACACCTTCCCTTTCTATAATCTACCTCCCGAACCCGAGAAACATCTTGAAAAGGAATTTTTCTGTGCTTTTGTCCTTTCCCTTGTTGGATAAAATAAAAGACGGTGGCGACTCTTGCTTACCGCGACACTTTGCAAAAACAAACGCAAACGCGAACCAGTATTCCAAAAACAGTCAGTTCTCATTCCCACCTATCACAAAAATGGCTACTCTGCTGGGGAATATCCTTAAGTGAGGTGTACCTTAGGATTAGATCACTTGTGTTTTCAATTGTATGCTTTGTATGCTTTAAATTTTGTGGGTTTGTATCGGAGTTCTATAGATCCTAACCCGGATCTGGGGATACCCTTTAGGTAAGTAGCAACAAACTGTGAGGGAACTGTACGGGGTATACCGACATGGTTAAAACAATAGCTACGTTGATGTGGCACTTTGGTGAGTACTGGTAACCCTTGAGTTAAGTCAAGGAGAGTACGGGGTCGCCGCGTGGTGTCGTGAAGCATTAATTGACCTTAGAAACTTACTTAACCATCTTGGCCTTTTTTAGGGGTAGTGAGATGACCGATTTTGGTGCAGTCCGAAGTTGGTAGATACTCGATACTACACTCATTGAGGGTTGTTTTCTTGGAATATTTTGGTCGCCAGTTAAGTGGCTAAACCAAAACGATGAACATAGAAAACAATCCAATGATATTGAGCTCCTTAGAACCCGGTTACTATTTATAGGACAAGTTTTGAGCCAACTACACTCAAGAGGTACTTACCTATGAAACTCCATGCCAGCATAAACTTAAGGCTATATGTGTGACTTGTGTGCCTTCAAACTTGAACTACTTGCACATTCTTGTTATCTGACAACATGAGTTCCTTGCAGGTTTTGTTTACAGTCCTTATCCAATAATTTGGACTTATTGCAGGGTTTACTCACATCACCTCACATTTTTGCTTAAACGCATAGCATATACATCATAACATCATACCTTAACATTTCCTTAAACAATTCAAGGATCTCAAGGGTCTGTGATGCAGGTTATGGTAAATCAAAAGTCTAGCAAGGGGCAAAGGGGATTTATTTTCCTCTAGCCAATGTCATCTAAAGGTCAAAACACGATAACTTGAGTCATGGGCTATGACCCACTCGACATGGTGAGTTTGACTCTTGAGGAAGGACTCTCAGCAACGTGAAGTTCCTTCAATCAAGCTACCAGATTCAGATTCTAACAGTTTCTTGTTTACCCCACGAGATCCTTGAAAACATTGCATACATATATCATACATATCATTGCATAACAGGTCTCCCAGTACAGGTCTCTTATCTTCTTCGCTGTTTATTTCAGCAATCATCATGTCTGCTGAACCTTCCACTGAGCAAACTATCAAGGCCCTCCAGGCCCAAAATGCCCAATTTCAAGAGTTGGTCATGAGCCTAGCTAAGGGTCAGTAGGACCTGAAGACCCTGATTCTGAAAGAGAGGAAGAAGAAGAAGAAGAGGACCATCATGTTCAATACTGGACGCAGGTTTGGAAACGGGTTGCAGAATGAGGTTGATCTGACCACCCCATCTGAGGGGAAGGATAGTCCACAAGAAAGGAGGGCTCCTAGCCCTTTGGTCTCCGACAACGAGACAGACTATGATGAAGAACAGTATCCTCCTGCTGAGGATAAGTACAAACAGCTGGAGGACCATTTGAACGCTATGGAAGTACAAAAGGTGCCCGGTCTAGACTTCAGAGATCTGGGTCTATCATCTGGGATGGTGATTCCCCATAAGTTCAAGGCACCTGCCTTTGCCAAGTATGACGGAGCTTCCTGTCCAAAGCTGCACCTTCGGTCATATGTGAGGAAGATCCAACCTTACACTGCTGATAAGAACTTGTGGATCCATTTCTTTCAAGACAGTCTTTCAGGGACTCAACTTGAGTGGTTCTATCAGTTGGACGGAGCCAGTATTTGCAGCTGGGAGGATTTGGCTGCTGCGTTCTATAGGCAGTATCAGTACAACTCTGACCTCGCTCCTACACATACCCAACTCCAGGGTATGTCAATAGGAACGGGTGAAGGATTCAAAGAGTATGCTCAAAAATGGAGAGACCTGGCCGGAAGGGTGCAACCACCTTTGGCTGAACGTGAACTGGTTGATATGTTTCTGGGGACCCTGTCTGGTCCATTCTTTAACCATTTGATTGGAAACTCTTCATCCGGGTTTACAGACCTTATCTTGACTGGTGAGAGGATTAAAGCTGGTATTAAGGCGGGGAAGATACAAAAGGGTGCCTCATCGGGTACCGATAAGAAGCCATTTAAGAAAGAGTCCAGTGCTGTCTACAGTTCAAGAAGACAGAGTAGACCTGAACACCGCCCAGCTGTCAACGCGGTTGTTATTTCAAAACCTGTTGGTGCTCCTCATCATCACAACCAACAAAGGGGCGAGAAACCTCGAAGGCAATACACTCCTCTTAGCATGACTTTATCTCAGATGTTGCCACAGTTGCTGAAGAACAATCTGGTGACTCTAAAAGAAGCTCCGAAGATTTTAAATACAACATCACCAAGGTATAACCCTAACGCCCGCTGCGCTTATCACTCTGATAGCCCGGGGCATAATACGGATGATTGTTGGGCTTTGAAGAACAAGGTCCAAGACTTGATTGATGCGAAGGAGATCGAACTCGGCCCTCCTGAGACTCCCAATGTGATCACTGCTCCCTTTCCAAAATATGGCTAGGATTGAAAGCACTTTTGTTCATTTGAATTCTGAAGTTGTATTTTTCTTTGCTTATTCAAACAATTATTGTCATGTCAAACTTTTTATTTCATTAATGCATTACACGTGTTTGTTTTGAATTAATTGTTCTCACTATGCTTAAATTACTTCATATTTCCTTTTTGTGATGTTCAACTCTCGATTAAAAATTCTAAGCCTTTAGAGGGAGGATGACGAAAACGATACCACAATCTTTACAGTATGCTTTTTAACAGACCCCGCTGATGATGTACAAGCATTGTTTCAAATCCTAAACAGTGGAGTTATAAGGAAGATAATCCCTCCTCAAACCCTTTGAGCCAAAGAAGTTGGAGTTTTTCTTTTCACAAATTAAAACCCTTAATTATAACCTGGGGCAGGGTAGTTTTCTCAGTTGATCCTGGTGCACAATGAATGGCATCAAAGAAGTCCTTCCAAAACAAGAGACAATGATGGTTCCGTATAATCGTAAGGACAGGCAATCATTATCTCTCGAATTAAAAGCCCATTAAGTCAAAACCTATGAAGGAGACTTACAAAACTGGGGCATCTCGCTGACTGTGAATACAAAAAGAAACAGTTTAGGAAAAATACAGGGATAATAAAATCAAAAAGAGATCCTAAAACTCTCAACAAAATGATTGCATGTTCAAAATAAATTGTCAGTATCCGAACCATCACTGGTATATTAGAGCAAAGACTCAAACAAGATCTAATGCACGATTAGCTAAGTTTAGGATCGAAGAACATCACGAAGAGCGGGTGGGTACAAATATACTTTGAGCCTTTATCCTTTGTTTCTTGAACCGTGAACCAGGACACGTTATAACCCTTAAAACTCCTAGCTGAAGCATGGGTTAGTTTGAAAGCATACTGTTACAAAAGGTATCCTGACTCCTGTAGGGCTTGCAGTAAATCCTGAGTTGACATCACATTTTACAAAATTTGCTTGTTTTATTGAAAAATGCATTTTCAAAAACTTCAAGACAGACATAAGCTTTGCATTCTTAAAATAACATTGTTTGCATATGAATATTTGTTCAACAGCAGAGAAATTCGCACGACGAATATCTAGTGAACAAAAACCTTTTCAATAAAAAAGGATCATCTCAAGTGGAAGAAACACTTCCAGCCAAGGGGCACGGCATGAGCATTGTCTATCATCTGGGGAAGTCAAGTCAAGATTCAAGGAATCTCTCAAAATGCCAAGTAGCCAGGGGCAGATCACCATCAGAGTCACTTGGGGAATTGGACATGAATTCCAGCAACGAATATTGCATGATCAAAAGAAAATATTCTGGTAGTATGGCAACACAACACTATTGACAGTGACAACTCCCTACACTCTAAGAGCGTGGACATAGTCAAAAAAAGTACTGCGCATAATCAAAGACCCGCTAGGTTGACTGGCCTAGGCAAAAATAAGGGCTTCCCAGCAAACCAAAAAGGTTCGGGAAGAAATAAGGGATGAAAATAAGAAATTTGTACACCCGGCAAGTCGAAAACCTGAAAAGGCGGCTTTGGCAAAAAAGGGTATCCCGATGGACTGAAAACCCGAAAGGGCAGTCCAGGTAAAAAATTAGGGATCAAAGCGTACGACTATGTCCCGTCATCTGGTCACTGGCCTACCAGAAGAAGACTTGTCATTTTGACCGAAAGATACCAAGCACCTCATAGGTGGGGATAATACTCGATCCACAGGGCCTCCGCAAGCACCTTCTCCCGCAGAAACAAGGGCAATAAGAATTGTCCAAGCTATACAGTTGCTCTATCCACCAGGTACAAAGGTAGATTCAGCTAAAGAATATAACCAAGATACCTTCACTCCCCGCAGAATAAAACAGTAATGGTAGCTCTCCCCACTGAGACTTGTAACTATGAACGAATCAGCAACACTCTCCCCAAGAAGAGTTAATCTACCATCAGCCCTGAAAAGGTTTGGTATCCCCAGAAGGTCTTAATAGTCCTAAGTGGAGTATAAATACATTCCCTAACAAGTATGAGAGTATCCCCGGCAGTCTTAATATTCCTCAAACGGAGTATAAGAATGTTCCCCGGTGGAATTCAAGATGCCCCCAGTGGAGCCATTTCCCTGGCGTAGTCTAAAAAAGTTTCCCCAATGTAGTTGAATCATCTTCCCCAGTAGATTCTGGAAGCTTATCCCCTGCAGAATACAAATGTATCTCCCCAGCCAAATTCAGAAGGTTATCCTCACAAGAGTCTAACTGGGTTATCCTCAGCAAGTTGCAACTGAAAGATCATCCCTAGCAAAGTTCTCTCTTTCCCCAAGCAGGACTTCTATCCTCAATAGATTCAATATCACCAGCAACGGTAATCCATCCCCAGCGGAGTTCATCATTGAAATCCCCAACAGAGCTTATAAACGGAATCCCCAGCGGAGTTTATCATTAAAAATCTCAGCAAAGTATCTCTTCCCCACAGAGTAATTCCCCAATGGAGTTATCCTCTCTTGCAAGTGTATCATCTTCGTTCATCATCCCTAGTGGAAACAAAGAATTCAACTCTATTCTCCAGCAGCTATCCGGGATTTATTTTCCCCAGCTAAAACATCACATTTTCATACATCATGATACATGCATATACACATCATACCATACAATCTCATTTATGTTGAGAACATCATTGCTTGAGCCATATCATGCATTGTATATGACTGACCTTTACCTTTCAGGAAAGATGCAGTTAAATTCTCAATTATTTCAAAGGAGACAAAGTCAGTTAAATCGATTCCTAAAGATTTTTCTGAAGCAAAGCATGTCAATGGAGACAAAGTCAGTTAAATCGATTCCTAAAGATTTTTCTGAGGCCAATTCAGTCAATGGAGACAAAACCAGTTAAATCAATTCCTAAAGATTTTTCTTAGGCCAATTCATTCAATGGAGACAAAATCAGTTAAATCGATTTCTAAATATTTTTCTGAGGCGAAGCATGTCAATGGAGACAAAGTCAGTTAAATCGATCCCTAAAGATTTTTCTGAGGCAAATTCAGTCAATTGAGACAAAATCAGTTAAATCGATTCCTAAAGATTTTTCTGAGGCAAAGCCAGTCAATGGAGACAAAGTCAGTTAAATCGACTCCTAAAGATTTTTCTGAGGCCAATTCAGTCAATGGAGACAAAACCAGTTAAATCAATTCCTAAAGATTTTTCTGAGGCCAATTCAGTCAATGGAGACAAAACCAGTTAAATCAATTCCTAAAGATTTTTCTGAGGCCAATTCAGTCAATGGAGACAAAATCAGTTAAATCGATTCCTAAAGATTTTTCTGAGGCGAAGCATGTCAATGGAGACAAAGTCAGTTAAATCGATCCCTAAAGATTTTTCTGAGGCAAATTCAGTCAATGGAGACAAAATCAGTTAAATCGATTCCTAAAGATTTTTATGAGGCAAAGCCAGTCAATGGAGACAAAGTTAGTTAAACCGACTCCTAAATATTTTTCTGAGGCCAATTCAGTCAATGGAGACAAAACTAGTTAAATCAATTCCTAAAGATTTTTCTGAGGCCAATTCAGTCAATGGAGACAAAACCAGTTAAATCAATTCCTAAAGATTTTTCTGAGGCCAATTCAGTCAATGGAGACAAAATCAGTTAAATCGATTCCTAAAGATTTTTCTGAGGCGAAGCATGTCAATGGAGACAGAGTCAGTTAAATCGATCCCTAAAGATTTTTCTGAGGCAAATTCAGTCAATGGAGACAAAATCAGTTAAATCGATTCCTAAAGATTTTTCTGAGGCAAAGCCAGTCAATGGAGACAAAGTCAGTTAAATTGACTCCTAAAGATTTTTCTGAGGCCAATTCAGTCAATGGAGACAAAACCAGTTAAATCAATTCCTAAATATTTTTCTGAGGCCAATTCAGTCAATGGAGACAAAACCAGTTAAATCAATTCCTAAAGATTTTTCTGAGGCCAATTCAGTCAATGGAGACAAAGTCAGTTAAATCGTTTCATAAAGATTTTTCTAAGGCGAAGCATGTCAATGGAGACAAAGTCAGTTAAATCGATCCCTAAAGATTTTTCTGAGGCAAAGCCAGTCAATGGAGACAAAATCAGTTAAGTCGACCCCTAAAGATTTTTCTATGGCCAAACTCGTCAAAAGAGAGAACCTGTCAAAAGAGATAACTCGTCAAAAGAGACAACCTGTCAATAGAGACAACCTGTCAATGGAGACCACTCGTCAAAGGAAACGTCATGTCAGAAGAGACAACCCGTCAACGAAGATAAAGCCACCTACCAACAATCTCCAAATGGCATCTGTAAGCCCATTCCCGACATCACAATGCTGATACTACACCATGCGAGTGCAAATTTCTGGGCACTCTAGTGTTCAATCATCTTCTACCTTCGGATCACGAAAGGCATGCAAGCAAATCTACATCCTCAAGTTTAAGAAGATTGAACAGGGGCAACTGTTGTACCCCAAAATTTGCCCTCTCATGTTTTCAAAGGTCTTCCCTTACATGGTTGGTCACAAACCCTTGCCTAAGGAAAATAAATTTTTTTGAAGATGAACAAAGTGTCTTTCGATTGGCATCTGGGAAAAGTCTTCGATTGGGTATCCAAAATCCTTCGATACAGGCTTGACTCACCAGTCTTCGATTGGGCATTTGGCACTCTTCCATCAGGCTTTGATTAGTAAGCTTTGATTAGGTGTTTGGAACCCTTCGATCAAGCTTTGGTGTGCAAGTCTTCGATTGGGCATTTGGCACATTTCGACCAGGCTTTGATTAGTAAGCTTTGATTAGTTGTTTGGAACCCTTCAATCAAGCTTCGGTGTGCAAGTCTTCGATTGAGCGCTATACCTCCTTCGATCAAGCCTTGGTGTGCAAGTCTTCGATTGAGCGCTGGACCTCCTTCGATCAGGCCTTTGTGTGCAAGCCTTCGATTGAGAGCTGGACCCCTTCGACCAAGTCAATTTCACAATGCTTCGACTAGTACTTCAGAGGGTCCTTCGACTGGAACTTCATACTTTACCTCAATCAGAACATCAGAACGAAATGACCTTCGAATGACATTTCCGTGCAGAGTTTCTCTTAATCTAAGATGCTCTGAGGAAGGAAGCTCTGGACACTTCGAATCAGAAATCAGACTCATCACAAGGCCAAGGGCTGGGCGAACTTGTCTGATAGGGAATGTTCTAAATAGATTTGAAGTGGACTTTGAAGCTGGAAAAGAAGGCATTTTCGAAGGAATGAAGTAGGCTGGCATGACTAAGCAAAAACACATATCCTAACCTGTCCAGGATACCCAAAGTTCACAATGGCATGTGTCCCTTGCAAATATGCATTCGAAGCAGGGGGAGTCTCAATCGAAGGGGCTGTGACTGGAGTAGTTCGAATGAGGACTTTGAAGCAATCGAAGAGAGAAAATTCGAAGGGGCAAGTCAGCTTTTGATTTCCATCATATTGGAGGCCCAAACAGCTCATAACAGGCTGGCAGTAACGCCTGAAAACAGACTGGCACCTGATTGAATCAAATATAGCAAGTCTTTTTGAAGAAATCAAATCAAATCTCTTCATCATAATGGACCAAGATTTGATACACAATTGTTGACCTAATTTCCTTGCCTATATAAACCTCAAGCCTCACAAATCAAACACACACGAAACTCTGCAGACAAAGAAAAAAACACACAAAAACTCTGTGAAAACGGCCATAACAGCTTTGCAAAAAAACCTTGAGCAAGTGGTGATCAGATTTTGGTTTAGAGGTGAATTCAGACCCAAAGAAAGACGCAGCTCTCTTTCCAACAACCTCCTGAAGCGAGGCCAATCAAAAGCCAAGCCTTTCACCGCCTATAACGCACTATAAGCCCCCATGAACCTTGCTCTGCACATGGAATCGTAATTCAGTTTTTATGCATCCTTATGTTAAATTTCTTGCATATTTGTATTAATCATTAAATTCCTGAGTAAACTGCATTATTTGATTGTATTTTCGTGACCTCTAACCCCATATCCAGAACCTAGAGTTCTTGTGTGTGTTTTTTAGGCGTTTTGCGTGCAGGTTAAATCAAGGCCAACAATGGCCATGAATGAGTTTAGGGGAGTGAGACGAGTACAGTGGTACTCTTGGATTCCATTTGTGTGACCTAGGCAGCATTTTAGAACCATCCCACGAAACCTCCTGTGGATAAAAATCCGCAGGTAACCGAACCAGGTCTTGTGAAGAAGACGATTACGTGGTGGAGCGTGATTGGTTCGTGTGAATCAATTGCGCGTTTTTATTTTTGGCCAGGCATAATTGAATTGTTTCCATATAATATTTAGCTTCTATTCCACTAACAGGTTAACATCATGGCTTAGTTGGTAGCACATCAGTCGAATTGTCCAATGGGAACTAGGTTCGAATCCCAGGTCCACCAAAACTTTGTTGTGTTTTTCCTTCAGGTATTCAGGCGCAGCATCCCAAACGTGGTCCACCATAGGCCTCAGGCACCCATGCGCCAGATGGTTCCAGATCCTGATCCAGTGGTCCAGGATGAGGTTCACCATGAATCTTGGTTAATAAACGTCCAGGCAATCTGAAAGTCAAACGAGGCTGTTCGAATCTGGGCCTGGAATTGCAGAATCAACCTCCCTTCTTCAGGCCCAGCGCCCCCAAAGTTTGCTCATGTTTTTATTTTCTTTTCATAATTCTTTTGCTTTTATTATTATTATTAACAACTAACTAATTAATTAACAAACTAACTTCTTTTTCATAAAAAACCAGAAATCAAAAATATTATTTTCATCATTAATTTCATTATTTTTGTAAATAAACTATTAACCAATTAATTTAGTTTTTTTTTAATTAGGTTTAATCTTAACATTTTTACAATAAATTAAAATTTACTTAGAATTAGGTTTTTTTAATGTTTTTGCCATTCTAATTTTATTTCTTTAATTAAAATAAAACTCAAAAAATATTTTCTTTTTAATTAATACATTATTAATTTAGACTTAATTCTTAAATCAAAAAAGACCAAAAATATGTTTTATTCTATAAAAGGGTCAAAACCCTAAAGGACAATCCGATTCAATTTTC
The DNA here is from genome assembly GCA_948472305.1 of Vicia faba. Classification (NCBI taxonomy): domain Eukaryota; kingdom Viridiplantae; phylum Streptophyta; class Magnoliopsida; order Fabales; family Fabaceae; genus Vicia; species Vicia faba. Next base: position 1,129,484,707 of record OX451737.1, read on the forward strand.
TCGCGCATATTATTTGATTTATATTTGTGTAATTGCTCCGAGGATATAATAGTTTTAACTTAGGACTTTATTTACCGCTTTTATTTACTTTCCCGCATTTAATTTCAAGGGTTTGTTTTTGGCGATGTAAATACTCGACGCCTTGTAATAGCTTAGCTTTATTTTCCGCTATTTATTTTCCGCAACCATTAACTGCTAGATGTATGCTAACTAGGCTATGCATGACAAGATTAACCCTTAACTTAAAATCAACAATAGCTCACCATGGCATGCAAAGATAATATAACTGAAAATTGACACACTTGCACATGCCACTCCTAGGGTACACCTCACTTGGTTGCCTCGAACGTGGTCATTGAGTATATGAAGTCTTAGAGGTCGCCCTCCTGTCCAAAGATCAAAGTTGCCTCGAAACGGTTGCCTCAGATAAAAATGATCTAATACATTAGGGTTACCGCTAAGGCGTCCTAACGTTGCTTTAGTGACCACACGTCCCTTAAACCGAATTGACCCGAAAACTCCAACGACGGTGCTACCTACTCCTCAATAGTGGGATAGCACTGTCTGAAGGACATTTACACAGTTTAATTCCTTTTGAGTAGGTAGAGGTTCTTAAGTACTTGCTCCTTTTAAAAACAAAACAAAACTTTTTGCACTTACACTCCTTTCAAAACAAAAATTCTTTCAAACCCACAAACACAAAGAAGAGCAACCTTTTGAAAACATAGTGAGCAAGTACCTAAGAGCCCGTGGATAACCACGGATAGAAAGGGTGCTAACACCTTCCCTTTCTATAATCTACCTCCCGAACCCCAGAAACATCTCGAAAAGGAATTTTTCTGTGCTTTTGTCCTTTCCCTTGTTGGATAAAATAAAAGACAGTGGCGACTCTTGATTACCGTGACACTTTGCAAAAACAAACGCAAACGCGAACCAGCATTCCAAAAACAGTCAGTTCTCGTTCCCACCAATCACAGTTAGCATCAAGGGTCCCTGAGAATTCTCCATTCACCAAAAGGCATGGACGACTTCTCAACTTGGTCACCTCAAGATTTGAGGAAGATATGATGAAGGTTCTTTTCCAGTTCTTTGACCCTTTACACAATTGCTTTACCTTCCCCGATTACCAGCTTGAACCAACTATGGAAGAGTTCTCTCAACTCTTGAGAATTCCTATTCTCAATCAACTACCTTTCAACGGTACTGAAAGGAATCCAAGCTCTGAAGAGGTTTCCCGAGCTTTGTACTTGCAACAATCTGACGTCATGGCTAATTGGGAAACAGGAAGTGGTGTAAAAGGGTTCTTAGCCAAATTCTTATTGGAAAAAGCTCAAGACTATTGGAACAATTTGGATTTACGAGCTTTTGAAGAAATTTTGTCTCTTCTCATCTATGGGTTGGTACTATTTCCAAATCCTGACGAACTTATAGATGTGAATGCTATCAAAATCTTTTTATCTCTGTTGTACCCCAAAATTTTCCCTCTCATTTATCAAGAAATATCTCACAATATCTCCTTTGGTTCAAGATTGCAATAGGGTTGATCAACTCAAGACACCTCCTTAAACATTGATGACTGAAATTAGGGTTTGAGATTGCACAAGTATAATTGAACTTTTAATGCCTCATATGACTTTCGTGGATCATTATGGTCCCTCAAGATTTCTCATGTCAAGTTTCAAGTCTTGGATCACATTTTTGCTAAGTCAATTGATCAGTTAACCTAAAAATCAATTGTATTGGGTAAAAAGTCAACTATGGTCAATTTACAGTCAAACTTCATAATTTTTTTTCCATATCAATATTGTGAACTCCTATATGTAATATTATCAAGTTTGGACCACAATTCCTCAAGAAATTTTGATCAGATCATCAAAAGGGCAAAATGTTCAAAATTAGGGTTTTGACTAAGAAAGGGCAATTTATGATTTTTGACCTAGAAAATGGTTAATTGGTTTGAGACATGATCTCAATGTTTAAAATGCATCATTTTGACCTAATGATATGACTCAAAACTTCCCTCAAGATCAATTGATTGATAGTTGATTTTCAGTCAACTGATCAAAAGTCAATTGTACACTGAAAAGTCAAACTTTGACTTTTTGGTCAAATTCAAGTGTCAAAGATCACAATTAATTAAAAAATGTCAAAATATGAAACTTTTTCATCAAGAAATCAAAAAGTCAAGATTTCATTTTGAAAAGTCAAAGTTTCCAAACTTACAAATTTTTCTAAGTGTTGAAAACTTCATATTTTTTCACAACTTTGAGCCAATTTTTCACCATGATGCAAGATGATTCAAAGGAAACTTTCAACATGAAAGTTGTAGATCTCAATGATATCTAAAACATTTCTTTACACAACTCCTCCTATAAATTCTTGGATTTCAAGTTATTAATACATGAAATCATGGTCATGAAACTAAAACACTTTGTGAAATTTTGAGCATTTTGGTCAGGATTTTGACCTAACTTCAGGGCCAAGTTTCACATAGTTCCATTTGGATTTTACAAAAGTGATTCAAAGAGGGATTGTAGAGTACATTACAAGTTTCCAAAATGTCCAAGAACTCCTTGAGATCATTTTTTAGCAAGGAGAATCGAAGGTCAGAAGTTAGGGTTTCAAGTTGTTTTGCAAGGAAAAATTTGTGATGCACAATGGACCAAATCACATAGACATGTTGCATAATCTCACTTTGCAGGCTTCTAACTTGCAATTAACTCCTTAATTAAATGTTTACACAACATATGGAGCCATTTTACAAGCATTTGAACCATTATCCAAGTTGCATTTTCATTTTTGGAAGAAAGGCACCATTGCTATTCTTGAAAAGTGGCTTTAATCATAAAGTCCACTCTCCTTGAGCATTGGACTTGTTCTTTCTGCACACACAAACCATATAAACCAAAAGAAAGAATGTCTAAGGTACTAACCACTCTATGCATCCCTGTACTTTGCCTTGGAACAAGATATTTCAACTTTGCTTCAAAAACAAGAAAGATGCTACAACATGTGAATTCAAATTCTGACTTATTGTAGAACATAAAACCTCTTTCCTATAAATACATACACTATTTATAAGATAACACACACATGTACAAGCCCTTAAACTCACTCAAACTCTCACAAACTCAGATTGCACACAAAACTCCATTTTTGTGCAGAAACTGACCTTACACTCCCATCTCTCAAATTACTCGTGCGTTTCCTCTCCAAATCATTCCAAAAGTTCCTAAACATCATCCACAACTCATTCCAATACCTGTTAAAGTTCTGTAACTCCACTTCCACCATTGTCCAAACTCAAAAATAGAGCATTGTAAGTGGACTTCTCCAAAACTCCTCAGCCACTTTCAACTCAAGCCAAGCATCACATTAGCTTCCTGGGAACTTGAGGAAGCTAACCCAATCACTAGAACTCATTGAAAGTTGCTCTAACTCAAAACACGATACCCTCTTGCAAGGTGAGTTTTCTGATTTTTGAACTCCTCATATAGGCATTGTTAGGCTTTCATTTTCAAAGATAAAATGTAGACCTCAGTGCCACGAAGCTGTACATATCTATTATTTGCATTTATATGGCCTGGGCTTAGAGAATTTTGGAGTTGAAGTTTCTAAAATTTTTAGGTTTTAAATTAGGGCCAGAAAAATTCTCACTCATCTTAGATTTATAGCTTTAGTTATTTATATGGTTGGATTTGTGGGAAGAAATGTCACAACTTTCATGTTTGTACTTTCCATTTTTGTTGAGAGAGATAAATAAGTTGCAGTTGTCTGGCTGGGCGTGAGGTTGAAGATGAAGTTCAGGCCATGGACTTGATCTGTAATATATATTTATGGTTTGATATAAGTAAACAGATGTATAGCCACCCTAGTGGTAAGGCAGCGCGTCGGTAACTAAGAGAGCGTGGGTTCAACACCCAGCGCGCTACCTTTTTTTTCTTTCATTTTTCACATTTTCACTCTTTTTTGTTTCCAAACAGCATGCCTGGGCCTCCACATTGGGCCTTTGTTCTTTTTGCTGACTTCTAACTCCCTGCCTTACTTCAGCACCCCCTGGCTCAATTTTCATTATTATTTTCTTTTTCTTATTTTATTTTATTTCTTTTTCCTTTATTATTATTATTATTATTATTATTATTATTATTATTATTATTATTATTATTATTATTATTATTATTATAAATATTTTTATTGTTATTAATAAAAATCCAAAAATATTTTATTTATTATTTTTACACTTATTTAGTTTATTTGTTTTATAAAACTAAAAGAACAAAAACATTTTCTTAATAAATTAATTTCTTTCTTAATAATTAATATTTAGGTTTAGGTTTAACTATTATATTATTTTCTTGTAATTAAAATTAATTTAGAACTTAGGTTTCTTTTAATTAATTAATATTCATATTATTTTTATTAATTTAAAACCTTTTCATAAATAATACCCTAAAAAATCCTTTTTTTAGTTAATTTCTTTTCTTATTTAATTTAAGTTAATTTTATTTTCATTAATCATTTTTCTTAATTAGGTTTAGGTTAAAACCTTTCATGAAAACCAAACAAAAATCATATTTCTTTTTCATTTGCATTTATGCACTTTTATTAAATTCTTGTGCATTTATTCAATATGGTTGTAATAGTTAATTAGGTTTAATTTTCTTGCAATCTCCATTTGTAAATTTCACACCCCTCCCCTATTGATGTAATAGCTTAGTATTTTTATTTTCTGCAATTTAATATTTTATATATAAATGCTAGTAAATTAGGGTTTGTATGGAAAGATAAAACCAATGCTTAGAAAACCCTAATTTAAAAACAAAACAATGCATGTAAATCAATACACTTGCACACTTACACCCTTAGGGTAAACCTACTTTGTTTCCTTATGAAAATATCCATATTATGCATGTGGGGTATCTTAGCAAAATCAATAAAAAAATACAAGATCGCAGTCCCTCGATGATGCTATCAAAGTTGCCTTTCAAAAATGATCTTAGTCCCTTAAAGAAAATGCTAAGATAGCTTACAACATTGATAATCATGGCTATACGATGACCCATGCCTGTCCCTTTTACATCCTAAGATAAGGTTACTTACCAATCAATGGTAAAATAACAATGTCAAAGGAAAGAGGAAATAAACAAGAAAGACTTTTGAGTAGGTAGAATGTTCCTAGTTGCTTGCTCATTTTCAAACAAAAACATCCTTGCTATTTTCAAAACAAACACCAACACTTTCAAAACATCTTTCAAACTTGAAACATTTTCAAAAGATTAACACTTTGTATACATTCTTATGAACGAGAATTATTACAAAGTTTGCCTAAACGATGGCGCCTTTTGAAAATACTTTCAAAAAAACCCACAAAGCATATTTTCAAACAAAAGCAAGTGATCTAGCAAGCAACTAAGAGCATGTAGATAACTACGGATGAAAAGGGTGTTAATACCTTCCCTTTTCATAATCTACCCCCCGAACTCAAGAAAATAACTCAAAGGTATTTCCTGTCATTTTCAGCCTTTCCTTTTGGATAAAAGAAAAGTCGGTGGCGACTCTTGCTAACCGTAACATTTGCGATCAAATGCAAAATAACCAAGTCAATTCTCTCACCGCGTTACAGAACTGGAGACTCTACTGAGGACAATTTTAAAAGTGGGGTTACCTTAGGGCTAGATCACATTTACTTGCTTTCATTATTTGATTTGTTTGCTTTACATTTTGGTTCTTTGTTTGGGTTTAAATCCTCTACCCGGATTTGGGATACCTTATAGGTAAGTAGCAATACATTGTGGAAACTGTGCGGGGTATACCGACGTGGTCTAAGCAATAGCTACATTAGTGTGACATATTTGTGGGTACCGGTATCCCTTGAGTAGTCAAGGTGAATACGTGGCCGCTGAGTGATGTCATGAAGAACTAACTGACTTCTAGAACCTTTACTTGACCAACTTGGAAATTAGGACGTAGTGAGATGACCGGCTTTGGTGTAGTCCGAAGTTGGTAGATACTCGATACTACACTCATTAAGGTTTGGTTTTTTGGGATATTCCGGTTGCCATTAAAGAGGCTTGCGCTAAAAAAATTCCCAAGGAAACAAACCAGTGATATTAAGCTCCCTTAGAACCTAGTTACTATTTCTAGGACAGGTTTGAGCAAACTAAACTTCAAGAGGGTACTTACCTACAAACTCCATGCAAGCCTAAACCTAAATACTTGTCTGCTTTGTGTGAATATTCGTACTTGCTTAATTTCCATACTTATACATAACATCATACCATAGCATTTTCAATAATGATTTCAAGGATCTCAAGGGCCTATGATGCAGGGTCACATTGAGCCAGACATCTATCAAGGGACATGAGGATTTATTTTCCTCTAACCAAACACCGTCAAAGATCAAGTACAACAACTTGAGTCAAAGGCTATGACCCACTCAACATGGTGATATTAATTCTCGTGGAAGGAAATCCACCGATACAAAGTTCTCCAATCAAAGCTATTGGTCAAATTTCAACGTCTGACATTTTCTTGTTTACCCCACGAGATCCTTGAAAACATTGCATACATATATCATACATATCATTGCATAAACAGGTTTCATAGCAGGTTTCTCATCTTCTCTGCTGTTTATTTCAGCAATGACTCTTGAACAAACAATCAAAGACCTTCAGGCTCAAAATGCTAAATTCCAACAAATGTTTATGGCTTTGGCTAAGGGGAAAGAGGACCTGAAGACTTTTCTTCTCAAAGACAAGAAGAAGAAGAAGAAGTCCAAGAAGTCAGTAGGCGTCCTGAACTTGGGAAGAAGACTTAAAGGACCAGTCAATGGGCTCTAGATCTTCCAACTCCATCCAACATGGGGGATAGTCATGAAGAAGACAACAGTCTGGAGATTGATGAAGTCGAAGTTGACTACTCTGAGGAACAATATCCTCCCACTGTTGACAAGTACAAACAGTTTGAGGATCGCCTCAATGCTATGGAGATTCAACAGATACCTTGCTTAGATTTAGGAGACATGGGATTGGTTTCTGGAGTAGTCATCCCGCCAAAGTTCAAAATCCCTACCTTTGTCCTGTACGATGGAGTCTCTTGCCCTAAGATGCACCTAAAGTCTTATGTCCGCGAGATTCAACCATACACAATCGATCTGAAGCTTTGGATCCATTTATTCCAAGAGAGCCTAGTATGGACTCAACTTGAATGGTTCTATCAATTGGAGAGTTATCGCATCCACACCTGGGAGGATTTAGCTGCTGCCTTCTATAAGCAGTACCAGTACAACGCTGATCTTGCACCAACTCGTGTGCAATTGCAGAATATGACCATGGGTTCCAACGAGAGATTCAAAGGATATGCCCAAAAGTGGAGAGATTTGGCTGGTAGGGTGAAGCCCCCTTTAACTGATAGGGAGATGATTGACATCTTCATGGGAACTTTGACAGGACCTTTCTTCAAACACCTAATCGGAAGTTCCTTGGCCGGGTTCACCGAGCTAATACTTACTGGAGAAAGAGTCGAAGCTGGCATCAAAAGTGGAAATATCCAAGGAGCTGCACCTTCTGATGCTCAGAAAAATCCATACAATTGGAAGAAAGAGTCCAATGTTGTGTATGGTCAAAAGAGTCATCATGACCAACACGTAGGAGAAATCTTGATCTCTAATCCTACGCCTGCTTAACAAAGACAGGGGCATCAGCGTAAGGAGGTCGCACCTAAAAGACAATTCACTAAGATCAACATGTCACTAGCTCAAGCGCTACAACACGTGTTGAAGGAAGAGCTGATAACGTTAAAGGCTCCTCTCCGGAACCCCAACACTTTCGCTCCTACCTATCATTACAATGAATGGTGTGCATACCACTCTGATAGTTCAAGACACGACACAAACAACTGTTGGGCTCTGAAGAATAAGATCCAAGACATGATTGATGCCAAGGAGATCGAATTCGATCCTCCAGAGGTTCCCAACATGGTCATTGCTCCTATGCCAAATCATTGAAAGCTTTTGTTCATTTGAATTTTCAAGTTGTAATCTCGTTTGTTGTTCAAACACTTATCTATTAATGTCAAACTTTTTTTCATTAATGCATTGCATATGTTTGTCTTAAATTCACCCATTTGTTTTCACTATATGTAAACTATGTTTTTTATTATAACATTCAACTCTTGCTAAAAGTTACAAGCCTTTGGAGGGAGGATGACGAAAACAATGCCATAATCTCATACAATATGCTTTTAAATAGACCTTGTTGACGATGTACAAGTGTTCTTTCAAATCCTAAACACTGGAGTTATAAGGAATATAATCCCTAGTTAACCCCTTTGAGCCAAATAAGTAGGAGTTTCCTTTTTTCACAAATTAAAACCTTTAATCAAAACCTGGGGCATGGTAGTCTCTCAGTTAATTCAAATGCGCGTTCACTTCGTATAGAATGAGTGATATCAAAAACATTCCTCTGGAATCTAAAGACAGTAATGGTTCCCTACTAAATAGGCAGTTATTATCTCTCATAAGAAAAGCCCACTAAGTCAAAACCTACAACGGGGACTTAAAGAAAACGGGGGCATCCCGCTGACTGTAATCTCAAAAACAAGAACAGTCAAGCAAAATTAGGGATAATAATAAAAAAAGAGGTCACTACAAACCCTCCACAACATAAAAAATGTTGCAAAAATGACTACCTTCCGACAAACTTAACTTTTTTGAACCATCACTAAAGCGCCATTCGAGACTCAATTGGAGTTCAAACACACAATTAAATGAGTTTAGGATTGAAGAACATCACGAAGATCGGGTGGTTACAAACACACTTTGAGCCTTTATCCTTTGTTTCTTAAACCGTGAACTGAGCCACACTACAACCCTTCAAAAGTCCTAATCGAAGCATGGGTTAGTTCGAAAGCATACTGTTACAAAAGGTATCCTGACTCCTGGTAAGGATTTACCCTAAATCCTGAGTTTGAATTTTCTTACAAAACTTCTTTACTTGCTAAAACACATTTTCAAATTTTCAAGACAAGCATAACCTTTGCATTATTTGAATATCGTTGTTTGCATATGGCTATTTGTTTGACAGCGAAGAAATTCACACAACGAATATCCAACAAATGAAAGCTCTCTCAAACAGAACCACTTCGAATGGAAAGAAGCTTCTAATGACAAATCTCTCATAATCAAGGGGCACAACATGACCATTGTCCAACACATTTGGGGAAGCCAAGTCAAGATTCAAAGAATCTCTCAAAGAATTGTTGAATAACCAGGGGAAAATCTCCATATGTATCACTCAAGGGGCAATGTCATGTTGATCATGGGTTTGAACAATATCCACTATGAAGACTTCCGTTACCATCAATTTGCTTGTCTGTACCAGTAGTATCAAATGGTGTCAATATCAGATGGTGTCAGTATCATGTCTTCGGATCCTCCCATGACAGGTTTTAGAAAATTCTGAGACTTGACCAAAGAACTTGGATACCACCAATTTGTTCGTCTGTGCCAGTAGTATCATATGGTGTCAGTATCAGGTCTTCGGTTTCTTCCACAACAGTCTTAGAAAATATCTCTAGGAAGTTCAGGGCTACCGAAAATGTGATCAAAATCTCAAGCGTCAAGGTGCACTAGATTAACTCTGAGGGCAAACAGACTCCCACATAAAGGGTCATGTGCGACCAAGCAAACATTTTCTTGCATTACTACAACACTTACTACTAGGGGCAGTGACAAATATCCCCAAGATCCTTCTCATAGGATGACTCCCAGCCAGAGTTTCAATCTCTGAAAACTTCTCACCAGCTGAGTCGACCTCAAGAAACCTCGAGGATTTTCCCTAGTGAAGAAGATACCTCTCCAACAGACCGACAACAGGGTTTATTTCCCCAATAAACTACAGATTCCCCAGTTTGAGTTTGCCTCTCCGACTACTACAAATCAAAGGACCACAACTCCTCTTCCCCAATAGACTACTCTACAATCCCCAGCAAGTTACTGTGAAGCCTGGACCCGACCAAATATCAGTTCAACTTCGACTCCCTAGTAGAGCAACGAACAACTGAGACTCCTAAACTCTTGTTCACCAAGCAAGGATCAACACTCTCCACAGAGTTTTCAACATTCCTCAGTGGAGCTCTCCTCAAACAATAAAACCGGAATCCTTGGTGAAAATATTCTAAGCAAAGTTTGAAGACTCACCTACTCTTCAACAGCATTCCGGGATTTAATGACTCCCCAGCATTTGTCAAGGATTTATTTTCCCAGACAAAGATACATTCAAATAACATTTCACCCTTCATGCATCATATTACGTACATGACAAATGCATACGACACAATCTCATTTATTTTGAGAACCTCATTGCACCATGCATTTCATACATCATGACATTGCATACAGCTAAGGTTTTACCTTTTTCAGGAAAAGGTTAATCAATAGACGGTTATTATCAATAATCTTCAAAAGGTCAGAAATTAATACCTGTAAAAAGCCATGCCAATTATCTACATGACTAGCTGAAGCAATCCTACACGGGATCCTTCGCATACAATCCTCTAGAAACAGTTCAGATGCGATCCAGATATGGCTGACATTCTGATACTTACTCTAAATTCTCTTCTAGAAATAGTTCAGATGTGATCCAGATATGGCTGACATTCTAATACTTACTCCAAATTCTCTTCTAGAAACAATTCAGATGCGATCTAGATATGGATGACATTCTGATACTTACTCCAGATTCTCTTCTAAGTACAGTCCAGATATGATCCAGATTCGGATGTCATTCTGTCACTCATTCAAAATACAGTCCAGATTCGGATGTCATTCTGTCACTCATTCAAAATACAGTCAAGATACGATCCAGATTCGGATGTCATTCTGTCACTCATTTAAAATACAGTCCAGATACGATCCACATTCGGATGTCATTATGTAACTCATTCAAATACAGTTCAGATACGATCTAGATACGAATATCATTCTGATACTTCTTTCAGCATACCTTTCCAATACAATCCAGATACGATCCAAATACGGATGTCATTCTGACTCTCATTCAGTACATCTCTCAGATGCGAGTCAGATATAATTCATTTATGAATATTATTCTGTTGCTCATCCAAGACCTTCTCTGGTTCAGATAAATCTCTCAACGATTTATTCTGATTCTTCTCCAGATCCTTGTTGGGTCAGATAAATCTCTCAATGATTTATTCCTATTCTTCTCCAGATCTCTGTCGGTTCAGCTTAAACCTCTCAACAGTTTATTCTGATTCTTTCCCACAGACGTTTTCTCTGGTTAAGATAAATCTCTCAAAGATCTACTCTGATTCTCTCCAGTTAAGGAATATTCAAGACCTCATTTGGTTCAGTTTAAACCTCTCAACGGTTTATCCTGATACTTTCCAAATGAACGTTTCTGGTTCAGATAAATTTCTCCAAGATTTATTCTGATTCTTCCCAGTCAAACAACATACAAGACTTTCGCTAGTTTCAGATAAATCGCTCCAAAGATTTATTCTGATTCGTTTCCAGTTGAAATCAAGTTCAAACTTAGTCCATTTTCTGTCAACAGTCACCTTTGGATGGCATCTACAAGCCCATCTCTGGAAAATCTCCACCATTCCTCCAAATGGCATCTATAAGCCCATTCACAATTCATCTTCGAGTGCAAATCTTTGGGCACTCTAGTGTCCAATCATCTTCCACCTTCAAGTCACGAATGGAGGATCCGCCAATCTAACTCTTCAGGTTTAAGAAGATTGAACAGGGGCAGTTGTTGTACCCCAAAATTTGCCCTCTTATTTATCAAGAAATATCTCACAAGATCTCCTTTGGTTCAAGACTGCACTAGGGTTGATCAACTCAAGACACCTCCTTAAACATTGATGACTGAAATTAGGGTTTGAGATTTCACAAGGATAATTGAACTTTTAATGCCTCATATGACTTTCATGGATAATTATGGACCCTCAAGATTTCTCATGTCAAGTTTCAAGTCTTGGATCATAGTTTTGCTCAGCCAATTGATCAGTTGACCTAAAAATCATTTGTATTGGGGAAAAAGTCAACTATGGTCAATTTACAGTCAAACTTCATAACTTTTTATCCATATATACATTGGGAACTCCTATATGTCATTTTATCAAGTTTGGACCATAATTCCTCAAGAAATTTTGATCAGATCATCAAAAGGGCAAAATGGTCAAAATTAGGGTTTTAATTGAGAAACGGCAATTTCTGATTTTTGTCCTAGAAAATGGTTAATTGGTTTGAGACATGATCTCAAGGTTTCAAATGAATCATTTTGACCTAATGATATGACTTAAAACTTCCCTCAAGATCAATTGATTGATACTTGATTTTCAATCAGCTGATCAAAAGTCAACTGTACACTGAAAAGTCAAACTTTGACTTTTTGGTCAAAATCAAGTGTCAAAGATCACAATTCATCAAAACATGTCAAAATATGAAACTTGTTCATCAAGAAATCAAAATTCAAGATTTCATTTTGAAAAGTCAAAGTTTCCAAACTTAGAAATTTTTCTAAGTGTTGAAAACTTCATATTTTTTCACAACTTTGAGCCAATTTTTCACCATGATGCAAGATGATTCAAAGGAAACTTTCAATATGAAATTTTTAGATCTCAATGAGATCTAAAACATTGCTTTACACAACTCTTCCTAGAAATGCTTGTATTTCAAGTTATTAATCCATGAAATCATGGTTATGAAACTAAAACACTTAGTGAAATTTTGAGCATTTTGGTCAGGATTTTGACCTAACTTCTGGGCCAAGTTTCACATAGTTTCATTTGGATTTTGAAAACATGATTCAAAGAGGAATTGTAGAGCACATTAAAAGGTTTCCAAAATGTCCCAGAACTCCTTGAGATCATTTTTTAGCAAGGAGAATCAAAGGTCAGAAGTTAGGGTTTCAAGTTGTTTTGCAAGGAAAAATTTGTGATGCACAATGGACCAAATCACATAGACATGTTGCATAATCTCACTTTGCAGGCTTCTAACTTGCAATTAACTCCTTAATTAAATGCTTACACAACATATGGAGCCATTTTACAAGCATTTGAACCATTATCCAAGTTGCATTTTCATTTTTGGAAAAAAGGCACCATTGCTATTCTTGAAAAGTGGCTTTAATCATAAAGTCCACTCTCCTTGAGCATTGGACTTGTTCTTTCTGCACACACAAACCATATAAACCAAAAGAAATCATGTCTAAGGTACTAACCACTCTATGCATCCCTATACTTTTCCTTGGAACAAGATGTTTCAACTTTGCTTCAAAAACAAGAAAGATGCTACAACATGTGAATTCAAATTCTGACTTGTTGTAGAACATAAAACCTATTTCCTATAAATACATACACTATTTATAAGATAACACACACAGGTACAAGCCCTTAAACTCACTCAAACTCTTACAAACTCAGATTGAACACAAAACTCCATTTTTGTGCAGAAACTGACCTTACACTCCCATCTCTCAAATTACTCGTGCGTTTCCTCTCCAAATCATTCCAAAAGTTCCTAAACATCATCCACAACTCATCCCAATACCTGTAACATTTCTGTAACTCCATTTCCACCATTGTCCAAACTTAAAAGTAGAGCATTGCAAGTGGACTTCTCCAGAACTCCTCAGCCACTTTCAGCTCAAGCCAAGCATCACATTAGCTTCCTGGGAACTTGAGGAAGCTAACCCAATCACTAGAACTCATTGAAATCTTCTCCAACTCAAAACACGATACCTTTTTGCAAGGTGAGTTTTCTGATTTTTCAATTCCTCATATAGGCATTGTTAAGCTTTCATTTTCAAAGATAAAATGTAGACCTCATGCCATGAAGCTGCACATATCCATAGTTTGCATTTATATGGCCTGAGCTTAGAGAATTTTGGAGTTGAAGTTTCTGAAATTTTTAGGTTTTAAATTAGGGCCAGAAAAATTCTCACTCATCTTAGATTTATAGCTTTAGTTATTTATATGGTTGGATTCGTAGGAAGAAATGCCATAACTTTCATGATTGTACTTTCCATTTTTGTTGAGAGATGAAAAAGTTGTAGGTTGTCTGGCTAGGCGTGAGGTTGAAGATGAAGTTCAGGCCATGGACTTGATTTGTAATATATATTTATGGTTTGATATAAGTAAACGGATGTATAGTCACTCCAGTGGTAAGGCAGCACGCTGATAACCAAGAGGGTGTGGGTTCAACACCCAGCACGCTACCTTTTTTTTTCATTTTTCACATTTTCACTCTTTTTTTCTTTCCAAACAGCACGCCTGGGCCTCCACATTGGGCATTTGTTCTTTTTGCTGGTTTCTAACTCCCTGCCTTACTTCAGTACCCCCTGGCCCAATTTTCATTATTATTTTCTTTTTCTTATTTTAATTTTTTTTTCCTTTATTATTATTACTATTATTATTATTAATATTATTTTTATTGTTATTAATAAAAATCCACAAATATTTTATTTATTATTTTTACACTTATTTAGTTTATTTGTTTTATAAAACTAATAGAACAAAAACATTTTCTTAATAAATTAAGTTCTTTCTTAATAATTAATATTTAGGTTTAGGTTTAAATATTATATTATTTTCTTGCAATTAAAATTAATTTAGAACTTAGGTTTCTTTTAATTAATTAATATTCATATTATTTTTATTAATTTAAAACTTTTTCATAAATAAAACCCTAAAAAATACTTTTTTTAGTCAATTTCTTTTCTTATTTAGTTTAAGTTAATTTTATTTTCATTAATCATTTTTCTTAATTATGTTTAGGTTAAAACCTTTCATGAAAACTAAACAAAAATCATATTTCTTTTTCATTTGCATTTGTACACTTTTATTCAATTCTTGTGCATTTATTCAATATGGTTGTAATAGTTAATTAGATTTAATTTTCTTATAATCCCCATTTGTAAATTTGTACACCCCTCCCCTATTGATATAATAGCTTAGTATTTTTATTTTTCACAATTTAATGCTTTATATATAAATGCTAGTAAATTAGGGTTTGTATGGAAAGATAAAATCAATGCTTAGAAAACCCTAATTCAAAGACAAAACAATGCATGTAAATCAATACACTTGCATACTTACACCCTTAGGGTAAATCCATTTTGTTGCCTTATGAAAATGGTCATATTATGCATGTGGTGTATCTTAGCAAAAGCAATCAAAAAATACAAGATCATAGTCCCTCGATGACGCTATCAAAGTTGCCTTTCAAAAATGATCTCAGTCCCTTAAAGAAAATGCTAAGATAGCTTACAACATTGCTAATCATGGCTATACGATGACCCATGCCCGTCCCTTTTATATCCAAAGATAAGGTTACTTACCAATCAATGGTAAAATAACAATGTCAAAGGAAAGAGGAAATAAAAAAGAAAGACTTCCGAGTAGGTAGAATGTTCCTAGTTGCTTGCTCATTTTCAAACCAAAACATCCTTGCTATTTTCAAAAAAAAGACTAACACTTTCAAAACATCTTTCAAACTTGAAACATTTTCAAAAGATCAACACTTTGTATACATTCTTATGAATGAGAATTATTACAAAGTTTACCTAAACAATGGCGCCTTTTCAAAATACTTTCAAAAAACCACACAAAGAAAATTTTCAAACAAAAGCAAGTGATCTAGCAAGCAACTAAGAGCCCGAAGATAAGTACGGATGAAAAGGGTGCTAATACCCTCCCTTTTCATAATCTACCCCTCGAACTCAAGAAAACATCTCAAAGGTCTTTCCTGTTCTTTTCAGCCTTTCCTTTTGGATAAAAGAAAAGTCTGTGGCAACTCTTGCTAACCGCAACATTTGCGATCAAACGCAAAATAACCAAGTCAGTTCTCCCACCGTGTTACAATCTCACAATCCAGTGCCTACTTTGTTGGGAGATATCTTGCATTCTCTCCACTCTCGCACCATGAAGAGAAGAGGAACCCTCATGTGTTGTACTCCTCTGTTGTCTAAATGGTTTGTTTCGCATCTTCCATGATCCGTTGATATGAACGAGCAAGGCTTGATATGGTCCAATAGGCTAATGTCACTCAGACATTCAGATATCCACTGGTGTTCTCGATCCTTGGAAGACATTACTATCATCGACCATTGTGGGGAGTTCCCTAATGTCCCTCTGCTTGGCATTAGAGGAGGTATCACTTATAACCCTTTCTTAGCTTTACGATAGTTTAGGTATGCCCGAAGAGATGGTCCTCATGATACGCTCATCCAAGGTTTGGTGTACGACTATGAAAGTGACGATCAAGGCTACTTTCAGAGGTTTATACGAGCTTGGTGGATGGTAAACAAGGTGGATAGTAGGATGTTGGGACACAAGAATTCCATTCCCCTTGATCCTTACCTTAGGTGCGTACGGGCTCGTGCTCAGAGTCTCGCAATGCTTTACCCTTCTATCCTCCTTGTCATCATAGAGCATGTGATGAAGGAGATGTACCGTATACTGTCCTTCATCCCAGCATGCCTATCTCTCTTGAAGTCTTGCAAAGGGATTAGATTCAACTAAAGGAAGAATGAGACACTTTCGAAGCCCAATTCTACGCCAGTGAGAATAAAGTTCTGGAACTTACCAAGCAGCTTCACGGAGAGTGGAGTCTGGACGCCTACCTCACACCAAAGAGGATGCATTCAAATTTTTTGTCTTAGGAGTTTTTATATTTTATTTCTTTCATTGTAAGCCCAAAGAGGCATGATGTACTCAAACTTGGATCTATTAATATAACGTGTGCTCCTTTTTGTCTAAACAAATTTAAATCTCTAATTTCCTTGAAATCATTTGCGTATGCATTTTCATTCATCATAACACAAACAGGTTTCTTACAACATGTCTCCTTATCTTTCTACTGTTTATTTCAGTGAGATGGATATTGAACAGACAGTAAAAGATCTTCAGGCGCAAAACGCTTAGTTTCAACAAATGTTCTTGACTAAGGCAAAAGGACAAGAGGAGTTGAAAACTCTGCTGATCAAAGAAAAGAAGAAGAAAGCGAAGAAATCAACTGGTGTTTTGAATCTGGGAAGAAGGTTCAAAGGACCAGCCAAATGGACTCTAGACTGTTAGAACATAGTTTGATTCTACAACCCTCAATTAGAGTTTTGATGATAACAAAATACAAGAATAAATAAATTGTAAGATTTATATATAATACATATATGCTAATTAAAATTATGTTTTGTGTTTACAGAAACTCTGATGGAATCAACATCAGAATATCAGAATCAACATTAGCATCAGAAGATATGTCAGCATCAGAAGATCAAATAACATGTGCTACACGCTGAAGCTACCAGATCATACGCTGAAGCCTGATGAACAGAATCTGCGCATAAAAATACTCTGACTCTGATCAAGATCGTAATCAAGTCATCAGCACTCAGAAGCGTCAGCATAAAGGAAAGAACACTCTGATTACCATAAGCAGAGAACACTCTGAAGCGTTACTAAGCATTCAAGACAGATTATTTACCAACGACTTTATTCCAAGACATCATCTTCTCAAAAAGGAAAGAACGTTATTAGCATTGAAATGGCTTTATGGACAACAACGTATCTCTTCCTAGGCTATATAAACAAGTCAGTGTGAGAAAAGAAAAGGCTAATACTCTACACGCATATACACGCCTAAGCTAACAATCTACGCGCACACACTCATACAAATTGCTAAGCTTTCAAACCACGCTTACTCTATGGCTCTAGCAATCCAGTTTCATTCTAAGCTTAATATTGTGTATTATCACAGTTGTGATATATAGTTTTATTAGAAAACATCAAACACACTTTTGTTCAATTATATGTAAGAGAATTTCCCTGAGATAAACCGGTCTGTGGTTAGACTCAAGAAGGATTTAACAGTTGTTAAAGCAGTTGTGTAATCAGTTGATTATAGTGGATTAAGACCTCGTTGGAGAGAGGCAAAATCACCTTGACGGGTGGACTGGAGTAGTTTGAGATCAAACGAACCAGGATAAAAATACAGTGTTGTCTGCACCTTTGATTTAAGTTTTACAATTCAACCCCCCTTCTTGTGTTTTTTACATCTTCAATTGGTATCAGAGCGCCTGGTTTTGAGCTTATAACACTTAACCGTGTCAGTAAAAGATCCAGCGTCAGAAAAACACAATGGCAGGACCATATCAAAACATCAGCAATGACAATAATGAAGAAAGAGACCAGCGGCAAGCCTCCAGTCTTTGATGGAGAAAACTTTGACTACTGGAAAGACAGAATTGAAAGCTTCTTTCTGTCCCATGATGTTGATCTATGGGACATGGTGACTGATGGATACAAGCACCCAGTGGATGGAAGTTGTCAGAAGATTGACAGGAAAGCAATGTCTGATCAGCAAAAGCGTGATTTCAGAAATCATCACAAGGCCAGAACAATTCTTCTCAGCGCCATCTCCTATTCAGAATATGAAAAGATATCAAACAGAGACACTGCAAAGAATATGTTTGACTCTATGAGAGTGACGCATGAAGGCAACATTCAAGTCAAAGAAACCAAAGCTCTTGCGCTCATTCAGAAGTATGAGGCATTCAAGATGGAAGAGAGTGAATCAATAGAGACTATGTTCTCAAGATTTCAAATTCTGGTTGTTGGTCTCAAAGTTCTTGATAAAGGGTATTCCACTACTGATCATGTTAAGAAGATCATCAGAAGCTTGCCAAAATAGTGGAGGTCAATGGTCACAGCGCTTAAGCTAGCCAAGGATCTTAATAAAATCTCTCTGGAGGAACTTGTCAGCTTCCTCAGAAGTCACGAGATAGAGCTAGAAGCAGATGAACCTCAAAAGCAAGGTAAGCCATTAGCTTTAAAATCTAACAGAAAATCTGACTCCAAAGTTTTGCAGGCTATTGAAGAAACCTCTGATGGGTCGTCATCAGAAGAAGATGAATTGTCTCTCCTCTCCAGAAGGGTGAACCAATTATGCAAGCAGAGGCAAAGGAAGTTCAGGAATCCCAGAAGATCAGAGAATCAGAATGAATCTTTCTCCAGATACAGAAGGTCAAAATCCTCCTCTGGACACAGAAGATCTGAAGGTTCTTCAGGAAGCAGAAATCCAAACAACAAAGACATCATCTGCTATGAATGTAACGAGCAAGGACACTACAAAAGTGATTGCCCAAAGCTTCAGAAGGAAAAGCCCAAAAAGAAGTTTGGCAAGGAAAAGAAGAAAAGTCTCATGGCTACATGGGATGATTCTGATACATCTGAAGCTGAGTCGGAATCAGATGATGAAAGAGCAAACATAGCTCTCATGGCAAACATAATAGAAGACAATGAAGCTTCTGAGTCAGACTCTGAATCAGATACAGAAGAGGTATTTCCTGACTTTGCTATAAATTTTACTAAGGCTGAACTAGCTGAAAGCCTTAATGAAATTCTGGAAAGATATCAGCAGATCAGAGTCAAATTCAGAAACCTGAAAAGGGATCTTGCTTTTAACTCTGATAAAATTGAGAGTCTCAAATTGGAGAATTCTGAGTTGAAAGATAAAATTTCAAAATTGGAAAATCTATTGCAAAACTCTCAGAAGGAAACAATCCCTGAAACTCCCAGCAATGCTGATGAAATCATCAAGGAGTATGATCACAGCTTTCAGAAGTTTCTAGCTAAAAACATAGATAGAAGCAAAATGGCTTCAATGATCTATGGAGTTAGCAGAAATGGCAGAAAAGGAATAGGATACCAAGGTAAGGTACCTACACCAAAAAAATGCCATGGATTTAGTTATAAAACGTACTCCACTTGATTCACACTTTATATATGGGCACACACATGACATCAAATATACTAGTAGTAATTATTCTGTCAAACCAAAATTCAACCAGAGTTTTGGTAAAACTAACAAATCAGGACCCAAGAAAATATGGGTACCTAAGGATAAAAGAATACATGTGGCAGATATCTTTAGCAGCAAAGCAGAAACACCAATCATGGTACCTGGACTCTGGCTGCTCACGACACATGACGGGAAGAAGGCATATGTTCCAAAGCCTGGAACTTAAGCCTGGAGGCCACGTAGGCTTTGGAGGCAATCAAAGGGGAAAGATCATTGGCTCTGGAACTGTAGGTAATGGAAATCTTCCCTCTATAAGTAATGTCTTATTAGTAGATGGATTAATGCATAACCTATTATCCATAAGTCAATTAAGTGATAAGGGTTATGATATAATCTTTAATCAAAATTCATGCAAAGCTGTTAGTCAGAAAGATGGGACTATCCTATTTAATGGAAAGAGGAGAAACAACATTTATAAAATAAAACTTTCTGAACTAAAAAGTCAGAATGTAAAGTGTCTTCTGTCTGTTAACAACGAGCAATGGATCTGGCACAGAAGATTGGGACATGTTAGTATGAGAAGAATATCTCAGATTAACAAACTCAATCTGGTCAGAGGACTTCCTAACCTGAAGTTCAATTCAGATGCTCTGTGTGAAGCGTGTCAGAAAGGCAATTTTGCAAAACCAGCTTTCAAATCTAAAAACGTTGTTTCAACCTCTAAGCCATTAGAACTTCTGCACATTGACTTATTTGGACCAGTTAAAACTGCTTCAGTCAGTGGCAAGAAGTATGGGTTAGTAATCGTAGATGACTATAGCAGATGGACATGGGTAAAGTTATTAAGACACAAGGACGAGTCACACTCTATGTTTGTCACCTTCTACAACCAAGTTCAGAATGAAAAGGATCTTAGAATCGTCAAAGTCAGAAGTGATCATGGTGGAGAGTTTGAAAATAAAGATTTTGAGTCATTCTTTAATGACAAAGGCATTCTGCATGATTTCTCTTGTCCTAGAACTCCCCAGCAAAATGGAGTTGTAGAACGAAAGAACAGAACATTGCAAGAAATGGCCAGAACCATGATCAACGAGACTAACGTTGCTAAGATCTTCTGGGCAGAGGCAATAAACACAGCGTGTTACATTCAGAATAGAATCTCCATAAGACCTATTCTGGAAAAGACTCCATATGAATTGTGGAAGAACAGAAAGCCCAACATTTCCTATTTTCATCCATTTGAATGTACTTGTTTTATTCTGAATACAAAAAATTATTTGAACAAGTTTGACTCTAAAGCACAAAAGTCTATTATGTTAGGATACTCTGAACGCTCAAGAGGGTACAAAGTATACAATACAGAAACACAGATTGTGGAGGAATCAATCAGTGTCGGTTTTGATGATAAGCTTGACTCTCAAAAGTCAAAGCAGAATGAAGTATTTGCAGGTATGGAAGTTAAATTCATAGGTACTGAAGATAAGTCATCAGAAGCTCTTAACAGAGACACTCCCTCAACATCATAAAGAAGCACTGCAAGCAATCCATCACCTTTTGTTGATCAACTTCAGAAAATACCATCCAGAAGCAGCATGGATCACCCAGAAGAAACAATCTTAGGAAGAAAGAAAGATCCAATCAGAACAAGAGCTAGCTTCAAAAACTCTGAAGAATCCCTCATGGGACTTGTTTCTCTAATTGAACCATCAACAATTGATGAAGCACTTCTGGACAATGACTGGATTCTAGCAATGCAAGAGGAGCTAAATCAATTCACAAGAAATGACGTATGGGATCTAGTTCCCAAACCAAAAGGATTCAACGTCATTGGAACAAAATGGGTGTTCAAAAACAAACTGAACGAACAAGGTGAAGTCATCAGAAACAAAGCACGATTGGTAGCACAAGGTTATAGTCATCAAGAGGGGATAGACTATACAGAAACCTTTGCTCCAGTCGCCAGGTTAGAATCTATCAGACTCTTAATTTCATTTGCTGTTAATAAAGGCATTATTCTGTATCAGATGGATGTTAAGAGTGCATTATTAAATGGCTATATAGAAGAAGAGGTATATGTGCACCAACCCCCTGGTTTTGAAAGTTCCAAAAATCCAGAATATGTTTTCAAACTAAAGAAGTCACTGTATGGTCTGAAACAAGCTCCTAGAGCTTGGTATGAAAGACTAAGTAACTTCCTGTTAGAAAAGGAATTCACCAGACGGAAAGTGGACACAACTCTATTCTGTAAGACAGTTAAGAATGACATTTTAGTATGTCAGATTTATGTTAATGATATCATATTTGGATCTACTAAACCTTCTCTGGGAAGAAAGTTTGCTAAGTGTATGCAGGCAGAATTTGAGATGAGCCTAATGGGGGAACTGAAATTCTTTATGGGCATTCAGATCAATCAAACCCCAGAAGGAACTTACATTCATCAGAGCAAATATTTCAGAGAACTTTTGAAGAAATTTGATCTCTAGAATGTAAGCCATCAAAGATTCCAATGCATCCCACGTGCATTCTGGAAAGAGAAGAGGTAAGTAAAAAGGTAGAACAGAAGGTCTACATAGGTATGATTGGTTCTCTTCTCTATCTGAAGGCTTCAAGGCCTGACATTTTATTCAGTGTATACATTTGTGCTAGATTCCAATCAGATCCTAGAGAATCTCACTTAACAGCAGTTAAGCGAATTTTCAAGTATCTGAAAGGTACTATTAATCTGGGTTTGTTTTATAGAAAATCAAGTGATTACAGCTTAGTAGGTTACTGTGATGCTGATTTCGCTGGAGACAGAGTAGAACGTAAAAGTACTTCTGGAAGCTGCCAGTTTCTGGGAGAAAATCTGATCTCTTGGTCCAGCAAAAGACAATCCACAATTTCCCTATCAACAGCAGAAGCTGAATACATAGCAGCAGCTGGATGCAGCACATAAATTCTCTGGATGAAAAGTCAACTTGAGGACTTCCAGATATTTGAGAGTAACATTCCTATCCTCTGACAATACTTCTGCTATTTGCTTAAGTAAAAATCCTATTTTGCATTCTAGGGCTAAGCATATAGAAATAAAACATCATTTTATTAGGGACTATATTCAGAAAGGGATTTAAAATTTAAAACTTATTGACACAGACCATCAATGGGATGATATTTTTACAAAACCACTTTCTTAAGATAGGTTCAACTTCATTCTGAAACATCTCAGCATGAAGCTCTGCCCAGAATAAAATTGTTTTAATTCTATATATTAACCTTCAGAACTTTGTTTATTTTCTGTGAACTACTGATCAATCTTCCTTCAGATCTTTAGAAGTACAGATTGTATCAGAATCTATCCATGAAGATCTGAGCGCTTCATTTCAAGGATAGAAATGTGCTGTTCACTCAAGAAAACAAGTGTCATCCACTCATCAGCCATTTTCTGAGGCTGAAAACGCGTTCACGTTTCTGAAAAGGCAAAGCGCTGATTGGATGCATTGAGACACATGTCATGGGTAACCGTTCCAAATATCTTTCTGAATCCCCTAAAATCAGCTATCATTAAATGCTAATAATCATTATTAATTTCTCTCTCTTAAACGTTTATGTTTTCAAAACCTTTTTTAGAAATCTATTTAAACACTTCACACCATTTACACGTTTTACCGTCACTTTCATTTTCTATGAATATTTCTGTTTTCAGTGTTCTTCTTTCTCAAGAAAACCTTTCAATCTTTTCACAAAAACCTCGTGTGAACCTGGCTTCTTCCAGCATTCCTTCTTCATGTTCCCAGAAAACTGTTTCATCTTAACAATATGAAGTACCTTTCAGAACGCTTCTAACACCAGTCAAGAATCTTGAAGTTCTGTCAAAATTAATAGTGGATTTCAACAGTCTGAAAGAAAATGGGTTTGATTTATCTGAAGAAATTAAAGCTCAAGGTTGGGAAAAGTATTTTGACAGGATGGTGGGTCCAACATTTCCTATTCTGGTAAA
This sequence comes from Vicia faba, assembly GCA_948472305.1. Lineage (NCBI taxonomy): Eukaryota > Viridiplantae > Streptophyta > Magnoliopsida > Fabales > Fabaceae > Vicia > Vicia faba. The sequence continues at coordinate 1,129,508,511 of OX451737.1, forward strand.
GGAATTTTGGATTCACGCTTCTTCTTCAAACCATCAAGTTACATCCTACATCATGGGGAAGAAGATTGTTATTACTGAAGACCTGATTGCAAGACTGATAGGATACAATGGTGGTGGTGTTCGTTGTATTGATATGGCAGAAAGGTGTACAGATGCTGCCCTAATTGCAAGGGAAATCTTCACACTGGGGCTTCCCTCCAGCAAGATAAGGGATTTAAAGGACAAGCACAAAATTTGGGCCAAGATCATTCAGGGCTGCTTCAACCACAGGAAGCCTACCAGCTCTCCTGATTACATTAATATTGATTAGCAGTTTCTGATCTATTTTATCTCTCAGAAGGTCAAGATAAATCTGGCTCATCTTCTGTTCAACCATCTCAGAACAAGTGTCAAGGAAACAAGAGAAGATGAACGTACAAAAAGGGATTGGATACCCTTGGGAAGACTGATATCAGATATTCTGACAGAGAATAGGCTGATTGATTATTTGACAGAGGCACCAGAAATCAGCACTCTGGAACCGTCTGTTGGCAAGCAGCTGAATGCCAAAAATCTGAAGAAAATGAAGTTGATAGAGAACATTAAGAAGGATCCCAGCGTCACTCCTTTTGCTGAAATCTCCAGCATAAGAGTCCCTCTGGACGACTTCCCTCTGTTCTCATAAATTGACTCTAAGCCTAAAATAATTCTGAGATATCTGGATGCTTGTAAAGCTGATGGTACAACACCAAATCTGAATATTCAAGATCTTCAGCAGAAGGCTCCAGAGGTTGTTCTGAAGAAGACAAAGAAAAGAAAAGCTGATGCAGAAGGATCATCTCAACAGACTCCCAAGAAGAGAGGTAATCCTTCTTCTGTCACTGTTTTAGATTCAATTGCTATATCAACATTTATCCCAATTCCAACTCCATCTGAAAACCCAACACCTCAAACTTTCGATGATTTTGAACTTGACTTTGACCCTTCTGAATCATTAACCCTCAGAAGATCTCGCTCCCAACCATAAAATCCAAATACTGAAGCCATACCAGAACAAGAACTTGAAAAAGTTCTTTTTGATATAGACCAACACACTTTCGTTCCCGAACCAGAAAATCCAAATCCAAACACAGAAATTCCCATCTCACCACAACCTGATATTCCTCTCTCACCAATACCACAAACTCCACTCTCTCCAGAACCAGAAATCCCACAACCTTCCTCTCCTTAACCTGAACAATCTCCACAACCTGAGACTCAAACCTTTGAGGCTCAACCCTCTGAATCCCCTGAACCACAACCTCTGGCCATTCAATTTCCTTGTGGTACCACTGTGAATATTTCTAAACTTCCCTCTTCACCAGAAATAACTCCACCAAATTCCCCATCAAGTCCAATAATAATTCCTGACCCTCCCACTCCCTCACCAAAAGTCAAGTCATAAGACCACAACAAAACTGTCATTGATTTAACAGTCTTTGAATGTCTTGCTGCCATCAACCAGAAAACAGCCATCCCTAAACTGAAACATCCAGATGTTGGTTCCAGCATATTGAACTTTGAAACAAAAATACAGAAGTGGATCACTTCTCTAAAACAAGCAAGTCTGGAACTGGTTAATCATGCTGTATCAGACCTCCTCTGGAAAAAATTCAGAAGATGGGTATGCGATGAAACCTTTAAGTTGCAAGACCAGAGCTATGGACAGGCTCAACAGAACTTCAGCAATCTGCTGAAAGAAATTGAAGGTCCATTTCTGAGCAAGCTGCTTAAGGAATAAGTTCTCCATCTGGACATTGCTCCTTGGTCTGAACAGCGTCCAGCATCCAAAGTTCAACCTGCAGAAGAACAGATAATTCCGGCTGAAGAACAGGTTCAAGAAGAAGATATTGAAGAAATCTCTAAGAAGTATCCTATTTCTGAAGATCCCCAAGCCTCCTCTCTTGACAGGCAGACTCTGGAGGACTTGAAAAGATCTGACATGCTGATGAATGAAAGAATGGATAATAAGGACACCAAGATTGATGCAATAGCGAACATGTTATCTCAGCAACAGGAAACCAGCACCCAAATCAAGAGCATGTTGGAAGCTCTGTTCACACGACTTCCTCCTCCTTCTTAGAAATTTTCTTGTTGTTTTTATAACTTGTTTATCTGTAATATTTTTTTACATGTTCTGAACTTATCATTGCTTCTGTTTTTAATATAATCGCACTTTTAGCTTTGATCATTTTTTTTAACTCTGATTAATTGTACTTTTTGATAATTGACAAAAAGGGGGAGAAAGAATGATATTTTTCAATAACGGATTACTGAGACATAAGTCTCAAACATTCTGATCCAGTTAACCTTCTTCTCTTCTGAAAAGCTTACAGGTACAAAACACTCTGATGAATCTGACGAACTCTGACACAGTAAAGTTTTGATGCTCAAAGCCTCTTGGAATTAAAGGGAAGCAATCAACTCAGAGGGAGTTTTCTCTTCTTAGCTCTGATACTTTAATTCTTTATTCTTATCTCTGATACCTTTTATTCGTTATTTGTTTATCTCTGATACCTTTTATTCTTTAATTTTAATCTCTGATACCTTTTATTCTTCATTTTTAATTGAAAAAAAATCTGTTTTTTGTCATCATCAAAAAGGGGGAGATTGTTAGAACATAGTTTGATTCTATAACCCTAAATTAGAGTTTTGATGATAACAAAATACAAGAATAAATAAATTGTAAGATTTATATATAAGACATATATGCTACTTAAAATTATGTTTTGTGTTTATAGAAACTCTGATGGAATCAACATCAGAATATCAGAATCAACATTAGCGTCAGAAGATATGTCAGCATCAGAAGATCAAATAACATATGCTACACGCTGAAGCTACCAGATCATACGCTGAAGCCTGATGAACAGAATCTGCGCATAAAAATACTCTGACTTTGATCAAGATCCTAACCAAGTCATCAGCACTCAGAAGCGTCAGCATAAAGGAAAGAACACTCTGATTACCATAAGCAGAGAACACTCTGAAGCGTTACTAAGCATTCAAGACAGATTATTTACCAACGGCTTTATTCCAAGACATGATCTTCTCAAAAAGGAAAGAACGTTATTAGCATTGAAATGGATTTATGGACAACAACGTATCTCTTCCTAGGCTATATAAACAAGTCAGTGTGAGAAAAGAAAAGGCTAATACTCTACACGCATATACACGCCTAAGCTAACAATCTACACGCACACACTCATACAAATTGCTAAGCTTTCCAACCACGCTTACTCTATAGCTCTAGCAATCCAGTTTCATTCTAAGCTTAATATTGTGTATTATCACAGTTGTGATATATAGTTTTATTAGAAAACATCAAACACACTTTTGTTCAATTATCTGTAAGAGAATTTCCTTGAGATAAACCGGTCTGTGGTTAGACTCAAGAAGGCTTTAACAGTTGTTAAAGCAGTTGTGTAATCAGTTGATTATAGTGGATTAAGACCTCGTTGGAGAGAGGAGAAATCACCTTGACGGGTGGACTGGAGTAGTTTGAGATCAAGCGAACCAGAATAAAAATACAGTGTTGTCTGCACCTTTGATTTAAGTTTTACAATTCAACCCCCCTTGTTGTGTTTTTCACATCTTCATAGACTTCGCAACATCATCAGGTGAAGGGGATAATCAAGAAGGTAAAAACAAGTAAGTGAATGACCATCCAGAGTCTGAAGAAGAAGAAGAGGTTGATTACTCTGAAGACCAGTATCCTCCAGCTGACGACAAATACAAATAGTTGGAGGATCTAATCAATGCTATGGAGATCCAGAGGGTACCCGAATTGGATTTTGAAGAGCTAGGACTTGTCTCAAGGATTGCCATCCCACAGAAATTCAAGGTCCCCACTTTCGCTAAATATGAAAGTATCTCTTGTCCGAAGCTGCATTTAAGGTCATACGTCAGAAAGATTTAACCCCATACTATGGATAGGAAACTATGGGTACATTTCTTCCAAGAAAGCTTGTCAGGGACGCAGTTGGGTTAGTTCTATCAGTTAGAAGGGACCAATATTCGCAATTGGGAAGATTTGGCTGCCGCTTTTTACAAGCAATACCAGTATAATGCTGACCTACCTCCAACTCGGGCACAATTGCAAGGCATGTCTATGGGTGCAGGTGATGGTTTCAAAACCTATGCTAAAAAATGGCCGGATCTTACGGGAAGAGTCAAACCCCCTCTAATTGAAAGAGAATTGGTGGATATGTTCTGAGGCACGTTATCTGGTCCATTCTTCAACCACCTGATCGGAAGCTCTTTGACTGCATTTACTGAACTAATCATGACCGATGAACGAGTAGAAGCGAGTATAAAAAGTAGCAAAATTCAGAGAGACGCATCCTCGAGCATGATGAAGAAACCATTTACAAGAAAGAAGGAGGTCAGTGTTGCATATGACCATAGGAATCAAAACAAAACTGAACGTCACCTGGCGGTAGGGGCTATTATGATTTCTAATCCTGCACTAAATCAGCAGAGAAATTATCAACGCAGGTCAGAGGCGCCCATGAGACGATTCACCCGAATCAACATGAGCTTGTCTCAAGTTCTGTCGCATCTTTTGAAGTCCAATATGGTGACCCTAAAGGAAGCTCCCAAGAACCCCAATACAGCTTCTCCTTGCTACAACCTGAATTCTCGATGTGCCTATCATTCTGAAAGCCCGGGGCATGATACCAACGATTGTTGGGTCTTGAAGAATAAGATACAAGACCTTATCGAGGCGAAAGAGATTGAGTTTGATCCCTCAGAAACACCTAATGTGATAATGGCGCCAATGCCCAAACACGGTCAAGGCGTCAATGCTGTTGATAATGAATGTTTTGTTTCCTCCGTGAATGATTTAACTACTCCTCTTTTGACCATTAAACAGAATCTATTGTGAGCCGGTCTATTCTCGGGCTGTGATGAAAGTTGTCAATCATCTGTGTCTCTATCCAATGGATATTTGTTACTAAAGGCAGGCGTCCAGTGCCTGATGGCTAACAAAGAAATCCTGTTTGAAAAAGTTCCTCTTATTAGAAATTCCTGTGAAGATGTTTCAATAATCACCATCTCCGACAATCCTCCCAGGGTCTCCACCAAAAGATCCATTAGGATTACATTTGTTCCAAAGTCTACTCCCCTAATCATCACCACACCAAGGCCAATACCATATTCTTCGGATAAAGTTGTTCCCTGGAACTACAGGGCTGACGTCTATTACTACGGCGTCAAGAAAGATCTGTTGACTATCCAATACAAAGTTGAGAAAGACATGGATCCAGACATCATCAATATCGTTGGGAACAATAAGATAACAAGAAGGGGAAGAATCTTCTCACTTGAGATCTCTCCAAAGACCATTTATACTCCTGTAATTATTACCGCTACCGCTCCTACCAACATTCCCAGTGATTCTCTTGTTGACGATCCCACTAATATCCCTGTTGCCAATACAAGGGGAAAGGAGGTGTTATCTGAACCTGTCCAGACGAAGACGCATCCAGAGGATATTCCTGAAGCTTCTAAAAAAGAGATAGAAGAGATGCTAAAAATAATCAAGAAAAGTGACTACAACATCATGGAAAAGTTGGGGCAAACCCCCTCGAAAATATCGATGTTGGCCTTACTTTTATGTTCTGAAGCTCATGCCAAAGCCTTGGTAAAGTTTCTAAAGACCTCCCACGTGCCCCCAAGAGACTTCCATTGACCAATTTGAGAATTGTGTGGCCAGTCTAACTGTTGGTAATGGATTGGGCTTTTCTGATGTCGACTTGACTCCCAAAGGAAGGAAACACAACTATTCCTTTCTACGTGATGGATATCCACCCTTCCTATTCCTATTTATTGGGCCGACCTTAGATTCATGGCGCTGGTGCCGTCACCTCTACATTACATTAGATGTTGAAGTACCCAATCAAGGGAAAATGATCACTGTCAGTGGGGAGGAGGAATATATGGTCAGCCACCTGAACTCTTTCAAGTACGTGGAAATGGATGGCGAGTTCATCGAAACTCCATGTCAGCATTTTGAGGAAGTCCCACAAACAGTTACGACAGCCAAGACTACAACCAAGACTCCAAAAGTTACCAGACCGCCATTGAAAATGGCCTCTTTGAAAGATGCTTGAGCAGTAATCGAAGAAGGTGGATGCATTATCTGGGGTCAACTTCCGGATATTCCTTACAAATCCAACAAATTTGGTTTGGGTTTCACCTCAGAAGCACAAAGGGCTATTCTACGAACTCGCGCAGGGGGCCATCTTTACGTATCAGAAATCAGGGAGTCAATGCAGTGGAAGACAATGATGGAAGCTGTGACCTGGATGAGTGGATTTTTACAATCTTCAGCGGAGGACTCAACAACTGGGAAGCCAAAGAATTTGTCCCTGTTACTTTTTTTCAAGAGTAATTGTCTTTCAATTTTTGTCAGATTGTAATAATTAAACAATTTAGACTTTAAAACCTTGTGTCTTACCCGAGGCACAACGGTCCATTTGTGAGGGTTGTTACCTCATATTCACATGTCATCAATAAATCATGGACATTTTTGCATCCAAATTTTACGCTCTTTGTTCTTATTTTTCTATTTTTTTTATTTGTTCGAAGATAGTTATGCTCTTGCACACACTCACATATCAAAATGCTGATCCACATCCACTCAGGATCCCATGGGTAACGATTCTGCTATGTCCTATCATGAATTTGAAAATCCGATATACCAATCCGAAGACGAAGGTGAGGAAGATTGTGAGGTACTAGGAGAACTAGCCAGGTTATTACAATAGGAAGAAAGAACCATACAACCCCACGAAGAGCCAATGGAAACAATTAACTTAGGTACTGAAGAGGACAAGAAAGAAGTCAAGGTAGGTGCCAACCAGGAGCCTAGTGTCAAGAAGCGCTTAAATCAGTTACTACATGACTATGTTGAGGTTTGTTCCTGGTCGTGTGAAGACATGCCAGGACTCGACACTAACATCATGGTCCATTGTATGCCGACAAAAGAAAACTGCCCTCCGGTAAAACAAAAAGTCTGTCACATGAGGCCAGAAATGTCAGAAAATCAAGACTGAAGTTATGAAATAGTTCAACGCCAGATTCTTAGCTTTCACCTCCTACCCACAATGGGTCTCCAATGTTTCTCCAGTACCTAAAAAGGACAGTAAGGTACGTATGTGTATGGACTACGAAGACTTGAATAGGGAAAGCCCCAAGGATGACTTCCCGCTTCCCCCACAATGATATTCTAGTGGACAACACCACACAATATAAATTACTTTCCTTCATGGATGGTTTCTCCAGATACAACCAGATCAAAATGGCACCCGAGGACATGGATAAAACGACTTTCGACACACAGTGGGGCATATTCTGTTACAAGGTTATGCCATTCGGGTTGAAGAATTTTGGGGCAACCTATCAGCGTGCCATGGTAGCTCTATTTCACTACATGATCCATCACGAAATAGAGGTCTATGTGGATGACATGATAGCCAGATCTCAAACTGAAGAGGAACACCTTGACCATCTACAGAAACTGTTTGAAAGACTGAAGAAATACCAACTAAGGTTGAACCCGAATAAATTCACTTTTGGAGTGAGGTATGGTAAACTCCTAGGCTTCATTTTCAGCGGAAAAGGTATCGAAGTGGAACCTACAAAGGTGAAACCAATACAAGAAATGCCTACTCCTCGCACTGAGAAGGAAGTAAGGGGATTCTTAGGACGACTAAAATACATCGCCAGATTCATTTCTTACCTAACCACTACTTGTGAACCAATCTTCAAATTACTGAAGAAAGATCAAGTGGTGGAATGGAACGATGACTTTCGGGCTGCCTTCGACGGGATCAAAGAATACCTTCAAGAGCCTCCTGTTTTGGTGCCGCCATTCGAGGGAAGACCTTTGATCATGTATCTAACTGTCTTGGAAAATTCAATGGGGGTGTATGCTGAGGAAACATGACGAGTCTGGCTAAAAAGAGAACGTAATATACTACCTGAGCAAAAAGTTTACCGACTGTGAAACCAGATATTCACTTCTTGAGAAAACTTGTTACGCTCTGGCATGGGCTGCTCGCTGGCTAAGAGTATATGTTGACTCATACTACCTTATTGATATCAAATATGGACCCAATTAAATACAAATTCAAGAAACATGCCCTCTCTGGGAGAATAGCAAGATGGCAGATGATCCTGACCCGAATACGACATTTAATAGACGACCCAGAAAGCAATAAAGGGAAGTGTGTTAGCCGATCACCTTGCTCATCAGGCTATGGATGACTATCAATCCATGAATTTTGAATTTCCAGACGAAGACATCATGTTGGTAAATGATTGTGAAGAACTTAGACCATATGACGGACCTGAACAAGGATCCCGATGGACCTTGGTTTTTGATGGAGCTTCCAACGCACTCGGCAATGGCATAAGCGCTGTGATCATATCCCCTGAAGGATATCATACTCCCTTCACTGCTAGGTTGTGTTTCAACTATACCAATAATATGGCGGAATATGAAGCGTGTATTATGGGTCTCAAAGTTTCCATAGATTTGAGAATCAAGTCCTTAAGTGTATTTGGAGATTCGGCCTTAGTCATCATTCAGATCAAAGGAGAATGGGACACAAAGCATCCTAATCCCATCCCTTACAAAGAACACATGTTGACATTAATCCCACATTTTGAGGAAATTACCTTTGAGAATTTTCCACGAGAGGAAAATCAACTAGCGGACGCGCTAGCGTCTATGTCATCCATGTTCAAAATCAGGTGGGATAATGAGGCTCCTCGGATCACCATTGAGAGGATGGACAAACCAGCTCACTGTCACGAGATTGATACTGAAGAATTAGTGGACAAGCCTTGGTTCCATGAAATTAAGAGGTATCTCGAGGCCCAAGAGTATCTGGTGGGAGCTTCAGCTAATGATAAGAAGTTCCTGAGAAGGTTTTCTACTAAATTCTTCCTCAGTAACAGAATCCTCTATAAGCGCAGCCATGACTCTACTTTGCTTCGGTGCATGGACCAGAGTGAGGCAGAAAAGATCATGGCTGATTTACATGAAGGTACCTTTGGCACTCATTCTTATGGACACACGATGGCTAAAAAGATCATATGGGAAGGATACTACTAGTCCACCATGGAAGCGGATTGCTATCAACATTCACGAACTTGTCACAAGTGACAGATCTATGCTGACAAAGTACATGTACCTCTGATTCCCCTAAACGTCCTGACTTCTCATTGGCCCTTTGCAATGTGGAGCATTGATATGATTAGAGAGATTAAACCCACAAATTCTAATGGACACCGCTTCATCTTGGTTTCCATTGATTACTTCACGAAGTGGGTCGAGGCAGCTTCATTCGCTTCTGTTACCAAGAACGTTGTGGCCTGATTCATCAAACACAACCTCATCTATCAATACGGTATCCCGGAGAGAATCATCACTGATAATGGTACCAATCTCAACAATACTATGATTACCGCACTATATGCACAATTCAAGATACAGCATCATAACTCTTCTCCTTACCGGCCGAAGATGAATGGCACTGTAGAAGACGCTAATAAAAACATCAAGAAGATCATACAAAAAATGACAGTGACCTACAAGGACTGGCATGAGATGTTACCATTTTCTCTCCACGGTTACTGTACCACGGCGCGTACAACAACAAGGGCAACTCCTTTCTCCTTAGTATACGGCATGGAAGATGTCCTACCAATTAAAGTCCAAATACCTTCTCTGAGAATCATAAAAGATGCAGGGTTGAACGAAGATGAATGGATTCAAACTCGACTTGACCAACTAAACTTGATTGATGAGAAGAGGCTTACAGATGTCTTCCATGGTCAAACGTACCAAAAACGCATGATCAAAGCTTTCAACAAGAAGGTCAAAAGTCAGGTATATCGGGTTGGTGATCTGGTAATCAAACATATCATACTGCCACAAGGTGATCCCAGGGGAAAATGGACTCCTACATACGAAGGACCGTTTGTGATTAAAAAAACCTGTTTTTTGGTGGGGCAATGATCTTAACCACTATGGATGGTGATGACCTACCACACCCTGTAAACGCGGACATAGTTAAAAGATACTATGCATGAATAAAAACCCGTTAGGTCAACTCGCCTAGGAAAAATTTAGGGCATCTCGACGAACCAAAAGGGTTCGGGAAAAAATTTGGGATAAATACAAAAAAAATATGTACATCCGGCAAGCTGAAAACCTGAAAAGGAGGCTTGGGCAAAAAAGGGTATCCTGGTGGACTGAAAACCCGGAAGGGCGGTCCAGGCAAAAGTAAGGGATTTAAAGCGTATGACTATGTCCCGTTGCATCACCTTACAACCACTCTCCGACACCAATTATCAAACTCGAATGGTTCTAATCAATCCAATCAGCTTTGGACAAAGCAACAAGTGGATGAGACAATCAGAGACATGAAGGTTATAGCAGAATGGGAACCCCATGGGGTTATTTCCTATAGCTATCTTTTCTTTGTATCAGTGTTACAACGACATTCTCTTACTAGGATGCTCGTCTCTTTGTACAAAAACACTTATTCAAGTTAATACAAAAATATTCCTTTGAAAGTGCAAAACTATCTGTTTTTTCTTTTACTTTCCTATTTTGTGTGCAAAAACGACCAGTATTTATTTTTGAACATATGCATTTGAATGTAATTACTGTTTTTAAATGAAAGCATAAAAAGAAAACTAAACAGAAAGACAATCACTAATGGCTTTAAGAAAAAGGACAACATTTATGGGTTATTCCATAAAACCCCTGCAGGTACTCCCTCCAACAGAGAAGAAACAAGAACATCCTGTTACAGGATCATTGTCATATCCCCAGCAGGTAGCCTAATGGTTCCTTTTTCCTGCAAATCCCCGACGGAGCAAAACTCCCAGTTACCGCTCCAAAGATTCCCCAATGAAAGTCGCCCAGCTTCTTAGGATCCCCCAGTAGGATTTCATAAAGCCCATAGGCAATGCACGACATTTCTCTTCCCCAATAGAGTTTATTTCTCTAATTATGGAAACCCATCCTTCAACATTTCAAATTCAACAAACATGAAGAATCGCACCCCGCATCCCCAGTAGTAGTCAAGGATTTATTTTCCCTAATCCAACAACACTGCAGCAGAACAGCTTACATGTGCATACATTGCATTCATACGTCATAACATCAACAACATGAATGCACACATCGCAATCTCATTTATTTTGAGAAACATCATTACGCCATTCATTCCATACATCATGGCATCACATACAACTAACTCTTTACCTTTTTCAAGAAAGATCAATCAACAGAAAGTTGTTATCAAAATTTTCAACAAGATAAGGCAAATATCTATGAACAAATCAATCGTAGGTCAATTCCTGAAATAAGACAGGGTGACTATCTACATGACCATTACTTCCTTCAGACTCATGTCGGTTCAGTTTAAATCTCTCAACAGTTTATCCTGATTCTTTCCTGCAGACTTCTTCTCTGTTTCAGATAAATCGCTTCAAGATTTATTCTGATTCTTCTCCAGAACCCTGTTGGTTCAGTTTAAATCTCTCAATGGATTATCCTAATTCTTTCCTGCAGAATTCTTCTCTGGTTTAGATAAATTGCTTCAAGATATATTCTGATTCTTCTCCAGACCCCTGTTGGTTCAGTTTAAATATCTCAATGGTTTATCCTGATTCTTTCCTGCAGACTTCTTATTTAGTTCAGATAAATCGCTTTAAGGTATATTCTAATTCTTCTCCAGACCCCTACTGGTTCAGTTTAAATCTCTCAACGGTTTATCTTGATTCTTCTCTTGCAGACATCTTCTCTGGTTCAGATAAATCGCTCCAAGATTTATTCTGATTCTTTTCCTGACTCCTGCCGGTTTAGTTTAAATCTCTTAACGGTTTATCCTGATTCTTTCCCGCAGACATCTTTTATGGTTCAGATAAGTCGCTCAAAGGCTTGTTCTGATTCTTCTCTAGACCCCTGCTGGTTTAGTTTAAACCTATCAACAGTTTATCTTGATTCTTTCCCAGTAGACATCTTCTCTGGTTCAGATAAGTCGCTCCAAGGCTTGTTTTGATTCTTCTCCAGACCCCTGCTGGTTTAGTTTAAACCTCTCAATGGTTTATCCTGATTCTTTCCAAGTAGACATCTTCTCTAGTTCAGATAAGCTGCTCCAAGGCTTGTTCTGATTCTTCTCCAGACCCCTGTTGGTTCAGTTTAAACCTCTCAATAGTTTAACTTAATTCTTTCCCAATAGACATCTTCTCTGGTTCAGATAAGTCGCTCCAAGGCTTGTTCTGATTCTTCTCCAGAACCCTGCTGGTTCAGTCTAAACCTCTCAATGGTTTATCCAGATTCTTTCCCAGTATACATCTTCTCTGGTGCAGATAAGTCGCTCCAAGGCTTGTTCTGATTCTTCTCCAGACCCCTGCTGGTTCAGTTTAAACCTCTCAAGGGTTTATCCTGATTCTTTCCCAGTAGACGTCTTCTCTGGTTCAGATAAGTCACTCTAAGGCTTATTCTGATTCTTTTCGAGACCCCTTCTTTTTCGGTTTAAACCTCTCAAAGGTTTATCCTAATTCTTTCCCAGTAGACATCTTCTCTAGTTCAGATAAGTCGCTCCAAGGCTTGTTCTGATTCTTCTCCAGACCCTAACTTGTTCAGTTTAAACCTCTCAAAGGTTTATCTTGATTCTTTCCTGGAAACATCTTCTCTGGTTCGGATAGGTCCCTCCAAGGCTTGCTCTGATTCTTCCCCAGACCCCTGTTGGTTTAGTTTAAATCTCTCAAAGGTTTATCCTGATTCTTTCCTGCAGACTTCTTCTCTGTTTCAGATAAATCTCTTCAAGATTTATTCTGATTCTTCTCCAGACCCCTGTTGGTTCAGTTTAAATCTCTCAACGGTTTATCCTGATTCTTTCCTACATAATTCTTCTCTGGTTCAGATAAAACGCTTCAAGATATATTCTGATTCTTCTCTAGACCCCTGTTGGTTCAGTTTAAATCTCTCAACGGTTTATCCTGATTCTTTCCTGCAGACTTCTTCTCTAGTTCAAATAAATCGCTTCAAGGTATATTCTAATTCTTCTCCAGACCCATACTGGTTCAGTTTAAATTTCTCAATGATTTATCTTGATTCTTCCCTTGCAGATATCTTCTCTGGTTCTGATAAATTGCTCCAAGATTTATTTTGATTCTTTTCCTGACTCCTGCCAGTTTAGTTTAAATCTCTTAATGGTTTATCCTGATTCTTTCCCGCAGACATCTTTTGTGGTTCAAATAAGTCGCTCCAAGGCTTGTTCTGATTCTTCTCTAGACCCCTGCTGGTTCAGTTTAATCCTATCAACGGTTTATCCTGATTCTTTCCCAGTAGACATCTTCTCTGGTTCAGATAAGTTGCTCCAAGGCTTGTTCTGATTCTTCTCCAGACCCCTGCTGGTTCAGTTTAAACCTCTCAACAGTTTATCCTGATTCTTTCCTAGTAGACATCTTCTCTAGTTCAGATAAGCCGCTCCAAGACTTGTTCTGATTCTTCTCCAGACCCCTGTTGGTTCAGTTTAAACCTCTCAACGGTTTATCTTAATTCTTTCCTAATAGACATCTTCTCTGGTTCAGATAAATCGATCCAAGGCTTGTTCTGATTCTTCTCTAGACCCCTGCTGGTTCAATCTAAACTTCTCAACGGTTTATCCAGATTCTATCCCAGTATACATCTTCTCTGGTTCAGATAAGTCACTCCAAGGCTTGTTCTGATTCTTCTCCAGACCCCTTCTGGTTCAGTTTAAACCTCTCAAAGGTTTATCCTTATTATTTCCCAGTAGACGTCTTCTCTAGTTCAGATAAGTCGCTCCAAGGCTTATTCTGATTCTTTTCCAGACCCCTTCTTTTTCAGTTTAAACCTCTCAAAGGTTTATCCTAATTCTTTCCCAGTAGACATCTTCTCTAGTTCAGATAAGTCGCTCCACGGCTTGTTCTGATTCTTCTCCAGACCCCAACTTGTTCAGTTTAAACCTCTCAAAGGTTTATCTTGATTCTTTCCTGCAAACATCTTCTCTGGTTCAGATAGGTCGCTCCACGGCTTGTTCTGATTCTTCCCCAGACCCCTGCTGGTTTAGTTTAAATCTCTCAACGGCTTATCCTGATTCTTTCCCGCAGACATCTTCTCTGGTTCAGATAAATCTCCCCAAGATTTATTCTGATTCTTTTCCAGACCCTTGCTGGTTCAGGTAAATCGCTCCAAAGGTTTACTCTGATTCTTGTCCCAGTTTAATTCAAACTTAGACTCAGCCTAATTTCCGTCAACAATCACTTTTGGATGGCATCTATAATCCCATCTCCGCCAACTCTCCAGCATTTCTCCAAATGGCATCTTTAAGCCCATTCCTTATACTCCAACTTCAAAATCATCAAAGTGCAAATTTCGGGGCACTCTAGTGATCAATCATCTTCCACCTTCAAGTCACGAATGGCAGATTTGCCAATCTAACTCTTCAGGTTTAAGAAGATTGAACAGGGACAGGTGTTGTACCCCAAACTTTTCCCTCTCATTTGTCAAAGGATCATTCTAGACCCTCAGGTTTTCTTCTGGCAAGTTTTAGGTCTCAGATCATAATTTTCTAAAGAAAGTCATTCACAAGGGCAAAATGGTCAAAAGCACACTGAAAAGTAAAACTTTGACTTTTGGATCAAAAATCAAGTTTCAACAATTATATTTCATCAAGACATGAAATTAATTCATCAAAATCAAAAGTCAGAAATTGCCTTGAAAAATCAAATTTCTAAACATTTAGAAAATTTTCAAAGTGTTAAGAGAATATGATACTTCAAAACTTCTGGGCCAGCCTTCACGCAAGAGCAATCAGAATTTGCAAACACAGTTCAGAATATGATGCTTCAATCAAAACATATGGAAGAAATATTATTCGGTCAGAACATGACCCTTCAGCATATGGAGGCCACGTTTCTGGTCTTCTGCGATCAAAACGTCACCAAATCCCAAAACCTCGTTTAAGCAGCCCGCTGCCCTGCTATAGCACAGTCCTGCAACCAGCTGTTGATCCAGTCCACGCTTGCACTTTCTCAAACCCCATATTTGCACCAAATTAGCATACAAAAGTTGTGATTAAAAATCAATGGAACAGTATGCCAAAAAGGTTTAAATCTCATTTGTTTTCCCCCCCAAAACCACAACAAACTCACCTATAAATAAGTTGCTCCATCACACTTTCAAGGGGCTGGCTTTTAGAAAGAGAGAATTAACAAAGAGAGAAAAGAAAACAGTAAAACATTCGTGAACCCTGAATTCCTAAATAAAACCAAAACCTTTGTTCTCCCCTTTGGATCAAAGAGCGTAGCATTGTCTGCTTCGTTGTTCTTGCTGACTCTAGAACATCTGAAGGCAGCAGCTCAAGCCACAAACACACGTTCCAGATTCAAGGTAAGTCTTTCTGACTTTGAATCTTTTCATTCATAACATCATTAAATATGTAAATATCATAGTATTGATGTTTTCCATATCATTGCATAAATAAAAAACTGTGGATCCGAACTTCTTGAATAAAGCTAGGCTCAGAATTAGGATTAGTAATTCTATAAACTATTGTGCTTTTATCTTTCTGATTTGATGATGAGAAATGATTAGGTTGTAGATGTTCTGACTAATGTAATGAATGAGATAAAGTGTAACACATAATTTCTGGGTTTTCTTTCCCACTGTTTTAGTATGACACAGAACTTCTGAGTTCTCCTCACTATTTTTAACATGCACAGAACTTCTGACTTTTTGCTCACTGTTTTTAACACGCACAGAACTTCTGACTTCCACTCACTGTTTTAGCACGACATAAAACTTATGAGTTCTTCTCACTGTTTTAGCATAACACAGAACTTCTGAGCTCTTCTCACTGTTTTTAACACGCACAGAAATTCTGGTTTTTACTCACTGTTTAACACAATATAGAACTTCTGACCTTTTGCTCACTGTCTAAACACAACCCAGAACTTCTGTTTATGCCCTCTAACGTTTCTTTCAGGATTTTGTGCTTCAACTCAGAACTTCTGATCACCTCTGATGTTTCTTGCTGAACCACAATGCGCCTAGCATCAGAACTTCTGATCCCCTTTGTTTTTCTTTCAGCAACATGCTGATCCTATTTTCTCTTTGTTTTTTCCTTTTTCTTTTTTATTCTTATTAATATAAAAAGACATCAAAAATATTTTCTTTTATTAAATAATTATTTTCCTTTTAATTTATTAAGACAAAAAATCATTTTCAAGACAAGTTCTTTCCTTTTCTTGTATTGTACAATTCAATATGGTTGTAATAGATGATTAGGATTTAAATTCTTGCAAATCCCCATTTGTAATTATGTACCCCCATCCCTGAAATGATGTAATAGCGTAGGACTTTAATTTCTGCAAATTTACCGCTTTCAAACATAAATGCTAGTAATTAGGGTTTGTATGGCAAGATATAAAATCAACAAATAGATAACCCTAATCAAGACCAAATGCATGTAAGTCAAACACACTTGCACACTAGAACCATTAGGGTAATCCCATGTTGTTGCCTATCGGAAAATAGTCATGTCCCTCGAATATGGGTGTTTTAGCAAAGACCCTCGATAAAAGATCGTAGTCCCTCGATGACCCTCATTGTTTCCTTCGGTAAACGATCTAGTCCCTAAACGACATTGCTAAAACATCCCATAGGTTACCTTCTATGACTATACAAACGTCCCTCACCCGTCCCTTCACATTCAATGATGGGGTTTCTTACCAAAACAATGGTGAGATAACAACATCTAAAGGAGGAGGAAAAGAATGTTTAATACCTTTTGAGTAGGTAGGTTACTCCTTGTTGCTCGCTTGCTCACAAAGAAATATTTTATACACCAACACTTCACTTTGAAACATTTTTCAAAAGACAAAACACTTTGTACGCGTTCTTATAGAGACGAGAAGCATTACAAAGGCATCCCTTTTAAAAATACTTTTAAAACCCACAGCACAAGCACATTTTCAAACAAAAATCAAGTGATATAGCAAGCAACTAAGAGCTCGTAGATAACTACGGATGAAAAGGGTGCTAACACATTCCCTTTTCATAACCTACCCCCCGAACTCAAGAAAATATCTCAAAAGGTCTTTCCTATTCTTTTCAGCCTTTCCTTTTGGATAAAAGAAAAGTCGGTGGTGACTCTTGCTAACCGCAACAATTGCGATCAAAATGAAAACATCCCAAGTCAGTTCTCCCACCGTGTTACACTTATCATATGATCATTCAATACAAACCATTGGACTCTTTTACATTCAAATCTTTGTGTTCATTGTCTTTCTTTCTCTTCAAATACGTTTTTCAAAATAGCCATGTATCTTACATGCACACACACACTCTTGCAGGTCTTCATCCACTCTGGATCTCATTGCCAATGACTCTACTATTATCGACTATAATTTCGAATGTCCAGTTAACCAAGCCGAAGACGAAGGCGAGGAAGATTGTGAAATACCGGGAGAACTAGCCAAACTTCTATTATAAGAGGAAAAATCTATTCAGCCGCACGAAGAGTCAGTTGAAGTCATCAATCTGGGTACCGAGACAGACAAGAAAGAAGTCAAGATCGGTGCTAATCTGGAAAGCAGTGTCAAAAGAAGATTGGTTCAGATGTTTCATAACTATGTGGAAGTGTTTTCTTGGTCGTATGAAGATATTCCAGGGTTGGATATCGACATTGTAGTTCATCGTCTTCCGACAAAGGAGGATTGTCCTCCTGTCAAACAAAAGGTTCGTCGCATGAGGCCTGACATGTCTGAAAAGATAAAAGCTGAAGTGATGAAACAATTTGATGCAGGATTCCTAGTTGTGACATCTTATCCCCAATGGGTTTCCAATGTGGTTCCAGTGCCAAAGAAAGACAGAAAAGTTCGTATGTGCGTAGATTATAGGTATCTGAATAGGGAAAGCCCCAAGGATGACTTCCCTCTACCTCATATTGATGTCTTGGTCGATAACACTGCTCAGCATAAAGTCTTCTCTTTCATGGATGGTTTCTCCGGCTATAATCAAATTAGGATGGCTCCCGAAGACATGGAGAAAACCACTTTTGTTACCCAATGAGGCACCTTTTGCTACAAGGTCATGTCGTTCGGATTGAAGAATGCAGGGGCAACATATCAAAGGGATATGGTAGATTTGTTTCATGATATGATCTATCATGAAATAAAGGTATATGTGGATGATATGATTGCAAGATCACAAATTGAAGAGGAACATCTCGATCACCTGTACAAGCTATTTGAAAGGTTGAAATAGTACAAGTTGAAGTTAAACCCTAATAAGTGCACATTTGGAGTACAATCTGGAAAGCTTCTAGGTTTTGTTGTCAGTGGTAAAGGCATCGAAGTCGATCCTGCCAAGGTAAAGGCCATCCAAGAAATTCCAGTCCCCCACTCTGAAAAGGAAGTTAGAGAATTCTTGGGTCATCTTAATTACATCGCCCGCTTCATATCTCACTTGACTACTACTTGTAAGCCGATCTTCAAACTCTTGAAGAAAGATCAAGTTGTCAGATGGAATGATGAATGCCAAGCTGCCTTCGAAAAAATCAAAGAGTATCTGCAAGAACCTCCTATTCTCATGCCTCCAGTTGAAGTAAGACCCTTGATCATGTACTTGACAGTGCTAGAGAACTCTATAGGGTGTGTTTTGGGCCAACATGACGAGTCTGGCCGAAAAGAGCATGCTATTTACTACCTGAGCAAAAAGTTTACCGACTGCAAAACCAGATATTCACTGCTCGAGAAAACTTTTTGCGCTCTGGCATGGGATGCTCGCCGGCTAAGACAGTATATGTTGACTCATACCACTTTGTTGATTTCTAAGATGGACCCAATCAAGTACATCTTCGAGAAACCTACTATTTCAGGACGGATAGCTAGATGGCAAATGATCTTGACTGAGTAAGACATTCAATACACAACCCAAACGGCCATCAAAGGAAGCGTACTAGAAGATCATTTGGCCCATCAAGCTGTTGATGATTATCAATCTATGAACTTTGACTTCCCGGATGAGAACATCATGCTAGTGATCGACTGCGCGAAACCTGGACCGTATGACGGACTTGAACAAGGATCTCGATGGACTATGGTCTTCGATGGGGCTTCCAACGCCTTGGGTAAAGTAATTGGTGTTGTGATCATATCCCCTGAAGGTTGCCACACTCCTTTTACTTCCAGATTATGCTTCGATTGCACAAACAACATGGCTGAGTACGAAGCATGCATTTTGGGTCTAAGGGCTGCCATTGATTTGAGGATCAAGCATTTGAATGTGTTTGGGATTCCGCTTTGGTGATTAGCCAAGTAAAATGAGATTGGGACACTAAGCACCTTAATCGCATCCCTTACAAGAAGCTTGTGCTATCTCTGATTCCTTACTTTGAAGAGATCACCTTTGAACACTTCCCTAGGGAAGAAAATTAGTTAGCTGATGCTTTGGCCACCATGTCTTTAATGTTCAAGGTCATATGGGACAACAAAGCTCCTATGATTACCATTGAGAGATTCGACGAACTTGCGCATTACTGTGAGCTTGACACCGACACAGAAAAGCCATGGTATCATGAGGAGAGGAGATACCTTGAGGCACAAGAGAACCCTGAGGGAGCATCCATCAACGACAGAAAGTTCTTACGGATATTTTCAGCCAAATTCTTCCTAAGTAATGGGATCTTGTACAAACGGAACCATGACTCTACTCTGCTCCGATGTGTGGACAAGAAGGAGGCAGAGGAGATTATGGAAGATATACATGATGGTCTCTTTGGAACTCACTCTAGTGGACATACTATGGCCAAGAAAATCCTTAGAGTCGACTACTATTGGTCAACAATGGAGATTGATTGCCATCAACACTCAAGAACTTGCCACAAATGCCAAATCTATGCTGACAAGGTCTATGTGCCTCCTATCCCTCTAAACATTATAACCGCTCTGTGGCCATTTGCAATGTGGGGAATTGACATGATTGGAGAGATCGAGCCCACTACTTCCAATGGACATCGCTTCATTTTGGTCGCTATTAATTATTTCACCAAATGGGTCGAAGCCGCCTCATTTGCCTCAGTCACCAAGAACGTGGTAGCCAGATTCATCAAACATAACCTCACTGCCTCTATGGTATCTCTGAAAGGATCATCACCGACAATGGGACTAACCTCAACAATGCTATGATTACTGAACTTTGCACTCAGTTCAAGATTAAGCATCACAATTCTTCTCCTTCTAAACCTAAAATGAATGGTGCAGTCGAAACGGCCAGTAAAAACATTAAGAAGATTGTGAATAAGATGCTATTAACCTACAAGGACTGGCATGAGATGTTACCGTTTGCTCTTTATGGCTACCGTACTTTAGCTAGAACATCAACTGGGGAAACTCCCTTTTCTTTGGTCTATGGCATGGAAGTTGTTTTTCCAGTAGAGGTTCAGATTCCCTTACTAAGGATTATGAATTAAGCAGGCTTAGGCGAAGACGAGTGGATTCAGACGAGATTGGATCAGTTGAACTTGATCGACGAAAAGCATTTGGTTGTTGTTTGTCATGGTCAGATGTACCAAAAACGCGTGATTAATTCTTTCAATAAAAAGATCAGACCTCGAGTATATCAAGTTGGTGACTTGGTGATAAAGTTCATCATTCTGCCACAAGGCGGACCCAGGGGAAAATAGACTCCCACCTACGAAGGGCCATTTGTTGTCAAGAGAGTGTTCTCTAGTGGTGCCATGATGTTGACTACCATGGATGGTGAAGACTTCCCACATCCTGTGAATGTGGACATAGTTAAAAAATACTACGCATAAGAGACCCGCTAGGTGGACACACCTAGGAAAAATAAGGGCATCCCGACAAACCAAAATATTTCGGAAAAAATTAGGGATATATGCAAAAGATTGTACACCCGGAAAGTTGAAAACCCAAAAGGGCGACTTGGGCAAAAATGGGTATCCTGGTGGGCTGAAAACCCAAAAGGGTGGTCCAGGCAAAAATTAAGGATTGAAAGTGTATGACTATGTCCCGTGGAATCACTACAGTCAACTTTATTACCAAGGTCCGAGTTCAAACGGTCCAAGATCAATCCAATCAACTTCTGTCAATAGCAAGGGGCATTTGAAGACATTGGGGCAATAGCAGAGTTGGAATGCAATGAGATCATTTCCACATGGATATTTGTTTTGTTTTCAATTTTTTTTCCTTTTGACAATTTCCTCTTATTAGGATCTCCGTCTCTTTGTACAAAAATGCATATTCATGGGCAAAATATCAATACAAAAATATTTTGAAGTGCAAAATTTTTGTTTTTGTTTTCAATGCAAAAAATGTCCAATGACTAAAATTGAACGAACATATGCATATGAACATAATTAAAAATATTTGGCACATGTGTCCTGCTAAGAAGTAGTAAGCATCTCTTTAATGTATATGTAATATCCCCACAAAGTTATTTCATTATCATTATCCCCATAAAGAAGGTTACAATAAACCAATTTTTAACAGAGTTACCCACGAAATCTCTTTGCATAGGTTGATACCCAGCCAGAGTCTCAATGTATTGGCAATTCTCTCCCCAGCTAAGTTGGTCCTAAAAGAAGAAGCCTTGTGAATCTTTTCCTAAAAAGAACTCACCTCGTCAGCAGTTCATCAGCAGGGTTTATTTCCCCAACAAACAACATGCAACATACAACAATTAACGAACAACAAAATTCCCCCGGCATAGTCTATCTTCCCCAGTTGAGTCTGTCTTTTCCGGCTGGGTCTATCCTCCCCAGCTTGACTTTGCCTTTCATACTATTACAAATCAGAGGACCACAAACCCTAATCCCCATTGAATTCGTCAACAAAGCCTTCGTTATCTCCAAAAAATACTATAAAGCCTGGACCCGACCACATAATAGTTAACTTTTTAAGCTATTATGAAGCCTGGACCCGACCAGATAATAGTTTAGATTTTCAAGATATAGAAGAACCTGGACTCAACCAGACCAGGGTTTAAATTCTTTTCCCCAGTAGAATTTGCCTCTATCCCAGCAAGTTACTGTGAAGCCTGGATCCGACCAGATATCAGTTTTCAAGCAAGTTATTGTAAAGCCTGGATCCGACCAGATAGTAATTCCCCTCAGAAGTTTGTTGTGAAACCTGGAATCCGACCAGATAACAACTAAGTTCCAAGCAGGTTACTATAAATCCTGGACCCGACCAGATAGCAATTAACTTCATCCACCTCAAAATCTATGAAGCCTGGATCTGACCAGATATCAGTTCAACTTTGTCTATTCAAGCAAGTTATTGTGAAGCCTAGAGTCCGACCAGATAACAACTAGCTACAATCCCCAGCAAGACACTATGAAGCCTGGACCCAAACAGATAATAGTATAACTTTTCAAAAACTATGAAGCCT
This sequence comes from Vicia faba, assembly GCA_948472305.1. Taxonomy (NCBI): domain Eukaryota; kingdom Viridiplantae; phylum Streptophyta; class Magnoliopsida; order Fabales; family Fabaceae; genus Vicia; species Vicia faba. The sequence goes on from OX451737.1 coordinate 1,129,531,000, forward strand.
GGACCCGACCAGATAGTAGTTACCACTTCAAGAAATCTGCGAAGCCTGGATCCGGCCAAATAACAGTTCAATTTCAAGAAATTTTTTGCGAAGCCTGGAATCCGACCAGATAACAGTCAATTTATTCGTCCCTAGTAAGTTACCGTGAAGCATGGATCCGACCAGATAGTAGTTGACTTCCTCATCCTCAACAAGTTGTTGTGAAGCCTATACCCGACCAGATAACAGCTAACATTTAAGAGATATTCCCCAGCAAAAGCATCCTTTCAACAAAGTTTGAAGATGTGTATTTTCTTCATCCCCAACAGCAATCCGAGATTCAGCTTCCCAAAAATCTTCAGCAGCAGTCAGGGATTTATTTTCCGAGACAAATATGCATCCCACATTCATACCTCATAGCATATACATACAAAATGCATTCAGCATAATACCACATCTTGTGAATATCATCTATACATCTGCATTTAACTAACCCTTTTTTCCCACAGGTAAAACATAAAGTTTTAGTATAAATAGATCAAAGATTTATGCTAATACTTCTTCCAGTATTTACCATCATTCCTCCAAATGGCATCTATAAGCCCATTCCCATTACATCTTCGAGTGCAAATTTCTGGGCACTCTAGTGTTCAATCATCTTCTACCTTCAAGTCACGAATGGCGGGTCACCCAATCTAACTCTTTAGGTTTAAGAAGATTGAACATGGGCAGCTGTTGTACCCCAAAATTTTCCCTCTCATTTCTCAAGAAATCCCTCATAAGATCTCCATGGATTCAAGATTGCACAAGGTTTGATCAGCTTAAGACACCTCCTCAAGCACTGATAGCTGAAAATTAGAGTTTGGATTTGCACAAGGACAAATGGACTTTTAATGTCCCATATGACTTTCATGGATTATTTTGGACCCACAATATTGCTTATGTCAAGTTTCAAGTCTTGGATCACATTTTTGCTCAGTCAATTGATCAGTTGACCTAAAATCAGCAATATTGGGGAAAAAGTCAAATGTGGTCAATTTACAGTCAAACTTCATAATTTTTTATACATATCAACATCATGAACTCATATATGTCAATTGATCAATTTTGGATCACAATTCCTAAAGAAATTTGATCAGATCATCAAAAGGGCAAAATTGTCAAAATTAGGGTTTTGACTGAGAAGGTGCAATTTTTTATTTTTGACCTAATAAATGACTTATTGGTTTAGGACATGATCTCAAGGATTCAAATACATCATTTTTACCTAATGCCATGGCTCAAAACATCTCTCAAGATCATTTGATGGATAGTTGAATTTCAGTCAACTGATGAAAAGTCAACTGTACACTGAAAAGTCAAAACTTTGACTTTTTGATCAAAATCAAGTTTCAAAGATTACAATTCATCAAGACGTGTCAAATTATGAAACTTTTTCATCAAGAAATCAAAAAGTCAATATTTCATTTTGAAAAGTCAAAATTTCCAAGACTTGGAATTTTTCTAAGTGTTGAAATTCATGTTTTTTTCATAACTTTGTGCCAAATTTACACCATGATGCAAGATGATTCAAAGGAAACTTCCAACATGAAAGTTGTAGATATCAATTATATCTAAAAAATTGTACGGAGGAACTTTTCCTAGAAATGCTTATATTTCAGGTTATGATTTTGTGAAGACATGTTCATGAAACTTGAAGACTTAGTGAAATTTTGCCCTAGCTTAGGCAGAATTTTGACCCAACTTCATGGAAATTTTTCACCTAGTTTCAAATTGAATTTTCAAAAATGTCCAACGTGAAGGTTGTAGGGGATGTTACAAGCTTTCCAAAATGTCCAAGAACTCATTAAGATCATTCTTGAGCTAAGAGAATCGAAGGCAAGAAGTTAGGGTTTCAAACTTGAATTACAAGCCATCTCTTGATGAACACATAATCCAATCTCACTGTTAGGCTGCATAATCTTGCTTTACAGGTCTTCTAACTTATGTATCTCCATAGTTAATGGATTAAACAAACTTTGAAGTTATAATCCAAGTGGTTTAAGCATTGTCCAAGTCCATTTGCCATTTTGGGAAGAAAGCTAACATTGTCATTCTTGAAAAGCAAGCTTTATGAACAAAGTCAACTCTTGAGCCTCTCACTTGTTCCCTATGATCACACTCCATCAACAAGGTCATAAGCAAGCTTGTTTAAAGTGTAACCACTCTACAATAGTGTGATACGGTGGGAGAACTGACTTGAAGTTTTGCGTTTGTGTTCGCAAATGTTTTGGTTTAGCAAGAGTCGCCACCGACTTTTTATTTTATCCAAAGGAAAGGTCAAAAAGCACAGGAAAGACCTTTGAGATGTTTTCTTGGGTTCGGGGGTATATTATGAAAAGGGAAGGTGCTAGCACCCTTTTCATCCATGGTTTTCCATGGGCTCTTAGTTACTTGTTTAGATCACTTGCTTTTGCTTTTCAATTGTTTGAAATGGTGCTTTTATGTGTGGTTTTGAAAATATTTTGAAAAGAGGCCTTTGTCTAGAAAATATTTGTAATGATTCTTGTTTGAATATATACAAAGGTGTTTGTCTTTTGAAAAATGTTTCAATGTTTGAAAGTTTGTTTGGAAATTGTTTTGAAATTGTGTGTGTGTTTTGAAATTAGCAAGGATGTTTGCAAATTGATCAAGTAACTAGGAGTTGTCTACCCTACTCAAAGATCTTTCCTACACATTTTTAACCCTTTGACATTGTTGTTTTACCATTGTATTTGGTAAACAACCTTGTATTTGGATGTTAAACGGGACGGGCGTGGGTCATCGTATGACCATGATAACAATGGTGCCAAGTATCTTAGCAAGTTTTGAGGGACTAGATCATTTTTGTTTAGGCAACCAAGATAGCGTCATCGAGGGACTGTGATCTTTTGTTTCGTTTTTTTTGCCAAGATACCGCATACCATGGCCATTTTAAGGCAACAAAGTGTATGAAACCCTAGGGGTGCTTGTGTGTATTGTGTTGTCATTTTTCATACATTTTTGTCTTGTGTTTAGTCATGCTAATTGTTTAATTTTGGTCTTTTGCATACAAACTCTAATTTACTATCATGGCATTTGAAAGCAATAAAATGCGTCAAAGTAAATCTAAGACTATTACAACATTGTTATGGGGAGGGGGATACAAGTTTGAATAGGGGGATATTGCACAAAATAAAAACCCTAAAACTATTACAACCATATTGAATTTATTTGTACAAATAAATAAACAAACAAATATTTAAATATGCAAATAAATGTAAATATGCACAAATGCTTTTGTATTAATTTTATGTATGTAAAATAAGTTTATTTAAGTCTTAAAAAATAAGAAAATAAGAATGGTTATTTTTTGAAAGGGTGAATAAACCCTAATTTTTGGTTTTAAAGAAAATATGCTTTATATTAATTATTTATTCATTTATGTACAAGAAAGTAAATAAAAATATATACAAAAGTGTTAAAAAATAATATTTGTGAGAAAATAATATTTTAAGTATAAAAATAAAATGTATAATATTTTTATATCATTTATAAGTTTATTTAAGAAAATAGAGTATATATTATTAATAAACTATTTTTAAGCCCAAAAAATAATAAAAATAATAAAACAAAATGTGAAAAATTAATAGAATATTTTTTGTGATTTTTAATATTTAGAAAAAATAAATAAAGTCAGAAAATATAAATAAAATGAGAAAATATACAAAATATAACAAATGGGCCAAGGGGGTGCAGAAAGCAAGCAGGGGGGTGTCAAAAGTCAGACAAAGCCAGGCCCAGCCCAATGTCCCTTCATCCCTGTCCTTGAGACAGAAAAAATGCGCGCGCCATGTACAAACTTGTATCTCCTGCATACGTGCTTAAAAACAAAATCTTGCAACATGAAAGTTATAACTCATCATCACACGATTCTAATGATATAAAAAACTTGATTTAACTCTCAAAGACAAGAGAGAATTTCATTGGCCCTAAATTGTGACCTAGTTTTTTCAGCATGTTCATCATCTAAATTCTCCTAGCTCAGTTAATATAAATGGAAGCTATGCATATGTACAGCTCAGGCAACTTAGAAACTACATTTTTGCTTCATAAACCTAAGCTTAATGATGCCTAAATAAGGAGTTAGAAACTTGAGAAATACCCGTTTCAGTCAAGTTCGAATATGGCAATGTAGGAGTTGTGAGTGAGGCTTGAAGGTCTTTTGAGCTTGCTTGATGTTCCCTTGACCTTTCCCAATGCTTAGCTTGCTTTGAAATGGCCTGAACTTCCCTATAGAACTCAACCTGCAAACTCAGAAATTGAAAATGGTGAAGCTTGAAAATGAAGTTACAGTTGCTGGACAGGGACTTGGGTAGCTTGGATGGGATGTATGCAATGTGTTTGAAGTGGTTCAAGGTAAAACGCACGAGTGGAATATGTTTTGGAAGTGGTTCTGCAGGGCTTGCCCTGTTTTGACAAGAACTTGGTGTTTTTGTGCTTAAGGGTGTTTGAGAGGCTTGGAGCTCGTGTTTCTGGCTTGGTATAATGTGCTGAGATTGTTTGAAATGTTCTCAAGTCTTGGTTTTAACAGATACACAAGATATGGAGTTTTTGCACACTTGCTTATTTTTGAAGTAAAAGGTGAGTTGACAAAGGCACAACCTGTACAGGCTAGCTCAAGGCCTGGGGAGAGTTGGTAAACCTTTTTTGATGTTTGTGGATGTGGTTTTCTGCAAAAGATTAAGTTCAATGCTCAAGATAAACAAAAGGACATAAAGCATACTTTATCAAAGTAGCAATGTTGCCTTTTTGCCATTTTTGGATTAAACCTTTGTACAAAGCTTCAAAGATCAAAACAATGCCATTAACCAATGTATTTGCATTTAATTTATGAGTGTATAAAGGATTAGAACCTGTAAACCAAGTATAAGCATGATTTGGGCAGATTTGCAAGTTGTAGATATGTGCAAAATGCCTTGGCCAAAAGTGTTAATTTGCCATTTTCAAACTTTCGATTCTCCCTAACCATAAATGATTTTGGAGAGTTATTGGACATTTTGGAAAGCTTGTAACATGCTTTACAATCCATATTTGAAATGAATTTTGAGATTATACTTGGAACTATGTGAAAAGATTCCATGAAGATAGGTCAAAATCCTGCCTAAACTAGGGCAAAATTTCACTAAGTTAAAAGTTTTATGGACCCTTGTTCACAAAATCATAACTTGAGATCCAAGCATCTTTTGGGAAAACTTTGTGAATCAAAGTTGTAGATTTTTTGTAGGAATACAACTTTCATGTTGGAATTTTTCCTTGAATCCAATTGCATCATGGTGAAAAAGTTGGGCAAATTTGGGAAAAAATAAGAAATTTTCATAACTTAGAAAATTTCTAAGTTATGAAAATTTTCCATTTTAAACCCTAATTTCCAGAATTAGGTTTCTTGGTGAACAAGTTTCATGTTTTGACACATCTTGATGAAAAATGACCCTTGGCATTTGATTTTGACCAAAAAGTCAAAGTTTGACTTTTTAGTGTATAGTTGATTTTTGATCAGTTGACTGGAAAATTCATCTGTCAATCCAATGCATTTGAGATCTTTTTAACCTTGTGATTAGGTAAATATGATTCCATGGAGTCCTTGAAACCATTCTTGAACCCAATTTGCCATTGGCTAGGTTAAAAATCAGAAATTGCCCTTCTATAGTTAAAACCCTAAAAATGACCATTTTGCCCTTTTGATGATCTGATCAAATTTCTTGAGGATTTGTGGTCCAAACTTGATCAAATGGTTCATATGAGTCTATAATATTGATGTGGACCAAACATTATGAGGCTTGACTGTAAATTGGCCACAGTTGACTTTTTCCCCAATACAGCTGATTTTTAGGTTAACTGTCCAATTGACTGGGCAAAAATTTGATTCAAGGCTTGAACCTTGGTATGAGCAATCTTAGAGGTCCAACATGAAGTATTAAAGTAACATGAGGCATTGGAAATCCAAAAATCCCTGTGCAAACTCAAACCCTAATTTCAGGTCAACAGTGCAAGGAGATGTCTTGAGCTGAGCAAACCCTAATTTGGTCTTGAGTCCAAAGAGTCTTGTGAGGGGAAATCTTGATAAAATGAGAGGGAAAATTTTGGGGTACAACAAATAGCAAGTACAAAGCATTGAAACTTGATTTTTCAAGAAAATCACATGTTGAGCTTAACCATTTGATTTTGAATTATGATCAACTACATGTCTCAAAACTTGTTGCTTATAAATAGAGGCACTATTTGTGAGCTAACACGGGCAAAAAGCACCCTGAAACTCTCTCAAACACTTGCAATCCAGGAATTATCCAAAAACACCATTGATGCACAGTTTCTGACTTTGAACTTGTAACTCACATTTCTCTCGTGCGTTTTCATTCCTAATCATTCACAAAGCTTCTATACCTCAAATATATTCCATCTTTGTCCTTGTTCCAGAACTGTAACACCATTTTCATCAACCTCCATAACCAAAAAACAGAGTCTGCAAGTTGACTTCTCCAAGCCATTCCAGCCATCCATTGCACAAGCTAATTATTGTATTAGCTTCCTGGGAACTTGAGGAAGCTAACCTGATAATTGCAGCACCTTGAATCAAGCTCATTTTCATATTACGATTTCTAGTTTTGAGGTATCTTTTTTGAACTTCTATCTTTTCATTTAGGCATTGTTAAGCTTGCATTTGTGAAGATAAAATGTAGATATCATTGCCCTGAAACTGTACATGTCCATAGATTTCATTTATATTGATTGAGCTTAGAGAGTTTAGGTTTGAATCTCTGAAAAAATTTATGTCATAATTTGGTACTTTTATAAATTCTCATTCATCTTTGATTTATAGCTTATGATATTTATATGGTTGGATTCATATGGAAAAATGGAGAAACTTCCATGTTTACATCTTTCATTTTTATTGAGAAATGAGCAAGTTACAGGAACCATGGTTGGAGGTTGAAGATGAAGTCACTTTCAGGACTGGGCTTATGTTATGTATTTTTTGTTTTGTGTATGCTAACGGATGTGTAGCCACCCCAATGGCGAGGCAGCGCGCGTTTCATGTCTAGGGCGTGGGTTCAAGCCCCAGTGTTGCCACTTTTCATTGTCTTTTTCACATTTTCTTTCTTTTGTTCCAAACAGCTAGCGCATGGGCCTCCAATAGTGGGCCTTGTCATTTTTGCTGACTCCTAATGCCCCTGCCTGCCTTCACACACCTGGCCCAAACATTTTTTTATCATTTCATTTTAATTTATTTTATTTTTCTTATTTTATTTCATTTTATTTTTCTTTATCATTTTTATCATTATTAATAATATTTTTTTTTTTTTTATTAATCAAAAATCCAAAAATATTTTATTTTGTTTATTACATATTTAAAATATTTTTTACTTTATTTCTTTTAAAGATAAAAAAGACCAAAAAAACATTTTCTTAACCAATTTAATTTCTTTTCTTTTTAAATTTAAATAATAATTAGACTCAAGTTTATTTTTATTTTCTTTTAAATTAAATTTAACTTAGAATTTAGGTTTCTTTTAATTAATTAATTACCATATTATTTTCATTAAGTTTAAACCCTTTTATAAATAAAAAACCTAAAAATGCTTCAAACTTAAATTTTTTTTAATTAGTTTAGGTTTAATTTTATTTATCTTTAATTAATTATTTTTTCTTTTTTTAAATTAGGTTAAAACCCTTAACGAAAGCCAAACAAAAAATCATTTTCTTTCAATTTATTTTCTTGCACATTTATTCAATTCTTGTACATTATTCAATATGGTTGTAATAGATAATTAGGTTTAATTTTCTTGCAATCCCTATTTATAAATTTGTATACCCCCTCCCCTAATGATGTAATAGCGTAGTAATTTTATTTTCAGCAATTTATCGCTTTCATATAAATGCTAGTAATTAGGGTTTGTATGGAAAGACTAAAATCAACAATTAGTAAATCCTAATTCAAGATAAATCAAGCATGAAATACAACACACTTGCACACTTGCATCCCTAGGGTTAACTCCACTTTGTTTCCTTACAAAAATGGTCATGTTATGCATGTGGGATGTCTTAGCAAAAACAATAAAAAAAATACAAGATCAGAGTCCCTTGATGATGCTACAAATGTTGCCTTTCAAATGATCTTAGTCCCTCAAAAAGAAATGTTAAGAAATCTCACAACATTGCTATCATGACTATACGATGATCCACGCTCGTCCCTTTACATCCAAAGATAAGGCTTCTTACCAAATCAATGGTAAGATAGTAATATCAAAGGAAGGAAGAAATAAACAAAAGACTTTTGAGTAGGTAGATTGTTCCTAGTTGCTTGCTCACTTTAAAAATAAACATCCTTGCTCATTTTCAAAATAAACACTTTCAAAACAAACACCAAAAACTTTTAAAATTAAACTTTCAAAATATGAAATATTTTTAAAAGTCCAACACTTTGTATACGTTCTTACGAATGCAAACTATTACAAAGTTTGCCTAAACGAAGGCGCCTTTTCAAAATACTTTCAAAATCACCACAAAGAACATTTTCAAACAAAAGCAAGTGATCTAGCAAGCAACTAAGAGCCCATAGATAACTATGGATGAAAAGGGTGCTAACACCTTCCCTTTTCATAATCTACCCCCCGAACTCAAGAAATAATCTTAAAGGTCTTTCATGTTCTTTTTCACATTTCCTTTTAGATAAAAGAAAAGTCGGTGGCGACTCTTGCTAACCGCGACATTTGTGATCAAACGCAAAACATCCCAAGTCAGTTCTCTCACCGTATTACACCGCCTTTTTCAGGTTTTTGACTTGTCGGGTGTACAAATATATATATATATATATATATATATATATATATATATATATATATATATATATATATATATATATATATATATATATATATATATATATATATATCCCTAATTTTTGCCCGAACCCTTTTGGTTCTCTGGGATGCCCTTATTTTTTCCTAGGCCGGTCAACCTAGCGGGTCTCTTTCATGCATGGTATCTTTTGACTATGTTCGCATTCATAGGGTGCGGAAAATCTTCACTGTCCATGGTGGTAAGTGTAATGCAGTGGGAGAAATGACTTGGTTATTTTGTGTTTTATCGCAATTGTTGCAGATAGCAAGAGTCGCCACCAAATTTTCTTCTATTCAATAAAGGAAAGGATAAAAAGAACAGGAGAGACCTTTTGAAAATTTTCTTGAGTTCGGAGGGTAGGTTCTGAAAAGGGAAGGTGTTAGCACCCTTTTCATATGTAGTTATCTATGGGCTCTTAGTTGCTAGCTCACTTTGAAAATGATTTGTTTGAAATGTGTTTCTGATTGTTTTTTAAAGTATTTTTGAAAAGTGCCACCGTTTAGGTGAACTTCGTAATGATTCTCGTCTCTATAAGAATGTATACAAAGCATTTGACTTTTGAAAATATTTCATTGAAAGTGTTGGTGTGTTTAAAAAAAATTATTTTGAAATGTTTGTGAGCAAGCAACTATGAATGTTCTACCTACTCAAAAAGTCTGAGTTCTTCTCCTCCTCCTTTATATATTGCTATCTTACCATTGATTGATAAGAAACCCTATCATTGGATGTGAAGGGATGGGTGTGAGTTACCGTATAGTCATAGAGGGAAACATATGATACGTTTTAGAAATTGTCATAAGGGACTAAGATCGTTTTACTGAAGGCAACGTCGAAGGGTCATTGAAGTACTACGATCTTTTTTTATCGAGGGTCTTTTCTATAGCGTCCCACATTCGAGGGATATGACTATTTATTTGTAGGCAACAAGCGAGGTTACCCTAGAGGTGCACGTGTGAAAAATGTTTGATTGCATGCATTTTTGTCTTTGAGATTAGGGTTCTCTAAGATTGATTTTATCTTTCCACACACACCCTAATTACTAACAATTATATTAAAAGCGATAAATTGCAGAAATTGAAATCCTACGCTATTACATCATTTGGGGATGGGTGTATAAGTTTACAAATGGGGAGGTAAAAGCAAATAAAACTTAATTTTACTATTACAACCATATTGAACGAATAAATAATATACAAGAATGTAAAGATAAATAAAAAAAGGAAAATTGTTTTTTTTTTAAATTTATGTATTGACACATGGTGGTTTGCATCGATACATATCTTTTCTTTCCCCTAGAAGTCTAAACTAACTTAGCATGAGTCAACACATAATGGTTTGTATCGACTAATAGCCTATTTTTGTATCAACTCATGTGTGTTTTGTATCGACTCATACTCATTTTCTATCTCTGGAAATAAAAGTGAACTCAGTATGAGTCGACACATAATGGTTTGTATCGATACATTTTTTTTTTGCATTGACTCATTCGTGTTTTGTGTCGACCCATAAACTGTTTTACACCTAATATGTGTTGACTCATAGAGACATGCATCGACTCATACTACTGTTTTCACTTTTAACATTGTTCTGTCACACACATAAGTTAGTTCTCAACATATGGTTAGTGAAAAATGAAAAAAATAAACATGTAGTTAACTTCAAGGCTATAATATCTACATTTTAGCTTCACAAGTGAACCATTGATGATGCTTGTATGAATAGTTCAAAGTCAAGAAGACTTACCTTGAAGTTGAACTCTGTGTTTTGAGTTTGAGTTGTTGTATTGTCTTGGAGAAAGCAAGTTAGAGGTGGCTACTTTTTTGAGTTTGGGAAATAGTGATGTTACAGAAAATTGTTCTTGTGTTTGAACAATTTCTATGTGATGTATGTGAAGTATTTGGACAGTTGGTTTGGGGGAAACTTGCAAGGTTTTATATTGGGTTGAGGTTTTTTTTCTTTCTATTTTTAGTTTTTGTTTTGTGAATGAAAATAAAGTGGAAGATGAGTAGAGTTTACAAAGAATTCTGTTAAGTTTTCCAAATTCTCTTTTTTTTCTCTTTCTCCCCCTTTTCTCTCTCAGAATTTCTCTCTCAGAATTTCTCTCTCAAAACCTCTCCCTTTGTGTGTTGTGAAACGGCATATTTATAGATGAAATTAACTGAAATTTGAGAGGGAAATAGATAAGTTTTTTTGAATTGTTTGGGTACACTGTTTCATTGATTTTTAGATGCAGCTCTTATATGCTAAGTTTATGCAAATATGGGATTGATATGATGCAGATTTTGCAGGGGCAGCATTACAGGTTTCGTTGTAGGTTTTGACAGTTTTCTTGGCATTACTATGCAGGTCTTGGACAGCAGGATATGTAGCATGATGCATGTCTGGTTTTATGGACAGATTTATGTAGCTTGTAACAAAGGCAAGGCATATTTATGGACATCATAGTGACAAAGTTTGAAGATTGAGTCAAAGGGAAAGGTTTAAACAAGACAAAGCTTAGGATTTGTAACTTGCAATTTTTTAACTCAAAAATGCAGCCTTGTTGTTTATTTGAAAACTTGTAACAACTTGAATTATCTTGATTTATGGTGAAAAGATGTCATGAAGTAATGAAATTAACATGTATAAAAAACACTTAGAAAAATTTTTAAGTCTTGCAAAGTTTGACTTTTCAAAATGACTTTGGACCTTCTTGATTTCTTGAGATCAAATTTCACATTTTTGAATGTCTTGATGAAGTATAATCTTTGAAACTAAAATTTGATCAAAAAGTCAAAGTTTGACTTTTCAGTGTACGGTTGACTTTTTTCATCAATTGACCAAATTTCATCTATCAATCCACTGATCCCGGGAGATGAATTGAAATATGCGATTAGGTCAAAATGATGTACTTGAATCATTGAGATCATGTTTCGAACTAATAAGTCATGTACGAGGTCAAAAAGTCAAAGATTGGTCATTCTTAGTCAAAACCCTTATTTTGACCATTTTGCCCTTTTGATGATTTAAACAATTTTCTTGGAGAATCATGATCCAATCTTGATCAAATGATACATATGACTTCAAAATGTTGATATTGGTCATAAATATTAAAATTTGACTGTAGGTTGACCACAATTGACTTTTTCTAATACAGTTAATTTTAGGCCATCTGATCAACTGACTGAGCAATTTTGTGATCCAAGACTTGAAACTTGACAGGAGAAGTCTTGAGGGTCAATAATGATCCATGAAAGTCATTTGAAATATTAGAAATCCAACTATCTTTGTGCAAACTCAAACCCTGATTTGAGGCATCAGTGTTGAGGAGATGACTTGACCTAGTCAATACTTGTGCAAGCTTGAACCATTGAAGATATTTGTGATAAGTATCTTGAGAAAAGGGAGGGTAAATTTTTGGGTACAACATCTACCCCTGTTCAATCTTCTTAAACCTCAAGAGTTAGATTGGTGGGTCCTCCATTCGTGACTTGAAGGTGGAAGATGATTGAACACTAGAGTGCCCAGAAATTTGCACTTGATGATGTGTTGGTTGATTATGTCAAGAATGGGCTTAAATATGCCAATTGGAGAGGTGATAAAGAATTCGTCGGAGATGGGCTTACAGATGTCACCCAGAGTGATTGTTGGTAGAAACTGGAAGAAGTATCAGAATAAATCTTTGGTCGATTTATATTGAAACAATAGATGTCTTTTTCCTGTTTTTAACTGGAAGAGATAAATCTAACCAGAAGAGGTCTTTTGTTCAGCGACTTCACTAGGGAAATAATCTTAACCAGAAGAGGTCTGTTGATTGCCTGACATTAATTGATAGAGATGAACCTAACTAAAAGAGGTCTATTGAATACCTGTCATTAACTGGGAGAAACAATTCTAACCAGAGGAGGTTTGTTTGTTTGCCTATCATTAACTCGAAGAAGTAAATTCAACCAGAAGAGGTATGTTGATCTCCTGTCTTTAACTGGAAGAAGTAAATCTAATCAGAAGATGTCTTTTATTCTCCTGTCTTTAACTGGAAGAAGTAAATATAACCAAAAGAGGTCTTTTGTTCGCCTGTTTTTAACTGGAAGAAGTAAATCTAACCAGAAGAGGTCTTTTGTTCGCCTGTCTTTAATTAGAAGAAGTTAATCTAACCAGAAGAGGTCTTTGTTTGATTGGTTGACTTTTCCTGCAAGGAAGAGGGTTAGTTTCATGCAGATGTATGCATGGCATAATGATGTTCTCAAAATAAATGAGATTGTGCTATATGTATTTGTCATGTATGTAATATTATGTATGAATGTGAAATATTGTTGAAGTGTATATTTGTCTTGGAAAATAAATCCTTCACAAATGTTGGGGAGCTTTAAGAAGTTAAATCCTGGACTGCTGTTGGGGATTAATAGTATGTACATCTTCAGACCTTATTTAGAATGTTTCCGCTGGGTATTCTTGTTTTGTTGTTTGAGGAGAAATCTACTGGGGAACATTGATTTTGGCTCCATGCTTGAGGAAACGCTGCAGAGAGTGTTGATTTCTGCTTTTAGAATAGAGTTTAGGAGCTTCAGTTGTCCATTACTCTACTGGGGAATTATTTGACTGGGGAGAATGAAAGTTAACTATTATCTGGTCGAAATCTAGGCTTCGCAACAACTTGTTGGGGATAATAAAGTTAACTGTTATCTGGTCAGATTCTATGCTTTGCAGCAACTTACCAGGGAAGATGAAATTAATTGTTATTTGGTCGGATTCCAGGCTTTGTAGAAAATTGAAATTAATTGTTATTTGGTCAGATTCCAGGCTTCGCATCAATTTAACAATTTAGACGAAGTTAAACTGTTATTTGGTCGGATTCCAGGCTTCGCAACAACTTAGATGAAGTTAAATTGTTATATGGTCGAATTCTAGGCTTCACAGCAACTTAGATGAAGTTAAACTATTATCTGGTTGGATTTCAGGCTTCGCAGCAACTTAGATGAAGTTAAACTATTATCTGGTCGGATTCCAGGCTTCGCAGCAACTTAGCTGAAGTTAAACCGTTATCTGGTCGGATTCCAGGCTTCGCAACAACTTAGATGAAGTTAAAATGTTATCTGGTCGGATTCCAGGCTTCACAGTAATTTAGATGAGGTTAAACTATTATTTGGTCGGATTCCAGGCTTCACAGCAACTTAGATGAAGTTAAATTGTTATCTGGTCAGATTTCAGGCTTCACAGCAACTTAGATGAAGTTAAACTGTTATCTGGTCGTATTCCATACTTCGTAACAACTTAGATGAAGTTAAATTGTTATCTGGTCGGATTCCAGGCTTTGTAACAACTTAGGTGAAGTTAAACTGTTATCTGGTCGGATTCCAGGCTTCGCAGCAACTTGCTCGGGAGAATGAAGTTAAATGTTATTGTTATACCCCAAAATTTTCCCTCCCATTTTCCACTCAGGATGCTATCCCAGGGTTCCTCAAACACCCAATTTGGCTCAAAAGTTGATCAAGCAGATTCTCCTCCTAGGCAAACAATCAGCAATTAGGGTTTCGCACTTCCCCAAGGAAATTGAGTCATCAAGGTTTCAAATAGGTCTTCATGTCTCCTCAAGGTTATTTAAACCAGTTTTCAGACCTCGCAGTACAAGTTTGCTCAACCAATAGTTCAGATAACTGAAAACAACTACATCGACCCAAAAGTTAACTCTTGCAAATTCAAGTTCAAACGATCACAACTTCTTCAATCTTCAACGTCCTGAGGCGATTCTTTTGCGAAGTATCACAAATAGCGTTGTCTATGAGATTATCTCAAAGATCGAGGTTCAGTTCATGTCACAGACGTTTTCCCAAGGAACATTTGATTCTTATGATAGGATAATTCATAAAGCTAGAGTTTTAGTTCAATGATTCTTTGATTTCTTCTCGCCTACTTCAAGTCATTTGCAAATTGAACATTAACGATAATTGGATTAAGGTAGATTGTTCATTAAATTTCTTAAAGGGCACGATTTATACTGTTGGCATGTATTACAAATTGCCATGAATCGAATATTTAAATTAGCGTCTCATTAGAAATGATTTGGATATTCACTCGCGAGATGCCATTAAATTCAATTAAATTCAAAGTTTCAAAGACACTCGTCCTTTTGGCCATGATTCGATGATCCACTTTAAATTCAAAACTTTATTCATGGGAGTAAAATTGAGGCATGTATCATAGTTAATTTGAGGTTGCAAGGCATGTGTCGTAACCAACTCATCCAAATGCAAGGTTTGATTTGGTGCGAAATTTCAAGATTATTCAAGAATGGATCAAGACTCTTTTCCAATATCATTCAAGATTCATACAAGCCAACAAAAGTTAAATATTTTCACTCATGATTCAAAGTTAACAACATTTTTGATCAAAAGTGAGTTGTTATTCAAGAATCATTCAAGAGACTTCAAATTCATTCAAAGATTCAACCATCATCATTCATGACCTATTAAAGCCCATTTGGTTCATTATTCATACAAGATATAATTATAAGGGATATTTCAAATTCCATCCAAGGTTATTTTCAAGAGAAATTTTTAGATTCATCAAAGGTTTACACAAAAAATTTAAACATCATTTATTTCAAGGAAAATTACAAAGGGAGTTACAAGCAAATCAAAACTTGAGCTACTTCTAACTCCCTACAAACTTCATGCCTCAAACTTGTTGTCCAACTTGCTTTGATCCAAATCCTTGCACAAGCTTACACCAAAACCTTTATGTCCTTATCCAAGTTTTGCTGCACAATGGTCTTGCTGCTACCCTTGCAGCAATGCTGCCAAAAGCTGCACATTTGCTGTAAAAAAAACAGCCCTATATCAGTCCAAAATTCTGCTCCACATACTGCCTAAACCTGTTGTTAACATGTCCACAAACATTCCAAATGTTGCACTAAATTAACAACACAAAAAATATGCCACAGAAAGAAATAAAACAGTATCCTAAAGTGTTCAAAATTCACCAGCTTTCCCCCCATTTTCACACTATCTCACTTATATTACAAACCCATCTTGACCAAAAATAGACAGAACACAGCAAAGAAAATACTCAAAAGAAAACGAAACCGAAAAAGAAGCTATTATTTCATAAAAATCTTTGTTTTCATAACACACAACATTCCTATCAAGATCCATAACGCGAGAGAATCAGTCTTGAAGTCTAGATTCACAGAAGAAATAGAATATACAGTAGCGAGCAAAACAATTGAAGGACCTTAACTCAACCATTTCCAGTGAAATCTCCTCGCCACGGGTAATTTCTTCGCTTCCAATCTCATACATTCGAATAACTGTTTGTTGTTGTTATTGTAACCTATTACATGAGTTGAGAGAGAGAGAGAGAGAGAGAGAGAGAGAGGTGAGGCGTAAACCAAGCAAGAGAGTTGAAGAACCAGAATGTTGTTGTCGGACGCTTGAAGAAAGAAGGTGAAATTTTGACATAAGGAGGTTGACATCCGCGAAGAGAGAAGGAAGAGGCTCCGTTTGTTTCCCTAGGGTTGTACAACCCTTTTTTATTTCTAAAATGGAGTTGGGTTGGACCCGACCCGGTCCGACCCAGTTTTGTTCATGTTTTTTTTTATGTTGGGCCTTAGATTTACAAACTAATATTTTGCTGTCAAGATCACCACCATTCAATTCATACCCCAGAACCAAACTCCACACCCCAATAAGATCCATCAGCTTATCATTTTTGGTTCTCAACTTTTTTTATTTATTTATTTATTGATCATTAAAAAATAAATGATAATTTTTTTTATGAAATAAATTATAGGTGTTGTTTTTTCTTTTCTTTTTTTACATAAAATCACAAAATATGCAATATTTTATTTTACTCTCTCAAATATTTTCTTAAAATATCAAAACAAATATATTTCTCTTGAATAATTAAATTTGAAATATTTTAATTCAATTCTTTTCATTTTATTTTATTTACTACATTTATTTTAAGACTAATAAAACCTCAAAAAAAAAAAATTTTAGCAATTAATTTCTCTTTCGATTTAGTTTAGATTTGGGTTTCTCATACTTTAATTATTTTCCCTTTTGATTTTTGGAATCAACTTTTTTTTATTATCTTAGTTTGATTAGGTTTACTAAATTCTTTTAAGGTCATCAAATTAGGTCAAAATATAAAACCTTCTTCGTCAAAGCACGCCAAAGAAATAAAAAAAAACAATTTTCTTTTTAAATTTTCTCACAAACAAAAATATATCAAGAACTTTATTTCCATGTTTAGTCAGTTAATTTACTTCATAGATTGTTGTAAAGTTTTTTTTTAATTGTTCGATTCGATTTGGTTGTATTGTTTTCCTATTTTAATTTTTAATCGCCTCGACTCATCCTCATTTGTAAAAATTGTACCCCCATTCCCAAAAGCTTTGTAATAGCGTAGAATTTCAATTTCCGCAATTTACTGTTTTCCTTATACTGTATAGTAATTAGGCGTGCATGGCAAGACATAAAATAAATCGCTAGATAACCTAACTTCAACAAAATTAACTTGAATCGAACACACTTTTTCACACGCGCACCTTTAGGGTAACCTCGCTTGTTGCCTCGGAAACACAGTCATATCCCTCGAACATGACACGCTTTAGCAATGACCCTTCGATAAAAAAGATCGTAGTCCTTCGATGACCCTTGGCGTTGCCTCCGGTAAAACGATCTCGTCCCTTACGAAAATTGCTAAAATGTCTCATAAGTTACTTTCGATGACTGTAAAATTGACCCGCGCCTGTCCCTTCACATCCAATGATGGGGCTTCTTACCAAATCAATGGTAAGATAGCAACATCTAAAGGAGAAAGAAAATAACATTTAAGACCTTTCGAGTAGGTAGATTCGCTCCTAGTTACTCGCTTGCTCACGACAAAAACATTTTTACACCTACACTTTCATCTCAAAACATTTTCAAAAGACAAAATATTTTGTATACGTTCTTATACAGACGAGGACCATTGCAAAACATATTTTCAAAACCAATTTCGAAAACACATTCCA
This sequence comes from Vicia faba, assembly GCA_948472305.1. Classification (NCBI taxonomy): domain Eukaryota; kingdom Viridiplantae; phylum Streptophyta; class Magnoliopsida; order Fabales; family Fabaceae; genus Vicia; species Vicia faba. The sequence continues at coordinate 1,129,548,872 of OX451737.1, forward strand.
CAAACACATCTTCGAACCACTTTTCGAAACAAAATTTTGTACGCGTTCTTATAGAAATGAGAACCATTACAAAGACATTTTCAAAATATTTCCAAAGCTCACACCACAAGTACACTGTCGAACAAAAGCAAGTGATCTAAACGAGTAACTAAGAGCCCATGGAAAACCATGGATGAAAAGGGTGCTAATACCTTCCCTTTTCATAATCTACCCCCCGAACCCGAGAAATAATCTCGAAAGGTCTTTCCTGTGCTTTTTTACCTTTCCTTTTGGATAAAAGAAAAGTCGGTGGAGACTCTTGCTATCCGCGTAAATACGATCAAAATGCAAAAAACACCAAGTCAGTTCTCCCACTGTATCACAGAACTGGCGACTCTGTTGGGGAGTCATTTTAAAGTGGGGTTACCTTAGGGTTAGATCACATTTACTTGCCTTCTTTGTTTGATTTGTATGCTTTACATTTGGTTCTTTTTTTGGGCTTGCTTTAGATCCTAACCCGGATCTAGGGAATACCTTTTAGGCAAGTAGCAATAGACTGTGAGGGAACTGTACGACGTAGATCGATACAGTTGAAGCAGTGGCTACGTTGGTGTGGCACTTTGGTTGGTACCAGTATCCCTTGTGGTGAATCGAGGAGAATACGGGGCCGTTGAGTGGCGTCATGAAGCACTAATTGACCTTAGAACCCTAATTGAACAAACTTGGCCATTAGGATGTAGTGAGGTAGCCGGTTTCGGTGTAGAGCTGAAAATTGGTTGATACTCGATACTACACCCATTGAGGCTAGACTTTTGGGATATCTCGGTCGCAAGAAAAGATTGTTGTGCTGAGACAATGCCTAAGAGAAAGGTCGGTGATATTGAGATCCTTTAGAACCCGATCATTATTTCTAGGACAGGTTGAGCCAACTAGACTTCAAGAGGGTACTTACCTATAAAACTCATGCAAGCCTAAAACATAGGTATTTGTTTGTTGTGTGTGTATATATCTTCTTGTATATAAACATCATAAACATCATCAACAGCATATGCATGCTCACTAACCATTTCAAGGATTTAGAAATTTATTTTTGTTTTGTAGGACATGAATTCTCTCCGAAGAAACACCATCTGAATCAGCTTTGTAAAAGCACATCCTCAACTTCAAGAGCTAGCCTCAAGAGTGCCAGGAAATTCTCCTTTTACCAAGAAATATGGTCGACTCCTCAGTTTGGCTACATCCAACTTCTAAGAAGAGATGATGTGTGTACTTTTCCAATTCTTTGATCCCGTACATCATTGTTTCACTTTCCCGGACTATCAGTTGGTACCTACGCTGGAAGAGTTCTCCCTACTCTTAGAGGTGCCCGTGCTTGATCAGATACCGTTCACCGGTTTAGAAGGGATTCCAAAACCTGAAGTCATCGCCGAAGCTTTACATGTGAAGAAGGCCGACGTTATAGCCAATTAGGAAACAAGAAGTGGGGTTAAAGGCTTTCTAGCTAGGTTTCTATTGGAAAAAGCTCGTTCATTCTGGGATGACATGGATTTCCAAGCTTTCGGAGACGTACTAGCTCTCCTCATTTATGGTTTGGTTCTGTTTCCCAATTCGGACCAATTCATAGACGTTAATGCCATCAAAGTATTTCTCTCTCGCAATCCTATACCTACCTTACTAGGAGACATCTTGCATTGCCTTCATACCCGCACCATGAAGAAAAGAGGTACCCTTTCGTGTTGTATCCCCCTACTCGCTAAGTGGTTCACTTCACACCTTCCTCAGTCAGCATTGAAGAATGAGCGAAGACTGACTTGGTCTCAAAGGATGATGTCTCTCACCCACTCTGATATTCATTGGTGCTCGAGATCCTTAGAAGATATCTCTATCATTGACCGTTGTGGGAAGTTCCCCAATGTACCTCTGCTTGGTATTAGGGGAGATATCACCTACAACCCATGCTTAGCTCTTCGACAGTTTGGGTATGCCCGAAGAGATGGACCTCACGAGATGCTCACCCAAGGTCTGGTGTTCGACTACGACAAAGAAGACCAAGGTTACCGCCAGAGGTTTACACGTGCTTGGGGAATGGTGAACAAGGTGGACAGTAGGACTTTGGGACATAAAAACTCTATCCCTCTCGAGTCTTACCTTAGGTGGGTACGGGCTCGTGCCCAGAGTCTCTTGATGCCTTACCCTTCCATCCTTCCTGTCATCATTGAGCCTGTTATTGAAGGAGATGCCCCATACACCATTCTTCATCCTGACATGCCTACCTCTCTCGAAGACCTGCAGAAAGCTTGGGTTCAGTTGAAGGAAGAGCGAGACACCTTTGAAACCCAGTATTACGCCAGTGAGAAGAAGGTTCTGGATCTCACCAAACTGCTTCATGAAGAGAAAAACCTGAATGCCTACATTGCTCCAAAGAGGATGCATTCGATCTTTTTGTCTTAGGAGTTTTGTTGTATTTTGTTTCTTTCTTTGTAAGCCCAAGGAGGCATGATGTATTCAAACTTGGTTTTATTCAATATAACGTGTGTTCTTTTTTTGGTTTGAACAAGTTTAAATCTCTAAATTTCCTTGAAATCATTTGCATATTGCATCTTCATTCATCATAACATCATACAGGTTTCTCATAATAGGTCGCCTTATCCTTCTACTATTTATTTCAGTGAGATGGATGTTGAACAGACTATGAAAGATCTTCAGGCGGAGAACGCCCAGTTTCAACAAATGCTCTTGGCTCTGACAAAAGGACAAGAGGAGTTGAAGACTCTGTTGGCCAAAGAGAAGAAGAAGAAAACAAAGAAATCAACTGGTGTTGTGATCATGGGAAGAAGGTTTAAAGGACAAACCAGGAGAACTTTAGAATTTGCAACATCGTCAGGCAAAGGAGATAATCAAACCCAAGAAGTGAACAACGACCCAGCATCTGAAGGAGAGGAAGAGCTTGATTACTCTGAGGAACAATACCCTCTTGCTGATGATAAATACAAACAATTAGAGGATCATTTGAATGCTATGGAGATTCAGAGGGTACCTGATTCGGATTTTGAAGAATTAGGACTCGTCTCAGGGGTTGCCATCCCATAAAAATTCAAGGTCCCCACTTTCGTCAAGTACGACGGTGTCTCTTGCCCGAAGCTACATCTAAGGTCATATGTCAGAATGATTCAACCCCATACGGCTGACAAGAATATGTGGGTGCATTTCTTCCAGGAGAGCTTGTCTGGGACGCAGTTGGATTGGTTCTACCAATTGGAAGGGACCAATGTTCATAACTGGGAAGAGTTGGTCGTCGCTTTCTACAAACAATATCAGTATAATGCTGATTTGGCTCCGACTAGGACGCAGTTACAAAGCATGTCTATGGGAACGGGTGAAGGTTTCAAAACCTATGCTCAAAAATGGAGGGATCTCGCAGGCAGGGTCCAGCCCCCTCTATCCGACAGAGAATTAGTGGATATGTTCCTGGGCACCTTGTCAGGACCATTTTTCAATCACCTGATTGGGAGTTCCTCAGCTGGGTTTACTGAATTAATTATGACTGGTGAGCAGTTTGAAGCCGGTATAAAAAGCGGCAAAATTCAAAGAGATGCATCCTCGAGTATGGTGAAGAAGCCCTTTGTTGGAAAGAAGGAGGTCAGTGCTGCATATGACTATAGAAATCAAAACAAAACCGACCGTCGTCCAGCATTAGGGGCTATCATGATTTCTAACCCTGCGCCAAATTAGCAGCGAAATTATCAGTGCAAACCAGAAGCGCCCATGAGACGATTTACCCGGATTAACATGACCATGTCTCAAGTTTTTCCACACCTTCTAAAGACCAATCTGGAAACTTTAAAGGAATCTCCCAAGAACCCGAATATTGCTTCTCCTCGCTACAACCCGAACGCCCGATGTGCCTATCATTCTGAAAGCCCGGGGCACGATACAAATGACTATTGGGCCTTAAAGAATAAGGTGCAAGACCTTATCGATACGAAAGAGATTGAATTTGATCCCCCAGAAACGCCTAATGTAATAACGGAGCCAATGCCCAGACATGGCCAAGGTATCAACGCCATTGATGATGATCGTTTTGTCTCCTCCGTGAATGAATTATTTACTCCTCTGTTGACCATTAAACAGAATCTATTGCAAGTCGACTTGTTCCCAGGCTGCGATAAATATTGTCACTTATGCAAGTTTCTACCGAACGACTGTTTGTTACTAAAAATAGGTGTTCAGCGCCTGATGACTAGCAAAGAAATCCTATTTGAAAAGCTACCTCTTATCAAAAGTTCTTATCAAGATGTTTCGATAATCACTGTAGTACCCCAAAATTTTCCCTTTCATTTCTCAAGGATTTTCTCACAAGATCTTCTATGACATCAAGTTTGCAACACTGATACATCAATTTAGGCTTGGAATTGGAAAAAGGACAAAATGGTCAATTGCATACTAGAAAGTCAAACTTTGACTTTTTGGTCAACATTACATTCTAAGGTTCAAATTTCATCAAGACATTCAAAAATATGAAACTTGATCATCAAGAAATCAAGAAAGTTAAAAGTCAATGTGAAAGTTCAAACCCTTCAAGACTTAGAAATTTTTCTAAGTGTTTTTTATACATGATAATCTCATTTCTTCATGCCAACTTTTCACCTTGATTCAAGATGATTCAAGAGAAGCTTCCAACATGAAAGTTGCAGATCTCCATGATATCTACAACATTTCTTTACACAACTTCTCCTAAACAGGCTTGGATTTCAGGTTATAAATTCATGAAGTCATGACATTTTCATTTAAACACTTAGAGAAATCTTCAGCAGTTTTAGTCAGGTTTTTATCCCAACTTCTTGCCCATTTTTCATCAAGTTCCAGTTTGATTTAACAAAAGTGGCCAACATGAAAGTTATAGAGGGTGTTTCAAGCTTTCCAAAACATCCAAGAACATGAATTTCTCTTATTTGAGTTAGGAGATACAAGGATCTGAAGTTGGACATTCATTCTTGATTTACAAGGCAGATTTGTGATGAACAAGGAACAAGAATCTTAACCCATGTTGCATGATCTCCAATTTACAGGCCTTGTGACTTGCAACTCTTACCATAATTTATTGCTTACACAAACTTTTGAGCTATGGTCCATTGGGTTTAAGCATTATTCAAGTGATCTTTCTATTTTTGGCACAAAGGCACCATTGCCATTCTTGCAAAGTTCACTTTATTCATAAAGTCAATTTCTTGAGCCTCTAACTTGTTGTTCTGATCACACACAAATCAGAAGGGCATGCTTAAAGTGTCCAACATCTCTATGCAACAAAGTACAAAGCATTGGAACTACAATCTTCAAGCTGGCTTCATGTACAATCTAACCTAACCATAACATGTGATTAAAAATCTGAGTTTAAAATCTCAAACCTTCTCTATAAATAGAGAGGCCAGTTGCAACAGAAAGGGGTTGAAAAAATAGGTTGGAAAAGAGTTAGAAAAATAGAGTGAACAACCAGTAGTTTTATTGATAACCCTTCAAAAAAGCCATAACAATCCCTAAAACCTCCACTCTTGAGTTTTTAAGTCTACACCTTTAAACCTCTCACACTTTGCATATTCCATCTAAAAACCATCCAAACATTTCATACCATACAGAGGTTGTTTAGTAACCTTCAACAAAAAAAGAGGTCTAGCAGCCTGTTGGAGCTTCCTTAAAGTTCATACATCTTGAAGGGTATTTTGACTCAGAACTTAAAGTGCAATTTCAAGGTAAGTCATCTTTACCTTGCCTTTTCCATACATCAACTTTTTTGTTTATAGGATGTAGCAATCACTATTTCTGAAGTTAATCATTTATTTGTTGTTCATATTATTAATTTATATGTTAAAGACTAACTGACATATGCAAATAATGGCGTTTAAGGAAGAAAAAATGTAGTATGTATCGACACATATCCACATGTGTTGACCCATCTTAGTGAAAATACAGGGTATGAGTCGACACATGACCCTCATGCATCGACCCATACTGAGTTCAGGTCACAAAACAGAAACTGGAAAGGCCTATGAGTCGATACATACGCATTTCACGTTGATGCAAAAAGGTGTATGAGTCGATACATCCCATTATGGGTCGACTCATACTGAACAGGTTTCACTTGACAGGGGCAAGGAGAAGCTATGTGTCAATGCATAGCAGCATAGGTCGACACATAGCAGTTCAAAAGTGCATTTTTCCTTTATTTTACACTGTTTTCATATTCTTTTCACTACCATTTTATGTGGTTGTAATATTTTAGTTCCTACTTCACCCCCAATGCTAAATTGTACCCCCACCCCCTAAAGTGATGTAATAGCTTAGATTTTACTTTCCGCCTTTTACTTGCTTTTCATATATTGCTAGTAAATAAGATGTATGGCAAGATGAAATCAACAAATAGATGACTTTCCAAAAACAAGACAAAAAGCATGTAATCAAACACACTTACACACAAGCATCCTTAGGGTTTCTCCACTTGGTTGCCTTATACAAAAAATAGCCATATTACGCATGCGAAGTATCTTGGCAAAACAAACAAATATAAGATCATAGTCCCTCGATGTTGCTATTCAAAGTTGCCTTATAAAAATGATCTTGGTCCCTCAAAAATGCTAAGATACTTTGCAATATTGCTAATCATGGTTATACTATGACCCACTCCCGTCCCGTTAACATCCAAGGACAAGGTTGCTTACCAAATCAATGGTAAGACAACAATGTCAAAGGAAAATAAAATGAACAAGAAAGACATTTGAGTAGGTAGATTACTTCTAGTTACTTTCTCCATTTCAAACAAATATCCTTGCTATTTTCAAAAACAAACACACATTTCAAAACATCTTACAAACATTGAAAACATTTTCCCAAAGACAACATCTTCGTATACATTCTTACGAACGAGAATCATTACAAAAATTGCCTAAACGAATAGCCTCTTTTACAAAATACTTTCAAAACCACACCAAACACAATTTCAAATAAACAAGAGCAAGTGATCTAGCAAGTAACTAAGAGCCCATGGAAAACCATGGATGAAAAGGGTGCTAATACCTTCCCTTTTCATAATCTACCCCCGAACTCAAGAAACAATCTCAAAGGTCTTTCCTGTGCTTTTTCACCTTTCCTTTTGGATAAAAGAAAAGTCGGTGGCGACTCTTGCTAAACCGCAACATTTGCGATAAAACACAAAAACCTCAAGTCAGTTCTCCCAACGTACCACAATCACCATTTTCGACAATCCTCCCAGGGTCTCCATCAAAAAGACCCGTCAGGATTACATCTGTTCTCAAATCTGCACCTTTAATCATCACTATGCTAAGACCAATATCATACTCATAGGATAAAGTTGTTCCCTGAAGTTATCAAGCTGACGTTTATTAATATGGGTCAAGCAAGATCAGTTGGATGTCAAAGACGAAGTTGCAAAAGATATTGATTCCGATATCAGTAACATCACTGGGACCAGTAAGATAACAAGAAGTGGAAGAGTCTTCTCACCTGAGATTTCTCCAAAGACCGTTGCTACTCCTGTATTCATTCCTACTGCCACCCCTACCGACACTCCCAATGATACTCCTACTGTTATCCCTTCTGCTGATACAAGGGGCAAAGAGGCTTTGATTGAGTCTGCCCAAGCAAGAGAACATCCCGAGGTCATCCTTGAAGCTTCTAGAAAAGAAATAGAAGAAATCCTGAAGATAATCAAGAAAAGTGACTACAACATTGTCGAACAGTTGGGGAAAACCCCCTCAAAGATATCATTGTTGTCTTTACTTTTGTGTTCTGAGACCCACGCCAAAGCCTTGGTAAAGTTTCTTAAGACTGCTCACGTGCCGCAAGAGACCTCCATTGACCAATTTGAAAACTGTGTGGCCAGTCTAACTGCTGATAACGGATTGGGCTTTTCCGATGCTGATTTAACCTCTAAGGGAAGGAAACACAATTATGCCTTACATATTTCCATTGAATGCAAGGGCACCACACTTGCCCATGTTCTGGTGGATACCGGCTCATCATTGAATGTTTTGCCCAAAAATGCTCTCGACCGACTGGATTGCGAGGGGCTTATATTGAAACCAAGCAACACCATAGTGAGGGCCTTTGATGGCTCCAAGAGGACAGTGCAAGGAGAAGTTAGTATCCCCGTAAAAATTGGGACTCAGACTTTTGACTCAGTTTTCTATGTGATGGACATCCGCCCTTCGTAATCTTGTTTGTTGGGTCGACCCTGGATCCATGGCGCTGGTGTCATCACTTCTACCCTACACCAAATGCTAAAATACCCGATCAGAGGAAAGAATGTCACAGTTCATGGAGAGGAGGAGTACATGGTTAGCCATCTGAACTCTTTCAGGTATGTTGAAATGGATGGTGAATTCATAGAGACTCCCTGTCAGAACTTTGAGGAGGTTCTAACAACGGTCGCAGCAACCAAGTCTACTCCAAAGGTCCCGAAGATTACCAGACCTCCACTGAAGATAGCCTCATTAAAAGATGCTCGAGCAGTAGTTGAAGAGGGAGGATGTACTATCTGGGGTCAGCTTCCGGATATTCCCTACAAGTCCGACAAATTTGGGTTGGGGTTCACTACAGAGGCCCAAAGATCTGTTCGACGTTCTCGCGCTGGGGGACCACCTCTGCGTATCAGCAATCAAGGAATCAATGCAGTAGAAGACAGTGGTGGAAGCTGTGACATGGACGAATGGATTTTTCCAACCATCGGCGGAGGGCTCAACAATTGGGAAGCCAAAGATTCCATTCCTATTACTTTTATTCAAGAGTAATTGTCTTTTAATATTTTCAGGATTGTAATATTTAAACAAATTCAAACTTTTAAAACCTTGTGTCTTACCCGAGGCACAACGGTCCATTTGTGAGAGTTGTCACTTCATTCTCATATGTCATTAATGAATCATGGACGTTTTTGCATCAAATTTTGTTTTCTTTGTCTTTTCTTTCTTACATTTTATTTCTTTCAAAGGTAGCTATGCTCTTACACACACTCACATATTAAAAATGCAGATCTATATCCACTCAGGATCCCATGGGTAACAGTTCTGCTATGGCCAATTGTGACTTTGAAAATCTGATCTACCAAGCCGACGACGAAGGTGAGGAAGATTGTGAGGTGCCAGGGGAGTTGGCCAGGTTGTTGCAACAAGAAGAAAGGACCATTCAGCCACACGAAGAGCCGGTCGAAACAGTTAACTTGGGAACCGAGGAAGACAAGAAGGAGGTCAAGATGGGTGCCAATTTGGAGCCTAATATCAAGAAGCGTTTGATTCAGTTGCTGCACGATTATGTTGAAATCTTTGCCTGGTCGTACGAAGATATGTCGGGACTTGACGCAGACATTGTGGTACATCGTCTTCCTACAAAAGAATATTGTTCCCCAGTAAAGCAAAAGGTTCGTCGCATGAGGCCCGATATGTCAGAAAAGATTAAAGCAGAAGTCATGAAGCAATTCAATGCCGGATTTTTGGATGTCACCTCTTATCCCCAATGGGTGGCCAATGTTGTTCTTGTGCCCAAGAAAGACGGTAAAGTGCGAATGTATGTGGACTACAGAGATTTAAACAGGGCAAGCCCCAAAGATGATTTCCCACTCCCCCACATCGACATCCTAGTCGACAATACGGTGCAACACAAATTATTTTCCTTCATGGACGGTTTCTCAGGCTACAACCAAATCAAAATGGCGCCTGAAGATATGGAGAAAACGAACTTTGTTACACAGTAGGGCACTTTCTGCTATAAGGTCATGCCATTCGAACTGAAGAATGATGGGGCAACTTATCAATGCGCCATGGTAGCTTTATTTCATGACATGATACATCATGAGATAGAGGTCTACGTAGACGATATGATAGCCAGATCGCAAATAGAAGAAGAGCACCTTGATCACGTACAAAAGCTGTTTGAGAGGCTGAAGAAGTACAAGTTGAGATTGAATCCAAACAAGTGCACGTTCGGAGTACGGTCTGGTAAACTCTTAGGCTTTGTCTTCAGCAACAAGGGTATCGAGGTTGATCCTGCCAAGGTTAAAGCGATGCAAGAGATGCCATCTCCTTGTACTGAAAAGGAAGTCAGAGGATTCTTGGGACGTTTGAATTACATCGCCAAGTTCATTTCTCACCTGACAGCTACTTGTGAGTCAATCTTCAAGCTCTTGAAGAAAGATCAAGTAGTCAAATGGAATGATGAATGCCATGTTGCTTTTGACAAAATCAAAGAATACCTGCAAGAGCCTCCGGTGTTGTTGCCACCCGTTGAGGGAAGGCCAATTATCTTATATCTAACTGTTTTAGAAAACTCAATGGGGTGTGTGATGGGGCAGCATGACGAGTCTGGCCGAAAAGAGCATGCTATTTATTACCTGAGCAAAAAGTTTACCGACTGTGAAACAAGATATTCACTGCTCGAGAAAACTTTTTGCGCTCTGGCATGGGCTGCTCGTCGGCTGAGATAGTATATGCGGACCCATACTACTCTGTTGATATCTAAAATGGATCCGATAAAGTACATCTTCGAGAAGCCCGCCCTTTCTGGGAGAATAGCGAGATGGCAGATGATCCTGACAGAGTATTACATATAGTATACTACCAAGAAAGCTATAAAGGGTAGTGTATTGGCTGATCACCTTGCTCACCAAGCTGTGGAAGACTATCAGTCCATGAAGTTCGAATTCTCGGATGAAGACATCATGACGTTAGACAACTGTGAAGAAATCAGGCCATATGACGGACCTGAACAAGGATCCCGATGGACCCTGTTCTTTGACAGAGCATCCAATGCACTTAGCAATGGTATCGGGGTTGTACTCATATCTCTGAAAGGATGTCATACTCCCTTCACTGCCAGACTTTGCTTCAACTGTACAAACAACATGGCAGAATACGAAGCATGCATCTTCGGTCTCAAAGCTGCTATAGACTTGGGGATCAAATACTTGGATGTATTTGGAGATTCAACTTTTGTCATCAGTCAGGTCAAAGGGGAATGGGACACCAAACACCCAAACCTTATCCCTTACAAAGAACATGTGTTGACATTGTTGCCGCATTTTGAGAAGATTACCTTCGAGCATTTCCCGCGAGAAGAAAATCAGCTAACGGACGCACTAGCTACAATGTCATTTATGTTTAAACTTAATTGGGATAACGAGGCTCCTCAAATCACCATTGAGCGGATGGATGAACCAGCCTATTGTCACGAAATCGGTACTGAAGATGTAGTGGATTGACCTTGGTTCCACAAAGTTAAAAGGTATCTCGAGTCTCAGGAATATCCAAAAGTAGTTTCGGTGAATGACAAGAAGTTCCTAAGAAGATTCTCGGCTAAATTCTTCCTTAGTAACGGAATTTTGTACAAACACAGTCATGACTTTGTATTTCTTAGTTGCGTGGACAAGGTTGAGGCTGAAAGGATCATGGTTGAATTACACGGAGGCACTTTTGGTACCTATTCCAGTGGGCATACAATGGCAAAGAAAATCCTACTGGCAGGCTATTATTGGTCTACCATGGAGGCAGATTGCTACCAACACTCTGGACTTGCCATAAGTTTCAGATTTATACGGATAAAGTGCACGTACCTCCAGTTCCTCTAAACGTCTTGACGGCTCCTTGGCCATTTTCTATGTGGGGAATTGATATGATTGGGGAAATCAAGCCAACGGCCTCCAATGGACACCGCTTCATCTTAGTGGCCATCGAATATTTTACAAAGTGGGTTGAGGCAGCTTCCTTTGCTTCCGTTACTAAGAATGTGGTCGCCCGGTTCATCAAACAGAATCTCATCTGTCGGTACAGTATCCCAGAGAGAATCCTCACTGATAATGGTACGAATCTAAATAACACTATGATCACCTCCTTGTGCGAGCAATTCAAGATTCAGCATCACAATTCTTCCCCTTACCGGCCAAAGATGAATGGTGTTGTCGAAGCTGCAAATAAAAATATTAAGAAGATCATACAAAAAATGACAGTCACATATAAAGACTGGAATGAGATTCTACCATTCGCTCTCCATGGGTATCGTATCGTAGCTCGCACATTAACTGGGGCAACACCCTATTCTCTGGTATACAGCATGGAGGTTGTCTTGCCTATTGAGGTCCAGATCCCCTCTCTAAGAATCATGAAGGATGCCAGTTTGAATGAAGAAGATTGGATCTAGACTCGGTTTGACCAATTAAACTTGATTGATGAGAAGAGACTTACAGCTATCTGTCATGGTCAGATGTACCAAAAACGCATGATCAAAGCTTTTAATAAAAAGGTTAAACATCAGGTATATCGGGTCGGTGACTTGGTAATCAAGCGTATCATTTTGCCACAAGGTGATCCCAGGGGAAAATGGACCCCTACATATGAAGGGTCGTTTGTAATCAAAAGCATATTCTCTGGTGGGGCAATGATCTTGACCACTATGGATGGCGACGACCTCCCGCACCCTGTAAATACGGACGTAGTTAAAAGATACTACGCATGATAAAAGACCCGCTAGGTTGACTGGCCTAGGCAAAAATAAGGGCTTCCTGGCTAACCAAAAGGGTTCGGGCAAAAATAAGGGATGAAAATTAAAAAAATATATACACCCGACAAGTCGAAAACCCGAAAGGGCGGCTTGGGAAAAAAAGGGTATCCCGGTGGACTGAAAACCCGAAAGGGCGGTCCAGGCAAAAGTTAGGGATTGAAGCGTATGACTATGTCCCGTTGGATCATCTTGTAGCACATCCTCAGCATCAACCAATCAACTCAAACGACTCTAAATCGATCTAAACGACCTCGCCGAGGCGACAAGTGGACAAGACATTCAGAGACATGAAGACTATAGCAGAATGGGAACCCAATGGGATTATTTCACATAGCTATATTTTCTTTGTATCAATTTTCATTTTTTACAACGACATTCTCTCGTTAGAATGCTCGTCTCATTGTACAAAAATACTTATTAAAGTTAATACAAAGATATCTCTTTGGAAGCGCAAAACCATTTATTTTCTTTGTTTGTGTCTTGTTTACAAAAACGTCCAAAGATTTATTTTTGAGCATATGCATTTGACCGTGATTACTGTTATAAATAAATAAATAAAAACAGAAAGACAATTACTAATGACTTTGATAAATAGGATAATATCTATAAGCCATTCCATAAGATCCCCGCAGGCACCTTTTCCAGCAGGAGCGGAAGCAAATACATCCTACCACAGAATCGCTAACATATCCTCAGTATGCATCATGTTGGTATCAAGCATTCTCATATTCTTGACAGAGCAAAACTTCCAACTATCGCTCCACAGTATTCCTAGTAAATTTCCCAACTTCTCAGATTTCCCCAGCAGGATATCACGAAGACTACAAGCAATGTCTGGCTTTTCCCTTCTATAACAGAGTTTATATTTGGAAACTCACCCATCAGTGCTTCAGAAGGGATTTATTTTACCCGCTTCCAGCAACGCTATGGCACAAACAATCTTTAATTCCATACATTTGCATCCATACGTCATAGCATTGACAACACCAGTGCATACAGTGCAATCTCATTTATTTTGAGAGGCAAACATCACACCATGCATCGCATACATCACAGCATTGCATACAATTAACTCTTCACCTTTTGCAGGAAAGAGTCGTTCGACAGGAAATTATCATCGACAAATTTCTAACAGAAAAAGATTTTCAACAAGAAAATACTGATCGACTATCTACATAACAAAATATTTTTTCCAGATTTTCACTGGTTCAGATAAATCTCTCAATGGTTTATTCTAATTCGTTTCCAGATTTTCAATGGTTCAGATAAATCTCTCAACGGTTTATTCTGATTCATTTCCAGATTTTCACCGGCTCGGATAAATCTCTCAACGGTTTATTTTGATTCGTCTCTAGATGTTCACTGGTTCAGATAAATATCTCAACGGTTTATTATGATTCATTTCCATATTTTCACTGGTTCGGATAAATCTTTCAACGGTTTATTCTGATTCGTTTCCAGATTTTTACTAGTTCAGATAAATCTCTCAACGGTTTATATTGATTCATTTCCAGATTTTCATTGGTTCAGATAAACCTTTCAACGGTTTATTCTGATTCATTTCCAGATTTTCACTAGTTCAGATAAATCTCTCAACGGTTTATTCTGATTCGTTTCCAGATTTTTACTGGTTCAGATAAATCTCTCAACGGTTTATTCTGATTCGTTTCCAGATTTTTACTGGTTCATATAAATCTCTCAACGGTTTATTCTGATTCATTTCCAGATTTTCACTAGTTCAGATAAATCTCTCAACGGTTTATTCTTATTCATTTCCAGATTTTCACTGGTTCAGATAAATCTCTCAACGGTTTATTCTGATTTGTTTCCAGATTTTCACTGGTTCAGATAAATCTCTCAATGATTTATTCTGATTCGTTCTCTGTTAAGATCGAGTTCAAACTTCCCGTCAACAATCGTCTTTGGATGGCATCTATAAGCCCATCTCCGACAATTCTCCTTTGCTTCTCCAAATGGCATCTTTAAGCCATTTCCTTACACAATCGACCAGCACATCATCAAGCGCAAATTTCTGGGCACTCTAGTGTACAATCATCTTCTACTTTCAAGCCACGAACGAAAAACACGTCGATCTCGCTTTTCAAGTTTAAGAAGATTGAACAGGGGCAGCTGTTGTACCCCAAAATTTTCCCACCCATTTTCCACTCAGGATGCTATCCCAGGGTTCCTCAAACACTCAATTTGACTCAAAATTTGATCAAGCAGATTCTCCTCCTAGGCAAACAATCAGCAATTAGGGTTTCACACTTCCCCAAGGAAATTGAGTCATCAAGGTTTCAAATAGGTCTTCATGTCTCCTCAAGGTTGTTTAAACCAGTTTTCGGACCTTGCAATACAAGTTTGCTCAACCAATAGATCAGATAACTGAAAACAACTACATTGACCCAAAAGTTAACTCTTGTAAATTCAAGTTCAAACAGTCACAACTTCATCAATCTTCAATGTCCTGAGGCGATTCTTTTGCGAAGTATCACAAATAGCATTGTCTATTAGATTATCTCAAAGATCGAGGTTCAGTTCATGTCACAGACATTTTCCCAAGGGACATTTGATTCTTATGATAGGATAATTCATAAAGCTAGAGTTTTAGTTCAATGATTCTTTGATTGCTTGTCGCCTACTTCAAGTCATTTGCAAATTGAACATTAACGATAATTGGATTAAGGTAGATTGTTCTATAAATTTCTTAAAGGGCACGATTTATACTGTTGGCATGTATTACAAATTGCCATGAATCGAAGATTTGAATTAGGGTCTCATTAGAAATGAGTTGGATATTCACTCGCGAGATGCCATTAAATTCAATTAAATTCAAAGTTTCAAAGACACTCATCCTTTTGGACATGATTCAATGGTCCACTTTAAATTCAAAACTTTATTCATGGGAGTAAAATTGAGGCATGTATCATAGTTAATTTGAGGTTGCAAGGCATGTGCCATAACCCATTCATCCAAATGCAAGGTACGATTTGGTGCGAAATTTCAAGATTATTCAAGAATGGATCAAGACTCTTTTCCAATATCATTCAAGATTCATACAAGCCAACAAAATATAAATATTTTCACTCATGATTCAAAGTTAATAACATTTTTGATCAAAAGTGAGTTGTTATTCAAGAATCATTCAAAAGACTTCAAATTCATTCAAAGATTCAACCATCATCATTCATGACCTATTCAAGCCCATTTGGTTCATTCTTCATACAAGACATAATTATAAGGGATATTTCAAATTCCATCCAAGGTTATTTTCAAGAGAAATTTTGAGATTCATCAAAGGTTTACACCAAAAATTCAAACATCATTTATTTCAAGGAAAATTACAAAGGGAGTTACAAGAAAATCAAAACTTGAGCTACTTCTAATTCCCTACAAACTTCATGCATCAAACTTGCTGTCCAACTTGCTTTGATCCAAATCCTTGCACAAGCTTACACCAAAACCTTTATGTCCTTATCCAAGTTTTGCTGCACAATGGTATTGCTGCTACCCTTGCAGCAATGCTGCCAAAAGCTGCACATTTGCTGTAAAAAAAACAGCCCTATATCAGTCCAAAATTATGCTTCACATACTGCCTAAACCTGTTGTTAACCTGTCCACAAACAGTCGAAATGTTGCACTAAATTAACAACACAAAAAATCTGCCACAGAAAGCAATAAAACAGTATCCTAAAGTGTTCAAAATTCACCAGTTTTGCCCCCATTTTCACACTATCTCACTTATATTACAAACCCATCTTGACCAAAAAAAGACAGAATACAGCAAAGAAAATACTAAAAAAAAACGAAACCGAAAAAGAAGCTATTGTTTCATAAAAATCTTTGTTTTCATAACACACAACATTCCCATCAAGATCCATAATGCCAGATAATCAGTCTTGAAGTCTAGATTCACAGAAGAAACAGAATATACAGTAGCGAGCAGAACAATTGAAGGACCTTACCTCAACCATTTCCAGCGAAATCTCCTCGCCACGGGTAATTTCTTCGCTTCCAATCTCATACATTCGAATAATTGTTTGTTGTTGTTATTGTAACCTATTACATGAGTTAAGGGAGAGAGAGAGATGTGAGGTGCGGACTAAGCAAGAGAGTTAAAGAACCAAAACGTTGTTGTCGGGCGCTTGAAGAAAGAATGTGCAATTTTGACATAAGGAGGTTGAGATCCGCGAAGAGAGAAGGAAGAGGCGTCGTCTGTTTCCCTAGGGTTGTACAACCCTTTTTCATTTCTAAAATGGAGTTGGGTTGGACCCGACCCGGTCCGACCCGATTTTGTTCATGTTTTTTTTATGTTGGGCCTTAGATTTACAAACTAATCTTTTACTGTCAAGATCAGCATCATTCAATTCATACCCCAGAACCAAACTCCACACCCCAATAAGATCCATCAGCTTATCATTTTTGGTTCTCAACTTTTTTTATTTTTTTATTTATTGATCATTAAAAAAGAAATGATAATTTTTTTTTATGAAATAAATTATAGGTGTAGTTTTTTCTTTTTTTTTACATAAAATCACAAAATATGCAATGTTTTATTTTACTCTCTCAAATATTTTCTTAAAATATCAAAACAAATATATTTCTCTTGAATAATTAAATTTGAAATATTTTAATTCAATTCTTTTCATTTTATTTTATTTACTACATTTATTTTAAGACTAATTAAACCTCAAAAAATTATTATTTTTTTAGCAATTAATTTCTCTTTGGATTTAATTTAGATTTAGGTTTCTCATACTTTAATTATTTTCCCTTTTGATTTTTGGAATCAACTTTTTTTTATTATCTTTGTTTGATTAGGTTTACTAAATTCTTTTAAGGTCATCAAATTAGGTCAAAATATAAAACCTTCTTCATCAAAGCACGCCAAAGACATAAAAAAAACAATTTTCTTTTCAAATTTTCTCACAAACAAAAATATATCAAGAACTTTATTTCCATGCTTAGTCAGTTAATTTACTCCATAGATTGTTGTAAAGTTTTTTTTAATTGTTCGATTCGATTTGGTTGTATTGTTTGCCTATTTTAATTTTTAATCGCCTTGACTCATCCTCATATGTAAAAATTGTACCCTCATTCCCTAAAGCTTTGTAATAGCGTAGAATGTCAATTTCCGTAATTTACTGTTTTCCTTATACTATATAGTAATTAGGCGTGCATGGCAAGACATAAAATCAATCGTTAGATAACCTAACTTCAACAAAATTAACTTGAATCGAACACACTTTTTCACACGCGTACCTCTAGGGTAACCTCGCTTGTTGCCTCGGAAACACAGTCATGTCCCTCGAACATGAGACGCTTTAGCAATGACCCTTCGATAAAAAATATCGTAGTCTCTCGATGACCCTCGACGTTGCTTCTGGTAAAACGATCTCGCCCCTTACGAAAATTGCTAAAACGTCTCATAAGTTGCTTTCGATGACTGTAAAATTGACTTGCGCCTGTCCCTTCACATCCAACGATGGGGCTTCTTACCAAATCAATGGTAAGATAGCAACATCTAAAGGAAAAAGAAAAGAACATTTAAGACCTTTCGAGTAGGTAGATTCGCTCCTAGTTACTCGCTTTCTCACGACAAAAACATTTTTGCACCTACACTTTCATCTCAAAACATTTTCATAAGACAAAATATTTTGTATACGTTCTTATACAGACGAGGACCATTGCACAATATCTTTTCAAAACCACTTTCAAAAACACATTCCATAAACACATCTTCGAACCGCTTTTCGAAACAAAATTTTGTACGCATTTTTATAGAAACGAGAATCATTACTAAGACATTTTCAAAATATTTCCAAAGCTCACACCACAAGTACATTGTCGAACAAAAGCAAGTGATCTAAACGAGTAACTAAGAGCCCATGGAAAACCATGGATGAAAAGGGTGCTAATACCTTCCCTTTTCATAATCTACCCCCCGGACCCGAGAAATAATCTCAAAAGGTCTTTCCTGTGCTTTTTTACCTTTCCTTTTGGATAAAAGATAAGTCGGTAGAGACTCTTGCTATCCGCACAAATATGATCAAAATGCAAAAAACACCAAGTCAGTTCTCCCACCGTATCACAGTTATCTGGTCAGATTCCAGGATTTGCAGCAACTTAGATGAAGTTAAAATGTTATCTGGTCAGATTCCAGGCTTCGCAACAACTTAGATGATGTTAAACTGTTATCTGGTCAGATTTCAGGCTTCATAATAACTGATGAAATTAAACTGTTATCTGGTCAGATTCCAGGCTTCGCAGCAACTGATGAAGTTAAATTGTTATCTGGTCAAATTCCAGGCTTCATAGCAACTTGCTTGGGAGTATGAAGTTAACTGTTATCTGGTCGTATTTCAGGCTTCGCAACAACTTAGATGAAGTTAAACTGTTATTTGGTCGGATTCCAGGCTTCACAGTAATTTGCTTGAAAGGATGAAGTTAACAATTATCTGGTCTAATTTTAGGCTTCACAACAACTTACTGGGATAGTGGTGACTCTGTTGAGGATTGCAATGACTCTACTGGGGATTAAGTGGTTTTATCCATTGATTTCTAATAGTCTGATAGGCCAACTCATGCTGGGGAATTTGTAGTTTGTTGGGGAAATAAACTATGTTAAAGAGAATATTTTAACGACCTACTAGGGGAAGTGAATTCTTTAAGGATAACTCCATAAGGCTTCTTTTTTTAAGAACCACTCATCTAGGATAGGGTTTCTAAGATATTAGAACTCTGGATGTATGAATTTAACTCAGTGGGGATAATTTTGTTGTAGTACCTCTGTGGGGATATCCCAAATCCTTAAGGAAATGCTTATTATTGTTTTTATGCATACACTTGTTAACAGTTTAATCATTTTCATATGCATATATTCATTCAATTTTAGTCATTGGACACTTTTGCACTCAAAACAGAAAAAACAAAAAGTTGCACTTCAAAGTATATTTTGAAGAATGGAAAAACAAAAGAAGGGGGGTTGAATTGGGATCTTAAAACATAATGAAAAGAACATGTTTATTTTTATCCTGGTTCGTTTAAACTCAAACTACTCCAGTCCACCCGCCAAGGTGATTTTGCCTCTCTCCAACGAGGTCTTAATCCACTAATCAATCTTGATTACAAATCTACTTTGACAACTGCCAAAGTCTTCTTGAGTGTAACCACAACCTGGTTTTTCTCAAGGAATATATCTAAACAATGTATGAATAAAAGGTGTACAGTAGTGTTTCTAATTAAACAGTATCACAAGACAGTGATGTTTTACACAAAATTTGAATGTTGAACGTTTGAGGGTGAAAGATGATAGCAGCATTGTTGTGTGTGTGTAAATCGTAAATGATTTATCCTCAAGGCTTGTTTAAATAGGAGAAGCATGAAGGAGCATTTGGAAACTTGATCAATTACAATTAAGGTACTTTCCAAAAATAAAGATCCTTGTTCCCTTCCATCCGTTACTCTTGAAATGGAAATATTTGATTTGTAACGCTTCAGAACATTGAAGTATTTGTTGCTGCTTGCTTCAGAACTTTGGAGATCAGAGCCATGAAATCCTGTTTACAGCGTTAGAAATTCTTTCAAAGAGTTTTATAATCAGAGTTGAAACATCCTTTTAGCGCATCTTCTGATCTTCTTTCATCAAAAATTTTTGAGAGATGTTTACAATCACAGTAGAAATAGATTTGTAACTTATCTTCTAATCTTCTTCCATCAGAACTTCTCTACAAAACAGAATATAACTTTAGGGAGCATAAATGTTCTTTGCTTTTGTTATCATCAAAATTCTTACAAGGTTTGTAGAATCAAACTATGTTCTAACAATCTCCCCCTTTTTGATGATGACAAAAACTAGGATATTTCAATAAAAGCAGACAGAACATAAAGCATTTTAAGATCTCCCCCTGAGTTGAATACTCAGATAGAGAAAAAATACTTCCCTGAAGTTTATTCTGACTAGAGCTTTTGATGGAGCTTTTGATGCATCTACTTCTATCTTTACTAGAGTTTTATTCCTGTTTTACTTTCAGAGCAAGAAACAAGAAGTTATGATATACAAAATGTTTGAGACTGTGTCTTGATACTATTATTAGAAATATCTTACATTCTCCCCCTTTTTGTCAAGAATCAAAAAAGCAATTTAAACACGTTTAAGCAATAAAAGAAGAGTTATATTAATAAAAGATTGCAAAAACACATTCAGAAGAAAACAACATAAGAAACTGAACACAGTAAAGAAAATAATTTTCAAAAACCAAGATTGAGGTGGAGGAATTCGCGTGAACATGGCTTCCAACAAGCTCTTAATCTGTGTGTTTGACTCTTCTTGTTTTCCCAGCATTCCTTTGTTTCCTTGCATATGTCATCTTGCTTGTCTAATCTTTCCTTGATCACTGCATTTTCTTTCTTCAGCTCTTCTAGAGTTTTCATAACCAGAGATGAAGAAGGTATATCCATAGAAGGTGCAACCTTCTCAGAACAAGTTGCTGCAGATTCTGACTCAGTAGCTTATTCAGTCTCTTTGCCTTTGTCTTGAACAATAACTAGAGGAAGAGTATCAGAGCATGGTTCATCAAATTTTGTAGGCTGGTGATCTTCCCAGGGGACATTATCCAGTAGAAGAAGAGATTTCTTTTCCCAGTGACACAGAACTTGATCCTTGAAAACATTCAGCTGATCACAGAAGTTCTGTTGAGCCATTTCATGACTTAATTCCTTGAGTTTCTGGGATTCAGAGTTGAACCATTTTCTGAACTGTTTCCAGTGAGAATTAGAAGCAGCAGGATTCAGATTTTCTAAGCAGGCTAGCTTCAAAGAGTTAACCCATTCAATTATCTCTGTTTCAAAAATCAGTAAATTTCTACCAACATCTGCCTTGGAGATAGTTGGTTTTGGTTTTGGGATAGCAATTTTGTGAGAGCTAGAGGCAAGGTTATCCAGCGCTTCTAAGTCTATTACAGTTCGTAGGTGATCTTCTGGAGGGTTGATAAGAGAGGGAGAATAAAAAATGATAATGGGTGAGGGAGGTGTGTTTTGTGGAGTGGAATGGTAAGGAGATGGAATTTCTAGAATGTCGTGGATTGAGAGAGGTTGTCGAACCATGAGAGATTTTGTTATTCCAGGAATGGGTGAAGTGGTATCAGAGTCAATATTTGGATTTTTTGGTGGGGGAGCGTGAAAGTTTGGATTTTCAGAGTTGGGAGCTTGAGAGTTTGGATGTTCTGGTTGGGAGCCTTGGAACACTGGATCAAATTGATCAATATCAGAAAGGACTTGAGCAAGTTCTAGATGATTTTGGTCAAGATGTGCAATAGGAGAATGTGGTTCTGTAACACGGTGGGAGAGTTGGCTTGGTTGTTTTGCGTTTGATCGCAATTGTTGCGGATAGTAAGAGTCGCCACTGACTTTTATTTTATCCAATAAAGGAAAGGGTGAAAAGAACAAGAAAGACCTTTGAGATATTTTCTTGAGTTCGGGGGGTAGATTATGAAAAGGGAAGGTGTTAGCACCCTTTTCGTCCATAGTTACTATGGGCTCTTAGTTACTTGCTAGATCACTTGAAAATTCTTTGTTTGAAAATGTGCTTGTGGTGGGTTTTGAAAGTATTTTTGAAAAGCGCATTCGTTTAAGCAAAATTTGTAATGATTCTCGTCTCTATAAGAATGCATACAAAGATTTGTACTTTTGAAAATATTTCATGTTTTGAAAGTGTTTGGTGTGTTTGAAAATATGTTTGTTTTTTGAATATGGGTTGTGAGCAAGCAACTAAGAACGTTCTACCTACTCAAAAGTCTTTTGTTCATTTCTTCCTTCCTTTGAAATTTCTATCTTACCATTGATTGGTAAGAAGCCTTATCTTTGGATGTAAAGGGACGGGCGTGGGTCATTGTATAGTCATGAATAACAATGTTGTGAGATATCTTAGAATTTCTCTTGAGGGACTAATATCATTTATAAGGCAACATTTGAAGCGTCATCGAGGGACTATGATCTTGTATTTTTTTGATTCTTTTTACTAAGACGTCTCACATGCATAACATGACCATTTTTCATAAGGCAACAAGTGGAGGTAACCCTAGAGGTGCAAGTGTGAAAAGTGTTTGTTTTTCATGCTTGATTTATATTGGATTCGTGTTTTCTAAGCATTTATTTTATCTTTCCATACAAACCCTAATTACTAGCATTTACATGAAAGCGATAAATTGCGAAAAGTAAATTTACTACGCTATTACATCATTTGGGGATGGGGTGTACAAATTTACAAATGGGAATTGCAAAAATTAAATCCTAATTATCTATTACAACCATATTGAACTTGAATAATATACAAGAAATGAAATATATAACGTACAAGGAATATCAAAAGAAATGGATTTTGCTTTGGATTTCTGTTAGGAAAATTGCTTTGGCCTAATTAACCTAAAGAGATGTGATTAATAAAAAATATAAAAATTAATCCTAAGTTAAAAGGAAATCAAATTAATCAAGAAATCATTTTTTAGGGTTTTTTATGGAAGGCTTTTGGTTAATTAAAATAAATATGAAAATAATATATTTTTTGTAATATTTTTATATATTCATAAAATAGACTTTGTAAATAAATAGTGTGCAAAAAATTAACTCAAAAGGAGTTGTTTTGATTGGTTGAAATTTTTTTTGAAGTTTGTTAAAAGAAATGAAAACAAACAAGTGATAAAACATTATTTTGGTCCTACCAAGGTTTGAACCCAGGTTCTCCACACCTTTCATTCAGAACAGCCAACACTCAATATGTTATAACCCTGCATGTTAGTTTGGAAAATAAATGACAAAATAAATACAAAAGGTCTCGTTGGTGCTCGAACCCAAGACCTTCTACATGGAAAGGCTTTAGCGCGCGCTGTTTGTACCATTGGGGTGGTCTGTTTCATTTGTTAGTTATACAACTTGCATTAAATATAAAATGAACTCATTTCTGAAAATTTGAACATGGCTTCATCTTCTTCCTTCGCGCGTGCAGTGATGCAAAACTCCATTGTTAAGCTTCAAAAAGCTTCACTTCTCAGCCAAATCGAAAGATGTAAATATCAAACCTGCCTAAAATTTGAATACAAATCTAACCATATAATTTTCAAAAGTTATGGGTCGAAGGGTAGCATGAATTTTGTTCAGTACTAAAATTAAAATATAACTGATCAGAGAAGAAATTCTCAATGTACAAGCAAAGATAATCAAAAGTATGGACATGGTCAGCTTCCTAGACATGATATCTATATCTTTTCTTCACAATGTATATACAAATGATGCTTGAATGAAGAGTTCCATGTTTGAAAAACTTACCTCTTGGGTGAAATTCGAAGGATTTCTACACGAATTCCAAAAATGGTTTGATGATGGATTAAACTTTCCTGAACCTCCCTGAAGCTACTCCAATTGCTAGAATGTCCTGTAGCTTGGCCAACAGTTCTGGACAAGTCAAGCTGCAATGGTGGATTTTTAAAAATGGTGGGTGAGGAAGGAGGAATTAGAGGTGGTTAAAGGGCTGAGATAGTGTTTATGTGATGTATAGATGATGTTCGAATGGAAAAAATAGAAAATGCACGAATGATTTTGGAGTTGGCTCTTCAAAGTCAGAAATGGAAAGCAATGTGGCTTTGGATGCAGATTCTGAGTTCAAGGAGTTTTGAGAGTGTTCTAAGGCTGGTAATTCCCCCTTTATGTTGCAAACAATGTCTCTATTTATAGGGAAGAGGTTTGAGAAGTTGAAGTAATCAGATTTGCAAGATAACAAATTATGGTTTGGTTGGAATGCAAATATCAAGTTATGTCAAATTTTCCATGATCCCAAGATGAAGTACCAAAGTTACTGGTTTAGAGGGTTTAAGACAAACTTGTACCAAAAAGTTTGCTTTCCAAGAATAACAATGATAACTTTATGCCATAAATGTAAATATCTTTTGTACAAAGGCTTAAACACTTGGGTAATAGCTCAAAAATGGGTGTAAGCATTAAATTATGATAGGATTTGCAAGCAAGGAGGCCTGCAACACAAGATTATGCAGCATAGCATAAGGATTTTGTTATGTTCTTCAAAATTATGTCTTCAACTTGATTCCTTCTACAAAGATCTTGAATCTCTGTAGAACTTTGATCTTTTTCTTACTCTGGTTTTCGACAAGCATCTTGAATCTCTTAAAGATGTCAAATACTCCATCCTTTCATTTTGATCACATGGATCCATAACTTTCGACCAAACTCATCAATAGACAAAACAATATTTGTTTCCACCAATTGTATGTTCTTCAAATGGACCACATTCATATGAGTGTACCACTTATTTCATCCTTTCATTTTGATCACATATATCCACAACCTTCAACCAAACTCATCAACAGACAAAACAATACTTGTTTCCACCAATTGTATGTTCTTCGAATGGACCATATTCATCTGAAAGTACCACTTCCTTCGTTCTTTCGTTTTGATCACATAGATCCAACCTTCAACCAAACTCATTGTGATACGGTGGCAGAACCGAAAGTTTATACTGGTTTTGCGTTTGTGTTCGCAAATGCTGCGGTAAGCAAGAGTCGCCACCGACTTTTCTTTTATCCAAATTAAGGAAAGAGTGAAAAGAATAGAAAAAGACCTTTTCGAGAGTTTTCTGAGTAAGGGGGGTAGATTATGGAAAGGGAAGGTGTTAGCACCCTTTCCATCCATAGTTTTCTATGGGCACTTAGATGCTAGTTCATTTTGAAATACCTTGTGCTTTATGCTTTTGAAAAGTATTTGAAAATGCCTTAGTGCGGCGATTTGCTTTATGATAACTCTTGTACCAGTCCTCAAGAGTGTTGATAAAGCGTTTTTTTAAGTGTTTTGAAATGTTTTTTTGTGTAGGTGTGAAAACTTATTTTGAGCAAGCATCTAAGAACTATCTACTTATACTCGAAAAGGTTCGTTCTTTTCCTCATATACTTTAGATAGTGATATCCTACTATTAGTGAGTAGGTAACCCTATCGTTGGATGTTTGAGGGACATTCGAAGGGACGTATAGCCATAAAGGCAACATATGGAGACGCTTTAGAAATTTTGTTTAAGGGACTAGATCATTTACTGAAAGGCAACACTGTAGGGTCATCGAGGGACTATGATCTTTTGATTTACGGGTCTTTTTCTAAAGCGTCCCTATTCTCGAGGGACATGACTGATTTTCTGAAGGCAACCAAAGTGGGTGTACCTTAGAGGTGTATATGTGCATTTGTGTTATGTTCAGTTATTTTAGTTTTTGAATTTAAGTTTGCTAGCGTTTTGTTATTAGTCTTTCCATACAAGCCTAGTTACTAACAGTTAATATTTTGCAGAAATTTAAAGTGTGGGAATTTAAATCCTACGCTATTACAATGCTTTGGGACAGTTACATAAAAAAGATGCTAGAAAGTAAAGTGCGGAATATAAACCTAGACTATTATATCCCATAAGCAGTTACATGAATATAAAAGATGTGAAGGTAAATAACACGCGTGGAATAAAGAAACATCTAAGAAATCCTAAGAATGAAAAAAAAAATTGTTGTTTTTGTGTTTATTGAGAAAATACTTAAAATTAAAGTGAGAAAAATTTGATTCTAATTAATTAAATAAAATAAAAAATAATTATCAATTAAAATTAATTCAAATAAAACTAATTCTACTATTTTTTTGGGTTTTATTAAGAAAATATTTGAATGAAATAAATCTAAGTCTAATTGATTTTAAATTAATAAAATAATGTTAAAATAATTAATTAAATTAATTTACAAAATTAAAATTAATTATAAAATCCTAAGTCTAATATTTTTTATGTTTTTTTATTATTTTATGTTATTATAACAAAAAGTGATTTAAAACAAAGTAAACAATAAAACAAATAATAAAAAAACAATTGGGCCAGATGTGCATTAGTAAACATGAGGGTGTAAGATTTGAAATTCGCTGAGCCCAAGTTAATGTCATCCCAAAGGTGCTATTGGATTCAGTGAGGGAGGTTGTTGAGGGTGCATGATAGACTGCACGTTGAGAGCACTGGATCTAGATTGGATGGGGGTGATCTGATAGTGTTGTACCCCAAAATTTTCCCTCCCATATTTCTCAATACATTTCAAGAGAGGTCCTCAAATTGCTCAAGGAAGTCCAAGGGTTGACCAGACAAACTCTCTCATAAGGCAGTCTACCCCAAATTAGGGTTTCATGTTGAATCAAGATACTTGAGCTCAAGGAATCCCAAATTATCACCATTGTCCTAATATGTTCTCAATATCATCCATGTCAAGTTTCAAGCCTTGCAGAGGAAGTTTGCTCAGTTAATTGCTCAAAGGCCTGAAAATCGACTGTGCTAGGGCAAAAGTCAAATGTGGCCCACATACAGTCAAACTTCAAGATTTTTGGTCAACATTCTCATTTTGAAGTATTATTCATCATTTGATCAAGGGTTGATCATGATTCATCAAGGATTGCTCCCAATTCATCAAAACCCAAAAGTTGCTAAATTAGGGTTTTGTAGGAAAAGTCAACTCAACTTTGACCAAGCATAACTTTCTCATACTTTATGAGAAATGACCCATCCAAAGTTCATTTTGAAGAGGATGAAATTCTCTATAATTCATCTTCGGCTCCTAAGTTCAAAATATGCACTCACAAGAAGTTATGAATTTGGACATTATAGGTCATTTTGAAAAGTCAACAAAAACACCTTTTTTGTCAAAGCTTCATGCATGAACATAGAATACCCATTTGAGATGATACCAAAAGGGTTTCTTAGAGGACATATCAAGCTTTCTAAAAAGTCAAAG
This sequence comes from Vicia faba, assembly GCA_948472305.1. Lineage (NCBI taxonomy): Eukaryota > Viridiplantae > Streptophyta > Magnoliopsida > Fabales > Fabaceae > Vicia > Vicia faba. The sequence goes on from OX451737.1 coordinate 1,129,576,216, forward strand.
AACACCTTCAAAGAGTCAAAATTGAGGAAGTTATGCATTGGTGAAGTTGACTTTTTTTGCAAAATTGCCAAAAGTCAAAAGTGCCTCAAATTGCAATTTTTGCTAAATGGGCCTAACTTTTTGCACTTGTTTTAAGTTGGTAGCATGGTCCACGAGCCCTAGCTCTTCCCATTTGTCTTTATCTTATTTTTTCTATTTATTTTGATTTTTTTATTTCAATTAAATCATTTAAATCATTTAAATCAAAACAAATCATGAAAAATCCAAATCATTGAAACCTCAAGATCTTGTGCACATTTCAGGTCCTATATCCATCTAGCAAGTGAATCAATTCGTGCAAGGCATAGGTGGGAACAAAAAGATTGATTTTGGCCTATTTTGGAAAGATTTTCAAGTGAATCAAATCAAGATCAAAAGCCATAATTGATAAAGATTGAGAACACTTTTGCAACCCTAATTTAATCAGTGGTATATAGTGTACAAATGCAGACCAAAATCACAAGGTTTTGAGGCGCACAAAGGAAGAAAAAAACTTGAAAAATTCACCAAAAAGTGCTGACTTGATTTCACACTTCCAAACGTTTTCAAGATCCCCTAGCCATCTCATTCGCTTCCTGGGATTGCAAGGAAGCCATAGCAATCTGAAACAAGGATCCTCGCGCGCTAGAACTCACTGTAAGTGATCCACGGCCATGGCATTTTTTTGAAATCGAATTACATGATTTTGGCATTTATAGCATGAAATACTTACATATTATTGTTCCTTGAAGCATTTTTAAGCTATCTATAACATTTAATTGCATTTTTATTGGCTATATCAGAATCCACCATTGCTAGGGTTCTTGGTCTTGTTTTAGGGTCTTTTTACACAGGTAAAATTGGGCCACAAGAAGGGCACCATCATGCTCAACAGGCCAAGACGATTTGATTCATGGCATTAGATTTTGTTTATCGTGCCTGTATTTGATTTTGAGATATGCAGGGTTTGTAGTGACGGACGTTTGTCCATAGGTAAAGGTCATTAAACCTTTTAGCCACAGAGAGAGGATAGGGATGATGGCGTGGCATCACCCTACTTGCCCAATTGAATTTACGCGCGGAATAATGTTTGTTTTGAATGCTTTCCATATTACTAATTATTATTATTTGATATACAACTTAAGCGCGCAGCTCAGTTGGTGAAGAGGCATTGGAAAAAGCTACAGGACCTGGGTTCGAATCCCAGGTCCCCCTATATATTTCATGTTCTTTTTATTTGCATAATCATGTATGTACGCATCATGAAGACCACCATGGACCATCATCATCCAACCAACCAGATGTCCACAGGCCAGATTTGAAGGCTATCATGTGATGATCCACCAAAAACCTTGGTCAACGTGCAAGCACTGAAGCGTGGAAGTCAACATGGATCAGCTTGTTTTGGGCCCAAGGCTTGCTATTCACACCCTCCAAATTACCAATTTCAGGCCCATTTTCTTTTACTTTTCTTTTTATATTTTATTTATTTAATTTATTTATTTATTTTTACTAACACCAAATTAATTCTTTTTTTTCATAAAAAACCATAAAATTAATTTTCATCCAATTAGACTTAGAATTTATTTTTTATACAAAAATTAATTTAATTAGTTTATTTAATTTTAGGATAACTTTAATCCTTTTGTAAATAAATTAAAAAACAATTAGAAAATTAGGGTTTTAGTTTAATTTAAATTTTATTTTATTTTTTCTTAAAAAATAACAAAACACAAAAATAGGTCAAAACGTAAATTATTTTCTTTATTTTAATTTAATTAGTAATTTTGTACATATTTAATTCAAACCTTTATTTTCTTAAATAATCAAAAACAATCACAAAAATAATGTTTTCTTTTAATTAGGTTAGACGGGGTCAAAACCCTAATTTCCTTGCGTTCTCTATTCGTCGCGCGTTTAATTATTTTTACCATATTGATGTAATTGCTCATGGGATGTAATAGATTAATTAGGACTTTTTTTCATTCATTTATCATTTTTTTACGGGTTGTTTTTGGCTATGTAATTAATACCCGAAGCCTTATAATAGCGTAGCTTTACCTTCCGCAGTTTAAATTCCGCAAATATTAACTGTTAGAGGTATGTTAATAGGGATGCATGACAAGAATGTATGTAAACTTTAAAACGGTTAGCAAACCCTAAATGTGCAAAGATAAACTTGAAATTGAATCACTCGCACATGCGCACTCCTAGGGTATACTCTCACTTCGGTTGCCTTCGGTAAACGATCATTAAGTATAGGGTATTTTAGTGGTCGCTCTTTTGTCTCAAATATCAAAGTTGCCTCGGAAAGGTTGCCTCGGAATTGTTGCCTCGAATATTGATCTTAATACATTAGGGTTATTACTAAGATGTCCTAACATTGCTTTAGTAATCGTACGTCCTTTTCGAATTGACCCTTTAAAATTCCAACGACGGTGCTACCTACTCACTAATAGTGGGATAGCGCTGTCTAAAGGAAACAAACATAGAACAATTCTTTTTTCGAGTAGGTAGATGCTAGTAGATACTTGCTCAAAACAAACAAACCTTTTCACACTTACACTCTTTTTCAAACAAAGTTTTCAAAACGACTTCGTAACACTCTTGAAGACAGAAGCAAGGGTTAAATTGAAGTAAAACAAAAACTTTTTTTCAAATCACACAAACACAAAAGCAATTTTTAAAATGATGAGCAAGTACCTAAGAGCCCGTAGAAAACTACGGATAGAAAGGGTTCTAATACCTTCCCTTTCTATAATCTACCCCCCCATACTCAGAATATCTCAAAAAAGGAATTTTTCTGTGCTTATTTCCTTTCCTGTTGGATAAAATAAAAGTCGGTGGAGACTCTTGCTTACCGCGACATTTTGCGAACACAAACGCAAAACGCAAAACCAGCATTCAAACATTTCCAGTTCTGCCACCGTATCACAGAACTGGCGACTCTGCCGGGGAGATTAATAAGTGGGGTATACCTTAGGATTAGTTCATCATATTGCTTCTATTATTTGATTTGATTGCTTTATTTTTGTGGGCTTTGTATTGGAGTTACTATAGATCCTAACCCGGATCTGGGGAACACCTTTTAGGTAAGTAGCAATAAACTGTAAGGGAACTGTACGGTGTAGACCAATACGGTTAAAGCAGTAGCTACATTGATGTGGCACATTGGTTGGTACCGGTATCCCTTGTGGAGAAACAAGGAAAATACGGGGTTGCTATGTGTGTCGTTAAGCATCAACTGACCTTAGAACCTATAATTGACCAACTTGGCCATAGGAAGTAGTGAGATAGCCGGTCTCGGTGTAAAGTTGGGAACTGGTTGATACTCGATACTACACTCATTGAGACCATACTCTCGAGATAGTTCCGTCCGCAAGAAAAGATTGTGTGAGCTGAAACCATGACCGATGGAGGATGGTCAGTGATATTGAGAACCTCTAGAACCTGGTTACTATTATTAGGACATGTTAAAACCAACTGAACTTCAAGAGGGTAGTACTTAGACCCCATGCAAGCCCGAAACTCAAGGGCTCTTGTGTGACTTGTGTGCCTTTACCATGTTTGTTACCTGTTATACCTGTTGTGTGTTTTATCATGACATCATGCATCATGACATAGCATGCATACTTCATTGTACTAACCATTTCAAAGACCGAGGGGATTGATCTTTGTTTTGTTTTGTAGATTATGGCTTCCGTATGCAGCAATACCATTTGAGTTAACTTCGTACAAATGCCTGCTCAACTCAGAGAGTTAGTCTCAAAGGATCCTGATACTTCTTCATTCGTTAGAAGACATGGTCATCTCCTTATCTTGGTCACTTCAAAGTTGGATGAGCAGATGATGAGCGTGCTTTTCCAGTTCTTTGATCTGGTATATGATTGTTTCACCTTTCCAGGATTATCAGCTAGTTCCCACTTTGGATGAGTTTTCTGACTTACTAGGCATATATATCCTCGAGCAGACGCCCTTCAAAGGTTTGGAGAAGGTTCCTAGACCTGAGGACATTGCTTCAGCCTTACATCTAAAAAGGGCTGACGTAGTATCCAACTGGGAGACACGGAGCGGGGTTAAAGGTTTCTTGGCCAAGTTTCTAATGGATCAAGCTCAACAGTTCTGGGATAACTTGGATTTTCAAGCATTTGAAGACATCTTGGATCTCCTAATCTACGACTTGGTTCTTTTCCCGAATCTGGATTCCTTCATAGATGTGAATGCGGTTAAGATCTTCTTGTCTCCTAATCCAGTGCCTACTCTTCTGGGTGATATCCTACATACCCTCTACACTCATACTGTGAAGAAGAGGGACCCTCATGTGTTGCATTCCACTGCTGGTGAGGTGGTTTATTTCGCACCTCCCCAAGTCTGTATTGAAGAATGAGGAAGGGTTAGGTTGGGCTTACAGGATAATGTCCCTTGCCCATACGGACATTCTTTGGAGTTCTAGGGATATGGAAAGAGTAGCTGTCATTGATCGATGTGGGGAATACCCTAATGTCCCGTTGTTTGGAATTAGAGGGGGAATAACCTACAGTCCTTGCTTGGCTCTACGATAGTTTGGTCGCGCTCGGAGAGACGGTCCTCATGAGCTACTTCTTACAGATATTGTCTTTGACTACAAGGAGGATGTTGACGAGCATAGTCCAAGGTTTATACGAGCCTGGGGCATGGTGAACAGATATGACTCTCACGAGCTAGGACCGAAGATTTCTCTTCCTATGCAACCTTATCTCTAGTGGGTCCGAGCTCGAGCCCAAAAGCTTGGGATGCCTTACGAAGTTGTGCTGCCAGTGATTGTGGATCCTACTAATGAAGAAGGTGTTCCTTATACAGTCCTTTATCCCTATATGCCTACTGATCTTGGGGCATTGAAGAGATCTTGGATCCAGTTAAAGGAAGAAAGGGATACCTACCGAGAGAGGTATCATGAGCAGGAAAGGAAGATCTTGAAGCTCACGAGGCAGCTTGAGAACGAGAGGACAATCAATGATCACGTCAGCACGAAGGGGAAGCGACCATGGGATTTCTGATGTTTTTTATTGTTTCTAGTTTAGATTTTCTTTTCAGTTATTTCTTTTGTAACGCCTTAAATGCATTGTTAAACATTTTTAAAAATTTAATCTAATAAAGTTTGTTTCATTTCTTGGTTTACAAATTTAAATCTCCCAAGGTCTTCGAAATCATTTCATACGCATTCCATTACCATGCACCTCATTATAAGGTACCACTACATGTTTCTTATCTTCTTCGCTGTTTATTTCTGCATAGAATATCTTCTGAAATGCATACTGATCAAGCCATTAAAGCTCTTCAAGCACAGAATGCTCAATTCCAAGAGATGTTCTTGAACTTGGCCAAAGGACAACAGGATTTGAAGAATCTCATCCTGAAGGAGAAGAAGAAGAAGAAGAAGAAGAAGAAAGTGGTCCTGCTGAATATGGGTCACAAATTTGGGAATAGGTTGCGACAGGAAGCTGATCTATCTCACTCATCCAAAGGAGGAGAGAATCAAAAGGAAGAAAAGGGTCCTAGTCATGTGGTCTCCGATGGTGACACTGATTTATTTGTTACCTCCGCGGAAGAAGTTTCTACTCCTTTGATGATAGTTAAGAAGAATCTATTGTTGGCCGGTTTATTTTTGGGTTGTGACAAAGGTTGCCACTTATGTTCAATCCTGCCTATTGGTTTCCATCTATTGAAGTCTGGTGTTCAACGCCTGATGGATAACAAAGAGATCATGTTCGATAAGAATTTGGCTTCGTTAATTCCAGTTGAAGATGTTGCCATCATAACCATTTCCGCCAATCCTTCCAAGGCTTCCTCGAGAAAGCCTGTTAGGATTACATCTGTTCCGAGAATCACTCTGTTAATCATTACTATTCCTGGTCCTGTACCATACACTTCGGATAAGGCTGTCCCTTAGCACTATGGGGCCGACGTATATTACCATGGAGTTAAACAAGACTTAAAGATTGAAGAAGCTAATGCTGATGTCAGCAATATTGTCGGGGCTAGCAAGGTCACCAGAAGTGGAAGACTCTTCTCTTCTGAGATTTCCCCTCCGACTGCTCAAAAACCTATTGTCATTCCACCTGCCAGTACACCAGCTACTATTCCAATTCTTACTCCAGTTATCACCCTTGTCTCCGAGTCATCTGACACTCGGGGCAAAGAGGTTACGGGTGAGCCTGCCCGGACGGAGGCGCCTAAGAAGATCATTGTAGAAACCTCTAAGAAGAAGATAGAGGAAATTCTGAAAATTATCAAGAAGAGCGACTATAACATAGTCGAACAGCTGGGGCAGACCCCGTCGAAAATCTCCATGTTATCTTTGTTATTGTGTTCGGAAGCCCATGAAAAGGCTTTAATTGCTTTCCTCAAAACTGCGCATGTGCCGCGGGAAACTTCTGCTGATCAATTCAAAGACACTACGTAGCTAGTTTGACTGCTGACAACGGGTTGGGTTTCTCAAACGCAAATCTGACTGCTAAAGGAAGAAATCAATGATGCTTTGCACGTCTCAATCGAGTGCAGGGGCACTACTCTGGCCCACGTACTGGTGGATACTGGGTCCTCATTGAATGTTTTTCCAAAGAAAGCATTAGACCTTCTGGACTGTGAAGGTTTGGATCTTAAGCCAAGTAATATTGTAGTTAGAGCTTTCGATGGGTCGAAAAGGATGGTGCACAGTGAGGTGGACGTCCCTGTTAAAGTTGCATCTCAGACTTTTGCATCTACTTTCTATGTGATGGATATCCGACCATCTTATGCTTGCTTGTTGGGTCGCCCTTGGATTCATAAGGCTGGGGCAGTGACTTTTACTCTCCATCAGATGTTGAAATATACAGTAAAAGGGAAGATTGTTACAGTGAAGGGTGAGGAGGAGTACATGATGAGTCATCTTAATTCCTTTCGCTATGTGGAGATGGATGGGGATTTCATTGAAACCCCGTGTCAGAACTTTGAAGAGGTCCCCCAGACTTTGGCGTCGACTGAAGTTGCTACTGACAAGCCTCCGATGAAGATGGCTTCCCTCAAGGATGCCAGGGTTGTGATTTATCAAGGTGGGTGTGAAAATTGGGGACAACTCCCTGACTTTGCACACAAGACTGACAAGTTTGGTTTGGGCTTTACTGCAGAGGCTCAAAGGGTTGTTCGGCGCACGCGGATTGGAAGACCTCCTCTGCACATCAGTAATCCGGGAGTGAATGCAATTGAAGATGATGAAGAAGAGTCAGAGTTTGATAGTTGGATCTACCCGACTACCAACGATGGATTGAACAACTGGACGGCGAAGGACTTCGTGCCTGTTTCTTTTATTACACAGTAATTGACTTTTGTTTTGGGATTTGTAACGAACAATTTGAAACTCTACGGCCCGGTGCCTTGCCCGAGGCACCTTGGCTTTATTTGTGAGGGCTTATTATTTGTCATTTTCATATATCATCAATAAAACATTGGACGTTTTCTTGCATTACAAATTTTACGCTCCCTGTTTTTCTTTTCTATCTTGCACTTTATCAAAACGGCTATTTGTCTTACACACACTCACATATCATAATACAGGTCCACATCCACTCTGGATCCCAATTATAACAACTCTGCTACTGCCAATTATGACTTTGAAAATCCTATCAACCAAGCCGAGGACGAAGGTGAGGATGATTGTGAGGTGCCTGGGAAACTTGCTAGATTGTTACTTCAGGAAGAGAGGGCCATACAGCCGCATGAAGAGCCAGTGGAATCAGTAAATTTGGGTGCAGAGGAAGACAAGAAAGAGGTCAAGATAGGTGCAAATCTGGAACCTAGTGTCAAGCAGCGGTTGATACAGATGCTATGCGACTATGTTGAGATCTTCGCTTGGTCTTATGAAGATATTTCTGGGTTGGATACAGACATTGTGGTTCACTGCCTACCAACCAAAGAAGATTGTCCTCCGGTAAAATAGAAAGTTCGTCGTATACGCCCCGAGATGTCTGAGAAAATCAAAGTTGAGATCATGAAACAGTTTGACGCCGGTTTTCTAGCAGTTACTTCTTACCCGCAGTGGGTTGCCAACGTGGTTCCGGTTCCGAAGAAGGATGGTAAGGTACGAATGTGCATGGACTATAGAGATCTAAACAGGGCGAGCCCCAAAGATGATTTCCCACTTCCTCACATCGATGTTCTGGTCGACAACACCGTGCAACATAAGATCTTCTCCTTTATGGATGGGTTTTCTGGTTACAATCAGATTAAGATGGCTCCCGAGGACATGGAGAAGACAACCTTCGTTACGCAGTGGGGCACTTTCTGTTACAAGGTAATGCCTTGAGGTTGAAGAATGTTGGGGCAACTTATCAGCGCGCCATGGTCACTCTGTTCCACGACATGATTCACCATGAGATTGAAGTTTACGTTGATGACATGATTGCAAGGTCCCAGAATGAAGAAGAACACCTTGACCATCTTCATAAGCTATTTGACAGGTTGAAGACGTATAAGCTGAGGTTAAACCCGAACAAGTGCACCTTCGGAGTAAGATCCGGTAAGCTACTGGGTTTCGTCGTTAGTGATGAAGGTATTCAAGTGGATCCTGCTAAGGTGAAGGTTATACAGGAGATGCCAGCTCCCCGCACGGAAAAAGAAGTAAGAGGCTTTTTGGGACGTTTGAATTACATTGCCCGATTCATTTCACATTTGACTGCTACTTGTGAGCCAATCTTCAAGCTACTGAAGAAAGATCAAGTAGTAAAATAGAATGATGAATGTCAGACCGCCTTCGAAAGGATCAAAGAATACCTCCAAGAGCCACCTATTCTGATGCCTCCAGTTGAAGGGAGACCTTTGATCTTATACTTGACAGTACTCGACAATTCAATGGGGTGCGTGCTGGGGCAGCATGACGAGTCTGGCCGAAAAGAGCATGTTATCTATTACCTTAGCAAAAATTTTACCGACTGTGAGACCCGATACTCACTGCTCGAGAAAACATGATGCGCTTTGGCATGGGCTGCTCGCCGGCTGAGACAGTATATGCTGACTCACACCACCCTATTGATATCAAAGATGGACCCAATCAAGTATATCTTCGAAAAGCCTGCCTTGTTCGAAAGAATAGCAAGATGGTAGATGATCTTAACTGAGTACGACATCTAACACACAACCCAAAAAGCAATCAAGGGGAGTGTGTTGGTAGATCATTTGGCGCATCAGGCCGTGGATGATTACCAATCCATGAATTTTGAGTTCCTGAATGAGAACATCATGTTAGTGACCAACTGTGAAGAACCTGGACCGGATGAAGGACCTGAGGAAGGATCCCGATGGTCTATGTACTTTGATGGAGCCTCAAACGCATCGGGTAATGGTATTGGCGCTGTGATCATATCTCCTGAAGGATGTCATACTCCATTCACCGCCCGATTATGTTTTAACTGCACCAACAATATGGCGGAGTATGAAGCATGCATCATGGGCCTTCGAGCAGCTATTGACCTAAGGATTAAGTTCATGAATGTATTCGGAGATTTCTCTCTCGTGATCAGTCAGATCAAATGCGAGTGGGATACGAAACACCCAAATCTTATTCCTTACAATGAGTATGTACTGACGTTGCTCCTGCACTTCGAGGAGATAACCTTTGAACACTTCCCCAGAGAGGAGAATCAATTAGCGAACGCACTAGCTACCATGTCTTCTATGTTCAGGGTCAGGTGGGACAACGAAGCTCCCCAGATTACCATTGAGAGATTGGACGAACCCGCACATTATTGTGACATCGAGACTGATGAGGTAGCAGATAAACCCTGGTTCCACGAGGTAAAAAGGTATATTGAGGCTCAAGAGTACCCCGAGGGTGCATCTATTAATGATAAGAAGTTCTTGAGAAGGTTCGTTGCGAAATTCTTCATCAGTAATGGTATCCTTTACAAGCGTAACCATGACTCGACCTTACTGCGATGTGTGGACAAGAGAGAGGCAGAAAGGATTATGGCAGAGTTACATGAAGGTACTTTCGGGACTCATTCTAGTGGACATACCATGGCGAAGAAAATCCTACGGGCAGGATATTATTGGTCTACCATGGAAGCCGATTGTTATCAGCATTCTCGGACTTGTCATAAGTGCCAAGTCTATGCTGATAAGGTGCATGTACCTCCAGTTCCTCTAAACATCTTGACAGCTCCTTGGCATTTTGCAATGTGGGGTATCGATATGATTGGAGAGATCATACCTACTGCGTCCAACGGGAATCGCTTCATTCTGGTGGCTATTGATTATTTCACGAAGTGGGTTAAGGCAGCGTCTTTTGCTACAGTGACCAAGAACGTAGTGGCGCGGTTTATCCCACATAATCTGATATGTCGATATGGTGTACCAGAGAGGATCATTACAGACAATGGTATAAATCTCAACAATACGATGATCACCGAGCTCTACAAATAGTTTAAGATACAGCATCACAACTCTTCTCCCTATCGGCCAAAGATGAATGGGGATGTTGAAGCGGATAATAAGAACATCAAGAAGATTGTGCAGAAGATGACGGTGACATACAAAGACTGGCATGAGATGTTATCATTTTCTCTTTATGGGTACCGTACATCAGCGCGGACGTCGACAGGGGCAACACCCTATTCCTTGGTGTATGGCATGGAGGCAGTCTTACCCATTGAGGTCCAGATACCCTCTCTCCGGATTATGAAGGATGCAGGTTTGAACGAGGACGATTGGATCCAGACCCGGCTTGATCAGCTTAATCTAATCGATGAAAAGAGACTTACTGCTATTTGTCATGGTCATACGTATCAAAAGCAAATGATTGAGGCATTTAACAAGAAAGTTAGACGACAAGAGTATCAAGTCGGGGATCTGGTGATCAAACGCATTATCCTGCCACAAGGTGATCCCAGGGGCAAGTGGACCCCTACGTACGAAGGGCCATTTGTGGTTAAGAACATTTTCTTGGGAGGAGTTATGATTCTAACCACCATGGATGGTGACGACCTTCCTCACCCCATCCATGCAGACATAGTGAAAAATACTACGCATAATCAAAGACCCGTTAGGTCGACTGGCCTAGGCAAAAATAAGGGCTTCCCGGTGAACCAAAAGGGTTCGGGAAAAAATAAGGGATGAAAATGAAAAAATTGTACACCCGTCAAGTCGAAAACCTGAAAAGGTGGCTTGGGAAAAAAAGGGTATCCCGGTGGACTGAAAACCCGAAAGGGCGGTCCGGGAAAAAATTAGGGATCAAAGTGTAACACTATGTCTCATTGGATCACCTTGCAACCAGACTTCGGTATCGACTATCAAGCTTAGACGGCGCCAATCAATCTGATATACCTTCAACCAAGTAGCAAAGTGATGAGATGCTTGAAGACATAAAGGCAATGGCAGAGTTGGAACCCAGTGGGATTGTTCACATAGCTGTTTTTCTTTGTTTTTCACATATTGTATAAATTCTATCATTCGGCGGCATTCTCTTACTAGGACGTCAGCCTCTTGTATAAAACGCCTATTACAGGCCAACTTCAAAATCAATACAATTCATTTTGCAAAGAAATTTCAAACTGTTTTTCTTTTTTGTTTTGTTTTGAAAGAACATCCAATGATTCATTTTTTATATATGCATTTGAAAATAATTGTTGCTCAAAAATATTTACATGTGAAACAAAAGACGATTACTCGTAATTCCAGAAACAGGGGCAAACAAGAAATGTCCAAGCCTTACAGTTGTTCTATTCACCAGGTACAGGGATAGACCCAACTGAAGAACATGACTAAAAGTATATACACTCCCCGCAGAGTAAGAAAAAAGACAGTGATGTTAGCTTTCGCAAACAGGACACAACTCTCCCCAACTGAGGTTCACAATCGCGAGTGAGTCAATAAGATTCTCCCCAAGCAAGGTTTATCTATCACCAACGCTGGAAGACCATCCCCAGTGGAGTTTATTTCTTCCACAAACAGAAATTTTATCCCCGACAGATTTCATCACCGCCAGCAACGACAATTCACCCACAATCGAGGTTATTTCTCCAAATCAGTAGACCTTCTGGCGAAGTATCTTTTCCCCAGAGTCATTCTCTCACCAGTTTATTCTCCGGAGGAATTATTCTCCTACCAAGTTATTCCCCAATCATATTCGGTCATCGTCCCCAGCGAGCGAAACTCTTTTATTCTCCAGCAGCAGACCGGGATTTATTTTCCCCAGCTAGAGAACATCATAAAAACATTGCATACATCATGACATGTGCATACGCATCATACAGCACAATCTCATTTATTTTGAGAACATCATTTCTCAATACATGTCATGCATCATGGCATTACATACGACTAACTCTTTACATTTCAGGAAAAGATACAATCAAATTCTCTCAAAGTTTAAGCTATGAAGACAGGGTACGACCGGATAATATCTTGGTTCCTCCATCATATTGTGAAGCCCGGAGAACGATCAGATAACAGTATCCGAATAGCGCAAAGCCTGTATTACGACCAGATAGTGGTTTATCTCAGATACAAGCTATGAAGCCCGGATTCGACCGGATAATAGTTTAATCCCCAGCAAGTTATTGTGAAGCCTGGATTATAACTAGATAGCAATACAAAGACACCATGAAACCTGGATTACGACCAGATAGTGGTATATCATAAACACAAGTCGTGAAGCGCGGAAATCGACTGGATAGAAGCTTAACAAGTTATTGTGAAGCCTGGATTACGACCAGATAGCAATACAAGACATCGTGAAGCCTGGACTCGACCAGATAATGGTAGAAGACATTGTGAAGCCTGGGTTACGACCAGATAGCAGCCAAGAATACTACGAAGCCTAGAGTCGACCAGATAGTGGTATATCTTTAATGCAAGTTATGAAGCCCGGATTCGACTGGATAATGCCTTGATTTCCCCCGAACACCATGAAGCCTGGATTCGACCAGATAATGGTATATTACATCGTGAAGCCTGGATTACGACCAGATAGCGGTAAAAAGACACTGAAGCCTGGGTTACGACCAGATAACATTAAGGGACACTGTGAAGCTTGGATTTCGACCAAATAGCAGTTTACCCGACCAATTATTATGAAGCCCGGAGTCGACCGGATATTAGTAGGCCTTAAAATCAAATGGAAGCCCGGATACGACTGGATAACCACTTGGTTTCTTCTGAAGCCTGGATTTCGACTAGATAAGAAGTGAGGTATTGTGAAGCCTGGATTCGGCCAGATAGCAGTACAGGACACCATGAAGCCTGGATTCGACCAGATAATGGTATGAAACATCGTGAAGCCTGGATTCGACCAGATAGCGGTACAAGACATTGTGAAGCTTGGATTTCAACCAAATAGCAATTTTACCTGGACAATTACTAAGAAGCCCGGAGTCGACCGAATATTAGTGTGCCCTAAATTTAAGTTGAAGCCCGGATGCGACCGGATAACAACTTAATTCCTTCTGAAGCCTGGATTATGACCCGATAAGAATTGAGAAATTGTGAATCCTGGATGACGACCGGATAACAAGTTTAATCTCATATCCGCAGTAAGTCACTCTGAAGCCTGGATTACGACCAAATAACAGTCGATCTTATCACTATGAAGTCTAGATCACAGCTAGATAGTAGTTCATTTTCTCCTCTTCGACCAAGAGATGATTCCCCAGTAGAATAACGGACGACTGAAGCTCCTAAAATTCAACTTTTCTCAACACAGAGAACAACATTCCCAAGCGGAATCTTCCTCAACAACAGGTATACAAGCTCTAGCTAAGGAATCTCTTAGGCGATCAACACTTCTTCCGATGGAATCTTTAAGCCCGTCTCCCATCATCAATCTCCAAATGGCATCTATAAGCCCATTCTCGACATCACATGACATGTACCACTTCATACGAGTGCAAATTTCTTGGGCACTCTAGTGTTCAATCATCTTCCACCTTCGGATCACGAAAGGCAAATAAGCCAATCTACATCCTCAGGTTTAAGAAGATTGAACAAGGGCAGCTGTTGTACCCCAAAATTTGCCCTCCCATATTTCTCAATACATTTCAAGAGAGGTCCTCAAATTTCTCAAGGAAGTCCAAGGGTTGACCAGACAAACTCTCTCATAAGGCAGTCTACCCCAAATTAGGGTTTCATGTTGCATCAATATACTTGAGCTCAAGGGATCCCAAATTATCACCATTGTCCTAATATGTTCTCAAGATCATCCATGTCAAGTTTCAAGCCTTGCAGAGGAAGTTTGCTCAGTCAATTGCTCAAAGGCCTGAAAATCGATTGTGCTAGAGCAAAAGTCAATTGTGGCCCACATACAATCAAACTTCAAGATTTTGGTCAACATTATCATTTTGAAGTATTATTCATCATTTGATCAAGGGTTGATCATGATTCATCAAGGATTTCTCCCAATTCATCAAAACCCAAAAGTTGCTAAATTAGGGTTTTGTAGGAAAAGTCAACTCAACTTTGGCCAAGCATAACTTTCTCATACTTTATGAGAAATGACCCATAAAAATATCATTTTGAATAGGATGCAATTATCTACAATTCATCTTCAGCTCCCAAGTTCAAAATATGCACTCACAAGAAGTTATGAATTTGGACATTATAGGTCATTTTGAAAAGTCAACAAAAACACCTTTTTGTCAAAGCTTCATGCATGAACATAGAATACCCATTTGAGATGAGACCAAAAGGGTTGCTTAGAGGACATCTCAAGCTTTCTAAAAGTCCAAGAACACCTTCAAAGAGTCAAAATTGAGGAAGTTATGCATTGGTGAAGTTGACCTTTTTTGCAAAATTGCCAAAAGTCAAAAGTGCCTCAAATTGCAATTTTTGCTAAATAGGCCTAACTTTTTGCACTTGTTTTAAGTTTGTAGCATGGTCCACAAGCCCTAGATCTTCCCATTTGTCTTTATCTTATTTTTGTAATTTATTTTTATTTTTTATTTCAATTAAATCATTTAAATTAAAACAAATCATGAAAAAATCCAAATCATTGAAACCTCAAGATCTTGTGCACATTTCAGGTCCTATATCCAGCTAGCAAGTGAATCAATTCGTGCAAGGCATAGGTGGGCACAAAAAGATTTATTTTGGCCTATTTTGGAAAGATTTTCAAGTGAATCAAATCAAGATCAAAAGCCATAATTGATAAAGATTGAGAACACTTTTGCAACCCTAATTCAATCAGTGGTATATAGCGTACAATTGCAGACCAAAATCACAAGGTTTTGAGGCGCACAAAGGAAGAACAAAAATTGAAAAATTCACCAAAAAGTTTTGACTTGATTTCACACTTCCAAACATTTTCAAGATCCCCTAGCCATCTCATTCGCTTCCTGGGATTGCAAGGAAGCCATAGCAATCAGAAACTTGGATCCTCGCGCGCTAGAACTCACTGTAAGTGATCCACAGCCATGGCTTTTTCTTGAAATCGAATTACATGATTTTGACATTTATAGCATGAAATACTTACATATTCTTGTTACTTGAAGCATTTGCGAGCTATCTATAACATTTAATTGCATTTTTATTGGCTATATCAGAATCCACCATTACTAGGGTTCTTGGTCTTGTTTTAAGGTCTTTTTACACAGGTAAAATTGGGCCACAAGAAGGGCACCATCATGCTCAGCAGGCCAAGACGATTCGATTCATGGCATTAGAATTTGTTTACCGTGCCTGTATTTGATTTTGAGATATGCAGGGTTTGTAGTGACGGACGTTTGTCCGTAGGTAAAGGTCATTAAACCTTTTAGCCACGGAGAGAGGACATGGATGATGGCGTGGCATCACCCTACTCGCCCATTTGAATTTACACGCAGAATAATGTTTGTTTTGAATGTTTTCCATATTACTAATTATTATTATTTGATATACAACATAAGCGCGCAGCTCAGTTGGTGAAGAGGCTTTGGAAAAAGCTACAGGACCTGGGTTCGAATCCCAGGTCCCCCCATATATTTCATGTTCTTTTTATTTGCATAATCAGGTATCTACGCATCATGAAGACCACCATGGACCATCATCATCCAACCAACCAGATGTCCACAGGCCAGATCTGAAGGCTATCATGTGATGGTCCACCAAAAACCTTGGTCAACATGCAAGCACTGAAGCGTGGAAGTCAACATGGATCAGCTTGTTTTGGGCCCAAGGCTTGCTATTCACACCCTCCAAATTACCAATTTCAGGCCCATTTTCTTTTACTTTTCTTTTTATATTTTCTTTATTTAATTTATTTATTTATTTTTACTAACACCAAATTAATTCTTTTTTTCATAAAAAACCATAAAATCAATTTTCATCTAATTAGACTTAGAATTTATTTTTTATACAAAAATTAATTTATTTAGTTTATTTAATTTTAGGATAACTTTAATACTTTTTTAAATAAATTAAAAAACAATTAGAAAATTAGGGTTTTAGTTTAATTTATATTTTCTTTTATTTTTTCTTAAAAAATAACAAAACACAAAAATAGGTCAAAACGTAAATTATTTTCTTTATTTTAATTTAATTAGTAATTTTGTACATATTTAATTCAAACCTTTATTTTCTTAAATAATCAAAAACAATCACAAAAATAATTTTTTCTGTTAACTAGGTTAGACGGGGTCAAAACCCTAATTTCCTTGCGTTCTCTATTCGTCGCGCGTTTAATTATTTTTACCATATTGATGTAATTGCTCATGGGATGTAATAGATTAATTAGGACTTTTTTTCATTCATTTATCGTTTTTTTACGAGTTGTTTTTGGCTATGTAATTAATACCCGAAGCCTTATAATAGCGTAGCTTTACCTTCCGCACATGCGTACTCCTAGGGTATACTCTCGCATCGGTTCCCTTCGGTAAACGATCATTAAGTATAGGGTATTTTAGTGGTCGCTCTTTTGTCTCAAAGATCAAAGTTGCCTCGGAAAGGTTGCTTCGGAATTGTTGCCTCGAATATTGATCTTAAGACATTAGGGTTATTACTAATACGTTCTAACATTGCTTTAGTAATCGTACGTCCCTTTCGAATTGACCCTTTAAAATTCCAACGACGGTGCTACCTACTCACTAATAGTGGGATAGCGCTATCTAAAGGAAACAAACATAGAACAATTCTTTTTTCGAGTAGGTAGATGCTAGTAGATACTTGCTCAAAACAAACAAACCTTTTCACACTTACACTCGTTTTCAAACAAAGTTTTCAAAACGACTTCGTAACACTCTTGAAGACAGAAGCAAGGGTTAAATTGAAGTAAAACAAAAACTTTTTTTCAAATCACACAAACACAAAAGCAATTTTAAAAATGATGAGCAAGTACCTAAGAGCCCGTAGAAAACTACGGATAGAAAGGGTGCTAATACCTTCCCTTTCTATAATCTACCCCCCCCCCCCCCGTACTCAGAATATCTCAAAAAAGGAATTTTTCTATGCTTATTTCCTTTCCTGTTGGATAAAATAAAAGTAGGTGGCGACTCTTGCTTACCGCGACATTTTGCGAACACAAACGCAAAACGCAAAACCAGCATTCAAATAGTTCCGGTTCTGCCACAGTATCACAGATAGTATATGGTGAATACGTGTTGTACCCCAAAATTTGCCCTCCCATATTTCTCAAAATATTTCAAGAAAGATCCTCAAGTTGCTCAAGGTAGTCCAAGGGTTGGCAAGACAAGCTCTCTCCTAAGACAGTCTACCCCAAATTAGGGTTTCATGTTGCATCAAGATACTTGAGTTCAATGGATCCCAAATGCTCACCAATTTCCTAATATGTTATCAAGAGCATCCATGTCAAGTTTCAAACCTTGCAGAGGAAGTTTGCTCAGTTAATTGCTCAAAGGCCTGAAAATCGACTGTGCTAGGGCAAAAGTCAACTGTGGCCCATATACAATCAAACTTCAAGATTTTTGGTCAACATCCTCATTTTGAAGTTTATTTCATCATTTGATCAAGGGTTGATCAGGATTCATCAAGGATTGCTCATAATTCATCAAGACTCAAAAGTTGCTAAATTAGGGTTTTGTAGGAAAAGTCAACTCAATTTTGACCAAGCATAACTTTCTCATACTTTATTATAAATGACCCATCCAAATCTCATTTTGAAGAGGATGCAATTCCCTAAAATCCATATTCATCTCCCAAGTTCAAAATATGCACTCACAAGAAGCTATGAATTTGGACATTATAGGTCATTTTGAAAAGTCAACAAAAACACCTTTTTTGTCAAAGCTTAATACTTGAGAATGGAATATCAAATTGAGATGATACCAAAGGGGTTGCTTAGAGGACATCTCAAGCTTTCCAAAAAGTCCAAGAACACCTCCAAAGAGTCAAAATTGAGGAAGTTATGCATTAGTGAAGTTGACCCTTTTTGCAAAATTGCCAAAAGTCAACTATCCCTAAAACTTCAAATTTTTCCAAATGGGCCCAATATTTTTCACTTGTTTTGAATTGGCAACATAGCCCACGAGCTCTAGCCTTTGCCACTTGTCCATATGTTATTTTTATTATTTATTTTGATTTTTATTTGAATTAATTCAATTTAAATCCAAACAAATCATATAAAATCAAAAACATTGAAAACAAAAGATTTTGTGATTGTTTCAGGTCTTAAATTACAGCTAGCAAACATTCAAACTCGTGTAAAGGCATGTGTGCACAAAAAGATTTGATTTAGGCCATGTTTGGAAAGGTTTTAAAGGTGAATCAAATCAAATCAAAAATCATTGAAGGAGGAAGATTTGGATCAGTTTTGGAACCCTAATCTATTCCTTGGTACATATAGAACAAAGCCAAACCATAAACTAGGTTAGAAACAGACGCATGAGCAAGAACAAAATCTGAAAAAATCAAGAAAAAGTGTGAGATCGAATTCAGTATTCCAGGCATCCTCAAGGCCTTCTAGAAATCCCAATCGATTCCTGGGAGTGTCAGCAAGCTAAAGCAATCCAAAGCAAGCATTTTCAAGCCCTAAATCACACTGTAAGTCAGTCACGATACCTCTCTTTTCTTGAAATTGAATCTCATGATTTAGGCATTGTTAGGATGAATTAATCATATATTCTTGATCTATGAGACATATGCAAGCTTTCTGCATGATTTAATTGCATTTATATGGCCTGTAGTGAATTTCACCATTGTTAGGTTTTCCGGTTCCGTTTTAGGGTTTTTGTATGCAGGGAAAATTGGCCTTCATGAATGGTACCTTTAGGTTCAGAATGACCAGGCGAATCCAACCATGGAGTTGGGAGTCATTTATATGGCCCATAGAGGACTTTTGAACGAGCATTGCTTATAGCTACGGACAAACGTCTGTAGGTAAAAGTTTGAAACATTTACCCACGAAGAGAGGAAGAAGACGAATACGTGGCTAACCATCATTCGCTCGTTTGAAAATTCGCGCCAGGATCTGTGTATTTCGCTTGTTTATTTTATAATATTTCTTGTTTATATTACATACAACAAAAATAAATGGTGCAGTGGTAGCCAGGCAGGTGTTAAGGCATTGAAAGGCTTGAGGTCAGGGGTTCGACCCCTGCCTCCAGCATTTGTTATTTTCCTATTTTATTTCAGGTAATTCAGTACGTGCATGAAGCAAATGACTACCATGCTCCCTCCCCATCTATCATGCCAAGTGTCCTGAGGCCAGATCTAAGGGCCATGATGGGAGGAACACCAAAAGCCATAGTCAGCGTGCCACACTGGATTCACAAAGTCAAACGGATTTCTTTGTTTTGGGCCCAGGAAATTGCCTTTGGCACCCCGATTATTTCAGGCTCATTCTCTCTTTTCTATTTTCTTTTCTATTTTATTTTATTTCATTTAACTTATTTAATTTATTTACTAACCAATAATTGATTTTCTTTTTATCAAAAATCACTAAAAATATCATTTTTTACCAATTAAATTTTAGATATTTATTTTTATTAAAAAAAATAATTAATTTAATTAGGTTTATTAATTTAGATAACTTTAATTTCACCTTTTGTAAATAACTAAAAATAATTAGAATAAATAGGTTTTACTACTAATTAATTATTTTCCTTTCTTAAAAAAAACCAAAAAAATAGGCCATTATTTTTATTGATTAATTTAATTAACTAATTAATTTTTATATTAATTTAGAAAACTTATTTCTTTTATTAAAAAAACAAACAAAAAAACAATTTTTCTTTTAATTAGGATAGGAGGGTCAAAACCCTAATTTCGCATTCGATCTAACTTGTCATCGCGCGCTTTATGCTATTTTTTATCCCAATTATTGTATCAGCTCACAGTTTGTAATAGTTTTAATTAGGGCTTTTACTTTTCATTTACCGCTTTATTTTTCAAAGGGGTTTGTTTTTGGCTATATAAATACCTGAAGCCTTGTAATAGCGTAGTTTAATTTCTGCACTTTAAATTCCGCAATTTATTAACTGTTAGATGTTTGATAATAGGATGCATGACAAGAATGTATGACTAATTTTAAAACAGTTAGATCACCCTAAATGTGCAAAGATAAAAATATCTGAAATTGAATCACTCGCACATGCGCACTCCTAGGGTATGCTCCCACTTGGTTGCCTTCGGTAAACGGTCATTGAGTATAGGATGTTTTAGTGGTCGTCCTCTTGTCCAAAAGATCAAAGTTGCCTCGGAATGGTTGCCTCGGATATTGTTGCCTCGGATGATTGATCTTAAGACATTAGGGTTACTACTAAGATGCCCTAACATTGCTTTAGTGACTGAACGTCTCTTTCGAATTGACCCTTAACTCCAACGACGGTGCTACCTACTCACTAATAGTGGGATAGCATTGTCTAAAGGAAACGAATACAGAACGATTTTTTTTTAGTAGGTAGATTAGTTCTTAAGTACTTGCTCAATCAAAAAACAAAATTTTTTTCACACTTACACTCCTTTACAAACAAAGTTTTCAAAAACACTTCATTAAGACAGAAGCAAGAGTTAAATCGAAGTCAAAACAAAAACTTTTCAAAGCCCACAAACACAAAGAAAACAATTTTGAAAATGATGAGAAAGTACCTAAGAGCCCGTAGATAACTACGGATAGAAAGGGTGCTAATACCTTCCCTTTCTATAATCTACCCCCCGTACTCAGAAATATCTCGAAAAAGGAATTTTTCTGTGCTTTTTTCCTTTCCTTGTTGGATAAAATAAAAGACGGTGGCGACTCTTGCTTACCGCGACATTTTGCAAACACAAACGCAAAACACAAACCAGCAAATTCCTTTAAAAAATAGGGAAACACGTCCCGGTTCTGGCCACCGTATCACAGAACTAGTGACTTTGCTAGGGAGTTAATAAGTGGGGTGTACCTTAGGAATAGTTCATTATATTGTTTTCAATTGTTTGATCTGTTTGCTTTATCTTTGTGGGCTTTGTATTGGAGTTACTAGAGATCCTAACCCAGATCTGAGGGATACCTTTTAGGTAAGTAGTAATAGACTGTGAGGGAACTGTACATCATAGATCGATAAAGTTGAAGTAGTAGCTACGTTAGTGTGACACATTAGTTGGTACTGATATCCCTTGTGGAGGAACAAGGAGAGTATGGGGCTGCTAATGGGTCATTAAGCATCAACTGACCTTAGAACCTATAATTGACCAACTTGGCCATAGAAAAGTAGCAGTATGCTACACTCTTTGAGACCATACACTCGCGATGATTCCGGCTGCAAGAAAAGGTTGCTAAACTGGAATTATGACCGATCGAGGATGGTCAGTGATATTGAGATCCTCTAGAACCCGGTTACTATTACTAGGACAGGTTGAACCAACTAAATTGAAAGAGGGTAATACCTAAACTCCATGCCAGCCTGAAATTTAAGGGCTATTGTGTGACTTGTTTGCCCTTACCATGTTTGCTATCTGAGATACCTGTGATGTGTTCTTATCATGACATCATGCATCATGAGATACCATGCACATTTCATTATACTAACCATTTCAAAGACTGAGGGGATTCATCTTTGTTCTGTTTTGCAGATCATGGCATTTATGCGCAGAAATACCATTCGGATCAACTTCGTGCAGATCCCTGCTCAGCTTAGAGAGTTGGTTTCAAAAGTTCCTGATACTTCTTCATTTGTTAGAAGACATGGTCATCTCCTCGGCCTGGTAACTTCTAAGTTGGATGAGCAAATGATGAGTGTCTTGTTCCAGTTCTTTGACCCGTTGCACCACTGTTTTACCTTTCCGGACTATCAGTTGGTCCCTACTTTGGAGGAGTTCTTTGATTTACTTGGCATATCTATTCTAGAGCAGACACCCTTTACAGGTTTGGAGATAGCTCCTAGGCCAGAGGATATTACTTCAGCCCTCCATCTAACAAAGGCTGATGTAGTATCTAACTGGGACATTCGGAGTGGGGTTAAAGGCTTCCTGGCTAAGTTCTTGATTGATCAAGCTCAACAGTTCTGGGATAGTTTGGACTTTCAAGCATTTGAAGACATCCTGGAACTTCTCATCTATGGCTTGATTTTGTTCCCTAATTCAGATTCTTTCGTTAATGTGAATGCAGTCAAGATTTTCATGTCCTGTAATCCAGTGCCCACTCTCTTAGGTGACATTCGACATGCTCTTTATGCCTGTACTGCTCGGAGAAGGGGAACCCTTATGTGTTGTGCACCGCTACTAGTGAAGTGGTTTATTTCTCACCTCCCCAAATTTGTATTGAAGAATGAGGAAGGTATGGGTTGGGCTTACAGAATCATGTCCCTTGCTCATACGGACATCATCTGGAGTACTAAAGACATGGAAGAAGTAGCTGTCATTGATCGGTGTGGGGAATACCCCAATGTTCCATTTCTTAGAATTAGAGGAGGAATAACCTATAATCCTTGTTTGGCCTTACGACAGTTTGGACGAGCTCAAAGGGACGGTCCTCATGAGCTGCTGCTTCCAAACATTGTCTTTGACTTCCAGGGGGATGTTGAAGGACATCGCCGCAGATTTATACGAGCTTGGGACAGGGTCAACAGGTCTGATCTGCATGATCTAAGAATGAAGACTTCTCTCCCGATGCAACCATATCTCCAGTGGGTTCGAGCCCGTGCTCAAAAGCTGGGGATGCCATACGAAGCTGTCTTGCTGGTGATTGTGGAGCATACTGATGAAGAAGGGGTTCCTTATACAGTCCTCCATCCATACATTCCTACTGATATTGGGGAATTGAATAGATCTTGGATCCAGCTAAGTGAAGAACAGGATACCTACAAAGAGAAGTATCATGAGCAGGAACGGAAGATCCTGAAGCTTACAAGGAAGCTGGAGACTGAGAGGACAATCAACGATTATGTCAGCACGAAAGGAAAACGACCATGGGAGCGCTGATGTCTTTTGTTATTTCTAGTTTAGATTTTCTTTTCAGTATTTCTTTTGTAACGCCTTAAAGGCATTTGTTAAACATTGTTTCAAGTTTTAATATAATAAAAGTGTGTTTCATTTTGGTTTACAAATTTGAATCTCCCTAAGTCTTTGAAATCATTTCATACGCATTCCATTCCCATGCACCTCATTACAGGTACCCTTACAATTCTCTCATCTTCTTCGCTGTTTGTTTCAGCACAACATGTCTTCTGAAACACCTATTGATCAAGCCATCAAGGCTCTGCAAGCTCAGAATGCTCAGTTCCAGGAAATGTTCTTGAACCTGGCCAAGGGGTAGAAAGATTTGAAGACTCTTATCTTGAAGGACAAGAAGAAGAAGAAGAAGAAGAAGACGGTCCTCTTGAATATGGGTCACAGATTTGGAAACAGGTTGCAAGAGGAAGTTGATTTGTCTCACTCATCTGGAGGAGGAGAGAATCAAGAAGAAAGGAAGGGTCCTAGCCCTGTGGTTTCTGACAATGACACCGACTTTGATGACGACCAGTATCCTCCTGCCGAGGATAGGTATAAACAACTTGAAGACCGGCTAAGTGCAATGGAGATCCATAAAGTCCCTGGTCTGGACTTCGGAGATTTAGGTTTGGCATCTGGGGTGGTGATCCCACACAAGTTTAAAGCTCTTGTCTTTGCTAAGTACGACGGGGTCTCCTGCCCGAAGTTATACCTTCGCTCGTATGTTAGAAAGATTCAACCGTATACTGCTGATAGGAACCTCTGGGTTCATTTCTTTCAAGATAGTCTGTCAGGGAATCAACTTGAATGGTTCTACCAACTGGAAGGAGCTAACATCCGTAACTGGGAGGACCTTGCTGCTGCTTTTTACAAGCACTACCAGTATAATGCCGACCTTGCTCCCACACGTACCCAACTTCAAGGTATGTCTATGGGTGTGAGCGAAGGTTTCAAGGACTACGCTCAGAAGTGGAGAGATCTTGCTGGAAGAGTACAACCCCCTCTGGCTGATAGAGAGTTGGTGGATATGTTTCTCAGGACTTTGTCTGGTCCATATTTTAATCATTTGATCGGTAGTTCATCGTTCGGGTTTACTGAATTGATTATGACTGGGGAGAGAGTTGAGGCCGGTATCAAGAGCGGCAAGATACAGAAGGGTGCTTCGTCAAGTACAGAGAAGAAGCCTTTCAAGAAGGAATCTAGTGCAGTTTACAGCTCAAGGAGCCAAAATCGACCCGAATGCCGCCAAGCAGTTAATGCGGTGGTAATATCAAGACCAATTGTTGCCCCACAATGCAACACTCAGCAAAGAGCAGAGAGGCCTCAGAGATAGTTTACTCGGCTCAGTATGACTTTATCTCAAATTCTGTCGCAGTTTTTGAAGACCAATTTGGTGACTCTAAGGGAGGCCTCGAAGAATCCCATTACTACATCACCGTTGTATAATCTGAACGCCCGATGTGCTTTTCACTCCGATAGCCCGGGGCATGATACGAATAACTGCTGGGCCTTGAAGAATAAGGTACAAGATTTGATTGAAGCTAAAGAAATTGAATTTGAAGTGCCGGAAAAGCCTAATGTCGTGACTGCTCATATGCCCAAGCATGGAGTAAATGCTGTGGACGATGATTCATCTGTAACCTCTGTGGGAGACATTGCTACTCCGTTGATGATAGTGAAGAAGAACTTATTGTTGACTGGTTTATTTCTGGGTTGTGGCGAAGGTTGCCACCTCTGTTCCATCTTGCCTATTGGTTGTCATCTATTGAAGTCAGGTGTCCAACGCCTGATGGATAACAAAGAAATCTTATTCGAGAAAACTATGGTTCCATTGATTCCTGTTGAAGATGTTTCCATAATTACCATTTCTGCCAATTCTTCTAAGGCTTTCTCGAGAAAGCCTGTTAGAATTACATTTGTTCCAAGAGTTGCTCCTTTGGTCATTACTATTCCTGGACCTATCCCTTACACATCGGATAAGGCTGCCCCATGGCACTATGGGGCCGATGTGTATTATCATGGGATCAAACAAGACTTGAAGGTTGAAGAGGCTGATACTGACGTCAGCAACATTGTTGGGTCTAGCAAAGTCACCCGAAGCGGAAGACTCTCCTCTCCTGAGATCTCCCCACCAACCATTTGGAAGCCTGTTGCTATTTCACCTGCCAGTACACCTGCTACTGTCCCTGTTCATGTTCCAATAATTACCCCTGTCACCGAGTCATCTGACACTTGGGGAAAAGGGATCACCGGTGGGCCTGCCCAGACGGAGGCGCCAAAGAAGATTACTGTTGAAGCCTCTAGACAGGAGATAGAGGAAATTTTAAAGATCATCAAGAAAAGCGACTACAACGTAGTCGAACAGTTGGGGCAAACCCCGTCAAAGATCTCTATGTTGTCTTTATTGCTATGCTCAGAAGCCCATGCTAAGGCTCTGATTGATTTCCTGAAAACTGCTCACGTGCCCCATGAAACATCTGCTGATCAGTTTAAAGATTGTGTGGCTAGTTTGACTGCTGATAACGGGTTGGGTTTCTCCGACGCAGATTTGACTGCCAAAGGAAAGAATCACAATGACGCTCTGCATGTTTCCATTGAGTGTAGGGGCACTACTCTAGCTCACGTGTTGGTGTATTTTGGGTCCTCGTTAAATGTTTTACCCAAGAAAGCATTAGACCGGTTGGACTATGAAGGGTTGGTGCTGAAGCCAAGTAATATTGTGGTTAGGGCCTTTGATGGGTCCAAGAGGATGGTACATGGAGAAGTGGATGTTCCTGTTAAGGTTGGTTCCCATACTTTTGCGTCTATATTTTATGTGATGGACATCCGACCATCCTATTCTTGTTTGTTGGGTCGCCCGTGGATCCATAGAGCTGGGGCAGTAACTTCTACGCTCCATCAGATGTTAAAATATCTAGTGAAGGGGAAATTGTTATAGTACGAGGAGAAGATGAGCACATGGTGAGTCACCTTAACTCTCGGTATGTGGAAATGGACGGGGAGTTCATTGAAACCCCGTGCCAGAACTTTGAAGAAGTCCCCCAGACTCTGGCGTCGACTAAAACTGTTGCTGAAGATCCTCCAATGAAGATGGCTTCGCTCAAGGATGCCCGGGCTGTTATTGAAAAAGGTGGGTGTGCGAATTGGGGCCAACTCCTTGACTTTGCACACAAGAATGACAAGTTTGGTTTGGGTTTTACTGCAGAAGCTCAAAGGGTTGTTCGGTGTTCGCGGATTAGAAGACCTCCCCTGTGTATCAGTCATCCGGAAGTGAATGCGATTGAAGATGATGATGAAGAGTCTGAGTTCGACAGCTGGATTTACCCGACTACCGACGGTGGATTAAGCAATTGGACGGTGAAAGACTCTGTGCCCATTTCTTTTATTACACAGTAATAAGACTTTTGTTTTGAGTTTTGTAACAGACAATTTAGAACTTTTACGGCCCGGTGCCTTGCCCGAGACACCGTGGCATTGTTTGAGAGCTTATTATGTGTCATTTCCATATATCATCAATAAAATAATTGGACGTTTTCTTGCATTACAAATTTTGCGCTCCTTGTTTTTCTTTTCTATCTTGCAAAACAGCTATTTGTCTTACACACACTCACATATACAGGTCTACATCCACTCTGGATCCCACTGATAACGATTCTTCTATTGCCAGTTATGACTTCGGAAGTCCGATCAACCAAGCCGAGGACGAAGGTGAGGATTATTGTGAAGTGCCTGGTGAACTTTCTAGACTGTTACTTCAAGAAGAGAGGGTCATACAGCCACATGAAGAGACAGTGGAAATAGTAAATCTGGGTACAGAGGTAGACAAGAAAGAGGTCAAGATCGGTGCAAATCTGGAGCCTAGTGTTAAGCAACGGTTGATACAGATTCTGCGTGACTATGTTGAGATCTTTGCCGGGTCTTATGAAGATATGCCTAGGTTGGATACCGATATTGTGGTTCACCGCTTGCCAACTAAGGAAGATTGTCCTCCGGTGAAACAGAAAGTTCGCTGAATGCGCCCAGAGATGTCTAAGAAAATCAATGCTGAGGTTGTGAAACAGTTTGATGTCGGTTTTCTAGCAGTTACTTCTTACCCGCAGTGGGTTGCCAACGTGGTTCCAATGCCGAAGAAAGATGGTAAGGTTCGAATGTGTGTTGACTATAGGCATCTGAACAGGGAAAGCCCCAAGGATGATTTCCCTCTACCTCATATCGACGTTCTGGTTGACAATACTGCATAGCATAAGGTCTTCTCCTTTATGGATGGTTTCTCCGGTTATAATCAGATTAAGATGGCTCCCAAAGACATGGAGAAGACAACATTCATCACACAGTGGGGTACCTTTTGCTACAAAGTCATGCCTTTCGGATTGAAGAATGTTGGGGCAACGTATCAGTGCGCCATGGTCGCTTTGTTCCACAACATGATTCATCATAAGATTGAGGTATACGTTGATGACATGATTGCAAGGTCCCAAACTGAAGAGGAACATCTTGACCACCTCCAGAAGCTATTTGACAGGTTGAAATTGTACAGACTGAGGCTAAATCCGAACAAGTGAACCTTCGGGGTGAGGTCTGGTAAGCTGTTGGGTTTCGTCGTTAGTGATAAAGGTATTCAAGTGGATCCTGCAAAGGTGAAGGCTATACAGGAAATGCCAGTTCCCTGAACTGAAAAAGAAGTCAGAGGCTTTTTGGGACGTCTGAACTATATTGCCCGATTCATTTCACATTTGACCGCTACTTGTGAGCCAATCTTCAAGCTACTGAAGAAAGATCAAGTGGTGAAGTGGAATGATGAGTGTCAGGCCGCTTTCGAAAGGATAAAAGAATATCTCCAAGAGCCACCTATTATGATGCCTCCAGTTGAAGGGAGACCTTTGATCTTATACTTGACAGTACTCAACAATTCAATGGGGGTGTGTGATGGGGCAGCATGACGATTCTGGCCGAAAAGAGCATGTTATTTATTACCTTAGCAAAACGTTTACCGACTATGAGACCCGATACTCACTGCTTGAGAAAACTTGTTGTTCTTTGGCATGGGCTGCTCGACGGCTGAGACAGTATATGCTGACTCACACTACTCTATTGATATCAAAGATGGACCCAATCAAGTATATCTTCGAGAAGCCTGCCTTGTCCAGAAGAATAGCAAGATGGCAGATGATCTTGACTGAGTATGACATCCAATACACGACCCAAAAATCAATCAAGGGGAGTGTGTTGGCAGATCATTTAGCGCATCAGGCAGTGGATGATTACCATTCTATGAACTTCGAGTTCCCGGATGAGAACACCATGTTGGTGACTGATTGTGAAACACCTGGACCGGATGAAGGACCTGAGGAGGGATCCCGATGGTCTATTTACTTTGACGGAGCTTCAAACGCTTTGGGTAATGGAATTGGCGTCATGATCATATCTCCTGAAGGTTGTCATACTCCATTCACCGCCCGATTATGTTTTAACTGCACCAACAATATGGCGGAGTATGAAGTATGCATCACGGGTCTTCGAGCAGCTATTGACCTAAGGATTAAGTTCTTAAGTGTATTCGGAGATTCCACTATCGTGATCAGTCAGATCAAAGGCGAGTGGGATACAAAACGCCCAAATCTTATTCCTTACGAGGAGTATGTACTGACGTTGCTTCCACACTTCGAGGAGATAACCTTTGAACACTTCCCTAGAGAGGAGAATCAGTTAGCGGACGCGCTAGCTATAATGTCTTCTATGTTCAAAGTCAGGTGGGACAACGAGGCTCCCCAGATTACCATTAAGAGGTTGGACGAACCCGCACATTGCTGTGACATTGAGACTGAAGAGGTAACAGATAAACCCTGGTTTCACGAGGTAAAAAGGTATCTTGAGGCTCAAGAATACCCTGAGGGTGCATCTGTTAATGATAAGAAGTTTCTGAGAAGGTTCGCGGCGAAGTTCTTCATCAGTAATGGTATCCTTTACAAGCGTAACCATGATTCGACCTTACTGCGATGTGTGGATAAGAACGAGGCAGAAAGGATTATGGTAGAGTTACATTCGGAACTCATTCCAGTGGACATACCATGGCAAAGAAGATCCTACGGGCAGGATATTATTGGTCTACCATGGAAGCCGACTGTTATCAGCATTCTCGGACCTATCATAAGTGCCAAGTCTATGCTGATAAGGTGCACATACCTCCAGTACCTCTGAACGTGTTGACAGCACCTTGGCCTTTTGCAATGTGGGGCATCGACATGATCGGTGAGATCAGACCTACGGCATCTAACGGGCATCGTTTCATTCTGGTACATATTGATTACTTTACAAAGTGGGTTGAAGCAGCTTCCTTTGCTACAGTAACCAAGAACGTCGTGGCGCGATTTATTCAGCACAATCTGATTTGTCGATATGGTGTACCAGAGAGGATCATTACGGATAATGGTACAAATCTCAACAATACCATGATCACCGAGCTCTGCAAGCAGTTCAAGATACAACATCACAACTCTTCTCCCTATCGGCCAAAGATGAATGGGGTTGTCGAAGCGGCTAATAAGAACATCAAGAATATTGTGCAGAAGATGACGGTGACACATAAAGACTAGCACGAGATGTTACCATTTGCTATTCAAGGGTACCGTACCTCAGCACGGACGTCAACAGGGGCAACACCCTATTCCTTGGTATATGGCATGGAGGCCGTCTTACCCATTGAAGTTCAGATACCCTCTCTTAGGATTATGAAGGATGCAGGTTTGAGCGAAGATGACTGGATCCAGACCCGGCTTGATCAGCTGAACTTAATTGATGAAAAGAGACTTACTGCTATTTGTCATGGTCAGACGTATCAAAAGTGGATGATCAAGGCATTCAACAAGAAAGTTGGACGACAAGAGTATCAAGTTGGGGATCTAGTAATCAAGCGCATCATCCTACCTCAAGGTGATCCCAGGGGCAAATGGACCCCTACATACGAAGGGCCATTTGTGGTTAAGAACATTTTCTCAGGAGGAGCTATGATTCTAACCACCATGGATGGTGACGACCTTCCTCACCCCATCAATGCAGACATAGTGAAAAAATACTACGCATAATCAAAGACCCGCTAGGTCGACTGGCCTAGGCAAAAATAAGGGCTTCCCGACGAACCAAAAGGGTTCGGGAAAAAATAAGGGATGAAAATGAAAAAATATGTACACCCGGCAAGTCGAAAACCTAAAAAGGCGGCTTGGGAAAAAAAGGGTATCCCGGTGGCCTGAAAACCCAAAAGGGCGGTCCAGGCAAAAATTAGGGATCAAAGCATAACACTGTGTCTCATTGGATCACCTTGCAACCAGACTTCAATATCGACTATCAAGCTCGGATGACACTAATTAATCTGAGCTACCTTCAACCAAGTAGAAAAGTGATGAGATGTTCGAGGATATAAAGGCAATAGCAGAGTTGGAACCCAGTGGGATTATTCACATAGATGTTTTTCTTTGTTTTTTACAAACTGTATAAATTCTTTTGTTCGGCGACGTTCTCTTACTAGAACGTCAGCCTCTTGTATAAAAACGCCTATTTACAGGCTGACTTTAAAATCAATACAATTAATTTCCACAAATAAATTTCAAATTTTTCTTTTTCTGTTTTGTTTGGCAAGAATGTCCAATGTTCATTTTTGATATATGCATTTGACATTAATTGCTGCTCATGAATATTTACATGCGAAAAAAAAGACGATTACTCGTAATATCAGAGACAGGGGAAAATAAGAATTGTCCAGACCTTACAGTTGCTCTATCCACCAGGTACAGGGATAGATTTAGCTGAAGAATATGACTAAGGTACATTCACTTCCCGCAGAGTAAGAAAAAGACAGTAATGTTAACTCTCCCCAGCTGAGGCTCACAACCGCGAATGAGTCGGCAATATTCTCCCCAAGCAGAGTTTATCCATCATCAGCACTAGACAATTATCCCCAGCAGAGTCTGGAAAATCTTCCCCAGTGGAGTTTGGAAATCATCCCCAGTAGACTCTGGAAGATTATCCCCAGTAGAGTCTAAAAGGTTATCACCAGTGAAGTCCCAACTAAAAGATCATCCCCAACGGAGTTCATTCCTTTCACAAACAGAAACTCAATCCCCAACAGGATTCAGTATCACCAGCAACGGTAATTCATCCCCAGCTGAATTTATCAGCGGAATCCTCAGTAGAGCATGTCCTCCCCACAGAGCCATTTCCTCATTAGTTTATTCCCCAGCGGAGTTATCCTCTCCTACAGGTTTATTCTCACAATCATCTTCATTCACTATCCTCAGCGAAAACGAAGGATTCAACTCTCTTCTCCATCAGCAATCCGGGATTTATTTTCCCTAGCTAAAAACATCACATTTCCATACATCATGACACATGCATATACACATCATACAGCACAATCTCATTTATTTTGAGAACATCATTGTCTGATACATATCATGCATCACATGCAGCTAACCTTTACCTTTCAGGAAAGATACAATCAAGTTCTCACAAAAGCAAGCTATGAAGCCCAAATTCGACTGGACAATAGTTTAAATCCTCAGCAAGTCGTGAATCCCGGATTACAACCGGATAACATCTCAGCAAGTTATTGTGAAGCCTGGATTACGACCAAACAACAATACAAGTTCCTATGAGACCTGGATTACGACCAGATAGCAGTTAAAGACACTGTGAAGGCTGGATTTCGACCAGATAACAGTAAGGGATACTGTGCAGCTTGGATGACGACTAAATAGAAGTTCACCCGGCTAGATAATATGAAGCTCGGATTACGACCGGATGTTAGTTGGCCCAAAGCCAAAGGGAAACCCGGATTACGACCGGATAGCCATTTGATCTCTTCTGAAGACTGGATTACGACCAGATAAGAAGTAAAGTGTTCTGAAGACTGGATTACGACCAGATAAGAAGTAAAGTGTTCTGAAGACTGGATTACGACCAGATAAGAAGTAAAGTGTTCTGAAGACTGGATTACGACCAGATAATAAGTAAAGTGTTCTGAAGACTGGATTACGACCAGATAATAAGTAAAGTATTTTCAAGCCTATATTACGACCAGACAGCAATACGGAACACCATGAAGCCTGGATTACGAGTGGATAACAATAAAAGGACTGAAGCCTGGATTGCGACCAGATAGCAGTACAAGACCCTGCGAAGTTTGGATTTCGACCAAATAGCAGTTTACCTGGACAGTTACTAAGAAGCCCGGAGTCGACCAGATATTAGTGTGCCATAAATTCAAGTTAAAGCCCGGATGCGACCGAATAACATTTGAATTCCTTCCGAAAACCTGGATTACGACCAGATAAGAATTAAGAAATTGCGAAACCTGGGTTACGACCGGATATCAAGTTTAATCTCATCTCCCCAGTAAGTCTGTAAAGCCTGGATTACGACCAGATAGCAACCGGTCTTATTACTATGAAGCCTGGACCACGACCAGATAATAGTTCATTTTCACCTCCTCGACTAAGAGACAGTTCCTCGGTAGAATAACGGACGACCAAAGTTCCTAAACTTCAACAAAGATGATTCCCCAATAGAATAACGGACAACGAAGCTCCTAAAAATTCTATTTCTCTCAAGACAGAGATCAGCCTTCCCCAACGAAATCTTCCTCAATGACAGGTATACAAGCTCTCGCTAAGGAATCTCTTATGCGATCGACACTCCTTCGGATGGCATCTTTAAGCCCATTCTCGACATCACAAGACAATTACCACTTCATGCGAGTGCAAATTTTTGGGCACTCTAGTGTTCAATCATCTTCCACCTTCAGATAACGAAAGGCAGACAAGCCAATCTACATCCTCATGTTTAAGAAGATTGAACAGGGGCAGCTGTTGTACCCCAAAATTTTCCCTCCCATATTTCTCAAAATATTTCAAGAAAGATCCTCAAGTTGCTCAAGGTAGTCCAAGGGTTGGCCAGACAAGCTCTCTCCTAAGACAGTCTACCCCAAATTAGGGTTTAATGTTGCATCAATATGCTTGAGTTCAAGGGATCCCAAATTCTCACCAATGTCCTAATATGTTATCAAGATCATCCATGTCAAGTTTCAAACCATGCAGAGGAAGTTTGCTCAGTCAATTGCTCAAAGGCCTGAAAATCGACTGTGCTAGGGAAAAAGTCAATTGTGGCCCACATACAGTCAAACTTCAAGATTTTTGGTCAACATCCTCATTTTGAAGTTTATTTCATCATTTGATCAAGTGTTGATCAGGATTCATCAAGGATTGCTCATAATTCCTCAAGACTCAAAAGTTGCTAAATTAGGGTTTTGCAGGAAAAGTTAACTCAACTTTGACCAAGCATAACTTTCTCATACTTTATGAGAAATGACCCATCCAAATCTCATTTTTAATAGGATGCAATTCCCTACAATCCATCTTCAGCTCCCAAGTTCAAAATATGCACTCACAAGAAGTTATGAATTTGGACATTATAGGTCATTTTGAAAAGTCAACAAAAACACCTTTTTTGTCAAAGCTTCATACTTAAGAATAGAATATCAAATTGAGATGAGACCAAAAGGGTTGCTTATAGGACATATCAATATTTCTAAAAATTCCAAGAACACCTCCAAAGAGTCAAAATTGAGGAAGTTATGCATTGGTGAAGTTGACCCTTTTTGCAAAATTGCCAAAAGTCAACTATCCCTAAAACTTCAAATTTTGCCAAATGGGCCCAATCTTTTTCACTTGTTTTGAATTGGCAACATAGCCCACGAGCTCTAGCCTTTGCCACTTGTCCATATCTTATTTTTAATATTTATTTTGATTTTTATTTGAATTAATTAAATTTAAATCAAAACAAATCATATAAAATCAAAAACATTGAAAACAAAAGATTTTGTGATTGTTTCAGGTCTTAAACTACAGCTAGCAAACATTCAAACTCTTGTAAAGGCATGTGTGCACAAAAAGATTGGATTTAGGACATGTTTGGAAAGGTTTTAAAGGTGAATCAAATCAAATCAAAAATCATTGAAGGAGGAAGATTTGGATCAGTTTTGGAACCCTAATCTATTCCTTGGTACATATAGAACAAAGTCAGACCATAAACTAGGTTAGAAACAGGCACATGAGCAAGAACAAAATCTGAAAAAAATCAAGAAAAAGTGTGAGATCGAATTCAGTATTCCAGGAATCCTCAAGGCCTTCTAGCAATCCCAATCGATTCCTGGGAGTGTCAGCAAGCTAAAGCAATCCAAAGCAAGCATTTTCAAGCCCCAAATCGCACTATAAGTCAGTCACGATACCTCTCTTTTCTTGAAATCGAATCTCATGATTTAGGCATTGTTAGGATGAATTAATCACATATTCTTGATTTATGAGACATATGCAAGCTTTCTGCATGATTTAATTTCATTTATATGGCGTGTAGTGAATTTCACCATTGCTAGGTTTTCTGGTTCCGTTTTAGGGTTTTTGTATGGAGGGAAAATTGGCCTTCATGAATGGTACCTTTAGGTTCAGAATGACCAGGCGAATCCAACCATGGCGTTGGGAGTCATTTATATGGCCCATAGAGGATTTTTGAACGAGCGTTGCTTATAGCTACGGACAAACGTCCGTAGGTAAAAGTTTGAAAATTTTACCCACAGAGAGAGGAAGAAGACGAATACGTGGCCAACCATCATTCGCTCGTTTGAAAATTCGCGCCAGGATCTGTGTATTTCCATTGTTTATTTTATAATATTTCTTGTTTATATTACATACAACAAAAATAAATGGTGCAGTGGTAGCCAGGCAGGTGTTAAGGCATTGGAAGGCTTGAGGTCAGGGGTTCGACCCCTGCCTCCAGCATTTGTTATTTTCGTATTTTCTTCCAGGCAATTCAGTACGTGCATGAAGCAAATGACTACCATGCTCCCTCACCATCTATCATGCCAAGTGTCCTGAGGCCAGATCTAAGGGCCATGATGGGAGGAACACCAAAAACCATAGTCAGCGTGCCACACTAGATTCACAAAGTCAAACGGATTTCTTTGTTTTGGGCCCAGGAAATTGCCTTTGGCACCCCCATTATTTCAGGCCCATTCTCTCTTTTCTATTTTCTTTTCTATTTTATTTTATTTCATTTAACTTATTTAATTTAATTACTAACCAATAATTGATTTTCTTTTTATCAAAAATCACCAAAAATATAATTTTTCACCAATTAAATTTTAGATATTTATTTTTATTAAAAAAATTAGTTAATTTAATTAGGTTTGTTAATTTAGATAATTTTAATTTCACCTTTTGTAAATAACTAAAAATAATTAGAATAAATAGGTTTTACTACTAATTAATTATTTTCCTTTCTTAAAAATAACCAAAAAAATAGGCCATTATTTTTATTGATTAATTTAATTAACTAATTAATTTTTATATTAATTTAGAAAACTTATTTCTTTTATTAAAAAAACAAAAAAAAAACAATTTTTCTTTTAATTAGGATAGGAGGGTCAAAACCCTAATTTCGCATTCGATCTAATTTGTCATCGCGCACTTTATGCTATTTTTTATCCCAATTATTGTATCTGCTCACAGTTTGTAATAGTTTTAATTAGGGATTTTACTTTTCATTTACCGCTTTATTTTTCAAAGGGGTTTGTTTTTGGCTATGTAAATACCCGAAGCCTTGTAATAGTGTAGTTTAATTTTCGCACTTTAAATTCCGCAATTTATTAACTGTTAGATGTTTGATAATAGGATGCATGACAAGAATGTGTTGGCTGAAGATTTTGATATTATGATTCGAAATAAAATGATTGGCCTTTGTTTGAATAAAGCAAGTTTGATGATTTAGAATGGAAGAGAATGTTTGTTTCGAATGGAAATATTAAAGTTCAAGGTTTCAAATGGTAGTTGTGGAGTGTAAGTCTAAAGCCTTGTTCGAAATACTGACGAGACTATATTTGTGAGGGTTTGTTTTCGAAACAAATTCGAAAGGAAGGTACCAAGGCATTTGAAATTCAAACGTGAGCGGGATATTGGAAATTCAAAATACATAAGCATTGGGACGTTTGAGGACGCGTGGAGGCCAGAGGGAAGTAATGCTCTGCATGCTTCAAACATGGCAGATTCTGATAGCAAGACCGTTATGGTCGAAGTAGTATAAATAGAGGTCTTAGTATTAGGATTTCGGGTGTCATATCTGTTGTACAAATCCAATAAACATTCAAAATACCGCATGGATAGGGAAACGAATGCTCGAAAGATGTACGTATGATAACACCAACATTTACAATTCAATGAAAACTCTTTACATTTTCCAGTTTTGTCTTTCATTTCCGTTCCATTTGTGCTTCAAACATTTTACGTTTCTTGCCTTTACATTAAAGCCTTTACATTCGAAGTCATTTATTCCTTTCTGCATTTAAATACTTTTCTTATGTTCGAACCCTCTAAACATTTAGTAACTTTTGCATCCACTCATTTAATCCTGCCATTTACCCAATTTTAAGTCTTTAAATTTTTTTCATGAACATTCCTAATACCATATAGAAGTTATCCTTCGAACCATTAAGTATAGTAATCGAAGTGGATTGGATATCTTAGAAACAATTCTAATTTGAAGTCCTGAATATGAATACCAGTTTACAATTAGACTTAACCAAACAACTATGTTCCATAGGATCAATCTAGTCGATCCTGCAAGTTACTAGAGAAATTGAATAACACCCGGTGGGACAAGTTGTTAAGAAAGTTGAAAGTAAAGATTTTTAGGATATAATCTTGTTGTGTAAGTTCTTTTCTGAATATCGATTTCGTTGTTATATGAACCTTAGAAGTGGTAAAACAACTAATAGTAACCAACCCTTACCCAGAAGAAAACGTAGTAGTAGGATGTCTAATCCAGGCAATCAACAAGGGGAACAAATTGCCTCACATGGAACAGGCACCAATACGTCTGTTTCGATGGGGACGTCTAACGCGATCCCTACGAACGCACAGTCTGTTGCATCTTCTACCAGTAGTGTGGCCACAAATGGAGCAAGTGGCATGACAACCAACGGTTCGATCCTGGGAAATACAGGGACCACTGGTTATCTTGCGGGATTTGTCCCACCATCAGGGACACAAACCCATTTCGCCACCCCACAAACTAGACCACCCGGTTTCGATGGCAACAGACACAGAAATCCCTCTTATGGGATGCCAACATCTTTTATGGCAGGTTTGCACAATTCCACATCAAATTCGTCACCACAATTTGGATCCGGATCTGGGGCCAACCAATTTATGACAAATACCCAAGGTTCAGTGGGTCACAATACATTGCCTATATTAACCACAGAAAATCATATGGCCTTTAGACAATTAATGGATGATAGTAACCATAATATGATAGGAGTGTTAGCGCAGACTATGTAAGAAATCTTTGCCCCAATAGTACAAAACGTAACTGTAACCAACAGAGAAAACGCGGACAACATGAGTCGAATAGCAGATTTTTTCGCTCCGCCAGAAAGGCGTAGGCAGAATCAGGCGGGGGTTCGAGCGAACATACCCATCATAGAACAAATTGCTGATGACCCACCCTATAGACCAGCCAGAGAGGGGGTTAACTTGGGGGCAAGGGTCGAAAGGTTAGAGGTCCCAGAGTTTCGAGAAGAACAACCTAGAGGAGTTGTCATGGTGGGTCGACACCAAGATGTTGATGAAGTCGTTCATAGAATTCGAAATGACAACATCTTGGCAGAAAATAATTTAACCACCATGATAGAAAGGATTATGGCTCAAAACGGTCTCAATACAGGAATTAGAAGGCCAAACTATTCCTCTCCCATAGTAGATTATGTGATGCACACTGATTTACCAAGGGGATATAAAGTCCCTAAATTTACAAAGTTCGCTGGAGACACCAATGAGTCAACAGTCGAACACATAGCCAGGTATCTGACCGAAGCGGGGGATATAGCAAATAATGAGAACCTTAGGATTAAATATTTCCCAAGTTCCCTAACTAAGAACGCTTTTACATGGTTCACCACATTGCCTCCTGGATCCATAGATACTTGGACTCTTTTGGAGAGGTTATTTCATGAACAATTCTACATGGGACAATCTAAAATAAGTCTGAAAGAGCTAGCCAGTGTCAAGAGGAAGTTTACTGAACCCATAGATGATTATCTGAATAGGTTCATACTCTTGAAGTCTAGATGTTTCTCAGTAGTTCCTGAACATGAGTTAGTCGAAATGGCTGCTGGTGGCCTAGACTATTCCATTCGAAAGAAACTAGATACACAACACTTGAGGGATATGGCCCAATTAGCGGACAGGGTTCGACAAGTCGAAAGACTAAAGGCCGAGAAGGCTAGGGTTTTTAAAAATAGCAAGAAAGAAAGGGTTTCCTATGTCGGAACTGAGGAAGCAGAAGATTATCCTGAATTCGAAGAGGTCGAAATTGATCTCGCTGAATTGAAACAGGCTCCACCTTATTCCTGTAAATTACTAGTTCCCACAAAAGGGAAAGAAATTATTGAAAATGAGAAGAGTGACAAGTTCCCAAACAAGGTGTATACCTTCGACGTAACGAAATGCGACAAAATTTTTGATTTGCTTGTCAAAGATGGCCAACTAATAGTGCCATCGAATGTCAAATTACCACCTTTAGATCAAAGAAAGAAAAGAGGATTTTGTAAGTATCACAGTTTCTTAGGCCACAAAACCTCACAATGTTTTCTTTTCAGGGATCTGATTCAAAATGCAATCAAGGATGGTAGATTAAGGTTCGCTGACAAGCCAAAGATGAAGGTGGATGATGACCCTTTAGATGTTGCTGACACCAACTACTCTGAACCTGCATACATTGGAGAGATAAACATGGTTGGAGTAAATGAAGGTGACGCTCCATCAGATAAGGAAAACGCCGAAGATGAGAACTGCATGTTAGTTGAAATCGAAAAGGAAGTTACTGAGGACTTCCATAAGGAACAAGAGGCTTCAATTGAAGTAGTTCCTTTGGTTGCTTCGAAAGAGGTCCAGGCTATTGAAGGCCAGGAAAACCAGAAACAAAATTTGACACAGGCTACTGAAGGTTTGAGACAAAAGTTGGAGAAAGTACAAATCACACTTCCAGTTCTTCCTCAGAAGGAAATATGGGATACCTTGGGGGAGCCCAGCGGAAAGTTCGATTACATGGTGAAGTATTCCGCCCCAGAAAGCTCAAAGACCCGAATTGAAGACATCAAACCTACAGGTTGGGGAGATACTGATATCAAAGGAGAAGATGTGGATGTTAACATGGTAAATATGGAGCAACCTTGTTCTGAAATGGAAGAAATGGAAAGGTACTTAGAGAAAGAAAAATACAAGATGGAAGACAGTTATGCTAGGGATGCCAGTCTCAAAGATTACCTTATGCTTTTCCACAAAGAGAATGCTGCAATGATGTTATGTCCCAGATGTAGCATCATTTGTAATCAGAGAATTGCTGCAGACTTTGAAAAAAGACAAAGGGCACGAACAGGCGTCAACTGCCGCCAGGATAACCAGCTGTTCAGATGCTACCCTAAGGCTGGAGAAAGTCTTATGGGGTTCTTAGTTCGTTGTCACAAGGGGGAAACCAAATGCCTAGTGTGTCCAAGATGTTCTGCAGTATATGATCAGAAAGTGGCTGAAACCTTCGAAACAGTCCCTTTCGCACCATGTTGGAACCACAGAGAAACTGGTCAAATGGGCCAACGTTTCGAGAACAACTACACCCAACGGAGGCCTGACAGCCCTTATCCTAGAGGCGCTCAAAGGATAACATTTAAAGTTCCTGCTGATCCACCAACGGACAAGTGGCTACAAGTTAGAGCTGACAATGGGAGAGACAAGTGGAGGAATAATGAACGGAATACACGCCATGCCATGACGTACAGAAGACAGTTCAATATGGCGAAAAGAGAAGAAGTAAGGTTGGAAAACTATAAGGGAAAGAACCCTATGTCCAGGTCACAATGGCGAAGGCAACAAAGAGTTCGAAAAGTTAAGAGGGAAGCTATGCTAAACAAAGGAGTGGCTTCGAGCAAAGACAAAGAGGAATCAAGCACCAACAAACCTGCACCAAACAATCAACCTGGGGACCAACCTCCAGTTAGCTGGAGACTTTTCTTTGAAACAAAGCAAAACGAATCAAAGGAATATACGCCAGGTCCAGAGGAGGATGAGGATATGTTGACTGACAATTTCGAATCAGAAGGGGAATCTTCACTCAACATCAACTGCAATGTGGTATCTATGTTGCCTTGCGAATTTGGGCAAGAGACTGAAGTCGAAGAGCACGAAGAGGATGATGCAATAGACCTGACGAAATATAGGCCAGTATGCTATTATGTGATGGATAATGGGGTTGTCGAAGAGCAGAATTCCTTCTTCGAATACCCAGAACCAGCCATGCAAAATCACCTAAAGCCATTGTTCATTCGAGCAAAAGTTGGTACACATGGCGTAAACAAAGTCCTGGTGGATGGAGGCGCTGCAGTAAACTTGATGCCTCATTTCATGTTGAAGAAGTTAGGGATACAAAATGTTGACATAAAACCATACAATATGGTACTGTCAAACTATGAAGGTAAAGTAGGCCACACATTGGGGGTGATTCAAGTGGATTTGACAGTAGGATCAAGCTGCAGACCCACTATGTTCATGGTAATCGAAGCTAAAGCCAACTACAATTTGTTGTTGGGCAGAGAGTGGATCCATGGCGTTGGAGCAGTCCCCTCATCAATGCATCAGAGGTTAGTATTATGGAGAGAGGATGGCATTGTTGAAAATATCGAAGCTGACCAAAGCTACTTCATGACAGCAGTCAACTTAGTTGATAAGAGAAACTATGACAAACACTTGGCCAAAATTTCTCCCTGTACCCCTAACGACGAGATCAATGAGACCAGGAACGCGCATTATTACATGACCCTTCGCCATGATGGAATATATTGGGATCGAAGGATAATCAAGGGAGATGGAGAAGTCGAAGGCACTGCACAAAGACGGCCAGCAGGCTGGGAATTCGATAATCCTGCCCATGACTGAGTCCTCTTTCTTCGAAAAGATTTCGGCCTACATGGCTGAGAACGAATGGAAGGCGGCCTTAGAAGCTGAAATGGATAGTATGGCTGCAGAAGTAAACAAAATAGATGGGGATGGCTCAAAAGGCTCACCCTTTGAAGAAGAAATAGTTGATATAGATCAAAGGCTAGACGCCATTTATGATAAAGAACCTTTAGGCTTCGAGAGGGATCCCACAGACTCTGGTGCCAAAATGTTAGCGCAGGACCCACTAGAAGAGGTAAACTTGGGAGATGAAAACACAAAAAGAATAACTTACGTGAGCGCAAAACTCAATTCAAGCCTCAAGCAGAAAGTGATCGAAGTCCTTAGGAAGAACAAAGATTGTTTCGCGTGGGATTATGATGAAATTCCTGGTTTAAAGAGGGAGTTAGTGGAACACAGACTTCTAATAAAGGATGGCAAGAAGCCCATCAAGCAGACCCCTAGAAGGTTCGCACCTGCAGTTCTCACGAAGATCAAAGCTGAAATTGAAAGGTTGTTGCACTGCAAATTCATCAGGACCATAAGGTATGTCGAATGGTTAGCAAATATAGTACCTGTTATTAAGAAGAATGGCTCTCTGAGAATTTGCATAGATTTTAGAGATTTAAATACTGCTACCCCTAAAGATGAGTATTCCATGCCTGTGGCAGAAATGTTAATAGACTCGGTTGCAGGATTTGAATATTTAAGTATGTTAGATGGATACTCTGGGTATAACCAGATCTTTATTGCTGAAGAAGATGTTGCTAAGACAGCATTTCATTGTCCAGGAGCCTTAGGCACCTACGAATGGGTAGTAATGCCTTTTGGTTTAAAAAATGCTGGAGAAACTTATCAAAGGGCAATGAATTCAATTTTTCATGATTTCATTGAGACTTTTATGCAGGTTTACATTGATGATATAGTCATCAAATCAGTATCTGCAGAAACTCATTTGCATCATTTGAGCCAATCATTCGAAAGAATGAGAAAACATGGCTTAAAAATGAATCCCCTTAAGTGTGCGTTTTTCGTGCAGGCTGGAGATTTCCTTGGTTTTGTGGTTCATAAGAAAGGCATTGAAATCAAACAAAACAAGACCAAAGCCATTGTTGAAACGAAAGCACCTACATCAAAAAAGGAGTTGCAGTCTTTGCTAGGCAAAATAAACTTTTTAAGAAGGTTCATTTCGAATTTAAGTGGAAGAACCCGGGATTTCTCCCCGTTACTTCGTTTGAAGCAAGGACAAGCTTTCGAATGGAATGAAGCACATCAGGAGGCATTTGACAATATAAAAATATATCTCACTCAGCCTCCTATCTTGTCTCCACCCTCGTGGGGAAAACCCATGAGATTGTACATATCCGCCTCTGAATTTACTATAGGTAGTATGTTAGCACAAGAAGATAGCAATGGCATCGAAAGAGCCGTGTACTATTTAAGTAGGGTGTTGAGTGATGCAGAAACCAGATATAGCAACATAGAAAAGATATGTCTCTGTTTGCATTTCTCTTGTATGAAACTTAAATATTATATAAAGCCTGTTGATGTTTATGTTTCATCTCCTTTCGATATTATCAAGCACATGCTTTCGAAACCAATAATGCATAGCAGAATTGGTAAATGGGCTTTGGCCTTGACAGAGTATTCTTTGACTTTCATGCCTTTAAGAGCTGTGAAAGGTCAAGTAATTTTTGATTTCATTGTTGATCA
The DNA here is from genome assembly GCA_948472305.1 of Vicia faba. NCBI lineage: Eukaryota > Viridiplantae > Streptophyta > Magnoliopsida > Fabales > Fabaceae > Vicia > Vicia faba. The sequence goes on from OX451737.1 coordinate 1,129,619,316, forward strand.
TTCACTGATCGAAGATATTGTCATGGGTTACGTTGAAATGCAACCTTGGAAATTATACTTTGATGGTTCGACCCATAAAGATGGTAGTGGTGTTGGAGTTCTTATAATTTCTCCCGAAGGAATTCCAACAAAATTCAAGTACAAGTTAGATGGTCCTCGTTGCTCAAACAACGAAGCTGAATACGAAGCGCTTATCGTTGGACTTGAAGCTTTGTTGGAATTGGGGGCAACTAGAGTCGAAATTAGAGGAGATTCGGAGCTAGTGGTCAAGCAAATAACAAAGGAATACAAATGCATAAAGGACAATTTGATTACATATTTCGTCATAGCTAATAAGCTACTCAAAAAATTCGAATACATGGATATTAAACATATACCAAGAATAGAAAATCAGGAGGCAAACGACCTAGCACAGTTGGCTTCTGGGTATAAAGTCTCCACAAAAGCATTTGAAGATTTGGTTGAATTAATGGGAAGGGTTATGGCTACTAGACTCATACCATCAGACTTAGAAAATATGAAGTTAGGTTGTGCTGACAAACAGGAATTCAGAGTATTTGCCATAAACACTTTGACAGATGCAGATTGGCGAAGTCCAATAGTGAGTTATTTAAAAAACCCAATACTTAATGTTGATAGGAAGATAAAATATAGAGCGTTATCATACGTCCTCATGGGAAATGAATTGTTCAAGAAGACCCAGGAAGGCGTATTACTGAAGTGCCTAGGAGAAGGTGAGGTATACTTAGCATTATCGGAGGTCCACAATGGGGCATGTGGGGCACACCAAGCAGGCCATAAAATGAAATGGTTGTTATTCCGATATGGCATGTATTGGCCCAGCATGCTCAAAGATTGTATAGATTTTGCTAAAGGGTGTGAAGAATGCCAGAAACATGCAGGAATTCAACATGCTCCTGCAAGTGAGTTACATTCGATCATTAAACCATGGCCCTTTAGAGGATGGGCATTAGATTTAATAGGAGAGATCAATCCTGCTTCGTCTAAAGGACAGAAATATATCTTAGTGGGAATTGATTATTTCACCAAATGGATCGAAGCAATACCATTAATAGTTGCTGATCAAGAGGCTATTATTGGGTTCATACAGAAACAGATAACTTATAGGTTCGGATTACCAGAGAGCATAACCACAGACCAAGGTTCTGTGTTCACTGGTAGAAAGATGCAGGAATTTGCTCAGGAGATGGGTTTTAAATTATTAACATCAACGCCATATTACGCTCAAGCAAATGGTCAGGTCGAAGCAGCAAACAAAGTGATAATAGGGTTATTTAAAAAACATGTTGGTAAGAAGCCAAAAAATTGGCATAAGACTTTGGACCAAATACTCTGGGCTTGTAGAACATCTCCTAAAGAAGCTACTAACACCACGCCTTTCCAACTAACATTTGTCCATGATGTTGTTTTACCAGTGGAAATTCATCTGCAGTCAGTTCGAATTCAAAGGCAAAATGAGATCCCATCTGCATTATATTGGGAGATGATGATGAATGAGTTAGTTGAGTTAGACGAAGTTAGATTGCATGCATTGGAAATCCTGATGAGGCAAAAGGAAAGGGTAGCCAGGGCATACAACAAAAGGGTGAAAGGTAAAACATTCACTGTTAATGACTTAGTCTGGAAAGTCATATTGCCCATGGACAAGAAGAATAAAGCATTAGGCAAATGGTCACCTCATTGGGAAGGACCTTTTCGAATACTAAAAAGATTCTCAAACAATGCGTATGAAATCGAAGAGTTAACTGATGACAAAGGGATCTTAAAGGTTAACAGAAAATATTTGAAAAAATATAGACCTCGCCTGCAGGAGATTCGAATAATAGCAACGTAGTCGAAGTATCACAAGGAGATGCCAAAATGGTGTCATACATTGCCAAAATGGCGTTGTTTAAATATTACAAAACCAAGTGTCAATTAATTCAAATAAGCAAATGTTTAAAAATAAACGTTGTTTCTCAATCTTGCAAAGGTGCTTCTGAAAGACTCAAGCCTTTGCTGGGTATAACGTCTCGCTCCTTCCAGAGTAGTTACTTCCCCTTTGATACGCTCTGCTGCCTCTATTTCGGAAAGGCCCCTGTTAAGAAGTTCTTCGAATTGATTACTAACGCTGTCAGTTTCGTAAGCCAATTGCTGTTGTTGAGCTTCTTTGACCTTTTGCTGGAGCTCTTGAATTTGTCCTTCCCAAAATAGAATAGACCACGCTCGAACTTCATAGTCATCCTTCGCTTGTTTTAAACGCATTGCTTGGTCTTCAGCCTCTGTAGAAAGTTTCGAAGCACGCTCATAAGCAGCATCCATGGCGTTTCGTTTCTCCTGAACTTTAGCAGCAGCCAATTCATCTTGTAGGAGACATCCAGTTACATCGTCTAATAAAACTTGGAGATCGAACAGTATAGTGCTGACTGGCAAGGAGCAAGTTATGGAGTTAACCTGAGTAAGAAGTTCCTTCATGGTATAGCAAGCGGTGCTATTCTTTTTAAGAACTTCGAATAGGTCTACATCAAGGATTGTTTTCTTGACTTTGTTAAGGAGTACAGCTCTAGCATCTGGGGACAATGTGTTGCTAGTTGAACCAGTGCCAACCCTAGTAAAAGGGATGTCCTTTTGGGACAATTTAATTTTCATATACCCAATTGGGTCATTTTATTTTAGGAGAGCTAGTTCCTCTTCAGTCAGTCGAGGTTGGGAAGTTGGGGAAAGTTCCTCGTTCAAAGGAGTCGCGTCCATTTCGACCTCCATAGTTTCTTTAGTCTTACCCCCATTATCTTCATCCTTGCCTTGCTCATCGCTTTCTCCTTCGTCGCATGGATCCACCACATCGATGGTATTGGTCTCGCTGCTAATAGCATCAGATTTCGTTTCATCAGTCGAACCGCTTTGGGTTTCGTCTTCACCAGATCCTTCTTCTGCAGCTTCTTCATTCTCTTGAAAAGAATTAGTCTTGTCCTCTTCAGCATGAATGATTGGTGGACTCTCTTGAAGAGTTCCAAGAGGAGATTTCAGAAGAGAAGTTTCTGGTGGATTTTCTTTAGACTTGTGGGGTGATCCTTCGTTTGCTTCCTTCAAAGGGGGCGAGGTGCCTTGATCATCGTGTGCCTCCGAAGTTCCAGTCAGGACCGCCATGTTGGAAGATCCTTTGTTTTGCACATAGTTGCTGGAGTCCCCATGAATAGAGGAAGTGATTGGAGCATGAATCCTGGTTGGAGGAGTTGAAGCAGTGGGATTTGCATTCGAAGTATCCTGCATAAACAAAGAAAAGTTAAGAGTATGCACTAAGGTATGAATAATTATCTTTGTTATGAATTCGAATTTAATTACCTGTGGATTATCGGAAGAAATGTTGTTGTCAATATGTTCCAATATTACATTGGAGGTCGAAGATGGAATTTTGGATGTTGTTGAGGGAGCAACGTCTTTGGGATCAAGCCCAAAAACGTTAGTAGGCTCGTGGCCTTTGGAGCTTTCTTTCTTCTTCTTCTTCTTAGAAGCTGTTGGAGAATTTTCACCAGTTTTGGGGTTCTTTTCAGTGGGGCCTTGTTTCCTTTTCTTAGGAGTTGTTGGTGGAAGTTTGCTAGTCTGAAAAGGGTTAGACAAAAGTTAGATCTAAATCATAAACTTCAGTTTACTCGAAACAACAGGGTTAGTTGATTACCTTTGGAATGGAAATGTCTGCTGCTGCCGGTGTTGTTGTTGTAGTAGTTGTTGTTGTTATTGGTATTGTTGGAGTTGCATCATCACTAACTTCAATAGCTTGTTGAGAAGTGTTCCCTTCCTTGGGTTTTGAAGTAACATTCTTTATCCTAATGGCTGAAAAGTGAAACAATTAAGGTAAAGTGTTAAGGATAAGGGAATTAGGATACAATTGGAATTTTCCCAAGCATTCGCACCTGTGCCTTGATTAGATGTAATCGAAATGGCAGGAAGGTCATAGCGAAGATGTCCTGGGAAATTATGAATCCAGTAGCGAGCCCATGTCACAGTCTCAGATGGATTTAATTTCTTTTGAGACTGGTATTTGAACATTTCTTTGCAAGTGAACCACCAAGGGTATGGAGGAAACCAAGCCAGAGCCAGTTCTGAGGTAGGCAACCTAGGAAATTTAGGTGGGTGCATTTCGAGTGCCAACCTATACCTATCCTCAGGTGACAACCCTGAAGGAAGTTTGAGCTTAGAAATTTTTTCTTTAAATTTTTCCTTCAAGGTCTCGGCCGCTTGATGTACAGTGGTTCCCAAGTGTGTGGGATCATAAGTGGTTTCGAAATAATTTTGAAAAGCCCTAATTTCTTTGACGTGAGTGAACATACCTTTCTTGGAGTGTACCTGCACATTGAACGCGCCAGTTAGCTTTTGTTGAATGGTGAGTGTGTCAAACATATATGTCTGGTAGAACTTAGTCCACCATTCAAGAAATCCTTTTGCTGTAAAGTGTGTTGGCTCGAAAGGTAAAAGCTCAAACTGAGCAAAGTCTTGATATTGCTCCTGTTGCAATTTGGCCTCTCTTGCTTTGAACGTTTTGCCTGAGGTTATGGCACTTTGTGTTTGGAACAAAGGTTCAGGAATTAATTGGCACATGCCAAATTGTCGAGAAACGAAATTGGGTTGATAAGCCAGAAGGAAAATCTGATTCTTTGTTGGAGTAATTCTTGAGGAAATTAGCCTAGGAAGAAGAAACGCTTTCCAAATGTCCTGCATCTCTTTGCTCTTGACGGCTTCTGAGAGAGGCATTGTGAACCATGATGGTCCACAAGTCCTTTGAGAAAAAGGTGCCATGGACTCTTCGAACTTGTGTCTTTTGGAGAATATCATGATGTATTTAGAAAATTGGACTTTGAAATCATCCTTGTCATCATTTGGAGTGAGTTTTAGAAGCCTCGTGCCTTCGATGCTCCTGTCAGCTATTTCTGGATCTTGTTCGATGATGGTATCAGCGGTTGATAAAGAAGATTCGAACATGGCATTAAGCCATAATTGAAGCAACCAAAAGGGTCCAGCCAGAAGAATGTTCTTTGGAGCATGGGATTTTAAACTAGAAACTGCTGACCTTAAACTCTCATAAAGATCGACAAGTAACAGTTCACTCAGGCAGACTTTCCTATTTTCATGGAAATCCCTGGCTAGGGGAATGAACCTACTCGCCACTTGCAGGGATCTGCTGCAAAACACATATCGTGATAGCCACAAGGTGAGGAAAGCGATATGTTCTACATCTGAGACAGCATCCCCTTCAGTATGATAATGGCTGATGAATTTTGAAAAGCTGGCTAGTTTGACATCGAAGTCAATAATGCTGGAATGTTCTTCATTGTCAGGGATATAAGTTTCCCCCACTGGTGAAAGACCAGTGATGGCAGCTATATCAAAGAAGGTGGGTGTTATCATTCCGCCCGGAAGATGGAAAGTGTTATAAGTGCTGTCCCAAAAGTATAATGAAGCAAATAGCAATGGGTGACTGTAGGTGAAGCCTGGTTTCGACAGTTTGATTAAGTTATAAATTCCTAATTCTTCCCATTGTTGAGATTTTTTGGATTCCACCTTAGTGAACCAGTTTTGATATGCTACATCTGAAGTGGGGCAGGATCGAAATGGTTTGAAATTACTTTTAATGTAATCTAAAATAAAAGGATCTTTTGGAGGTAAGGTTGGAGTTTCAGTGGTTTTCGAATCAGATGATTCGCTGAGGTCTTCAGTTCCTGCCTTAGGGGCATCCATCTTGTTGAATAGGGGTTTGAATTTATAGCAAACAGGAAAAAATTTCCTAGTATCTTTTAGAATTTCAAAAACAGTTAAAGGACCCATTAGGGCAAACCTTTTTCCAGCAACAGTGGTAGGGATTAATACCTGAGAAGCGTACAACATTTCTTTCTCTTTGGAGATCACTTGAGGATTGAGTACAGATTGATTCTGATAAATACTCACTTTGCTCTCCATGATGGTTTCCATGTTGATTTTCTTGTTCTTCTTCTTTGATAATTTCTTCAATTGTGATGATGTTGATGAAGACATTGTTAAGATTGCTGGAAGTTTTAGGGTTTAGTGAAAAGGAGGGGGATTTCAGAATTTTGGAGAAAAAGAAGAAAAGACTAAACTGATAAGTTTTATAGAGTGAGTATAAACACCCACTAAAGGGACTAGGAGTACGTGGAAGTCGTTGATTGGATTCAGAGGGAGGTGGCGTAAGATCTAGTGTTAGTAATGAGTGTGATTAATAGTAATCATTATTTTAAAACCGCACCATGTTGTGGTAACTGGTCCAAGACGGTTAGGTGCTCAAAAAAGCGTCTTGATTGACGTGGGTAAAGTCATGCACAGTAAATGTCATGATTCTTCAAAAGACCTATCAAAATCTTGTGAATCTATTTAAACTAAGTATTTCTCAAAGGGTTCGAAATACATATTTTAAAGGGGCATTTTGTTGGCTGAAGATTTTGATATTATGATTCGAAATAAAATGATTGGGCTTTGTTTGAATAAAGCAAGTTTGATGATTTAGAATGGAAGAGAATGTTTGTTTCGAATGGAAATATTAAAGTTCAAGGTTTCAAATGGTAGTTGTGGAGTGTAAGTCTAAAGCCTTGTTCGAAATACTGACGAGACTATATTTGTGAGGGTTTGTTTTCGAAACAAATTCGAAAGGAAGGTACCAAGGCGTTTGAAATTCAAACGTGAGCGGGATATTGGAAATTCAAAATACATAAGCATTGGGACGTTCGAGGACGCATGGAGGCCAGAGGGAAGTAATGCTCTGCATGCTTCAAACGTGGCAGATTCTGATAGCAAGACCGTTATGGTCGAAGTAGTATAAATAGAGGTCTTAGTATTAGGATTTCGGGTGTCATATCTGTTGTACAAATCCAATAAACATTCAAAATACCGCATGGATAGGGAAACGAATGATCGAAAGATGTATGTATGATAACACCAACATTTACAATTCAATTAAAACTCTTTACATTTTCCAGTTTTGTCTTTCATTTCCGTTCCATTTGTGCTTCAAACATTTTACGTTTCTTGCCTTTACATTAAAGCCTTTACATTCGAATTCATTTATTCCTTTCTGCATTTAAATACTTTTCTTATGTTCGAACCCTCTAAACATTTAGTAACTTTTGCATCCACTCATTTAATCCTGCCATTTACCCAATTTTAAGTCTTTAAATTTTTTTCATGAACATTCCTAATACCATATAGAAGTTATCCTTCGAACCATTCAGTATAGTAATCGAAGTGGATTGGATATCTTAGAAACAATTCTAATTTGAAGTCCTGAATATGAATACCAGTTTACAATTAGACTTAACCAAACAACTATGTTCCATAGGATCAATCTAGTCGATCCTGCAAGTTACCATAGAAATTGAATAACAGTCATTAAGTTTATTCGATAGTTTGGAAGACTAGCGGTTGTTCACCAGAAATCACTGTGAACAGAATGTATGACTAATTTTAAAACAGTTAGATCACCCTAAATGTGGAAAGATAAAAATATCTGAAATTGAATCACTCGCACATGCGCACTCCTAGGGTATGCTCCCACTTGGTTGCCTTCGGTAAACGGTCATTGAGTATAGGATGTTTTAGTGGTCGTCCTCTTGTCCAAAAGATCAAAGTTGCCTCGTAATGGTTGCCTCGGATATTGTTGCCTCGAATGATTGATCTTAAGACATTAGGGTTACTACTAAGATGCCCTAACATTGCTTTAGTGACCAAACGTCCCTTTCGAATTGACCCTTAACTCCAACGACGGTGCTACCTACTCACTAATAGTGGGATAGTATTGTCTAAAGGAAATGAATACAGAATGATTCTTTTTTTCGAGTAGGTAGATTAGTTCTTAAGTACTTGCTCAATCAAAAAACAAAACATTTTTCACACTTACACTCCTTTACAAACAAAGTTTTCAAAAACACTTCATTACACTTTTGAAGACAAAAGCAAGAGTTAAATCGAAGTCAAAACAAAAACTTTTCAAAGCCCACAAACACAAAGAAAACAATTTTGAAAATGATGAGCAATTACCTAAGAGCCCGTAGATAACTACGGATAGAAAGGGTGCTAATACCTTCCCTTTCTATAATCTACCCCCCGTACTCAGAAATATCTCGAAAAAGGAATTTTTCTGTGCTTTTTTCCTTTCCTTGTTGGATAAAATAAAAGACGGTGGCGACTCTTGCTTACCACGACATTTTGAAAACACAAACGCAAAACGCAAACCAGCAAATTCCTTTAAAAAAATAGGGAAACACGTCTCGGTTCTGGCCACTGTATCCCAATACGCTTGGCTTGTGAACATTAGATCTGCAAGTAAAATTAGAGAAAAAAATAAAATTAAAGAGGAAGGGGTCGAACCCCTACCCTCACATGAAACACATTAAAATATTCACAATGATTGTTAATAGCACAAATATGGATGCAATAGGTATTTACATGGCGTGAATATGCAATTTTGGTTTCAAGAAATCTTACCAACCGGTGATGCGTGGATCCATTGATCTAAGATATTGCAAGCCTTGGGAATGGATGGAATAAGTTCCTAGGAATATTAGGAATACGGCTGAGCAGTTGGTATGGATGGATGATGGCTGAAAAACTCAGTTTCGAATTTCACAACTTTTATGCTTTTTTTGTGAAATTTATGGGAACTCTCTAGCAATAATTTTCGTGTAATTTGTGGGAACTCTCTAGCAATGATTTTCGTGTCCTTTGCTCATGCCTTGGTCATGTATTTATATAGGAATAAGTGGGCTAGCAAAGATGGTAAGAATCCACCCATAATGGCCCTCTTTCAAACCAAAATCAAACACATTAAAAAAGTTCCAAAAAATGCAAATTCTTGCCCATTTTGAGGTGCAATGCACCTAGCCTCCTTTGCACGAAATTTTGGAGCCAAAAATAATTCAAACCATCAGCCTGTATTTCCATAACCAATATTTACTATTTTATGCAATTTTATTTAGTTTTTATTTGATTTAATTCATATTTAAATGAATAAAAATTCAAATAAATAAAAATAAAAATAAAGAAATGCATGGATAGATTTAGAGGTCCTTGGACACATCAAGAACATATTTGAACTCCAAAACGTTAGTCCCAATAACTTAAAATCACAAATTTGCTCAATTAAGATTTCATGTCTTTCCTTTGAAAATTGCCCAACTTGTGCAATCCATAACTTGCTCAATTTTTATCCAATGATGATGATCTTGGAATTTTTGGAAATCCATATATGACCTCTACAATCTCTATGTTGACCATTTTTTCATTTGAAGAAATTATCTTAATGTAAATGTTCTTGGAAAATAATGACTTTTGTTGACCTTTTGAAAATGACATGTAACGTATGAACTTGTATCATCCAAATGATGCATTTCTTAAACTTGAGGATTAAAGAGAAGTTGTAGGGAATTGGATTCTCTTCAGAATGAGATTTTGTTGGGGGAAAATAGATGAAGTATGTGAAAGTTATGCTTGGTCAAAGTTCAGTTGACTTTTCCTATAGAAACCCTAATTTAGCAATTCTTGACTTTTGATAAATTAAGAGCACTCCTTGAGGAATCATGATCAACCCTTGATCAAATGATGATTAACACTTAAAAATATTGATGTTGACAAAAAATATTGAAGTTTGACTGTATATAGGGCATAGTTGACTTTTGACCTAGTATAGTTGATTTTCAAGCATTTGAGCAATTGACTGAGCAAACTTGTAGTGGAAGTCGTGAAACTTGGCATGGAAAATATTGAAGACATATTAGGACCATGGAAAACATTTTAGGCCTTTGTAGTTCACACATCTTGGTGAAAAGTGAAACCCTAGTTACAGGTTCATTGCTTAGGAGGAGAATTTGTCTGGTCAATTCTTGGTCATCCTTGAGCAATTGAAGACCTCAATGAGCATATCTTGAGTAAAAGTGGGAGGGAAATTTTGGGGTACAAAAGCTTCCCCTATTCAAGCTTCTTAAACCTGAGGATTTATATTGGCTTGTCTGCCTTTTGTGATCTGAAGGTGGAAGAGGATTAAACACTAGAGTGCCCAGAAATTTGCGCTCGCATGAAGTAACATTGATGGTTGATGATGTCGAGAATGGGCTTACAGATGCCATTTGGAGAAAATGACGGAGAGTCATCGGAGATGGGCTTAAAGATTCCATCCAAAGTAGGTGTTGACTTCTTAAGAGGTCTCTTTATGGGGATTCTTGTTCCTGCTGTCTAAGGAGGAGTCCGCTGGGGAATGTTGATTTTTGTTATTCTTCTGCTTGGGGAGAACTCTGTGGGGAATAGAATCTAGGAACTTCAGTTGTCCAAGGCTTCTACTGGGGGGGTTATCTCTGGATTAGAGAGATGAAAGTTTGCGATTTTCTGGTTGAAATCCAGGCTTCGCAGTAATTTGCTGGGGAGAATGAAATTAACTGCTATCTGGAAATATATCAGAAGAAACCTGTGTAGGGATGTTTCAGGATGAGTCTGGGTATGACTTTATCTGGAAGTGTACGAGAAGGAACCTGGGTAGGGCTATTTTAGGAGATATATGAGAGGGATCCTGGGTAGGTCAGCTTCAGGATGAGTCCGGGTAAAACTGCATCTGGAAATTGTGAGAAGGAACCTGGGTAGGGTTGCTTCAGGATGAGCCCGTGTAAAACTGCATCTGGAAATTCAAGAGAAGGAACTTGGGTAGGGTTGCCTCAGGATGAGTCTGTGTAAAACTGCATCTGGAAATTATGAGAAGGAACCTAGTTAGGGTTGCCTTAGGATGAGTCCGTGTAAAACTGCATCGAGAACTTCAAGAGAGGGAACCTGGGTGGGGTAGCCTCAGGATGAGTCCGTGTAAAACTGCATCTGGAGATTGTGAGAAGGAACCTGGGTATGGTTCCTTCGAGATGAATCCGTGTAAAACTGCATCTGGATATTCAAGAGAAGGAACCTGGGTAGGATTGCCTCATGATGAGTCCGTGTAAAACTATATTTGGAAGTCAGAAGAAACCCGTGTAAGATTGCTTCATGATGAGCCTGTGTAAAGTTGTATTTGGAAGTCAGAATAAACTCATGTAAGATTTCTTCATGTTGAGCCCGTGTAAAGCTGTATTTGGAAGTCAGAAGAAACCCGTGTAAGATTGCTTCATGATGAGCCCATGTAAAGCTCTATTTGGAAGTCAGAAGAAACTCGTGTAAGATTGCTTCATGTTGAGCCCGTTTAAAGCTGTATTTGGAAGTCAGAAGAAACCCGTGTAAGATTGCTTCATGATGAGCCCTTGTAAAGTTGTATTTGGTCGCACAGATAATTACTCTGTTTTGTTTCAAGAGCTAATCCTGGACCTGTTGAAAATTGTTGATGATAAATATTTGTTGATTGATCTTTCCTGAAAAGGTAAAGCGTTAGTTGTATGCAATGTCATGATGTATGAAATGCATTGTATAATGGTGTTCTCAAAATAAATGAGATTGGGATGTATGCATTTGTACTGCAGATACTATGACGTTTGTAGAATGATGTATGAATGCAATATGTGAATGTATCAGTTATTCTGTTGCAGCGCTGTTGAATTAGGGAAAATAAATCCCTTATTGCAGCTGATGATGAAGAATGTAGGTCTTCAGATTTTGTTGAAGTTGAACTGCTGGGAGATGATCTTCCGTTGTTAGAGAAATAAACTTTGTTGGGGAAGGAAAGCTTTGTGCACTGCCTGAGGATTTTTTGAAATCCTATTGGGGAATCTGTAGAAGTTTGACGACTTTACTGGGGAAAACCTGATGTCGGAGCAGTAGTTGGAAATTCTTGTTCTGTTGGGGATACAAGAACACCTAACATCACTAGGTTGTAAGCTGAGGACATGGCGATGACTTTTTAATAAGATGCCCCTGCCTCTGTACCTACGGAGACTTTGTTGATGGTTTGAGTGCCATCCTAACTCTTGGGGTGCTTGGTAAATGCTGATCAGGATGATAAGTCTTCTACTGATAAACAAATGACAAGATGACGGGACATAGTCGTATGTTTTTAATCCTTAACTTTTCCCTGGACCGCCCTTTCGGGTTTTCAGTCCACTGGGATACCCTTTTTTGCTCAAGCCGCCTTTTCAGGTTTTCGACTTGCCGGGTGTACAGATTTTTCATATGTATATCCCTAATTTTTTCCCAAACCCCTTTGGTTCGTCGGGATGCCCTTATTTTTTCCTAGGCCAATAAACCTAGCGGGTCTTTGTTCATGCGTAGTATTTTCCAACTATGTCCATGTTTACCCGGGTACGGAGAATTGTCACTGTCTTTAGTAGTAAGTGTTTTCATATTGTCAGGAGGTGTTTGCTTAATCACACATGATTTGTTGCTGGAATTTATGTCTAATGCCCCAAGTGATTCAGATGGAGATCTGCTCCTGGCTATTTGGTATTTTGGAGAGATTCCTTGAACCTTGACTTGACTGCCCCGGATTAGCTGGACACCATGTCATGCCCCTTTATTATGAAAGGCCTATCATAGGAATGTCTTTCCATCTAAGGTGATTCTGTCTATTGAGAGGATTTTTGTTCATTGACTATTCGCCGTGTGAATTTCTCTGCTGTTGAACAAATAGTCATATGCAAACAATGGTATTTTAAGAATTCAAAGCTCATGTCTGTCTTGAAGTTTGAAAATTCATTTTTTAGTAAAATAAATAAATTTTGTAAAAGTGTGATATCAACTCAGGATTTAATAGCAAGTCCTACAGGATTCAGGATACCTTTTGTAACAGTATGCTTCTGAACTAACCCATGCTTCAACTAGGACTTTTAAGGGTTGTAGCGTGGCCTGGTTCACGGTTTAAGGAACAAAGGATAAAGGCTCAAAATTTATTTGTACCCACCCATTCTTCTTGATGTTCTTCAGCCCTAAACTCAGTTAATTATGCGTTTAAATCCCGATTGAATCTGGCATCTTGTCCTTGATGTTTTGGTGATGGTTCAGATACTGAAAGTTTAGGCAGTCATTTTTGTAGTAACCTCTTTTTTTTTCGTTATCCCTACTTTTTCCTGAACTGTTTCTTTTGTGATTACAGGCAGTGGGATACTCCAGTTTTTTTTCTTAAGTCTCCTCCATAGGTTTTGACTTAGCGGGCTTTTCTCTTGAGAGATAATGACTTCCGGTTTAAATGATTATGTGGAACCATCACCATATTCTGATTGGGAAGGACGTCTTTGATGTCATTCATTATGTATAAAGTGGAAGATTGCGACTGAATGCACACCTGAATTAACTGAGAAAACTACCCTGCCCCAGGTTATGATTAAGGGTTTTAAATTATGTGAAAATAAAAACTCCTACTTCTTTGGCTCAAAGGGGTTGACTAGGGATCATCTTCCTTATAACTCCAATGTTTAGGATTTAAAACGATGCATGTACATCGTCAGCAGGGTCTGTTCAAAAGCATACTGTAGAGACTATGGTATCATTTTCGTCATCCTCCGTCTAAAGGCTTGCAGCTTTTAATCAAGGGTCGAATATCACAAAAAGGAAGTAAGAACGCAGTTTTAAAATAGTGAATACGAATGAATTGATTCAAGACAAACATATTCGATGCATTGATGAAATAACAAAGTTTGACATAATTAAGTGTTCGAACAAAAAGAAAAATACAATTTGAAAAATTAAAATGAACAAAAATTTCTCTGCCTAAACTTTATCACTTCAGATGATGTGCCTTTGAGGGATGGCAGGAGACTTCAGTCTGATTCCCTTGTGTGAACTCCAGCACTCCTTCATTGATCAGGTCTTGAATTTTGTTCTTCAATGCCCAACAGTTATTCGTATCATGTCTAGGACTATCAGAACGGTAGGCGCATATTACATCAGGATTGTAGCTAGGGGAAGAAGTTTTGGGGTTTGGATAAGGATCCCTTAACGTAATCAAATTCAGCTTCAACATGTGTTGCAATACCTGAGCCAGGGACATGTTAATTTTGGTGAATTACCTTTTGGGCTTGTCTTGCCTTTGCTAATTACCCCGTTGTGATTGCATCAGTGCAGGAATAGAAGTCTGCATTACCCCCACAGATTGGTTTAGATTACTCTTATTGCGTCCCTTCTTGTCGTACACGGCATTGGACTCTTTCTTCCCATTGTATGGTCTCTTTTGAGTACCTTAAGATGCAGTCCCTTGAATGTCACCGCTCCTGAGTTTATTTCCAACATGCCCCCGTATGAATAAGTCACCTAATTCCCTATCTGCCAAGAGAGATTGATCATTGATTAGGCCCCAAGTTCTAGCAGTTTGCCCCAGACTGTCGTATCTGTCCTGAAGAAGCTTACTGATGAGAATCCTCAATTCTTCTTAATCCCAAGCTAAACTTTGGATAAGGAACATCTGATTACTCATCTAGATTCTCGTCCTTTCCATTTCAGCTTGCAGGTATTCTAACTGGTGATCCTTATTGTTGTCAGGATGTTTCTTGGTCAAGTTCCCGTTGAGGAGTGTTTTCAATTCTTCTTGCCCCTTGGCTAGATTCAGGAACATTTCTTTGAATTGAGCATCTTAAGCTTGGAAACCTCTGTTTTTTTGTTCGAGAGCCATTTTCCTTGCTGAAATAAACAACGAGAAAATGATAAACCTGTACTGGAAGACATGTTATGAAATGGCATGGATGCAATGTTTTCAAGGATCTCGCGGGGTAAATACAGGAATATATTTGAATTTTGACTGCAGCTTGGACTGAGTAACTTTCGTATTTGTTGAACGTCCTTCTACGAGAATCAAGCTCACCATGTCAAGTGGGTCATAGCCTCTGACTCAAGTTGTCGCTTTGGTCTTTTGACGGCGTTGGCTAGAGGAAAATAAACCCCATTGCTAGACGTCTGGTTCATCATAACCTGCACCACAGACCCTTGATATCTTTGAAATGCTTAAGGAGATGCTATGGGATGATGTTATGATGTGTATGCTATGCATTAAGCAAAAGTGTGAGGTGATGAAGACAAGTATGTCTTACAAGAAAATCAGTTTATTGGATAATGCATACAAACAAGGTCCTGCAAGGAATACAAACAAAAGCCCTGCAATGAGTTCAAGTTGTTATATAATGAAGGTAAATAAGTCATACAAGCAGCCTTAGGTTTAGGCTTGCATGGGGTTTTTAGGTAAGTACCCTCTTGAAGTTTCAGTTGGCTCAACCTGTCCTATTAATAGTAATCAGGTTCTAAGAAGTCTCAATATCATTGACCTTCCCATCAGGAATTGTCTCAGCTCACGCACCAAAGTATTGCCACCAAAAAATCCCGAAAGTACAGTCTCAATGAGTGTAGCATCGAGTATCAATCAATCTTCGGTTGGAACGAAAGCCGGTTATCTCACTACTTCCTAATGGATAGGATGAGTCGATTAAAGGTTCTAAAGGTCAGTTAGCGCTTAGTGACACTATGAGGGAGCCTAATGTTATCCTTAACTTACTCAAGGAACATTAGTACAATCCAGAGTATCGCGCTAACGAGCCACCACTTCGTTCGTATCGGTCTACACCGTACAACCTCCATGATTTATGGCTACAAACCTAATAAGGTGTCCCAGATCCAGGTGTAGGATCTTTAACAATAAACCAAGCAACCCTCAAAGATAAAGCAAACAAAACACACAATATAAATCATATTAAAGATGAACTAATCTCTAAGGTAACCCCACTTTATAAGTGTCCCCAGCAGAGTCGCCAGTTCTATGATATGGTGGTAGAACCGAATGTTTATACTGGTTTTGCGTTTGTGTTTGCAAATGTTGCGGTAAGTAAGAGTCACCACTGACTTTTCTTTTATCCAAATTAAGGAAAGGGTGAAAATAATAGGGAAAAAACCTTTTTGAGAGTTTTCTGAGTAAGGGGGGTAGATTATGGAAAGGGAAGGTGTTAGCACCCTTTCCATCCATAGTTTTCTATGGGCTCTTAGATTCTAGATCATTTTGAAATACCTTGTGCTTTGTGTTTTTGAAAAGTATTTGAAAATTCCTTAGTGCGGCGGTTCACTTTATGATGACTCTTGTATCAGTCCTTAAGAGTGTTGATAAAGAGTTTTTTTAAAGTATTTTGAAATGTTTTTTTGTGTAGGTGTGAAAACTTATTTTGAGCAATCATCTAAGAACTATCTACTTATACACGAAAAGGTTCGTTCTTTTCCTATTATCCTTTAGACAGTGCTGTCCTACTATTAGTGAGTAGGTAGCCCTATCGTTGGATGTTTGAGGGACATTCGAAGGGACGTATAATCATAAAGGCAACATATGAAGACGCTTTAGCAATTTTGTTTAAGGGACTAGATCATTTACTGAAAGGCAACACTGTAGGGTCATCGAGGGACTATGATCTTTTGATTTACGGGTCTTTGCTAAAGCGTCCCTATTCTTGATGGGCATGACTGCTTTTCCAAAGGCAACCAAAGTGGGTGTACCTTAGAGGTGTATATGTGTATGTGTGTTATGTTCAGTTATTTTAGTCTTTGAATTTATGTTTGCTAGCGTTTTGTTATTAGTCTTTTCATACAAGCCTAGTTACTAACAGTTAATATTTTGCAAAAATTTAAAGTGCAGGAATTTAAATCCTACGCTATTACAATGCTTTGGAACAGTTACATAAAAAAGATGCAAGAAATTAAAGTGCGGAATTTAAACCAGGACTATTACATCCCGTAAGCAGTTACATGAATATAAAAGATGAGAAGGTAAATAACACGCGCAAAATAAGGAAACATCTAAGAAATCCTAAGAATGAAAAAAAAATCGTTGTTTTTGTGTTTATTGAGAAAATACTTAAAATTAAAGTGAGAAAAATCTGATTCTAATTAATTAAATAAAAGAAAAAATGATTATCAATTAAAATTAATTCTAGTAAAGCTAATTCTACTATTTTTTGGGTTTTTATTAAGAAAATATTTGAATGAAATAAATTTAAGTCTAACTGATTTTAAATTAATAAAATAATGTTAAAATAATTAATTAAATTAATTTACAAAATTAAAATTAATTATAAAATCTTAAGTCTAATATGTTTTATGTTTTTTTTTTATTTTACGTTATTAAAAAAAAGTGATTTAAAAGAAAGTAAACTATAAAACAAATAATAAAAAACAATTAGGCCAGATGTGCATTAGTAAATAGGAGGGTGTAAGATTGGAAATTCGCTGAGCCCAAGTTACTGTCAGCCCAAAGGTGCTATTGGATTCAGTGGGGGAGGTTTTTGAGGGTGCATGATGGACTGCACGTTGAGAGCACTGGATCTAGATTGGATGTCGGTGATCGGATAGTATATGGTGCATATACGCTTAGCTTATGAACATTGGATCTACAAGTAAAATTAGAGGAAAAAACAAAATGCAAGAGGCAAGGGTCGAACCCCTTCCCTCACATGAAACACGTTAAAATATTCATAATGATTGTTAATAGCACAAATATGGATGCAATAGGTATTTACATGGCGTGAATATGCAATTCTGATTTCAAGAAACCTTACCAACCGGTGATGCGTGCATCCGATGAGCTAAGATGTTGCAAGCCTTGGGAATGGATGGAATAAGTTCCTAGGAATATTAGGAATATGACTGAGCAGTTGGTATGGATGGATGATGGTTGAAAAACTCAGTTTCGAATTTCATAACTTTTATGCTTTTTTTGTGAAATTTGTGGGAACTCGCTAGCAATGACTTTCGTGTAATTTGTGGGAACTCTCTAGCAATGATTTTCCTGTCCTTTTCTCATGCCTTGGTATTGTATTTATAGAGGAAGAAGAAGGCTAAAAAAGATGGTAATAATCCATCCATAATGGCCCTCTTTAAAACCAAAATCAAACACATTAAAAAAGTTCCAAAAAATGCAAATTCTTGCCCATTTTGAGGTGAAATGCACCTAGCCTCCTTTGCACGAAATTTTGGAGCCAAAAATAATTCAAACCATCAGCCCATATTGCCATAACCAATATTTACTATTTTATGCAATTTTATTTAGTTTTTATTTGATTTAATTCATATTTAAATGAATAAAAGTTCAAATAAATATATAAAAAATGCACGGATAGACTTAGAGGTCCTTGGACACATCTGAACATATTTGAACTCCAAAAAGTTAGGCCCAATAAATTAAAATCACAAATTTGCTCAATTGAGATTTCATGCCTTTCCTTTGAAAATTGCCCAAGTTGTGCAATCCATAACTTGCTCAATTTTTATCCAATGATGCTGATCTTTGACTTTTTGGAAATCCCTAGATTCCCTCTACAATCTCTATGTTGACCATTTTTTCATTTGAAGATATCATCTTAACTTAAATGTTCTTGGAAAATAATGACTTTTGTTGACCTTTTGAAAATGACCTGTAACGTATGAACTTGTATCTTCCAAATGATTCCTTTCTTAAACTTGAGGATAAAAGAGAAGTTTTAGGGAATTGGATTCTATTCAAAATGAGCTTTGGTTTTGGGAAAATGGATTAAGTATGTGAAAGTTATGCTTGATCAAAGTTCAGTTGATTTTTCCTATTGAAACCCTAATTTAGCAATTCTTGACTTTTGATAAATTAAGAGCACTCCTTGATGAATCATGATTAACCCTTGATAAAATGATGATTAACACTTAAAAATATTGATGTTGACAAAAAATCTTGAAGTTTGACTGTATATAGGGCATAGTTGCTTTTGACCTAGTACAGTTGATTTTCAAGCATTTGAGTAATTGACTGAGCAAACTTATAGTGGAAGGCATGAAACTTGGAATGGACAATCTTGAAGACATATTAGCACCATGGAAAACATTTTAGGTCTTTGTAGTTCACACATATTGGTGAAAAGTGAAACCCTAGTTACAGGTTCATTGCTTAGGAGGAGAATTTGTCTGGTCAATTCTTGGTCATCCTTGAGCAATTGAAGACCTCAATGAGCATGTCTTGAGTAAAAGTGGGAGGTAACATTTTGGGGTACAACACTCATTGTGATACGGTGGGAGAACTGACTTGAGGTTTTGCGTTTATGTTCGCAAATGTTTCGGTTTAGCAAGAGTCGCCACCGACTTTTTATTTTATCCAAAGGAAAGGTCAAAAAGCACAGGAAAGACCTTTGAGATGTTTTCTTGGGTTAGGGGGTAGATTATGAAAAGGGAAGGTGAAAGCACCCTTTTCATCCTTGGTTATCCATGGGCTCTTAGTTACTTGTTTAGATCACTTGCTTTTGCTTTTCAATTGTTTGAAATGGTGCTTTGTGTGTGGTTTTGAAAATATTTTGAAAAGAGGCCATCGTTGTGGCAACCTTTGTAATGATTCTTGTTTGAATATATACAAAGGTGTTTGTCTTTTGAAAAGATGTTTCAATGTTTGAAAGTGTGATTTGGGATAATGTTTTGAAATTATGTTGTGATGTGTGTTTGAAAATATCAAGGATGTTTTTGCAAGTTTTGATCAAGTAACTAAGAGTTGTCTACCCTATCTTACTCAAAGATCTTTCCTACACATTTTTAACCCTTTTGACAATGTTGTTTTACCATTGCATTTGGTAAACAACCTTGTATTTGGATGTTAAACGGGACAGGCGCGGGTCATCGTATTGACCATGATAGCAATTGTGCTAAGTATCTTAGCAAATTTTTGAGGGACTAGATCATTTTGTAATGGCAACCAAGATAGCATCATCGAGGGACTATGATCATTTGTTTTGCTTTTGTTTTTCCAAGATACTCAACATGCATAACATGGCCATTTTCAAGGCAACAAGTGGATGAAACCCTAGGGGTGCATGTGTGCATTGTGTTGTCAATTTACATGCTTTTATATCTTGTATTAGGTCTAACTATTTGTTTTAATTTTGGATATTACATACAAACCCTAATCTCTATCATGGCATATTTGAAAGCCATAAATGCGTAAAATAAATCTACGACTATTACAACATTGATATGGGGAGGGGGATACAATTTTGAAGGGGGAGTATTTGCAAGAAAATAAAACCCTAAGATTTACTATTACATCCAAATTGAATTCTTTGCATCAAATAATAAATAAGCAATATTTAAATAAGCAAATTAAGTATAAATATACAAAATATTATAAGTATGCAAAAGAATGTTTTTGTTTATTTTTATGTATGTGAAAATATAATATTTAATGTATTAAAAAAAAGAAATAAAAGATTATTTTTGTCAAGGGTAAAAATCCTAATTTTCTTTAAGAAAGTATATATATTAATTATATTGTTTATGTACAATAAAATAAAATAATGAAATATATACAAATGTCAAAAAATGAAAATATATTAGAAAAAATATTATTTAAGTATGTAAATAATAAAAATAAAAATATAATATTTTTATGTATTATTTTCAAGTTTTTATTAAAGAAAATAAAAGTATGTTATCTAATAATCATTTTTATGTTAGAAAAAATAATAAAAAATACAAAATAAAATGTGAAAATTTATGAAAACATTTTTAGTAATTTTTTATGTTTAGAAAAAAATAAATCAAAATCAGAAATGAAAAATAAATAGAAAAATATGAAAATATAATGAAATGGGCCAGGGGGTGCAATCAGCAAGTCAGGGGCGCAAAAAGCAGGGAAAAGGCAGGCCCAGCCCAACACTTCATCTTCAACCTTCGTTCAAACACAAAAAACGTGCGCTTGTGTACAAAATCTGGAAATCCTGCATACGTGCTCTAAAGCAAAAACTCATAACACCAAAGTCATAGCATTTTTCAAGACGATTCCAACCATATAAAAAACTTAATATAACTCTCAAAGACCAGAGAGAAGTTCTCTGGACCTAATTTTTAACCTAACTTTTTCAGGAAGTTCATCAATCAAATTCTCTCAGCACACTTAACTTAAATGAAATCTATGCATATGTACAGCTTAAGGGCTATGAGTACTACATTTTTTATTCACAGACCTAAGCCTAATGATTCCTAAATAGAGAGATAGGAAGTTGAAAAATACCTATTTCAGTTGAACACGAGTAGGGAAATGTGGAGCTTTTCACTGAGGCCTGAGATGTTTGGGAGCTTGCTTGAACTTTCTCTGACCTTCCCCAATGCTTAGTTTGCTTTGGATTTGCTTGAACAAGCTTGTAGAAGTCAACCTGCACAAGCTAAAAACAGAAATGGTGAAGCTTACAATTGGAGTTACAGTCAATGGCCAATGGTTGGGATAGCTCAGGTGGGTTATATGGAATGTATTTGAATAGGTTTGGGGCAAAACGCACGAGTAGTTTTGGTTATGGAACTCAAAGTGCAGAAACTGCCCTGTTTTGCCAGAGGAAGGTGATTTTGTGTTTTGGAAGGCTTGAGGGTTCAATAACTCGTGTTTCTGGCTCAAGTAAAAGTGCAAAACTTGTTTCAAATTCTTGCAACAATTGGTTATAACAGATACTTAAGTTGTGTCTCTTTTGCAAGTTTACTTGTATTTTAAGCAAAAGTAAGAAATGATACAAGACAGGCATGTACAGGCTATCTTTCAGCATGCACTTGGTGATCTTGGCCCCCTCAGTTTGTGGATATTGTTTTCTACTATAGATTTGGTTAAAGCCTCAAGAGATGCAATTTGACATAAAGCAAGTTTTGACAAAAATGGCAATGTTGCCTTTTTGCTATTTTTGGATTAATCTCTTGTGTAATCCTCTAATGATCAGAACAAAGCTTCAATCCATTGGGTTTGCATTTAATTATTTAGTATGGAAGGGTTTAGAGACCTGTGATCAAGTACAAGTGAGGCTGAATAGAGTTTGCAAATTGTGTCAATATGAAACATGCCATGGATCAAAGTGAGTTTTTGCCAAATTCAAACTTTCGATTCTCCCTAACCACAAATTATTTTGGAGAGTTCTTGGACATTTTGGAAAGCTTGTAACATGCTCTATAATCCATCTTTGAAATGCATTTTGAGATTCCAAGTGGAACTAGGTGAAAAAATTTTCCATGAAGATAGGTCAAAATCCTGCCTAAACTAGGGCAAAACTTCACTAAGTTAAAAGTTTCATGGACCCTTGTTTCAAAAATCATAACTTGATATCCAAGCATCTTTTGGGAAAACTTTGTGAATCAAAGTTGTATAATTTGTGGAGGACTACAACTTTAATGTTGGAAGTTTTGTTTGAATCCAATTTCATCATGGTGAAAATGTTGGGCAAAGTTGGGAATAAATAAGAAAATTTCATAACTTAAAAAAATTCTAAGTTATGAAATTTTTCAATCTTAAACCCTAATTTGCAAAATTAGGTTTCTTGATGAACAAGTTTCAAGTTTTGACATATCTTGATGAAAAATGACCCTTGGCACTTGATTTTGACCAAAAAGTCAAAGTTTGACTTTTCACTATACAATTGATTTTTGATCAGTTGACTGGAAAATTCATCTGTCAATCCAATGCAATTGAGATCTTTTGAACCTTGTGAATAGGTCAATATGATGCCATTGAGTCCTTGAATCCATGCTTGAACCCAATTTGCCATTAGCTAGGTGAAAAGTTAGAAATTTCCCTTCTGCAGTCAAAACCCTATAAATGACCATTTTGCCCTTTTGATGATTTGATTAAATTTCTTGAGGAGTTGTGCTCCAAACTTGATCAAATGGTTCATATGAGCTTATAATATTGATGTGGATCAAAATTTATGAGGTTTGACTCTAAATTGGCCATAGTTGACTTTTTCCCCAATACAACTGATTTTTAGGTCAACTGTCCAATTAACTGGGCAAAAGTTTGATCCAAGGCCTGAAACTTGGTATGAGCAAACTTATAAGTCCAACATGAAGCATGAAAGTCATATTGAGCATTAGAAGTCCAAAATTCCTTGTGCAAATTCAAACCCTAATTTAGGTCAACAGTGCAATGAGATGTCTTGAGCAGAGCAAACCCTAGCTTGGTCTTGAGTTCAAAAAGTCTTGTGAGGGGAAATCTTGCTAAAATGAGAGGGCAAATTTTGGGGTACAACAGCTGCCCCTGTTTAATCTTCTTAAACCTGAAGAGTTAGATTGGCGAGTTTGCCTTTCGTGACTCAAAGGTAAAAGAGGATTGGACACTAGAGTGCCCGTAAATTTGTGCTCGTTAGAGTATAGTTGAGGGAATGGGCTTACAGATGCCATTTGGAAGATGTGACAGAATCTTGTCTGAGATGGGCTTAAAGATGCCACCCAAGAAGATTGATCGCATAAGAGATTCCTTTGCGAGAGCTCGTATACCTGTTGTTGAGGAGGACTACGCTGGGGAATATTGGTCTCTGTCGTGGTAGAAATAGAACTTCAGTCGTCTGTTATTCTACTTGGGAGTCATCTCTTGGTTGAAGAGGTGACAGTGAACTGTTATCTGGTCAACATCCAGGCTTCACAGTCTTGTATTTCTATCTGGTCAACATCGAGGCTTCACAATACTTTACTTCTTATCTGGTCAACGTCCAGTATTCAGAAGGAAATCAAATAGTTATCTGGTCGCCTCCGGTTTTCCCTTTAATTTTGGGGTCTACTAATATCCGGTTGAATCCGAGCTTTAAAGTAATTGGCCGAGTAAACTGTTATTTGGTCAACATCCAAGCTTCATAATATACCTTACTGTTATATGGTCAACGTCCAGGCTTCACAGTCTTGTATTGCTATCTGGTCAACGTCCAAGCTTCACAATACTTTACTTCTTATCTGGTCAACATCCAGGCTTCAGAAGAACTTGAAGGGGATTCAACTATTTTCCGGTCGATCTCCGGGCTTCAGTATAATCAAGATAGAATCTGGTCGAATCCAGGCTTCATAACTGGAACATGAATCTTCCCCTTGATTTGAATAAACAAATAGGAAAGCATCTGTGTTTGGAGCATCTTTAAGCTGTTTTCTGATCTTTGAATATCTGTTTTAGGTAGCTATTAATTTCTTCCTGAAAAGGGTAGAATGTTAGCTGAAACACAAAGTTATGTTGCATGAAATGTATGATGCAATAAGACGTGTTTTATCAATGTTCATGATTTATGAATGTGATGTGTGTGCATGTAAGATAATTAGTTGTTTTGCTGAGGAAGATAAATCCTGGATAGCTGGAGATAATAAAATCTTTGACTGCTGTCAGGGAAAAGAAATCCTTGACTACTGTTGGAGATTCAAAATCTTTGACAACCTCTGTGGGGAGAAGCTATACTGCTGGGGAGATCAAGAGTTTGGGTTGTATGCCAATCTACTGGGGACTTCAAGAATGAGAATCTCCATTCTGTTGGGTGTATCAGGGGAAAACTGAATGGTTTCCGCTGGGGATTGGTAGCTCAAAGTTTCCTCTCCGTTGGGGATCTTAATGACGTGCTGATTTGATTGTGTATGGAAACTTGACTCCGTTGAGGAAGAAGGTTTAAAAATAACTCTCTGGGGAATTATCTGGTTTTTAAAGCGACTCTCTGGGGAAATTGGAGGAAACCGGATGGTCTCAAATGATGTTCAAAGGTGGAAGGTTTGACTCCGTTGGGGAAGAAGGTTTCATCTTCACTGAGGGTTTGTAGTTCAAAGTTTTTCTCCACTGGGGATTGGTAGTTTTAAAACTCAACTCTGATGGGGATTTTGAAATTTAACTCCGCTGGGGATACGTATTTCAAGGTTTTAGCTCCGCTGAGGCTCTGGATGATGTACTGCAGGGGATTTCTCCTGAAATAGCCTAAAGACATTTTCCCATACTTTCAATCTGTCAGTAATTATTCTTTCTTATTTCGTTTTATTTGTAAGCAGTGATTATATTCAAATGCATGTGCTTATTTAATAAATCATTGGACGTTTTCAAATAAAACATAAGTGTAAAGAAAGAAACGGCAAATAATTTTCTGCACTTTGAAGTATCTTTGTATTAACTTTGTGTAAGTATTTTGTACAAAGGAGACGGACATCCTAGTAAGAGAATGTTGTCATAAAATTGAAACAAAATTTATACAAAGAAAGATAGCTATATGTAACAATTCCATGGGATTCCCATTCTGCTATAGCCTTCGTAACTCTGAGTATCTTGTCCATTCGTTGCTTCGTCCGCAGATGATTGGATTGATCGGCAGCTTGGAGCCTGTCTGTGAAGAGATTGTCCTTAAGTGATCCGACGATACATAGTCATACGCTTTAATTCCATAACTTTTACCTGGATCGCCTTTCGGGTTTTCGATCCACCGGGAAACCCCTTTTTGCCCAAGTCGCCCTTTCGGGTTTTCAACTTGTCGGGTGTACAGATTTTTTTTTTTGTTTATCCCTAATTTTTGCCTGAACCGCCCTTTTGGGTTTTCGATTCACCAGGATGCCCATTTTTGCCCAAGTCGCTCTTTCGGGTTTTCAACTTGTCGGGTCGTTTATGCGTAGTATCTTTTGATTATGCCTGCGTTTGCAGGGTGCGGCAGGTCGTCGTCGTCCATGGTGGTTAGAATCATAGCCCCACCAGAAAAGTTTTTGATCACAAATGGTCCTTCGTAGGTAGGAGTCCACTTGCCCCTGGGATCACTTTGCGGCAAGATGATCCGTTTGATTACAAGATCTCTGACTTAATACACCTGACATCTGACTTTCTTGTTGAAAGCCTTGATCATCTGTTTTTGATACGTCTGACCATGACAAACAGCAGTAAGTCGCTTCTCGTCAATCAAGTTAAGTTGATCAAGCCTGGTCTGAATCCAATCGTCTTCACTCAAACTAGCATCCTTCATGATTCTCAGGGAAGGAATCTGAACCTCCATAGGTAAAACAGCTTCCATGCCATATACCAAAGAAAAGGGTGTTTCCCCAGTTGAAGTGTGTGTTGTGGTACGGTACTCGTACAGAGCAAAGGGTAATATCTCATGCCAGTCCTTGTAGGTGACTGTCATCTTTTGAATGATCTTCTTGATATTTTTGTTCGCGGCTTCGACAGCACCGTTCATCTTAGGCCGATAGGGAGATGAATTGTGATGTTGAATCTTGAACTGCTCGCACAGAGTGGTGATCATAGTATTGTTCAAATTTATACCGTTGTCAGTGATGATCCTGTCGGGGATACCATACCGGCATATGAGGTTCTGCTTGATGAAGTGGGCAACCACATTCTTTGTAACGGAGGCGAAGGAAGCTGCTTCGACCCACTTGGTAAAGTAATCAATGGCCACCAGGATGAAGCGGTGTCCATTGGATGTTGTAGGCTTGATCTCTCCAATTATGTCGATCCCCCACATCGCGAATGGCCAAGGAGCTGTTAAGACGTTGAGAGGAACTGGAGGTATATGTACCTTGTCAGCATAGATTTGGCATTTGTGACAAGTACGGGAATGTTGATGACAATCAGCTTCCATGGTATACCAGTAATAGCCTGCCCTTAGAATCTTCTTAGCCATCGTATGACCGCTTGAGTGGGTGCCAAAAGTGCCATTATGTAGTTCAGCCATGATCTGCTCAGCTTCAACCTTGTCCACACAACTGAGTAGGATACAATCAAGATTGCGCTTGTATAGGATACCATTGCTCAGAAAGAACTTGGTCGCGAACCTCCTTAAGAACTTTTTGTCGTTGACTAAAGCTCCTTCAGGGTATTCTTGTGCTTCAAGATACCTTTTGACGTCATGAAACCAAGGTCAGTCCACTATTTCTTCGGTATTAATCTCGTGACAATGTGCAGGTTCGTCCATTCGTTCAATGGTGATTTGAGGAGCTTCATTATCCAAGTTAAGTTTAAACATGGATGACATTGTAGCTAGAGCATCCGCTAGCTGATTCTCTTCTCGCGGGAAGTGCTCGAAGGTGATCTGCTCGAAGTGTGGTAACAATGTCAGGACATGTTCTTTGTAAGGGATGAGGTTAGGGTGTTTATTGTCCCACTCTCCTTTGATTTTACTGATAACCAAAGCTGATTCCCCAAATACAACCAAAGATTTGATTCCCAGGTCTATGGTAGCCTTGAGACCAAAGATACAAGCTTCATACTCGGCCATGTTGTTGGTGCAGCTGAAGCAGAGTCTAGCAGTGAAAGGTGTATGGCAACCTTCTGGTGAGATGAGCACAACACCGATACCGTTCCCAAGTGAATTTGAAGAATCATAAAAGTACAGGGTCCATCGGGATCCATGTTCAGGTCCGTCATACGGTCTGTTACCTTCGATGTTGTCCAATGTCATAATGTCTTCGTCGGGGAAGTCGAACTTCATGGATTGGTAATCTTCGACAGCTTGATGAGCCAGATGGTCAGCTATTACACTCCCCTTTATAGCTTTTTAGGTTGTGTACTGGATATCATACTCAGTCAGGATCATTTGTCATCTAGCTATTCTTCCAGATAAAGCAGGCTTTTCGAAGATGTACTTGATTGGATCCATTTTAGAGATCAGCAGAGTGGTATGTGTCAACATATACTGCCTTAGTCGGCGAGCAGCCCATACCAAAGCGCATCAAGTTTTCTCGAGTAGTGAGTAGCGAGTCTCACAGTCGGTAAACTTTTTGCTAAGGTAATAAATGGCATGCTCTTTTCGGCTAGACTCGTCATGTTGGCCCAGTACGCATCCTATTGAATTATCCAAAACAGTCAAATACATGATTAGCGGCCTTCCTTCGACGGGTGGCATCAAGATAGGAGGTTCTAGAAAATACTCCTTGATTTTATCGAAAGCAACCTGACAGTCATCATTCCATTCAACCACCTGATCTTTCTTCAACAGCTTGAAGATTGGTTCACAGGTAGATGTTAGGTGAGAAATGAACCTTGCAATGTAGTTTAGGCGTCCTAAGAAACCTCTGACCTCCTTTTCAGTGCGAGGGGCAGGCATTTCTTGTATGGTTTTGACTTTGGCAGGATCAACCTCGATGCCTTTGTTGCTAACGATGAATCCCAAGAGTTTACCGGACCTGACTCCGAAAGTGCACTTGCTAGGGTTCAGTCTGAGCTTATATTCCTTTAACCTGACAAACAGCTTTTGCAGATGGTCGAGGTGTTCTTCTTCTGTCTGTGAACGGGCTATCATGTCGTCTACGTAGACTTCAATCTCATGATGTATCATGTCATGAAACAAAGCTACCATGGCTCGCTGATAGGTTGCCCCGGCATTCTTCAGTTTGAATGGCATCACTTTATAGCAGAAGGTACCCCACTGCATAACAAAGGTAGTCTTTTCCATGTCTTCGGGGGCCATTTTGATCTGGTTATACCCTGAAAATCCATCCATGAAAGAAAATACCTTGTGTTGAGCTGTATTATCTACCAAGATGTCAATGTGCGGTAGTGGAAAGTCATCTTTAGGGCTAGCCCTATTTAAGTCTTTGTAATCCACGCACATTCTCACTTTTCCGTCCTTTTTAGGCACAGGTACAATGTTAGCAACCCACTGTGGGTAGGAAGTAACAGCAAGAAAACCGGCATTGAACTACTTCATTACGTTGGCTTTAATCTTTTCAAACATATCGGGCCTCATTCGGCGGACTTTCTGTTTAATTGGTGGACAGTCTTCTCTTGTAGGGAGACGGTGAACCACAATATCTGTATCGAGTCCCGGCATGTCTTTATAGGACCAGGAGAAGATCTCAACATATTCATTCAACAGCTGAACTAAGCGCTCTTTGACATTTGGCTTTAGGTTGGCACCCACTTTAACCTCTTTTCTGTCTTCGGCAGTACCTAAATTGATAGTCTCTAACAGCTCTTCATGGGGCAGAATAGCCCTCTCTTCCTGTTGTAGAAGTCTAGCCAACTCTCCAGGCACTTCACAGTCTTCATCACCTTCGTATTCGGCATGATTGACCAGATCTTCAGAGTCACTGAAGGCCATAGTAGAATTGTTACCCATGGAATCCGGAGTGGATGGGTACCTGTATTTTGTGAGTGTGGGTGTGTGTAAGGGATAGCCACCTTTAAACAAAATAAAATGTAAAAAGAAAGAAAATGAACACAAAAGTTTATATATGAAAACGTCCATGATTCATTAAAAATGGCATATGAAAATGAAGAATCAAACCCTTACAAATGAACCTATGTACCTCGGGTAAGGCACAAGGCAAAAAGAGTGTACAAATTGTTTAATAATTATTATAGACCAACAGAAAATGTTCAAAAGATAAATTACTGATTGATGAAAGTAATGGGAACGAAGTCTTTCGCCTCCCAGTTGTTTAATCCTCCTTCAATAGTCGGGAAGATCCAGTCTTCAAAATTGCTCTCTTCTTCATCATCCTCTAAGGCATGAACTCCATGATGAGTGATCTTTAATGGTGGTCCTCCAGCCCGGGAGCGACGCACAGCCTTCTGACTAGCAGCAGTGAAACCCAAGCCGAACTTATCTGTCTTGAAAGGAAAATCTGGTAGCTGACCCCATACTGTGCTTTCTCCTTCCTCGATCACAGCCTTCGCATCTTTAAGGGATGACATCCGGGACAAGGCTTGGTAATGATGAGTACAGAAGTCATTGTCTTGGCTGCCGCAACTTCAGGAGAAACCTCTTCAAAGTGTTGGAAAGGGGTTTCTATGAATTCACCATCTAACTCCACATAGCGGAAAGAGTTAAGGTGGCTTGTCATATACTCCTTCTCACCATGAACTGTTATAATTTTCCCCTGGACTGGGTATTTGAGCATTTGGTGTAGAGAAGAAGTGACTGCCCCAGTGTTGTGGATCCAAGGTCTTCCTAACAAGCAAGAATATGAAGGACGGATGTCCATCACATAAAATGTAGAGTTGAAAACTTTTGTACCCACCTTAATTGGAATGTCCACCTCCCCGTGGACCATCCTCTTAGAACCATCGAAGGCTCTAACAATGATATTGTTGGGCTTTAGGGTCAAACCTTCAAAGTCCAATATGTCCAATGCTTTCTTTGGAAGGACATTTAAAGACGACTCGGTATCAACCAGAACGTGAGTAAGTGTGGTCCCTCTGCATTCCATCGAGACATGCAGCGCATCATTATGCTTTCTTCCCTTAGATGTTAGATCGTCATCAGAGAAGCCAAGACCATTGTCGGCGGTTAGGCTGGCTACACACTCCTGGAACTGGTCCGTGGAGGTTTCTTGAGGTACGTGAGCCGTCTTCAGGAATTTGATCAAGGCTTTGGCATGAGCCTTGGAACAGAGCAATAAGGCCAGCATAGAGATTTTTGAAGGGGTTTGTCCTAGTTGTTCTACGACATCATAGTCGCTTTTCTTAATTATTTTTAAAATTTCCTCCATTTCCTTTTGAGTGGTCTCGGGGATGACCAAAGGCTGAGCCCTCGTCCTGATGGGTGCTTCTTGGATCCCCTTACCTTTATCAGCAGTAACATCAGAGGGTACAACTACGGGAGTAACAATTTCTTCAATAACTGGACTTCACACAAAGATGTTGACCGGCAAAGGAGCACTTGAGGGTCCGAAGATTGCCCTTAGAGGAGAAATCTCTGGAGAGAAGATTCTTTCGATGCGGGTGATCTTACATGTCCCCGCAATATTTCCTATGTCATGAGTTTCTTCATCAGAATTTTCTTCCACTGATTCAATCTGCTTAACATCGTGGTAGAATATATCTCCTCCATAATTCCACGGTATTGTCTTGTTGGACTTGTATGGGATAGGCCCTGGCATAGTTATCTTCAGAGGTACAAATTTTGGATCGGGTGTAATCTTAACAGGTCTTTTGGAGACCTTGGAAAGACTGGCGGAAATGGTAATTATATAAACATCGTTGATTGGAGTAACAGGAATAACAGGAGTAACAGGAGTTTTCTTAAAGAGGATTTCTTGATTATCCATTAGGCGTTGGATGCCTAACTTCAACAGCGGACAGTCGGATTGTAAGGACGAACAAAGGTAGCAATATTTTTCATAGCCCGGGAAAATCCCGGCTTTCAACAGATTCATCTTGATCATTGGCAATGGAGTCATTAAGTCATCAACAGCAGTAACATAAAGATATTCTACAACAGCATGGACATTGTGACCATGTTTTGGCATTGGAGCGGATATCACATTAGGCTTTTCGGGGGCATCAAACTCCACCTCTTTGGCATCTATTAAATCCTGGATCTTGTTCTTGAGGGCCCAACAATTGTTGGTGTCATGCCCTATACCGTCTGAATGATAAGCGCATTTAGCGTTGGCATGGTAAAAAGGAGAAGTTGTGTTCGGATTTTATGGTGGCTCTTTCAAGGTTGTAAGGTTTAACTTCAAGAGATGGGGGAGAACCTGGGCAGGCGTCATGTTTATTTTAGTGAATTGCCTAGCAGGCCTTCCCACTCTTCGTTGGTTGGTTCTGGGATGATCATTTCTAGGCTGATCAGCTGCAGTCTTTTGAATCATCACAGCCCCCACCGCTGGCTGGCACTCCACTCTCCCTCTACCTCTTTGAGAGTACACAGCTGACACCTCTTTCTTGGATGGAAAAGGTTTTTTGACGGCAGCAGAAGCAGATGTATCTTTTTGAATTTTACCGCTCTTGATGCCAGCTTCAACTCGTTCACCATTCAGAATTAATTCGGTGAACCCCGCCGATGAACTCCCTATCAGGTGATTAAAGAATGGACCAGACAGCGTCCCCAAAAACATATCAACAAGCTCTCTTTCAGACAATGGTGGCTGCACCCTTCCAGCCAAGTCCCTCCACTTCTGGGCATACTCCTTAAAGCCTTCATTAGAGACCATACCCATACTCTGTAGTTGAGTACGAGTAGGTGCTAAGTCTGCATTATATTGACATTGTCTATAGAAGGAAGCAGCCAAATCCTCCCAATTGTGTACATCAGATCTCTCAAGCTGATAGAACCAATCTAATTGCGTCCCCGAAAGACTATCTTGAAAAAAGTGGACCCACAGATCCTTATCAGAAGAATGAGGTTGGATCTTTCTGACGTAAGACTGTAGGTGCATCTTCGGACAAGACAAACCATTGTATTTAAAAAATGTAGGCACCTTGAATTTAGGGGGAATCACAATCCCAGCAACTAATCCTAGTTCCTTGAAATCCAGCCCAGGCACCCTTTGTACCTCCATAACTGCCAGACGCTCTTCCAGATTCTTGTACTTGTCGTCTGCAGGAGGATACTGCTGCTCAGAGTAATCTTCATCCTCTTCTTCTTCTTCCTCTTCTTTAGACTCGGAGGGCACTGCAACTCCCTTTCCTTTGCCAACCCCTTCATCAGATGTTGAGGGGAAATCCAGGACCCTTCTAGCTTGATTCTCAAATCTTCCTCCCAAAGTAGCTACACCCACTCTTTTCTTTTTCTTTTTCTCTTTTTCCTTCTCCTTCTCTAACAGTGCTTTAAGATCCTCCTGACCCTTTGCCAAGGTCATGAGGAGTTGTTGGAACTGCGAATTCTGCGCTTGTAGATCTTTGACCATCTGCTCTATATCCATCTTGCTGAAATAAACAGCAGAGAGATAAGGAAACCTAGTGTGAAGACTTGTTTATGCATGTGATGAATGATATATATTCATGTAATGCATTCAAGGATTCAGAAATTCAAAGTTGTTGCAAACAAAAAGAACATACATCGTATTAATAAGAAGAATTTGTTAGT
The DNA here is from genome assembly GCA_948472305.1 of Vicia faba. Taxonomy (NCBI): domain Eukaryota; kingdom Viridiplantae; phylum Streptophyta; class Magnoliopsida; order Fabales; family Fabaceae; genus Vicia; species Vicia faba. The sequence continues at coordinate 1,129,651,751 of OX451737.1, forward strand.
ACATAAGTGCCCCATAGGCAAAATAAATACAAAACTCTAATGTAACAAGACGTTGCGCATCCTCTTTGGCGCAATGTAGGTGTTGAGAGTCTGCTCTTCGTGGATTCAACGAGTAAGTTCCAAAACCTTCTTCTCACTGGCGTAGAAGTTGGCTTCAAAAGTATTTTGTTCTTCCTTGAGTTGTATCCAACTCTTTTGCAAATCTTCCAATGATGTTGGCATGTCGGGATGTAGGAGGGTGTATGGAACCTCTCCTTCCATAACATGCTCTTTGATCATAGGGAGAATGTAGGGGTAAGGCATCATAATAATCTGGGCGCGGGTTCGTACCCACTTGAGGTAAGGCTCAAGGGGGATGGAATTCTTGTGTCCCAGTGTCTTACTGTCCACTTTGTTGGGCATCCTCCAAGCTCGAATAAACCTTTGTCGGAGTCCTTGAGCGTCATTGTCAAAGTCAAAAACCAAGTCTGGAATCAGCATGTCATGAGGGCCATCCCTTCGGGCATACCCAAATTGTCTCAGAGCTAAACAAGGGTTGTAGGTAATACCTCCCCTAATGCCAAGTAGTGGGACATTAGGTAATTCCCCATAACGATTAATGACGACGACATATTCTCTGGACCAAGAACACCAATGAACATCAGAATGTGTAAGAGTCATCAACCGTTGTGACCACCTCAAGCCTTGCTCATTCTTCAAGACTGATTGGGGAAGGTGAGAAATAAACTACCTTACTAGAAGATGAGTACAGCACATGAGAACACCTCTTTTCTTCATTGTTCGTGTGTAAAATGAGTGTAGGATATCCCCAAGCAATGTAGGCACAGGATTCCGAGATATGAAAATCTTGACAGCATTCACATCTATAAGTTGATCAGGGTTTGGGAACAAGACCAACCCATAGATGAGAAGTGATACAATCTCCTCAAAAGCTTGCAGATCTAGAGAATTCCAGCATTCTTGTGCCTTCTCAAACAGAAATTTTGCCAAGAAACCCTTGACACCACTTCTGGTTTCCCAATGACCTTTGATATTAGATGGTTGCAAGTGTAAGGCTTGAGCAACATCTTCAGGCTTTGGTTCTCTTTCCGTATCGTTGTAGGGTAGTTGATGGAGAATAGGAATCCTCAGGAGTTGAGAAAATTCCTCCAAAGTAGGTACTAGTATGTAATCAGGAAATGTAAAGCAATGGTGTAGGGGGTCAAAGAATTGGAAGAGAACTTTCACCATTTCTTCTTCAATGTTGGAGTTGACCAAGTTGAGAAGTCTACCATGTATTTCACTGAAGGGAGAATTCTTTGGAATCTTGGAAGTAAGCTCCTTGAGTTGAGGAGGGATTCTCATAAGGTTGACCTGAATGGTTTTCTTACAGAGTGATTCCATTACCTACAAAACAGGAACAAAGATGAAAATCCAAACCCTTGAACTAGTTAGTGTATGCAAATGATGCTTCATGATGTTCATGATGTATGCACAAGTATATGTACAAACAAATCACACAAGATCCTAGTTTCAGGCTTGCATGGGGTTTCATAGGTAAGTACCCTCTTGAAGTTTAGTTGGCTCAACCTGTCCTATAAATAGTAACCGGGTTCTAAGGAGCTCAATATCACTGGATTATTTTTTGTGTTCATTGTTTCAGTTTATCCACTTTACTAGCGACCGAAATATTCCAAGAAAATAACCCTCAATGAGTGTAGTATCGAGTATCTACCAACTTCAGACTGCACCAAAGTCGGTCATCTCACTACCCCTAAAAAGGCTAAGATGGTCAAGTAAAGGTTCTAAAAGTCCATTAGTGCTTCATGACATCACTCAGCGGCCCTGTATTCTCTTTGATTGACTCAAAGGCTACCGGTACCCACAAATATGTCGCACTAATATAGCTATTGCTTCAACCATGTCGGTATACCCCGCACAGTTTCCACAATGTATTGCTATTTACCTATGAATGTTTCCCAAATCCGGGTAAAGGATTCAAACCCAAACAATAGAACCAAATGTAAAGCAATCAAAGCAAACAAAGTAAGCATGTAAAGGTGATCTAAACCCTAAGGTAACCCCACTTTTAGATAAATCCCCAGCAGAGTCTCCAGTTCTGTGATACGGTGGGAGAACTGACTTGAGGTTTTGCGTTTGTGTTCGCAAATGTTTCGGTTTTAGCAAGAGTCGCCACCTACTTTTTATTTTATCCAAAGTAAAGGTCAAAAAGCACAGGAAAGACCTTTGAGAAGTTTTCTTGGGTTCGGGGGGTAGATTATGAAAAGGGAAGGTGCAAGCACCCTTTTCATCCATAGTTATCCATGGGCTCTTAGTTACTTGTTTAGATCACTTGCTTTTGCTTTTCAATTGTTTGAAATGGTGCTTTGTGTGTGGTTTTGAAAATATTTTGAAAAGAGGCCATCATTGTGGCAACCTTTGTAATGATTCTTGTTTGAATATATACAAAGGTGTTTGTCTTTTGAAAAGATGTTTCAATGTTTGAAAGTGTGATTTGGGAAAATGTTTTGAAATTGTGTTGTGATGTGTGTTTGAAAATAGCAAGGATATTTTTGCAAGTTTTGATCAAGTAACTAAGAGTTGTCTACCCTATCTTACTCAAAGATCTTTCCTACACATTTTTAACCCTTTTGACAATGTTGTTTTACCATTGCATTTGGTAAACAACCTTGTATTTGGATGTTAAATGGGACAGGCGCGGGTCATCGTATTGACCATGATAGCAATTGTGCTAAGTATCTTAGCAAATTTTTTAGGGACTAGATCATTTTGTATATGCAACCAAGATAGTGTCATCGAGGGACTATGATCATTTGTTTTGCTTTTGTTTTTCCAAGATACTCAACATGCATAACATGGCCATTTTCAAGGCAACAAGTGGATGAAACCCTAGGGGTGCATGTGTGCATTGTGTTGTCAATTTACATGCTTTTATATCTTGTATTAGGTCTAACTATTTGTTTTGATTTTGGATATTGCATACAAACCCTAATCTCTATCATGGCATATTTGAAAGCTATAAATGCGTAAAATAAATCTACGACTATTACAACATTGATATGGGAAGGGGGATACAATTTTGAAGGGGGAGTATTTGCAAGAAAATAAAACCCTAAGATTTACTATTACATCCAAATTGAATTCTTTGCATCAAATAATAAATAAGTAATATTTAAATAAGCAAATTAAGTATAAATATGCAAAATATTATAAGTATACAAAAGAATGTTTTTGTTTATTTTTATGTATGTGAAAATATAATATTTAATGTATTAAAAAAAGAAATAAAAGATTATTTTTGTCAAGGGTAAAAACCCTAATTTTCTTTAAGAAAGTATATATATTAATTATATTGTTTATGTACAATAAAATAAAATAATGAAATATATACAAATGTCAAAAAATGAAAATATATTAGAAAAAATATTATTTAAGTATGTAAATAATAAAAATAAAAATATAATATTTTTATGTATTATTTTCAAGTTTTTATTAAAGAAAATAAAAGTATGTTATCTAATAATTATTTTTATGTTAGAAAAAATAATAAAAAATACAAAATAAAATGTGAAAATTTATGAAAACATTTTTAGTAATTTTTTATGTTTAGAAAAAAATAAAACAAAATCAGAAATAAAAAATAAATAGAAAAATATGAAAATATAATGAAATGGGCCAGGGGGGTGCAATCAGCAAGTTGGGGGCGCAAAAAGTAGGGAAAAGGCAGGCCCAGCCCAACACTTCATCTTCAACCTTCGTTCAAACACAAAAAACGCGCGCCTGTGTACAAAATCTGGAAATCCTGCATACGTGCTCTAAAGCAAAAACTCATAACACCAAAGTCATAGCATTTTTCAAGACGATTTCAACCATATAAAAAACTTAATATAACTCTCAAAGACCAGAGAGAAGTTCTCTGGCCCTAATTTTTAACCTAACTTTTTCAGGAAGTTCATCAATCAAATTCTCTCAGCACACTTAACTTAAATGAAATTTATGCATATGTACAACTTAAGGGCTATGAGTACTATATTTTTTATTCACAGACCTAAGCCTAATGATTCCTAAATAGAGAGATAGTAAGTTGAAAAATACCTATTTAAGTTGAACACGAGTATGGCAATGTGGAGCTTTTCAGTGAGGCCTGAGATGTTTGAGAGCTTGCTTGAACTTCCTCTGACCTTCCCCAATGCTTAGTTTGCTTTGGATTTGCTTGAACAAGCTTGTAGAAGTCAACCTGCACAAGCTGAAAACAGAAAAGGTGAAGCTTGCAATTGGAGTTACAGTCAATGGCCAATGGTTGGGATAGCTCAGGTGGGTTATATGGAATGTATTTGAACAGGTTTGGGGCAAAACGCACGAGTAGTTTTGGTTATGGAACTCAAAGTGCAGAAACTGCCCTATTTTGCAAGAGGAAGGTGATTTTGTGTTTTGGAAGGCTTGAGGGTTCAATAACTCGTGTTTCTGGCTCAAGGCAAAGTGAAAAACTTGTTTCAAATGCTTGCAAGAGTTGGTTATAACAGATACTCAAGTTGTGTCTCTTTTGCAAGTTTACTTGTATTTTAAGCAAAAGTAAGAAATGATACAAGACAGGCATGTACAGGCTATCTTTCAGCATGCACTTGGTGATCTTGGCCCCCTCAGTTTATGGATATTTTTTGCTATTATAGATTTGGTTCAAGGCTCAAGAGATGCAATTTGACATAAAGCAAGTTTTAACAAAAATGGCAATGTTGCCTTTTTGCTATTTTTGGATTAATCTCTTGTGTAATCCTCTAATGATCAGAAAAAAGCTTCAATCCATTGGGTTTGCATTTAATTATTGAGTATGGAAGGGTTTATAGACCTGTGAGCAAGTACAAGTGAGGCTGAATAGAGTTTGCAAATTGTGTCAATATGAAACATGCCATGGATCAAAGTGAGTTTTTACCAAATTCAAACCTTCGATTCTCCCTAACCAAAAATGATTTTGGAGAGTTATTGGACATTTTGGAAAGCTTGTAACATTCTATGCAATCCATCTTTGAAATGCATTTTGAGATTTCAAGTGGAACTAGGTGAAAAATTTCCATGAAGATAGGTCAAAATCCTGCCTAAACTAGGGCAAAATTTCACTAAGTTAATAGTTTCATGGACCCTTGTTCCAAAAATCATAACTTGATATTCAAGTATCTTTTGGGAAAACTTTGTGAATCAACGTTGTAGACTTTGTGGAGGACTATAACTTTCATGTTTGAAGTTTTGTTTGAATCCAATTGCATCATGGTGAAAATGTTGGGCAAAGTTGGGAATAAATAAGAAAATTTCATAACATAAAAAAATTCTAAGTTATGAAATTTTTCAATCTTAAACCTTAATTTGCAAAATTAGGTTTCTTGATGAACAAGTTTCATTTTTTGACATATCTTGATGAAAAATGACCCTTGGCACTTGATTTTGACCAAAAAGTCAAAGTTTGACTTTTCAGTGTACAGTTGATTTTTGATCAGTTGATTGGAAAATTCATCTGTCAATCCAATGCAATTGAGATCTTTTGAACCTTGTGAATAGGTCAATATGATGCCATTGATTCCTTGAATCCATGCTTGAACCCAATTTGCCATTAGCTAGGTGAAAAGTCAGAAATTGCCCTTCTGCAGTCAAAACCCTAAAAATGACCATTTTGCCCTTTTGATGATCTGATCAAATTTCTTGAGGAGTTGTGGTCCAAACTTGATCAAATGGTTCATATTAGCTTATAATATTGATGTGGATCAAAATTTATGAGGTTTGACTGTAAATTGGCCATAGTTGACTTTTTCCCCAATACAACTGATTTTTAGGTCAACTGTCCAATTGACTGGGCAAAAGTTTGATCCAAGGCCTGAAACTTGGTATGAGCAAACTTATAAGTCCAACATGAAGCATGAAAGTCATATTGATCATTAGAAGTCCAAAATTCCTTGTGCAAATTCAAACTCTAATTTAGGTCAACAGTGCAAGGAGATGTCTTGAGCAGAGCAAACCCTAGCTTGGTCTTGAGTTCAAAAAGTCTTGTGAGGGGAAATCTTGCTAAAATGAGAGGGAAAATTTTGGGGTACAACACTCATCAACAGAAAAAACAATATTTGTTTCCACCAATTTTGTGTTCTTCGAATGGACCACATTCATCTGAATGTACCATTTTGAGCATTTAAGATGATCTCATTGGCATAGTAGAAACGAAAGAATTTCTGGATTGCTTTCATATTAAACAAACTTCAGAGTTTTTTTAGGCATCTCAAGACTTGGAATACCAGTAACTATATCTTGAGTAATTAGTTGATTAAGTTATCAAACGTTTAAATATTCAAACTTCAAATGCCACAACCAACTATCCTTGTGGATCAAACAAGTATGAAGATAGATTTGTAATTCATAGTGTTGAAACTATGTGTGTCAAAGGGTTTAGAGTTAGATCGAAGAAGGTTGTTTGAAAGAAGCCATTGCTCATTCGAAGCTTATGGATTGAAGCAAGCTTGCTTGAAGGAAGCCATTGCCCAGTCGAAGCTTGTGGATTGAAGCAAGCTTGCTCGAAGGAAGCCATTGCCCAGTCGAAGCTTGTGGATTGAAGCAAGCTTGCTCGAAGGAAGCCATTACCTAGTTGAAGCTTGTGGATCGAAGCAGGTTTAGAGGTGGATTGAAGTAGTTTGCTCAAAGGAAATCATTTCCCAATTGAAGCTTGTGGATCGAAGTAAGCTTTCTCTTCTTCAATTTGTCAAAATCTACCCACCACTCCTTTTGATCAGTTATGTGGTTCGAATAGCCTGAACCAGATTTTGAATTCAACATAGTTATCTGCAACCACTCCTTTCGATCTGCTTTGCCCTTTCGACAGTTTCCTCTTCCTCCTTTCTTCGACCTGATGCTTGAGAGCCCAATATGATCCATGGAAGCTATATGGGGAATAAAAGTACAATTGTACTTGTGCAAACTCAAACCCTAGTTTTGAGTCATCAGTGTTTGAGGAGGTATCTTGAGCTGATCAAACCTTGTGCAGTCTTGAATCAATGGAGATCTTATGAGAGAATTCTTGAGAAATTGAGAGGGAAAATTTTTAGGTATAACAGGTTCATTCAGAATGTTTTCTAGTGTGAGTGAAGGGTCAAACTCTATATCAAAATTATCAAAGGTTTGTGGGGAAGGGTCTTCTGTTGGTTTTGGAGAGGAGGGGGTTTCATATGTTGATAAAATCACTGATTCTACAACATAAATAAAAGAAGAATTACCTTTCTTCTTAGCAACTTTTGGTACCTTCTAAGAAGATCCTTCTCCTGCAGCTTTCCTTTTTCTAGATTTCTTGAGAACAACTTTTGGAGCCTGTTGATGCATATCACGAATGTTTATTTCTGGATTAGTCCTATCCATTTTACATGCTTCCAGATATCTAACAATGATTTCTGGAGAAGCATCTATTTGAGAGAACATAGGGAAATCCTTCAGAGGAACTCTTCTTGTTGTGATGACTTCTTTGGTTGCAACAGTTGGATCCTTCTTAATGGTGACAATGATTTTCATCTTCTTCATATTCTTCGCATTGAGAGGTTTTCTAGCACATGCTTCCAGAGTGCTGACTTGCTGAGCTTCAGTCAGATATTGTACCAATTTGTTTTCAGTCAGAATATCGGATATCAACCTACCTAGAGGTATCCAGTCCCTCTTAGTCCTTTCTTCTTCTCTAGTTTCTTTCACACTTGTCTTCAGATGATTGAACAGCAGATGAGGAAGATTTATCTTTTTCTTGGTTACAATGAAGTACAGCAGAAATTGTTGGTCAATATTGATATAATCAGGAGAGCTATTGGGCTTTATGTGGTTGATGCAGCCCAAGGTGATCTTTGACAAAATTCTGAAGTAGTCCTTCAGATCTTTAATTTTGTTTGATGGTTGGCCAGAAGTAAAAATCTCTCTTGATATTGTTGTTAGGTCAGAGCATTTTTCTGCCATGTCGCTGCAACAAATTCCTCCGCCGTCATGACCTATCAACCTTGCAATAAGATCTTCAGAAATTGCAATCTTCTTCCCCATCATATAAGAAGTAACTTGATGGTTTGATGTAGTGGTGTGAATCCAGAATTCTTTGACCAATCTTGGAAAAACTGGACCAAGTAGACAATCAAAGTATTTGGTCCACCCTTGAAATTCCACATCAGGAGTAAGATCGTAGCCATTTTCCTTCATACTTCAAAATCTATAATGAGTTCGCAGAGAACTTCTAGTGAATCAATGGGAGTCAGTAGAGTTCTTGACAGTTCTTTATATCTTTCTGTTGTTGAAGAAGATGAGCTAGGAACACACTGAGAGCTTTGGGCACTTGAAGATGGAGCCATTGTTCACACAAACTTGTTGAAGGTTTTTGAAAGAAAATTTTGCACACAAAAAGTAGAGAGAAAATAGTAGCGAGAAGAAGTGAGAGTGAAAGAGTGAAAGTGAAAGTGGATGGTATGTTTATAAACAAATTAAAAACTTAATTAGCAAGAAAAGAGTGAAAAATAATGATTACATAGCATTAATGATTCCTAAAAATAGGGAGATAGCATGGAGATATAGAACGTTACCAATACAACACGAGTCTCAATGTATCCAATCAAAGCTTTAGTTCCTTCAGAATTTGAATGTGTGTTAAGCCTTAGAAGAGCTCTTGTAAGAGGATGACAGATGTTGATGTTGTGAACTACATGCTTCTATCTTTGAAATGAACCATTTGGGAACTGTTCAGATCTTCTCAGATAGATCATGATGCAACTGTCCTTCTAACTTATGAAGACTTATTGATCAAATGTTCACCAAAAAAATATAAACTTCTTAGGGTTAAATAATACATAAATAAAACTCTTATTCTTGATATTATTTCATGCTGAGATGTTTCAGAATGAAATTAAACCTATCTTCAGAAAGGGGTTTAGTGAAGACATCAGCCCATTGATGGTCTGTGTCAATAAATTTTAAAGAGAGAATTCTTTTCTGAATATAGTCCCTAATAAGTGGTGTTTTATTTCTATATGCTTAGCCCTAGAATGTAAAATAGGGTTTCTAGATAAACAAATAGCAGAAGTATAATCACAGAGTATAGGAATGTTACTCTCAAATATATTGAAGTCTTCAAGTTGACTTTTCATCTAGAGCATGTGTGTACTGCATCCAACTGCTGCTATATATTCAGCTTCAACGGTTGATAATGTAATTCTGGATTGCCTCTTGTTGGACCATGAGATCAGATTTTCTCCCAGAAACTGACAGCTTCTAGAAGTGCTTTTTCTTTCTACTCTGTCTCCAGCGAAGTCAGCGTCACAGTACCCTACTAATTTGTATTCATTGGTTTTTCTATAAAATAGACCAAGATTAGTTGTACCTTTCAGATACTTGAGAATTCGCTTAACAGCTGTTAAGTGAGATTCTCTAGAATCTGATTAGAATCTGGCACATAGACATACACTATATAGAATATCAGGTCTTGAAGTTGTAAGATATAAGAGAGAACCAATCATACCTCTGTAGATCTTATGTTCTACCTTTTTAATTACCTCTTTCTTTTCCAGAATGCATGTAGGATACATTGGAGTTTTGGTTGGCTTACATTCTGATAAGTCTAATTTCTTCAGAAGTTCTTTGACGTATTTGCTTTGGTGTATGTATGTTCCTTCTGGAGTTTGATTGATCTAAATGCCCAAAAATAATTTGACTTCTCCCATTAAGCTCATTTCAAACTCTTCCTGTATAGACTTAGCAAATTCTCTTCCCATAGAGGCTTTAGTAGATCCAAATATAATATCATCTACATAAATTTGACAAACTAGAATGTCATTTTTAAATGGCTTACATAATAAGGTTGTCTCCACTTTCCCTCTGGTGAAATCATTTTCTAGCAGAAAACTACTTAGTCTTTCATACCAAGCTCTGGGAGCTTGTTTCAGACCATATAGTGATTTCTTTAGTTTAAAAACATAGTCTGGATGTTTTGAATTTTCAAAACCAGGGGGTTGGTGCACATAAACTTCTTCATCAATGTATCCATTTAAGAATGCACTTTTGACATATATCTGATAGAGAGTGATGCCCTTATTTATAGCAAAAAAAATTAGAAGTCTGATAGATTCTAACCTCGCGACTGGAGCAAAGGTTTCTGTATAGTCTATCCCCTCTTGCTGACTATAACCTTGTCTCACCAGTCGTTCTTTGTTTCTGATGACTTCTCCTTGTTCATTCATCTTGTTTCTGAATACCCATTTGGTTCCAATGATATTGAACCCTTTTGGTTTAGGAACCAGATCCCACACATCGTTTCTGGTGAATTGGTTTAATTCCTCCTGCATTGCAAGTATCCAATCATTATCCAAAAGAGCTTCATCAATGGAAGTTGGCTCAATCAGAGACACTAATCCCATGAGAGATTCTTCAGAATTTCTGAATGTGGATCTTGTTTTGATTGGGTCTTCTTTCTTTTCCATAATTTTGTCTTCAGGATGAGCTAAGTTGCTTTTGGATTGTCTTTTCTGGAGAGGTTCTTCAAAGGTTGTTGTAATATTTATGATATCTTCTTCTGGTGTTGTCTGTGGTTCTTTGTGAGAAACTTCTGATGCAATGTCTTCAGTACCTATGAATTGGACTTCTATATCTGTAAAAGATTTATCTTGCTTTAACTTTTGAGAGCCAAGCTTATCATCAAATCTAACACTGATTGACTCTTCTACAATCCATGTTTCTGTGTTGTATACTCTGTAGCCTCTTGAGCATTCAAAGTATCCTAACATAATACACTTTTGTGCTTTAGAGTCAAACTTGTTCAGATGTTCTTTAGTGTTAAGAATAAAACAAATACATCCAAATGGATGGAAATACGAGATGTTGGGCTTTTTGTTCTTCCACGGTTCATATGGGGTCTTATCTAGAATAGGTCTTATAGAGATTCTAGTCTGAATGTAACATGCTGTGTTAATTGCTTCTGCCCAGAAGTTCTTAGAAATGTTAGTCTCGTTGATCATGGTTCTGGCCATTTCTTGTAAAGTTTTGTTCTTTCGTTCTACAACTCCATTTTGTTGGGGAGTTCTAGAACAAGAGAAATCATGAGAGATGCCATTCTCATTAAAAAATATTTCAATTTTTTTTTTTCAAATTCTCCACCATGATCACTTCTGACTTTAACAATTCTAAGATCTTTTTCGTTTTGGACTTGGTTACAGAAGGCATGGAACAGAGTATGACTCGTCCTTGTGTCTTAAGAACTTTAACCATGTCCATCTTCTATAGTCATCTACGATCACTAATCCATACTTCTTGCCACTAATGGATGCAGTTTTCACTGGTCCAAATAGATCTATAAGCAAAAGTTCTAATGGTCTAGAGGTAGAAACAACATTTTTTGCTTTAAAAGGGGTTTTTGAAAACTTGCCTTTCTGACATGCTTCACACAGAGCATCTGAGCTGAACTTCAGGTTAGAAAGTCCTCTGACCAGATTGAGTTTGTTAATATGAGATATTCTTCTCATACTAACATGCCCTAATCTTTTGTGCCAGACCCATTGCTCATCGTTAACAGACAGTAGGCATTTTACATTCTGACTTTTCAGTTCAGAAAGTTTTATTTTGTAAATGTTGTTCTTTCTCTTTCCATTAAAGAGGATAGATCCATCTTTTTTACTAACTGCTTTACAGGAATTTTGATTAAAGATTATATCATAATCGTTATCAGTTAATTGACTTATGGATAACAAGTTATGCATTAATCCATCTACAAATAGAACAATAGTAATAGAGGGAAGATTACCGTTACCAATTTTTCTAGAGCCAATGATCTTCCCCTTCTGATTACCTTCAAAACCTACGTAACCTCCAGATTTAAGCTCCAGGCTTTGGAACATATGCTTTCTTCCTATCATGTGTCGAGAGCATCTAGAGTCTAGGTACCAGGATTGGTGTTTCAGTCTTACTGTCAAAGATATCTGCAATATAGACAATTTTATCCTTAGGTGCCCATATATTTTTGGGTCCTTGTTTGTTAGAGTTGCCAAAATTATGTTTGAATTTTGGTTTAGCGGAAAAATCATTATTAGTATATTTTAAATCATGTGTGTTCCCATAGGTAAAGTGAGAGTTCAGAGGAGTGCGTTTAATAACCAAATCCTTAACATTCTTAGGTTGGGATACTTTACCTTTGTATCCTATACCTTTTCTGCCATTTCTTCTAACTCCATAGATCATTGAAGTCATTTTGCTTCTATCTATGTTTTTAGCAAGGAATTTCTGAAAGCTATGATCATATTCCTTTATGATCTTATCAGGGTTACTAGGAACTTCTTAGATAGTTTCCTTCTGAGTATTTTGTAAATCATTTTCAAGTTTTGAAATTTTTTCTTTTAGCTCAGACTTTTCCAATCTCAGATTCTTAGTTTCTTCAGAGTCAGAAACTAGATCCTTTTTTAGGTTCTTGTTTATGACTCGAAGTTTCTGATACCTTTCTAGAATTTCTGACAGACTTTCTTCTAATTGAGATCTAGAAAAGTTAGAAAATACCTATTATGCCTCTGAGTCTGATTCTGATCAAGATGATTCAGTATCTTCTGATATGTTGGCCATCAGGGTAATGTTGGCTCTTTCATCTTCTAATTCAGTGTTTGCTTCTGAAGAGTCTGAGTCGTCTCATGTTGCCATGAGACTTTTCTTCTTCTCCTTAACAAACTACTTTTTAGGTTTCTCCTTCTGAAGCTTTGAACAGTCGCTTTTGTAGTGCCCTTGTTCATTGCATTCGTAGCAGGCAATGTCTTTGTTTTTTGACTTTCTATATTCAGAAGATGATTCAGACTTTCTGTATCCAGAAGATGGTTCAGGCTTTCTGTATCCAGACGGTTCAGACTAATTCCCTGTTCTTCTAGAATTTCTGAAATTCCTTTGCATGTACTTCCACAGCTGATTGACTCTTCTGGAGAGGAGGGATAATTCGTCTTCTTCTGACAAGGAACCCCCCAGAGTTTTCTTTTATTGCCTGTAAGACTTTAGAATCATATTTTTTTGTTAGATTTAAGGGCTAAAGGCTTACCTTGCTTTTGGGGCTCATCATCTTCTAACTTTATCTCATGACTTCTGAGAGAGCTAACAAGTTCTTCTAAATATATTTTTTTCAGATCTTTTGCCAGTTTGAGAGAAGTGGCCATGGGTCTCCATTTCTTTGGTAAACTTCTGATTATCTTCTTTACATGATCAGCAGTTGAGTACCCTTTGTCCAGAACTTTTAGCCCAGCAACCAGAATTTGAAATCTTAAGAACATTATTTCAATGGTTTCATCTTCTTCCATTTTGAAGGCTTCATACTTCTGAATGAGCGCAAGGGCTTTGGTTTCTTTGACTTGCGTGTTGCCTTCTTGCTTCATTCTTAAGGAATCAAACATGTGCTTTGTTGTCTTTCTGTTTGTGATCTTCTTATACTCTAAGTATGAGATGGAACTTAAGAGAATAATTCTGGTCTTGTGATGATTTCTGAAGTCTCGCTTTTGATGATATGACATTCTTTTTCTGTCAATCTTCTGACCGCTTTCATCAACAGGATGCATGTACCCATCAATAACCATATCCCAGAGATCAGCATCATGAGCTAGAAAGAAACATTCAATTATGTCTTTCCATTAATCAAAGTTCTCTCCATCAAAGACTAGAGGTTTTACGTTTATTCTGTCTTTCTCATCATGGTAGTCATTGTTGATGTTCTAACTTGGTCCCGCCAAAGTGTTTTTCTTAGCTTGGATCTTTTACTGATACAGTTAAGTGCTTGTACTCAGAACCAGGCGCTCTGATACCAATTGAAGAATGGAAAAACACAAGAAGGGGGGTTGAATTTGGATCTTAAAACTTAATGAACAGAACACATTGATTTTTATCCTGGTTCGTTTGAACTCAAACTACTCCAGTCCACCCGCCAAGGCGATTTCGCCTCTCTCCAACGAGGTATTAATCCACTAATCAATCTTGATTACAAATCTACTTTGACAACTGCCAAAGTCTTCTTGAGTGTAACCACAACCCAGTTTTTCTCAAGAAATATCTCTTAACATTGTATGAATAAAAGGTGTATAGTAGTGTTTCTAATTAAACAGTATCACAAGATAATGATGTTTTACACAAAATTTAAATGTTGAACGTTTGAGGATGAAAGATGATAGCAACATTGTTGTGCGTGTGTAAATAGTAAATGATTTATCCTCAAGGCTTGTTTAAATAGGCTAAGCATGAAGGAGCATTTGGAAACTTGATCAATGACAATTAAGGTTCTTTCCAAAAATAAAGATCCTTGTTCCCTTCCATCCCTTACTCTTGAAATGGAAATATTTAATTTGTAACGCTTCAGAACATTGAAGTATCGTTGTTGCTTGCTTCAGAACTTTAGAGATCAGAGCCATGAAATCCTGTTTGCAGCGTTATAACTTCTTTCAAAGAATTTTATAATCAGAGTTGAAACATCCTTTTAGCGCATCTTCTAATCTTCTTTCATCAGAACTTTTTGAGAGATGTTTACAATCACAGTAGAAATAGCTTTGTAACTTATATTCTGATCTTCTTCCATTAGAACTTATCTACAAAATAGAATATAATTTTAGGGAGCATAAATATTCTTTGCTTTTGTTATCATCAAAACTCTTATAAGGGTTATAGAATCAAACTATGTTCTAACATATTTATATTGATGTTTGCCTATAAACAAGCGTTTTTATACAAGGAGACAGAGATCCTAGTAAGAGGAAATCTTCGAAAGAATGAAAAGAATACAAAGTGAACATAAAAATAATAGCCATGTGGAAGTTATCTCATTGGGTTCCAACTCCGCTATTGCCCATATGTCTTTGAACATCATCCCTTGTTGTTGAAAGAAATTGATTGAATTGATCTTGGACCTTTTGAAGTTTTGACCTTGGTAATAAAGTTTGTTACAGATATCCAACAGGACATAGTCATACGCTTTAATCCCTTAGTTTTGTCTGGACCGCCCTTTCGGGTTTTCAGTCCACCAGGATACCCATTTTTTCCCAAGCCGCCCTTTCGGGTTTTTGACTTGCCGAGTGTATAATCTTTTGTATATATCCCTGACTTTTTCCTGAACCCTTTTGGTTCGCAGGTATGCCCTTATTTTTCCTAGGTATGTCAACCTAGCGGGTCATTCTTTATGAGTAGTATTTTTTGACTATGTCTGTATTCACAGGATGCGTGAAATCTTCATCGTCCATAGTTGTTAGCATCATGGCACCGCCAGAGAATACTTTCTTGACAACAAATGGTCCTTCGTATGTGGGAGTCCATTTGCCCCTGGGATCATCTTGTGGCAAAATAATGTGCTTTATTACCAAGTCACCAGTCTGATACACTTGAGGCTTGATCTTCTTGTTGAAAGCTTTGATCATACGCTTTTAATACATTTGACCATAACAAACAACAGCCAGTCTCTTCTCGTTGATCAAGTTCAACTGATCCAATCTAGTCTGAATTCATTCATCTTCGCCTAAGTCTTCTTCTTTCATAATCCTTAGAGAAGGAATCTAAACTTCGACAGGCATGACAACTTATATGCCATAGACTAAAGAAAATGGGGTTTCCCCAGTTGATGTTTGTGCCGAGGTACGGTAGCTGTGGAGAGAAAATGGTAGCATCTCATTCCAATCTTTGTAGGTCACCACCATCTTTTGCATAATCTTCTTTATGTTTTTATTGGCAACTTCCACTGCGCCATTCATCTTAGGTCTGTATGGGGAAGAATTGTGATGCTTGATCTTGAACTGTGTACAGAGTTCACTAATCATAGCATTGTTGAGATTGGTTCCATTATCGGTGATGATCCTTTCAGGGATACCGTAACGGCAGATGAGGTTGTGCTTGATAAACCTGGCTACAACGTTCTTTGTGATTGAGGTATATGAGGCAACTTCGACCCATTTAGTGACGTAGTCGATGGCAACAAGGATGAAATGGTGTCCATTGGAAGAAGTAGCCTTTATCTCTATAATCATGTCAATGCCCCACATTATTAAAGGCCACAGAGTAGTCATGACATTTAGAGGTATTTGAGGTACATGAACTTTGTCGGCATAGATCTGACATTTATGGTAAAACCTCGAGTGATGGTGACAATCAGTTTCCATAGTCGAACAATAGTAACCAGCCCTTAGAATTTTCTTGGCCATAGTGTGCCCCAATAGTGTGGGTTCCGAAGGTGCCCTCATGCATGTCTTCCATGATCTTCTCTTCTTCTTTCTTGTCCATGCAACGAAGAAGAGTAGAATCATGACTATGCTTGTACAAGATCCCATTTCTTAGGAAGAATTTGGCTGAGAACCTTTGCGGGAATTTCTTTTCATTGATGGAAGCTCCTTCAGGACACTCTTGTGCTTCAAGATATCTTCTTACTTTATGGTACCATGGATTCTCTTCGTCAGTGTCAAGCTCATAACAGTGCGCAGGTTCGTCAAATCTTTCGATTGTAATTCTGGGAGCTTCATTGTCCCAATTAACCTTGAACATGGATGATATTGCTGCTAAAGCATCTACCAACTAATTTTATTCTCTCGGGAAGTGTTCAAAAGTAACCTCCTCAAAGTGTGGGATCAGGGTTAACACAAGTCTTTGTAAGGAATTAGGTTAGGATGCTTGGTAACCCATTCTCCTTTGACTTGACTGATTACTAGAGCAGAAACTCAAACATGTTTGAGAACTTGATCCTTAGTTCAATAGCAACCTTTAGACCTAAAATGCATGCCTCATATTCGGCCATGTTGTTCGTACAGTCGAAGCACGGTATGGCAGTGAAGGACGTATGGCCTCTTTTGGGGGAAATGATTACAACACCAATTCTGTTACCCAAAGAGTTGGAAGCTCTATCAAAAACCATGGTCCATCGGGATCCTTGTTCAAGTCTGTCATACGGTCCAGGCTTTTCACAATCAGTTATCAACATGATATTCTCATCCAGAAATTCAAAGTTCATGGATTAGTAATCATCAATAGCTTGATGGGCCAAATGATATGCCATCACACTTCTCTTGATTGCCTTTTGTGTAGTGTACTGGATGTCATATTCAGTCAAAATCATTTGCCATCTAGTTATTCGTCCAGAGAGAGCTGGCTTCTCGGAGATATACTTGATAGGATTCATCTTAGAAATCAATAGAGTGGTGTGAGTTAACATATATTGTCTTAGTCGGCGAGCAGTCCATGCCAAAGTGCAACAAGTTTTCTCGATCAGTGAATATTTGGTTTCAAAGTCGATAAACTTTTTGCTAAGGTAGTATATTGCATGCTCTTTTCGGCCAGGCTCGTCATGTTGGCCCAACACACACCCTATTGAATTCTCTAATACATTAAAGTACATAATCTGAGGTATTCCTTCAACTGGAGGCATTAGAATGGGAGGTTCTTGTAAATATTCCTTGATCTTGTCAAAGGCTGCTTGGCAGTCGTTGTTCCATCTGACTACTTGATCTTTCTTCAATAGTTTGAAGATTCTCACAAGTAGCGGTTAGGTGGATATGAATCGAGCAATGTAGTTAAGTCGATACAAGAAACCTCTGACTTCCTTCTCAGAGCGGGGAGCTGTCATTTCTTGTATGGCTTTAACCTTCGTAGGATCAACTTCAATACCTTTGCTACTGACGACAAACCCTAAGAGTTTTCCAGATCTTACCCCGAAGGTGCATTTGTTGGGATTTAGCCTTAGCTTGTATTTCTTCAACCTCTCAAACAACTTATGAAGATGATCAAGGTGTTGTTCCTAAGTTTGCGACCTTGCAATCATATCATCAACGTAGACTTCTATCTCATGATGGGTCATGTCATGGAATAGGGCTACCATAGCTCGTTGATAGGTTGCCCCTACATTCTTCAAACCGAAAGGCATGACCTTGTAACAAAAAGTGCCCTACTGTGTGACAAAGGTGGTCTTCGCCATGTCTTTGGGAGCCATTTTGATTTGATTATAACTGGAGAATCCATCCATGAAGGAGAAAACTTTGTGTTGAGTTATGTTGTCGACCAAGACGTCAATATGCGGTAGTGGGAAATCATCTTTGGGGCTTGCCCTATTCAAATATCTATAGTCTACGCACATATGGACCTTTCCATCCTTCTTTGGTACGGGGACCACATTTTCCACCCGTTGGGGATAGGATGTTACTGCCAGGAAACCTGCATTGAATTGCTTCATTACCTCAGCTTTTATTTTCTCAAACATGTTTGGTCGCATACGATGAACCTTTTACTTGACTGGAGGACAATCTTCCTTCGTTGGTAGACGATGCACCACAATGTTAGTATCAAGTCCCAACATATCTTCATATGATCAAGCAAACACCTCAACATAGTCGTGC
Source organism: Vicia faba (assembly GCA_948472305.1). Lineage (NCBI taxonomy): Eukaryota > Viridiplantae > Streptophyta > Magnoliopsida > Fabales > Fabaceae > Vicia > Vicia faba. The sequence goes on from OX451737.1 coordinate 1,129,670,107, forward strand.
AACATCTAGACCAATCTGCTTTTGACACCGCCTTCTAAGTTGGCGCCAATCTTGACTTCCCTCTTGTTTGTCTCACTGCCTAGGTTGATTACTTCAACTGGCTCCTCATGAGGTTGAATTGATTTCTCCTCTTGCATCAGAAGTCTAGCTAGTTCCCCTGGTATTTTACAATTTTCTTCATCTTCGTCTTCGGCTTGGTTGATTGGATGTTCAAAGTCATAGCTGGAAATAGAAAAGTCATTGGCAATGAGATCCGAAGTGGATGAGGATCTGCAAGTGTGTGTGTGTGTGTGTGTGTGTGTGTGTGTGTGTGTGTGTGTGTGCATGTAAGATACATGGCTATTTTGAAAATTAAATAAAATGAAAGAAAGACAATGAGCACAAAATTTGAATGCAAAAGAGTCCAATGTTTTTCATTAAATGATTATATGGCATATGAAAATGAACAAACCCTTAACAAAATAAACCATGGTGCCCCGGGTAAGGCACATGGCTTAAATTCATTGTTTGAATAAAAGTACAGACAGAAGTTCTTGAATAAATAAGAAAGTAAATGGTAATTACTCCTTGTTGAAGGAGATGGGAATGAAATCCTCGGCACGCCAATTGTTGAGCCCTTCCTCGGCAGTCGGGTAGATTCAATCATCAAATTCACAATCATCCTCAGAGTCTTCAATAACATTCACTTCATGGTTACTAATGCGAAGAGGTGGTTTTCCTATGCGAGCACGTCTTACCTCCTTTTGAGCTTTGGGAGTGAAACCTAGCCCAAACTTGTCTGATTTGAAAGGAATGTCAGGGATTTATCCCCTAATTGTACAACCTCCATATTCAATCACAGCGCGAGCATATTTGAGGGAAGCCATCCTTGGCACATCTTGAGCAGCTTTTGGAATGTCAAGAGAAACTTTGGCGGCAGCAACCATGGGAGAGACCACTTCGAAGGCTTAACATGGAGTTTCTATGAACTTGCCGTCCATCTCGACATACTTAAACGAATTCAGGTGGATAACCATGAACTCTTCTTCACCACAAACGGTAACAATCTTTCCTTTGACTAGATATTTCAATTTTTAATGCAAAGTGGAAGTCATCGCTCCTGCCCCGTGTATCCAGGGGCGTCCAAGTAAACAAGAGTAGGCGGGACGTATATTGTGATACGATGGGAGAGAACTGACTGTTTTTTGGAATGCTGGTTCGCGTTTTGCGTTTGTTTTCGCAAAATGCCGCGGTAAGCAAGAGTTGCCACCGTCTTTTATTTTATCCAACAAGGAAAGGAAAAAAAAGCAAAGAAAAATTCCTTTTTCGAGATGTTTCTCGGGTCCGGGGGTAGATTATAGAAAGAGAAGGTGTTAGCACCCTTTCTATCCGTGGTTATCCACGGGCTCTTAGGTACTTGCTCAAAGTGTTTTCAAAATTTGCTTTTCTTTGTGTTTGTGGGTTTGAAAAGAGTTTTTTGGTTGAAGAGTGTAAGTGCGAAAAGTTTTGTTTTGTTTTGAAGAGAGCAAGTACTTAAGAACCATCTACCTACTCGAAAAAGGAATCAATCTGTGCTAATGTTCTTTAGACAATGCTATCCCACTATTGATGAGTAGGTAGCATTGTCGTTGGAGTTTTAAGGGTCAATTCGATTAAGGGACGTGTGGTCACTAAAGCAATGTTAGGACGTCTTAGTGGTAACCCTAATGTCTTAGATCATTTTTTCGAGGCAACCGTTTCGAGGCAACTATGATCTTTGGACAAGAGGGCGACCTCTAAAACTTCCTATACTCAATGACCATGTTCGAAGGCAACCAAGTGAGGTGTACCCTAAGAGTGCGCATGTGCGAGTGTGTTATTTTCAGTTAATTTGTCTTTGTACATGTCATGGTTATCTATGTTGATTTTAGGTTAAAGATTTGATCTTGTCATGCATTCCCTATTATCAAACATCTAACAGTGTATAAGTTGCGGAAATTAAATTGCGGAAATTAAATCTAACTATTACAAGGCGTCGGGTATTTACATCGCCAAAAACAACCCTTGAAATTAAAATGTGGAAAATAAATAAAGCGATAAAATAATTTAAAGTCCTAATTAAACTATTACATTCTGGGAAACAAATACATCAATATGGTAAAATGGATCGCGTGCGGAAAATTAAATCGAATGCGAGTTTTTTAGGGTTTTGACCCTTTTTTGAAAGAAAGCATTTTTTTGGTTATTTTTGGATTAAAAGAAATTAAATTAAGTTAATAATTTAATTAATGCACTAATTAATTAATTAAAATATTTTTGGATTTTTGACATTTAAGGAAATAAAAATAAATTTGATCAAAGTTAATAAAACCTAATTATCTAAATTAATTTTAATTATTGCAAAAAATATTAAAAGTTATACCTAATTAGAACTAAATTAATTAAATTAGTATTTATTTACAAAAATAAATTGCTGAATTTAATTTTAATAAATAAAATATATTTTGGTTTTTGATTTTATGAGGGGAAAAAATTAATTGGTTAGTGATAATAAAAATAATAATTAACAAAACAAATAAATAAAAAATGAAAAATAAAGAGAGTTAGATAAAACCCAGGGGGGTGTTGGGCTGGAAAGGAGGTTGATTAGCAATTCAAGGCCCATTTGTATGCAAGCCTGGCTGACTTTTGCAATTCCACGCGTGTACATTGACTTTGGCATATGGTGCACGTTCAATCTTGGCCACCAGATCTGGCCTGGGGCCATCTGGCATTTAGAGATTTGAGGGAGTATGGTGCGTTGCAAGGCATGAGATATGCTGGAACACCTGAAAGAAAATAATAACAAATATGTGGGGGACCTGGGATTCGAACGCAAGTCCTGTGAATCATTGAACTAGCGCCCTTACCACTCAACCAGCGTGCTCAATTGTTATAATATTAGAAACTAAATATAATATGGGAAAACAAATAAATGCCAGAAAATATAAAAAAAATAAGCGCGAAATTATGAATGGTCCAATAGGGAGAGGGCGCGTCTTCGTCTTCTCCACTGAAACTTGGTTTTTTTACCTGCGGATTTACATCCGCAGCTAAATCTGTAGCTTGCTCCTAAAATTAGTTCTAGGCTATAAAAATCAATTCCAAGACCATAGTCATGATCATCTCTTCCTCCTGAACACGTCTATGTCCATTAATGGCCTTGATTTCACCTGTAGCAAAAATGCCCAAAAACAAAAACCAAGAACCCTAGATTCGGGTATGGCGCTACAGGCTATATAGATGCAATTAAGTAATGCCAAAAGCTTCTAAATCGAACGATAAGCATGAATATGCAAAGATTTTGCCAAAAAAGTGCAAGAATATGAGGATACGATTTCAACTGAGAAGTGATTTTCAGAGAGAATTACAGCGCTTTGGAACGTGTATGGGGATTGGTTTTGAGGTTGTTTCCCTTCAAGGATGGTCCAGCAATTGATTAGTGTGGAGATTTGGCCTTGAAAACAATTATATGCTCGATTTCAGTTTCAAGCTTTTTTGCAATTTTTCCAAGTTTGGTTCTTGTGATTTAGCAGCCTCTAACCTCGGATTCGTGTGCCTCTAGCTTGTATAAGTAATATGGAATGAATTAGGTTAACTTTCTTGGGTTGAATCCTTATGCATTGATGTTTTAGGATTTGATTTGATCCTCCATGAAAAACCTTCCAAAATTGTCCAAATTCCATCTTTTTGTTCATGATATGGCTTGATACGGATTTGATCATGTCCATGATGACAATTAAGACTTATATCAATCAAAAATATTCCAAGTGATCAATATTTGGATTTTATTTGGATTTAAATTGATTTAAAATGAATTAATTCAATAAAAATCAAATAAAAATAGAAAAACTAATAAATGGACACAAGACTGAAGATAGGACACGTGTGTAGTGTGACAAGATCAAATTAAGTGGAAAAAAGTGGGCCCATTTGACAAAATTTGAAGTTTTGGGGATAGTTGACTTTTGGCAATTTTGCAAAAATGCCCAACTTCAACAATGCATAACTTCTTCAATTTTTAACTTTTGGAGGTGTCCTTGGACTTTTTAGAAACCTTGAGATGTCCTCTAACCAACCCGTTTTGTCTCATCTCATTTTGATATTGCATGCTCAAGTTATATGCTTTGGAAAAAAAGGTGTTTTTGTTGACTTCCAAAAATGACCTATAATGTCCAAATTTGTAACTTTTTGTGAGTGCATTTCTTGGTCTTGGAGTGTGAATATAGATTGTAGAAAATTGCATCCTCTTCAAAATGAGATTTGTATGGGTCATTTCTCATAAAGTATGAGAAAGTTATGCTTGGTCAAAGTTGAGTTGACTTTTCCTACAAAACCCTAATTTAGCAACTTTTGAGTCTTGGTGAATTTTGAGCAATCCTTGATGAATCATGATAAACCCTTGATAAAATGATGAAATATCCTTCAAAATGAGAATGTTGACATAAAATCTTGAAGTTTGACTGTATTTGGGTCACAGTTGACTTTTGCCCTAGCACAGTCGATTTTTGGACCTTTTGAGCAATTGACTGACCAAACTTCCTCTGCAAGGCTTGAAATTTGACATGGATGACCTTGAGAACATATTAGGACATTGGGGAGAACTTGAGGTCATTTGTATGCAAGGACCTTGATGCAACACAAAACCCTAGTTTGAGGTTGACTGCCTTAGGAGATGATTTGCCTGTCCAACTCTTGAGCAATCTTGAGCCACTTGGGGACTTTTCTTGCAATGTCTTGAGAAATATGGGAGGGAAAATTTTGGGGTACAACATATATCCATAATGTAGAAAGTAGAATTAAAAACTTGTGAACCAACTTTAATGGGGAGATCAACTTCTCCAAGTACCATCCTCTTGGATCCATCAAAAGCCTTTACAACTATGTCACTTGGCTTCAACACCAAACCATCGTAATCCAACCGATATAAGGCACCTTTGGGTAAGACATTTAGAGAGGACCATGTATCCACCAAGACATGGGACATAGTAGTTCCTTTGAATTCAATAGAGACATGCAAAGCCTTGTTATGATTTCTTCCAACTGGTGTCAAGTAAGCATCATAAAATCCCAATCCATTGTCGGCAGTTAAACTCGCCACACAATTTTCAAATTGGTCGACTGTGGTCTCTTGAGGAACATGAATTTTCTTTAAAAATTTGATCAAATCTTGAGCATGAGCATCAGAGCAAAGTAACAAAGATAACATATAGATCTTGGAGGGGGTTTGCCTCAGCTGCTCTACTATCTTAAAATCACTCTTCTTTATGATCTTCAAAATCTCCTCCATTTCTTAGGTGGAGGGTTCCTTAGTAGAAATGCCTTTGGCAGGCTCAATTGTATTTTCTCTGCCCTTAGTGTCAGTACTAGGTTTGTCCATGGTAATATGAACTGGTGTAGCTATAGTAGTTAGAGGTGAAATGTTAGGAGAGAAGATTCTCCCCATCCTTGCCACCTTGATAGAACCAGCAATATTGATAATGTCATCAGTTTTGTCTTTATTAACCCAAGATTCTTGCTTAATCCCATGATAGTATACTTCAACACCATAATTCCAAGGTACTGTCTTATCAGAAGAATAAGGAATTGGCCTTGGTGTGGTGATTATCAAGGGGGGGTCGTTGGTTTGTTGGAAATCCTAATAGGACCTTTTAAGGAGATCCTAATAGCTTTTTTAGATATGGTGATGATTGATATGTCTTTAACTTCTCCAGTCAAACCTTTTTTGGCCGGAGTTCTTTCAAACAAAATCTATTGGCTATCTATTAGGTGTTGGACACCCTTTTTCAGCCATTCGCGTCCATTAACTTGTTTGGCACAACAACAATGGTCTTTTATACAACCAGGGATAACCTCAGCTCTCAACAAATTTTCTTTAACAATGGTCAGTGGAGTAGTCAAATCTTCAACAGAGGAAACAAAAGTAGTGTCTTCAATTACATTGACACCTTTGCCATGATTTAGCATTGGTGCAATTATAACATTTGGAGTTATAGGTGGATCAAACTCAATAGTCTTATTATCGATAATATCTTGAATCTTGGTTTTTAGAGCTAAACATTTATCAGTATCATGCTCGGGGCTATTGGAGTGATAGGCGTATTTGGCGTTAGGATTATATTTTGGAGATTAAACATTGGGATTTAATGGCGGATCATGCAATGTTACTGTAATACGTGAGAGAACTGACTTGGGTGTTTTGTGTTTTATCATAATGTTGCGGATAGCAAGAGTCGCCACCAACTTTTCTTTTATCCAATAAGGAAAGGGTGAAAAGAACAAGAAAGACCTTTGAGATATTTTCTTGAGTTCGGGGGGTAGGTTATGAAAAGGGAAAGGTGTTAGCACCCTTTTCATCCATAGTTATCTATGGGCTCTTAGTTGCTTGCTAGATCACTTTTGAAATTGCTTTGTTTGAAATGTGTTTGTGGTGGGTTTTGAAAGTATTTTTGAAAAGCGCCTTTGTTTAGGAAAACTTTGTAATGATTCTCGTCTCTATAAGAATGCATACAAAGTGTTGGACTTTTTGAAAATATTTCATTTTTTGAAAGTGTTTGGTGTGTTTGAAAAGATGTTTGTTTTTTGAAGATGGATTGTGAGCAAGCAACTAAGAACATTCTACCTACTCAAAAGTCTTTTGTTCATTTCTTCCTTCCTTTGATATTGTTATCTTATCATTGATTGGTAAGAAGCCTTATCTTTAGATGTAAAGGGGCGGGTGTGGATCATCGTATAGTCATGAATAGAAATGTTGTGAGATATCTTAGAATTTCTCTTGAGGGACTAAGATCATTTATAAGGAAACATTCGACGCATCATCGAGGGACTATGATCTTGTATTTTTTTTTATTGTTTTGGCTAAGACATCTCACATGCATAACATGACCATTTTTCATAAGGCAACAAGTGGAGTTAACCCTAGAGGTGTAAGTGTGCAAGTGTTTGTATTTCATGCTTCATTTATCTTGAATTAGGGTTTTCTAAGTATTGATTTTATCTTTCCATACAAACCCTAATTTACTAGCATTGATATGAAAACGATAAATTGCAGAAAGTAAATTTACTACGCTATTACATCATTTTGGGAGGGGGATACAAATTTACAAATGGGGATTGCAAGAAATTAAACCCTAATTATATATTACAACCACATTGAATTTGTACAAGAAATGACGTGAATATAATGTACAAGGAATATAAAAAGAAATGGATTTTGCATTGGATTTTTGTTAGGAAAATTGTTTTGACCTAATTAACCTAAAGGGATGTGATTAATAAAAAATAGAAAAATTAATCCTAAGTTAAAAGGAAATCAAATTAATCAATAAATCATTTTTTAGGGTTTTTTATGGAAGGATTTTGGTTAATTGAAATAAATATGAAAATAAAATATTTTTTGTGATATTTTTTTATATATTCATAAAATAGACATTATAAATAAATAGTGTGCAAAAAAAAATCAACTCAAAAGGAGTTGTTTTGATTGGTTGGAAAAATATTGAAGTTTGTTAAAAAAAATGAAAACAAACAAGTGATAAAAATTTGTTTTGGTCCTGTCAAGGTTTGAACCCAGGTTCTCCACACCTTCCATTCAAAAAAGCCAACACTCAATATGTTATAAACCTGCATGTTAGTTTGGAAAAAATGACAAAATAAATACAAAAGGTCTCGCGGGGGCTCGAACCCAGGACCTTATACATAACTTCCTTATGCGCACACTATTTGTACCACTAGGGTGGTATGTTTCATACGTTAGCTATCCAACTTGCATTAAATATAAAATAAACTCATTTCTAAAAATTTGAACATGGCTTCATCTTCTTCCTTTGCGCACGCATGGATGTATATCACCATTGTTAATCTTCTAAAAGCTTCATTTCTCAGCCAAATCAAAAAGTGTAAACATCAAACCTGCCTAAAATTTGAGTACGAAATCCAACCACATAATTTTCAATAGTTATGGATCAAAGGTTAGCATGAATTTTGTTCAATACCAAAACTAAAACCTAACTGATCAAATATGAAAATCTCAATGTATAAGCAATGATAATCAAAACTATAGATATGGTCAGCTTCCTAGACATGATATCTACATCTTTTCTTCATAATGTATATAAAAATGATGCTTGAATGAAGAGTTCCAAGTTTGAAAAAAAATATACCTCTTAGAGTGAAACTCGAATGACTTCTACAGGACTTCCAGAAATGGTTTGATGATGGATTAAGCTTGCCTAGACTTCCCTGAAGCTATTCCAATGGTTAGAATGTCTTATGGCTTGCCCAACTGTTCTGGACAAGTCAAGTTGCAAAGGTGGATTTTTCTGAAAATGCTGGATGAGGAAGGAGGAGTTAAATAAGTGGTTTAAGGGTTGGGATAATTCCTATGAGGTGTATGGAATCTTAGTGAATCGAAAGACCAAAAAACTCACAAAGGTATTTGAGATTTTGTGTGTAAAGTTAGAATGTGCCAAGTTTTGTGCTTGTGTGCAGGTTCTGAGTTTTTTATAGAGTTTTGGGAGTGTTCTAAGGCTGGTAATCTCTTATTTTATGTTGCAAATAATGTCTCTATTTATAGGGAAAAGTTTTGACATCTTGTAGTAACCAGAATCTTGAGATAACATGTTATGATTTAGTTGAAAATGAAAAAAAATCAAGTTGAATGGATTTTCATGGTTCCAAAGTTCAAGTACAAGCATGGCCTGATGTTTGTTGGGTGCAGGAAACTTGATTCATGCTTTTGATATTGCTTGCAACCATAAATAAAGGTCACAAGGCTCAATGCATTGACAATTTGCATAAAGCTTGCTTTTCTAAAATGGCAATGGTAACTTTGTGCCATTAAGGGAAAATTGGCTTGGACAATACTTTAAGTACTTGGGTAAGAGCTTAATTCATTGTGTAAACAATTAATTATGGAGTGAAACACAAGCATTGAGGCCTGCAAAGCAATATCATGTAGCATGACCTATGGATTTGATCAATGTTCTTCAAAATTATGTTTTCAACTTGATTCCTTCTACAAAGATCTTGAATCTCTATAGAACTTTGATCTTTTTCTTACTTTAGTTTTTTACAAGAATCTTGAATCTCTTAAAGATGTCGAATACTCCATACTTTCATTTTGATCACATAGATCCACAACTTTCGACCAAACTCATCAGCAAACAAAACAATATTTGTTTCCGCCAATTGTATGTTCTTCGAATGGACCACATTCATCTAAATGTACCACCTTGAGTATGAAATATGATCTCATTGGCATAGCCGAAATGAAAGAATTTCTGGATTGCTTTCCTACTAAACAAACTTCACAAAGTTTTTTCAGGCATCTCAAGACTTGGAATACCAGTAACCATATCTTGAGTAATTAGTTGATTAAGTGGTCGAAAGTTCAAATGTCTAAACTTTAAATGCCACAACCAACTATCCTTATGGTCGAACAGTTCTCAAACATTGAACTTTTGTCGAATTAACCATTGTCTTAAATGTCCTGTTTTTCGACAACGGATATTTTAAGACCAAATTGTTCTTGGTGTCGAACAATCTTAAAACTCCATCTTTCATGACAACTGAGAAATTCTTTTCGACTAGTTGTCCAACTCTTAGCAAGTTGCACTTTATTCTAGGGACATAGAGCACATCTTTAATCATAACTTTTCCTCTATTACTCATTTGAAAGACTATGTTGCCAGTACCTTCTTCTTGCAATGAACTATTATCAACAAGTTTTTGTTAAATTATATTTCATAGTGTCGAAACTATGTGTCTTGAAGGGTTTAGAGGTGGATCGAAGCAGGTTGCTCGAAGGAAGACATTCCCCAGTTGAAGCTTATGGATCGAAGCAAGCATGAAGATAAACTTGTAATTCATAGTGTCGAAACTATGTGTGTCAAACGGTTTAGAGGTGGATCGAAGCAGGTTGCTTGAAGGAAGCCATCTCCCAGTCAAAGCTTATGTATCGAAGCAAGCATGAAGATAGACTTGTAATTCATAGTGTCGAAACTATGTGTGTTGAAGGGTTTATAGGTGGATCGAAGCAGGTTGCTCGAAGGAAGCCATTTCCCAGTCGAAGCTTGCGGGTCGAAGCAAGCATGAAGATAGACTTGTAATTCATAGTGTCGAAACTATGTGTGTCGAAGGGTTTAGAGGTGGATCGAAGCAGGTTGCTCGAAGGAATCAATTGCTCAGTCGAAGCTTGGGGATCGAAGCAAGCTTGCTCTTCTTCAACTTGTCAAAATCTTCCAACCACTCCTTTCGATCAGTCATGTGATCCGAATAGCCTGAACCAGATTTTGAATTCGATATGGTTATCTTCAACTGCACACCTTTTTTATCTGCTTTTCCCTTTCGACAATTTCCTCTTCCTCCTTTCGAGGATTCAGAAGTTCTATCTTCGACCTGATGCTTGAGAGCCCAATATAATCCATGGAAACTATATGGGGAATTAAAAGTCCAATTGTACTTGTGCAAACTCAAACCCTAGTTTTGAGTATTCAGTATTTGAGGAGGTATCTTGAGCTGATCAAACCTTGTGCAGTCTTAAATCAATGGAGATCTTGTGAGAGAATTCTTGATAAATTGAAAGGGCAAATTTTGGGGTACAATAGTTACAAAGTTAGCCTTCAACGGGTGTTTCAAGGCTTGGGATAGCGACATGTTAATCCTTGTGAATTGTATTCTTGGGATATCATGTCTTTGATGGTTGGCTTGTTGTGGTTGTCTTTGAGTAGAGGGTGAATTAGAGATCAAAACAACATTGACAGATTGGCGGTGATCTTTTTTGACATGACTTCTTGACCCATATACGACATTAGTTTCCTTTTTTCCGGTAAAGGGTTTCTTCATAATGTTTGATGTAGAGGCAGAAGCCATGGGAATTTTTCCACTTTTGATACCGCTCTCGACCCTTTCACCAGTCAGGATTAACTCAGTGAAACCAGATGATGAGCTCCCAATTAACAAGTTGAAAAATGGTCCAGTTAATGTTCCCATGAACATATCCACCAGCTCCCTATCAGTCACTGGTGGTTGCACTCTACCAACAAGGTCTCTTCATTTCTGCGCATATTATTTAAAACCTTCATTGGGACCCATGGTCATTCCTTGTAACTGGACCCTAGTTAGTGCCAAATCAGTGGTATACTGATAGTGGCGGTAGAAAGCGGTGGCCAGATCTTCCCAAGTATGAATTTTGGAACCCTCAAGCTGGTAAAACCATTCTAACTGAGTCCCAGGCAGACTCTCTTAAAAGAAGTGTACCTATAACTTCTTGTCAGTGGTATGCGGTTGTATCTTGCGAGCATAGGATCTTAAGTGAAGTTTTGGGCACGAAATGCCTTCGTACTTAGCAAAGATTGAAATTTGGAACTTATGGGGAATAACTACCACAGGAACTAATCCTAAATCACCAAAATCCAAACCTGGTACGGCTTGAATTTCCACAGCTTTCAACCTATCTTCCAGTTGCTTGTACTTATCCTCGGCCGGTGGATAATGTTCATCAAAATAGTCTTCATCCTTAGAAGCTTAATTGTTTGCAACCCCAGCACAGGTGCTCCTTGCATCTTCATTCTGATTCTCATCCTCCTTTTAATGCTCTTTGCACTCCATTCGATCAGTCATGTGGTTTAACAACCTGAACTAGATTTTGAATTCGACATGGTTATCTGCAACTGCACACCTTTTTTATCTGCTTTTCCCTTTCGACAGTTTCCTATTCCTCCTTTCGAGGATTCAGAATTTCTATCTTTGACCTGAAGCTTGAGAGCCCAATATGATCCATGGAAACTATATGGGGCATTAAAAGTCCAATTGTACTTGTGCAAACTCAAACCCTAATTTTGAGTCATCAGTATTTGAGGAGGTATCTTGAGATGATCAAACCTTGTGCAGTCTTGAATCAATGGAGAACTTGTGAGAGAATTTTTGAGAAATTGAAAGGGCAAATTTTGGGATACAACAGTTACCAAGTTAGCCTTCAACAGGTGTTGCAAGGTTTGGGATAGCGACATGTTAATCCTTGTGAATTGTCTTCTTGGGATCTCAGGTCTTTGATGGTTGGCTTGTTGTGGTTGTCTTTGAGTAGAGGGCAGATTGGAGATCAAAACAACATTGACATATCAGTGGTATTCTTATTTGACATGGATTCTTGACCCATATACGGCATTAGTTTCCTTTTTTCCGGTAAAGGGTTTCTTCATAATGTTTGGTGTAGAGGCATAAGCCACGGGAATTTTTCCACTTTTGATACCGCTCTCGACCCTTTCACCAGTCAGGATTAACTCAATGAAACCAGATGATGAGCTCCCAATTAACAAGTTGAAAAATGGTCCAGTTAATGTTCCCATGAACATACCCACCAGATCCATATCATTCAGTGGTGGTTGCACTCTACCAACAAGGTCTCTCCTTTTTTGTGCATATTCTTTAAAACCTTCATTGGGACCCATGGTCATTCCTTGTAACTAGACCCTAGTTGGTTCCAAATCAGCGTTGTACTGATAGTGACGGTAGAAAGCGGTGGCCAAATCTTCCCAAGTATGAATGTTGGAACCCTCTAGCTGGTAAAACCATTCTAACTGAGTCCCAGGAAGACTCTCTTGAAAGAAGTGCACCTATAACTTCTTGTTAGTGGTATGCGGTTATATCTTGCGGATGTAGGATCTTAAGTGAAGTTTTGGGCACGAAACACCGTCATACTTAGCAAAGATTAGAATTTTGAACTTGTGGCGAATAACTACCCCAGGAACCAAGCCTAAATCACCAAAATTCAAACCAGGTACAACTTGAATTTCCACAGATTTCAACCTATCTTCCAGTTGCTTGTACTTATCCTCAACCAGTGGATATTGCTCATCAAAATAGTCTTCATCCTCAGAAGCTTGATTGTTTGCAACCCCAGCATGTGTGCTCCTTGCATCTTCATTCTGATTCTCATCCTCCTCAGAGGAGTCTTCTTCTACTTGAACCTGTTGGACGGGGCCCTTGAATCTCTTCCCCATGTTGATTACGGCTTTCTTCTTTGTTTTCTTCTTCGTAACCAACAGTGACATCAGTTCTTGTTTCCCTTTGGCCAAGGTGAGCAAGGTTTCTTGAAATTGAAAATTTTGTGTCTGCAAGTCTTTCATAGCCTGCTCAAGTCCATCTTACTGAAATAAACAGTAGAAAGATGAGGAAACCTGTGTCGGAAAACCTACTTATGTCATGATGCACGCGATGCGAATGCATATGATTTCAAGAACTTTTAAGATTTAAATTTTTTTAGACAAAGAGGGAACAAACATTAGTTACATTAATAGGTTCAAACGGTTACAAGATGCCTATTGGGCTTACAATAAGTAAAAAGAAACAAAATGTACTAAATATAATAAATGGCTCAAGTCTCCCATGGGCGATTCCTTTTTGGAGTGATGTAGGTGTTGTACCCCAAAATTTGCCCTCCCATATTCTTCAAGATTTGCAAAGAGCGTGCTTCAAAATCTCCCAATGGCCTCCTAACAGTCAAAGATTAGGGTTTTGATTCTAGCAAAGAAATTGAAGTTTCTGAGGGTCCAATCAAGTCCCACATGCCTACAAACATGGTCAAGCATCCTCATGCTAAGTTTCAAGACTCATAGCACCAAGTTGCACTGTCAAAAACCCTAATTGCCCAACAGTCAACTGTAGGGGCAAAATGGTCATTTGACAGTCAAAAGTTCAAATTTTTGGTCAACATCTCATTTTGAAGCCACAAACATCATTTGATCAATTCTTGATCATGATTTTCAAGGCATGGCTCAAAAAGTCTCAAGATGCAAAAGTTTCCATATTTGGACAGTTGAAAAAGTCAACTGTAACTTGACCAAGGCATAACTTCCACATGGTTTATCATAAAAATTCCATACAAAGCTCATTTTGAAGAGAATGACATTTACTACAACTCCTCTTCACACTTCAAGTCCAAGAAATGCTCTCACAAAAAGTTATCAATCTCAACATTATAGGTCATTTTCAAAAGTCAACAAAAAGGGACTTTAAGTCAAAGACCATACCTTGAGATTGGTAAATCAAAATGACATGGGACCAAAGGCATTAGTTAGAGGACTTCAAGAGCTTTCCAAAATGTCCAAGAACATGATCAAAGCTTAAAAATTGAGCAAGATATGCCTTGTGGAAGTTGGGAAATTTTTGGGAATCTTGAAAAGTCAACTTTACTTCAAATACCTCAAAATTGCTAATGGGCCTCAATTTTTTCCAAGAATCATCATCCAAAAGCTATGCACGACCCATTGACCCAAAGGGGAGTTATTTTCTTATTTTTAATTTATTAATTGAATTTTTAAATCTATTAATTCATTTAATTCAAATTAAATATGAAAAAATACTAAATGCCACCTTTCAAATCTTTTTATGCAGCATTTCTACTCATCATAACCTCAAGATTTCGTGCATACTCAATATGGAAAGAATCTTTAATGATTGGCATGTTCTCCATGAAAAAAGATTGAAAAAAGATTACATGAAAATCAAATCAAAAAAACATCAATGCAAAGGTTTCTTGGCTTGGATTTTTACCCTAATTCATTCCTCATATAAGCACAAACCAAAACCTAATCAAAGGGACCAAGAAGCTGCGCTCAGAATCAAAAAACAAACTTTGCATTTTTCACCAAAATTTTCAAAACTGATTTCATAGATAGGGTGAGTTTCAAGGCAAAAGAACGATTCCAAAGGCTTGCTGGGATAACTAGGAAGCTTTCTCAATCCCTTTCCACTCCTCTAACCTCAAGAATTGGTAGAATGAAGTTTCCATGTTCATAATTTTTTTCACTTTCGTGTTTGAATTTGCATACATCTTTTACACGTTTTAAGTATTGATTCATACTAATATGCACTTTCTGAAGCTAATGATACAATCCAATTGAGTTATTAGGCCCTGTATCAAAAATTGCCATGGAAGCGTTTTAGGGTTTCGGAGCTCTAATTTTGGGGCTTCTTTCATATGGAACAATTAGGCCATGAAACCTAGATCACTGGACTCAGGACATTCAGACGAAGCTTTTGATCACATCGCGCCCTTTTTCTTTTTGCTCATAAGCTAATCGTTATTTTACACTGTGCTATTTAGTGGGGGTTTAAAACCCCCGCTATCTGTTTGTATTTTCAGGCAAAAAAGAAGAGGCCATGAGGAAGACGCTGAGCTGTAGGCATGGGATTGGTACGTTTGAATGTTTGGCGCGTTTATCAGCGTAGTGGACGTTTTCCCCATATTATGTTTTCTTATTATATTGTATATGAATAAACGTGCTAGCTCAGATGGCTGGATGTGTGTTTGGTAAGTCTTGGGACCTGGGTTCGATTCCCAGGTCCCCCACTATGCTTCATATTTTTTTCCATAACATACTTCCATGCAGTACATGCCCCAGGATCCACCATGCGCCTTCACCTCCTAGCGTGCCACATGTCTCCAGAGATCCATCCAAAAGCCAGAACTTGCAGATCACACTGGACGCTAGTCAACGCATGCACACGTAATCAGAAGAAGTCAAAAAAAAGGCCTAACTATGGTGGGCCAAGTTGCTCAAACATACCTCCAAATTGGGGCAGAACCCCCCCTCTTGTTTGTATTTCTCTCTCTTTCTTATTTCTTTTCTTTTATTTATTTTTTATTTATAATAATTGTTTTATTTAATTCATAAAATTAATTTTAAAAATACAAAAAAAAATCAGAAAGTCAACAAATAAAAATATATTTTATTATTTAATTCACTAATGTTTTATTTTGTAAATAAATTTAATAACTAATTAGTGTAATTTTAGGTTTAATTTTAATATTTCTTTAATAAACTAAAAAAGGTAGAAATTAGGGTTTTTATACTTTTATTCCTTTTTTTCTTTTTCACCATATTTAATTATTAATTATTTTTGTAAATAAATATGCCATTTAATTAATTAGGGTTAAATCAGGTTACAACTTAAACATTTTTTAATAAATTAAAAACAATTTAGAACTAGGGTTTTAATTAACTTTTAATTCCAATTTCATTCTCCTTAATTCCATAAATACAAAAACTCCAAAAAAAAAGGGTTCTTTCTTTTATTTAATTTAATTAATTTATGATTTCAATTTAATTTCTTTAAAAGGGTCCAACGCCCTCGCATTCGATTATAATTCCTTTTCGCACATTTACTTTTATTTCCTTTTTAAATTTATGTACTTGCCCCAAAGCCTTGTAATAGATTAATTAGAATATTTACTTTCCGCATTTATTTCAAATCGGGTCTTGGATTAATTTGGCGATGTAGACTCGCGCCTTTGTAATAGCGTAGAACTTTTAATTCCGCACCTTTTAACTGCTAATAATTTGCATGAAAGAATGAATGCCAAAATAATAACGAAGCGTAGATCACTCAATACATGACAAGACAAATATAACTGAAAATGACACACAAATCACACACCACCCCTAGGGTACGTCTCACTGTTGCCTTACCTTCGAAACGTGGTCGTCGAGTAGAGGATGTTTTAGTAAGTCCTCATGTCCATGAACATGGCATGGGGGTAGCTTCTAAGGTGTCTTCCTATTGCTCTGGTGACCACACTGTCCCGAACCCTCGAATTGACCCGAACACCTCCAACTGTGGTGCTACCTACCTCTCAATGGTGGGATGGCATTACCTTAAGGACATTTACACAGCCTAATTCCTTAGGGTAGGTAGATGACTCATAGATACTTGCTCTAATTCAAAACAAATCAAAAACTTCTTTTCACACCGACACTTTGCAAAAAACTTTCAACAAACAATTTTTCAAACACTCTTGAGGACTGATACAAGAGTCGATCTGAAATCTTTAAAAGAAACTTTTTCAAACCCACTCACAATTGAAAAGCAAACATCTTTTGAAAACACAATGAGCAAGTATCTAAGAGCCCATGGATAACCATGGATAGAAAGGGTGCTAACACCTTCCCTTTCTATAAATCTACCTCCCGAACCGAGAACTAATCTCAAAAGGAATTTTTCTGTGCTTTTGTCCTTTCCATTTGGAGAAAATAAAAGACGGTGGCGACTCTTGCTTCCGCGACATTTCGCGAACCAGCGTTAAACAGTCAGTTCCAGATCCACCGATCACAGAACTGGCGACTCTGCTGGGGATTCTTATAAAGTGAGGTGTACCTTAGGATAGTTTATAACTGTGTTTTCAATTGTTTTGACTTGTTTGCTTTAAATTGTGGGTTGCATCGGAGTTACATAGATCCTAACCCGGATCTGGGGATACCCTGTTTAGGTAGCATAAGCTGTGAGGGACCTGTCTGGCGTAGACCGACACGGGTGAAGCAGTGGCTACGTTGGTGTAGCACCTTAGTCTGTACCGATATCCCTTGTGTCGCAACGAGGAGAGTATGGGTCTTCTGAGGAGTCATTAAGCACCAACAGACCTTAGAACCTTAAATGACACAACTTGGCCATTAGAACAGTAGCAGTATGCTACACCCATTGAGGCTAAACTCTCGTGATGGTTCTGGCCACAAGAAAAGATTGCGATGTTGGAGTTATGACCGATTGAGGGTAGTCAATGATATTGGGATCCTCTAAGAACCCGGTTACTTTTGATAGGACAGGTATGAACCAACAAACTGAAAGAGGGTAATACCTAGACCTCATGCTGGCCTAAAACTTTAAGGGCTTGTCTTGTGTGACTTGTGTGCCTTACATGTGTGCCTTTGTAAATATTTGTGGTGTGCTTTATCATAACATCATAACATCATGAGCATTGCATGCATCCTGCATAGGGACTGACCATTTCAAAGACAAGAGGGTTTCACCTTTGCTCTGTTTTGTAGGACATCATGATGCCTGTGCGAAGGAATACTATCCGGTTCAACTTTGTTCACCCACCTGAGTTGCTTGAAGAGTTGGTTAGCAGGATTCCAAATACCACTTCCTTCATCCAGAGGCATGGTTCTCTTCTCAGTTTAGTCACTGCAAAGCGGGATCAACAGTTGATGAGTGTCCTGACCCAGTTCTATGACCCTCTGTACCAGTGCTTCACCTTTCAAGACTTCCAGCTGGTCCATACCCTGGAAGAGTTCTCTGATTTTCTTGGTATCCCTATCTTGGATCAGACTCCCTTCACTGGTTGGGAAAAGACTCTTAGGCTTGAGGAGGTTGCTGCAGCTCTTCCCTTGACCCATCAAGAAGTAATGGACAACTGGGTGACTAGAAGCGGAGTTAAGGGTTTCTTGGCCAAGTTTCTGATTGGTAAAGCTAACAGTTTCTGGAATGATTTGGACTTTAGGGCATATGAAGACATCTTGGCTCTCTTAATTTATGGGCTAGTCTTGTTTCCTAATCCTGAAAACTTCATCAATGTCACTGCCATAAGGATCTTCATGTCTCAGAATCCTGTGCCCACTCTCTTGGGTGACATCCTGCAACAACTTTATGCTCGTACTGCCCGAAGACGAGGAACTCTGTGGTGTTGCATCCCTTTGTTGGTGAGGTGGTTTATTTCACACCTCCCTAAGTTCGTGCTGAAGAACCAAGAAGGAATAGGTTGGGCTCATAGGTTAATGTCCCTCACTGATAAGGACATCATTTGGACCTTCAGAGGTTTGGATGAGGTAGCTGTTATTGATCGTTGTGGAGAATACCCTAATGTTCCTTTGATTGGTACTCAAGGAGGAATCTCTTACAATCCATGTCTAGCGCTCCGTCAGTTTGGAAGAGCCAGAAGAGCAGGGCCTCATGAGATGTTGGTGCCTCACATCAGTTTTGAGTTTCAGGTGGATAGTGACGAGTTGCGTCGTAGGTTCATCAAGGCTTGGGACAGAGTTCATAAAGCTGATCCACAAGAGTTGGGGCCGAAGACTTCTCTACCTATGGAAGCCTACTACAAATGGGTTCGCATCCGTGCTCAGAAGTTAGGTATGCCATACGAAGCTGTCAGACCCTTCATTCTTGAGTATCCTGACAAAGATGGGGCTCCTCCAACTGTCCTCCCTCCTCAGATACCTACTGATTATGAGACATTAAAGAGGTCTTGGTCACAACTGCAAGAAGAACGGGATTCTTACCGGGAAAAGTTCAACGAGCAGGAAAAGTTCAACGAGCAGGAAGCTGACAAAGCAGTTGGAGAATGACCGAGCTCTAAATGACTACATCCGTACTGAGAAGAGGAGACCCTGGGATCAATAAAGAGCTCTGGATGTCCTTTTACAGTTTTATTTCCCTTTTCAGTATTTCCTTTTTATGTAACGCCTAAGGGCAATCTGTTGAACAATTTAAGTTTCAAAGTTGAATCTAATGAAGTGTGTTCCTTTTTTGTTTACAAAGTTGATTCCCGATTGTCTTTGAAAACATAATCATACGCATTCCATTCATCATGTGCATAGCAGGTATTCTTCTTTTCAGGTTGCTTACTGTTCTTCGTTGTTTATTTCAGCATCATGAACCCTGACTCATCATCAACCGAGATGTCTATCAAGGCCCTTCAGGCGCAGAACGCACAATTTCAAGAGCTGATCATGGGTTTGGCTCAAGGTCAAGAAGAGCTGAAGGCTTTACTCCTGAAGAAGGAGAAGAAGAAGAAGAGAACTGTTCTTTTCAACTCGGGCCGAAGGTTTGGTAATACTCTGCAGAATGAGGAGGCTGGTTCTTCTGTAGGCAAAGACAGTCCCCAGGGGGGAAAGGCTCCAAGTCCAGTAGTCTCTGATAACGAGACTGACTTTAATGAGGAACAGTATCCTCCTGCTGAAGACCGGTACAAGCAGTTGGAAGACAGACTGAACGCTATGGAGATCCAACAAGTGCCTGGATTGGATTTCGGAGACTTGGGTTTATCTACTGGTGTGATTATTCCTCACAAGTTTAAGGCACCATCTTTCACCAAGTATGACGGGGCGTCTTGCCCCAAGCTACACCTCAGATCTTATGTGCGGAAGATTCAACCGTACACAGTGGACAAGAACTTGTGGATCCACTTCTTCCAGGAGAGTATTTCAGGGACTCATCTCGAATGGTTCTATCAGCTGGATGGGACCAAGGTTCGTAACTGGGAGGAGTTGGCTACTGCTTTTTACAAGCAGTATCAATATAATGCCGACCTTGCTCCTACACGTACCCAACTCCAGGGTATGTCGCTAGGATCAAGCGAAGGTTTTAAAGAGTATGCGCAGAAGTGGAGGGATCTGGATGGCAGGGTGCAGCCTCCGTTGACTGACTGTGAGCTGGTGGATATGTTCTTGGGGACCCTCTCTGGGCCATTCTTCAATCATCTTATCGGTAATTCGTCTGCAGGGTTCATTGATCTTATTCTGACTGGGGAGAGGATAGAGGCTGGAATGAAGTCCGGTAAAATTCAGAAGGGTGCATCTTCAAGTTCTGAGAAGAAACCCTTTAAGAAGGAGGCCAGTGTTGTGTATGGGCCTAGGAGGCAAGAGAAACCAGAACGCCGACAATCTGTCAACGCGGTGATGATTGCAAAGCCTGCTGCCGCTCCTCGGAAAACCAATCCACAAAGGGCTGAAAGACCCAGAAGAGAGTTTACCCGGCTGAGTATGACCCTATCACAAATCTTGCCGCAGTTGCTATCCACCAATTTGGTGACTGTCAGGGAGGCCCCAAAGGTTGTGAATACTGCCTCTCCCAAGTATAATCCAAATGCTCGCTGTGCTTATCACTCCGATAGCCCGGGGCATTCTACTGATGACTGCTGGGCCTTAAGGAACAAGGTGCAGGACCTTATTGATGCGAAGGAGGTACAGTTTGAGGCACCTGAGAAGCCTAATGTGGTGACTGCTCCCATGCCTAACCATGGAGTAAATGCTATTGGGGACGAAGACGAGGTGGACGAATCTGAGTTTGACAGCTGGATCTACCCGGCAACCGATAGTGGACCTAGCAATTGGACCGCAAAAGACAACCTACCTGTTACTTTTGTTACTCAGTAATGAACTTCTTTGTTTTGGATTTGTAATAAACAATGAATTGAAACTTTATGGCCCGGTGTCTTACCCGGGGCACCGTGGCTTCATTTGTGAGGGCATATTAATTGTCATTTCATATATCATGAATAAAGACTTTGGACGTTTTCTCGCATTTCAAATCTTATGCTCCTTTTCTTTCTTTCCTTTCTTTATATATTGCAAAACAGCTGTATTTACACACACTCACTCATACAGGTTTCAATCCACTCTGGATCTCACTGGTAACGACTCTGCTACTGCCAGTTATGACTTCGAAAATCCGATCAACTTAGCCGAAGACGAAGGTGAAGATGATTGCGAAGTGCCTGGCGAGCTTGCAAGACTGTTACTCCAGGAAGAGAGGGAAATTCAACCACATGAAGAGCCAGTGGAAACGATAAATCTGGGTACTGAGGCAGACAGAAAGGAGGTCAAGATTGGTGCCAACCTAGTGCTCAGCGTGAAGCAACGGTTGACTCAGATGTTACATGACTATATGGAGATCTTTGCCTGGTCCTACGAAGACATGCCTGGGTTAGATACTGATATTGTGGTCCATCATTTGCCTACCAAGGAAGACTGCCCTCCGGTTAAGCAGAAGGTCCGCCGTATGCGTCCAGAGATGTTTGAGAAGATCAAAGCTGAGGTTATGAAACAGTTTGATGCCGGGTTTCTTGCAGTGACTTCTTACCCTCAGTGGGTTGCTAATGTGGTGCCAGTACCAAAGAAAGATGGAAAGGTCAGAATGTGTGTCGATTAAAGGGATCTGAATAGGGCCAGCTCCAAGGATGACTTCCCCCTACCTCACATTGATGTCCTTGTTGACAATACTGCTCAGCATAAGGTGTTTTCTTTCATGGATGGCTTTTCAGGTTATAATCAGATCAAGATGGCTCCTGAAGACATGGAAAAGACTACCTTTGTTACTCAGTGGGGCACCTTCTGCTACAAGGTCATGCCATTCGGGTTGAAGAACGCTGGGGCAACCTACCAACGTGCCATGGTTGCTTTATTTCATGACATGATCCATCATGAGATTGAAGTGTATGTCGACGACATGATCGCAAGGTCCCAAACTGAGGAAGAACACCTTAATCATCTGCAGAAATTGTTCGACCGTCTGAAGTTGTACAAGCTGAGGTTGAACCCGAACAAGTGCACCTTCGGGGTTAGATCTGGAAAGTTGCTAGGCTTCGTCGTAAGTGACAAGGGTATTTAAGTGGACCCTGCCAAGGTTAAAGCCATTCAAGAGATGCCAATTCCCAAGACAAAGAAAGAGGTCAGAGGCTTCCTAGGACGTCTGAATTACATTGCTCGATTCATCTCGCACCTAACTGCTACCTGTGAACCAATCTTCAAGCTGCTGAAGAAAGATCAGGTAGTATGTTGGAATGATGAATGTCAGGCCGCTTTTGACAAAATCAAAGAGTATCTCCAAGAACCACCCATCCTTATGCCACCGGTTGAAGGGAGACCTCTGATACTTTACCTGACAGTACTTGACAACTCAATGGGGTGTGTGCTGGGGCAGCATGACGAGTCTGGCCGAAAAGAGCATGCCATTTATTACCTTAGCAAAAAGTTTACCGACTGTGAGACCCGATACTCACTGCTCGAGAAAACTTGTTGCGCTTTGGTATGGGCTTCTCGCCGGCTGAGACAGTATATGCTGACTCACACTACCTTGTTGATCTCAAAGATGGATCCTATAAAATACATATTCGAAAAGCCTGCTCTGTCCGGGAGAATAGCAAGATGGCAAATGATCTTGACAGAATACGATATCCAGTACACGACTCAGAAAGCTATCAAGGGAAGTGTATTGGCAGACCACTTGGCACATCAGGCAGTAGACGACTATCAGTCAATGAACTTCGAGTTTCCAGACGAGAGTATCATGATAGTAACTGATTGTGAAGTACCTGGACCGGATGAAGGACCTGAGGAAGGATCCCGATGGTCTATGCACTTTTACGGAGCCTCCAATGCTTTGGGAAACGGTATCGGCGCTGTGATAATATCCCCTCAAGGCACTCATACTCCACTCACTGCCCGGCTATGTTTCAACTGCACCAACAACATGGCAGAGTATGAGGCATGCATCATGGGTCTCCAAGCTGCGATCGACTTAAGGATCAAGTTTCTGAGTGTCTTCGGAGATTCCGCTCTCGTGATCAATCAGATCAAAGGGGAGTGGGATACGAAACATCCGAATCTTATTCCTTACAGAGAATGTGTGTTGACATTGATCCCCCATTTCACAGAGATAATCTTTGAACATTTCCCAAGAGAGGAGAATCAGTTGGCGGACGCGTTAGCTACGATGTCTTCCATGTTCAAAGTCAAATGGGACAATGAGGCTCCCCAGGTCACCATCTGGAAACTGGACGAACCGGCATACTGTTGTGATCTCGAAACTGAATTGGTGACTGAGAAACCTTGGTACCATGAGGTGAAGAGATACTTGGAAGCTCAGGAATACCCTGAAGGTGCATCTGTCAATGATAAAAAGTTTCTAAGAAGGTTCGCAGCAAAATTCTTCCTTAGCAACGGCATTCTGTACAAGCGAAACCATGATTCGACCTTACTGCGTTGTGTGGATAAGACTGAAGCAGAAAGGATCATGGCGGAGCTACACGAAGGTACTTTCGGGACACATTCCAGTGGACACACTATGGCAAATAAGATCCTTCGGGCAGGGTATTTCTGGTCCACCATGGAAGCCGACTGTTACCAACACTCTCGGACGTGTCATAAATGCCAGATTTATGCAAACAAGGTGCATGTTCCTCCAGTCCCTCTGAACGTCCTGACTGCACCTTGGCCGTTTGCAATGTGGGGGCATAGATATGATCGGTGAGATTAAACCTACGGCATCCAACGGGCATCGCTTCATCCTGGTAGCGATTGACTATTTTACAAAGTGGGTTGAAGCAGCTTCCTACGCCACCGTAACCAAGAACGTCGTAACACGGTTCATTCGGCATAACCTGATCTCTCGATACGGCGTCCCAGAAAGAATCATTACAGACAACGGTACCAATCTCAATAACAAGATGATCACTGAGCTCTGCGAACAGTTTAAGATACAGCACCACAACTCTTCTCCTTATCGGCCGAAGATGAATGGGGCTGTAGAAGCAGCGAATAAGAACATTAAGAAAATTGTGCAGAAGATGACAGTGACCTATAAAGATTGGCACGAGATGTTACCGTTCGCTCTTCATGGGCACCGTACCTAAGCAAGGACGTCAACCGGGGCAACTCCTTTCTCCTTGGTCTATGGTATGGAGGCAGTCTTACCGATCGAAGTGCAGATACCCTCTCTCCGGATAATGAAGGATGCAGATCTGAGCGAAGATGATTGGATCCAGACACGACTT
Source organism: Vicia faba (assembly GCA_948472305.1). Classification (NCBI taxonomy): domain Eukaryota; kingdom Viridiplantae; phylum Streptophyta; class Magnoliopsida; order Fabales; family Fabaceae; genus Vicia; species Vicia faba. The sequence continues at coordinate 1,129,694,435 of OX451737.1, forward strand.
GACCAATTAAACCTGATTGACGAAAAGAGACTTGCTGCTATTTGTCACGGTCAGACGTATCAAAAACGGATGATCAGGGCATTTAACAAAAAGGTCAGACCACAAGAGTATCAAGTTAGGGATCTGGTAATCAAGCGCATCATCCTTCCTCAGAGTGATCCCAGGGGCAAATGGACCCCTACGTACGAAGGGCCATTTATGGTTAAACATGTGTTCTCAGGAGGAGCCATGATTCTAACCACCATGGATGGTGACGACCTTCCTCACCCCGCCAATGCAGACATAGTAAAAAGATACTACGCATGAAAAAAGACCCGCTAGGTTGACATACCTAGGCAAAAATTAGGGCTTCCCGGCGAACCAAAAGGGTTCGGGCAAAATGAAGGGATGAAATAAAAAAAATCTGTACACCCGGCAAGTCGAAAACCTGAAAAGGCGGCTTGGGAAAAAATGGGCATCCCGGTGGACTGAAAACCCGAAAGGGCGGTCCAGGCAAAAGTTAGGGATAAAGCGTAATACTATGTCTCATTGGATCACTTTGCATCCAGAATCCGGTATCAACATCAAGTTCAAACGGCATCGATCAATCAGCTTCATCGTCAACTAGGTCATCAAGTGATGAGACGCTCGAAGATATAAAGGTGATAGCAGAGTTGGAGCCCAGTGGGATTATTCTTTTCACACAGCTGTTTTATTTTGCTTTTGTACAAATTGTATAAACTCTTTTGTTCGGCGGCGTTCTCTTACTAGGACGTCAGCCTCTTGTACATAAACGCCTATTTACAGGCAAATTCAAAAATCAATACAAAAATCACTTTTCAGTTAAAATTGCCATTTGTTTTTCCTTTTCTGTTTTGTTTTGCGAAGAACGTCCAAGGTTCAATTTGTGATATATGCATTTGACAATAATTGCTAACTCATAAATATTTGTATACGAAACAAAGGAATAATTACAGGTAACATTAGAAACAGGGGCAATAATGAATGGTCTAAGCGATCTAATTGTTCTGTCCACTAAGGTATCAAGGTAGGTTCAGTTGAAGAACATAACCAATATATCTTAATCCCCCAGAGAGTGGGCCAGCAAGTCAATGCACTCTCCCCAAGCAAAGCTACTACCAGCCTTAAGGAAGTTGGGTATCCTCCAGCAGATCTCAACATTCCCCAGCACATCATACAGATATTCTTAAACAAGCATCCCCGGCAGTCTTGACCTAAAGATTGTTCCCCGGCGGTATATCAAACATTCAATGGAGTCACTTCTCCAATATAGTTCAAAATTTCCCCAGGAAAGTCCAATCCAGTTTCCCCAGGAAAGTTGGAATCCATCTCCCCAAGCAGTAAGCTTATCCTCAGTAGATTCTGGAAGCTTCACTCCCTGCAGAGTACGAACGCTCCCCGGGCTTTATTCAAAGTTATTCTCGCCAGAGCTTCTAACTGGGTTATCCTCAGCTAATTACCAAGGAAAGATCATCCTCGGCGAAGGTCTTCTTACCCCCAGCGAAGCCTACTAACACTTCCAACATCAACGGTATCCCCAATGGAGTTACCATCAATATCCCAGCAAAGTATCCCCCCCCCCCCCCCCCCGCAGAGTATTGTTCCCCAGCGAGATCGCTAGAGTACTTTTCTCCCCGCAGAGCAATCCATTCGCCAAGTTTATCCCCCAACGGAGTTATCTTCTCCTACCGGTATTCTTGCAAATATCATCCCCAGCGGAAACAGCAAAGCACTATTCTCCAACATCAGCCCAGGATGTGACTTCCCGGCACCCGTCAAGGATTTACTTTCCTAGACGAAAAACATACATTCATAAACATCGCATTTCCATACATTATAGCATACATATAAGCATCGTAAACATACAATCTCATTTATGTTGAGAACATCATTGCTTGATCCATATCATGCATTGCATATGACTGACCTTTACCTTTCAGGAAAGATCCAGTTAAGTTCTCAGCTATTCCAAGACCAAGCCTGGTTCAGTTAAATCGACCCTAAGATTTTCCTGATTCTTATCCAGTCAAAGGCCTTCTCTGGTTCAGTCAGATCGACCCTAAGATCTCCCTGATTCTTATCCAGTTGAAGATTCCAAGACCTAGCCTGGTTCAGTTAAATCGACCCTAAGATTTTTCTGATTCTTATCCAGTCAAAGGCCTTCTCTGGTTCAGTCAGATCGACCCTAAGATCTCCCTGATTCTTATCCAGTTGAAGTTATTCCAAGACCTTGTCCGGTTCAGTTAAATCGACCCTAAGATTTTCCTGATTCTTATCCAGTCAAAGGCCTTCTCTGGTTCAGTCAGATCGACACTAAGATCTCCCTGATTCTTATCCAGTTGAAGATTCCAAGACCTCGTCTGGTTCAGTTAAATCGACCCTAAGATTTTATTGATTCTTATCCAGTCAAAGGCCTTCTCTGGTTCAGTCAGATCGACCCTAAGATCTCCCTGATTCTTATTCCAGTTGAAGATATCCAAGATTCTCTCACCGTTACTGTTGAGGTAGTAATCGCCCCCAGGTTCTCTCATCGTTACTGTTGAGGTAGTAATCACCCCAGATTCTCTCATCGTTACTGTTGAGGTAGTAATCTCCCCAGATTCTCTCATCGTTCCCGTTGAGGTAGTAATCACCCAAGATTCTCTCATCGTTCCCGTTGAGGTAGTAATCACCCAATGTTCTCTCAGCGTTCCTGTTGAGGTAGTAATCGTCCAAGGTTCTCTCACCGTCCCGTTGAGGTAGTAACCATCCCTGATCCATTTATCATCCTGCTGAGGGTGCTTCTGAAGAGTTTAAAGATTCGATTCCTGTAACCAACCAGGGCGCATCTACACAAAGAGTTTGAAGACCAACTCCTGTAACGGGCCAGGTACTCATTTTCTTTTCAGGTACGCAAGTTCTCGCTAAGGAATCTCTTACGCGATCGACACCCAGATGGCATCTATAATCCCATCTTCCTATCCACTAAACTCCGAATGGCATTTGTAAGCCCATTCCCCCCATCACACTGCTAACATGTGAGCGCAAATTTCTGGGCACTCTAGTGTTCAATCATCTTCCACCTTCGGATTACGAAAGGCACGTCAGCCAATCTGCATCCTCAGGTTTAAGAAGATTGAACAGGGGCAACTGTTGTACCCCAAAATTTTCCCTCCCATATTCTTCAAGATTTGCAAAGAGCATGCTTCAAAATCTCCCAATGGCCTCCTAACAGTCAAAGATTAGGGTTTTGATTCTAGCAAAGAAATTGAAGTTTCTAAGGGTCCAATCAAGTCCCACATGCCTACAAACATGGTCAAGCATCCTCATGCTAAGTTTCAAGACTCATAGCACCAAGTTGCACTGTCAAAAACCCTAATTGCCCAACAGTCAACTGTAGGGGCAAAATGGTCATTTGACAGTCAAAAGTTCAAATTTTTGGTCAACATCTTATTTTGAAGCCACAAACATCATTTGATCAATTCTTGATCATGATTTTCAAGGCATGGCTCAAAAAGTCTCAAGATGCAAAAGTTTCCATATTTGGACAGTTGAAAAAGTCAACTGTAACTTGACCAAGGCATAACTTCCACATGGTTTATCAGAAAAATTCCATCCAAATCTCATTTTGAAGAGAATGACATTTCCTACAACTCCTCTTCACACTTCAAGTCCAATAAATGCTCTCACAAAAAGTTATCAATCTCAACATTATAGGTCATTTTCAAAAGTCAACAAAAAGGGACTTTAAGTCAAAGACCATAACTTGAGATTGGTAAATCAAAATTACATTGGACCAAAGGAATTGGTTAGAGGACTTCAAGACCTTTCCAAAATGTCCAAGAACATGATCAAAGCTTAAAAATTGAGCAAGATATGTCTTGTGGAAGTTGGGAAATTTTTGGGAATCTTGAAAAGTCAACTTTACTTCAAATACCTCAAAATTGCTAATGGGCCTCAATTTTTTCCAAGAATCATCATCCAAAAGCTATGCACGACCCATTGACCCAAAGGGGAGTTATTTTCTTATTTTTAATTTATTAATTGAATTTTTAAATCTATTAATTCATTTAATTCAAATTAAATATGAAAAAATACTAAATGCCACCTTTCAAATCTTTTTATGCAGCATTTCTACTCATCATAACCTCAAGATTTCGTGCATACTCAATATGGAAAGAATCTTCAATGATTGGCATGTTCTCCATGAAAAAAGATTGAAAAAAGATTACATGAAAATCAAATCAAAAAAACATCAATGCAAAGGTTTCTTGGCTTGGATTTTTACCCTAATTCATTCCTCATATAAGCACAAACCAAAACCTAATCAAAGGGACCAAGAAGCTGCGCTCAGAATCAAAAAACAAACTTTGCATTTTTCACCAAAATTTTCAAAACTGATTTCATAGCTAGGGTGAGTTTCAAGGAAAAAGAACGATTCCAAAGGCTTGCTGGGATAACTAGGAAGCTTTCTCAATCCCTTTCCACTCCTCTAACCTCAAGAATTGGTAGAATGAAGTTTCCATGTTCATAATTTTTTTCACTTTCGTGTTTGAATTTGCATACATCTTTTACACGTTTTAAGTATTGATTCATACTAATATGCACTTTCTGAAGCTAATGATACAATCCAATTGAGTTATTAGGCCCTGTATCAAAAATTGCCATGGAAGCGTTTTAGGGTTTCGGAGCTCTAATTTTGGGGCTTCTTTCATATGGAACAATTAGGCCATGAAACCTAGATCACTGGACTCAGGACATTCAGACGAAGCTTTTGATCACATCGCGCCCTTTTTCTTTTTGCTCATAAGCTAATCGTTATTTTACACTGTGCTATTTAGTGGGGGTTTAAAACCCACGCTATCTGTTTGTATTTTCAGGCAAAAAAGAAGAGGCCATGAGGAAGACGCTGAGCTGTAGGCATGGGATTGGTACGTTTGAATGTTTGGCGCGTTTATCAGCGTAGTGGACGTTTTCCCCATATTATGTTTTCTTATTATATTGTATATGAATAAACGTGCTAGCTCAGATGGTTGGATGTGTGTTTGGTAAGTCTTGGGACCTGGGTTCGATTCCCAGGTCCCCCACTATGCTTCATATTTTTTCCATAACATACTTCCATGCAGTACATGCCCCAGGATCCACCATGCGCCTTCACCTCCTAGCGTGCCACATGTCTCCAGAGATCCATCCAAAAGCCAGAACTTGCAGATCACACTGGACGCTAGTCAACGCATGCACACGTAATCAGAAGAAGTAAAAAAAAAGGCCTGACTATGGTGGGCCAAGTTGCTCAAACATACCTCCAAATTGGGGAAGAATCCCCCCTCTTGTTTGTATTTCTCTCTCTTTCTTATTTCTTTTCTTTTATTTATTTTTTATTTATAATAATTGTTTTATTTAATTCATAAAATTAATTTTAAAAAATACAAAAAAAATCAGAAAGTCAACAAATAAAAATATATTTTATTATTTAATTCACTAATGTTTTATTTTGTAAATAAATTTAATAACTAATTAGTGTAATTTTAGGTTTAATTTTAATATTTCTTTAATAAACTAAAAAAGGTAGAAATTAGGGTTTTTATACTTTTATTCCTTTTTTTCTTTTTCACCATATTTAGTTATTAATTATTTTTGTAAATAAATATGTCATTTAATTAATTAGGGTTAAATTAGGTTACAACTTAAACATTTTTTAATAAATTAAAAACAATTTAGAACTAGGGTTTTAATTAACTTTTAATTCCAATTTCATTCTCCTTAATTCCATAAATACAAAAACTCCAAAAAAAAAGGGTTCTTTCTTTTATTTAATTTAATTAATTTATGATTTCAATTTAATTTCTTTAAAAGGGTCCAACGCCCTCGCATTCGATTATAATTCCTTTTCGCACATTTACTTTTATTTCCTTTTTAAATTTATGTACTTGCCCCAAAGCCTTGTAATAGATTAATTAGAATATTTACTTTCCGCATTTATTTCAAATCGGGTCTTGGATTAATTTGGCGATGTAGACCCGCGCCTTTGTAATAGCGTAGAACTTTTAATTCCGCACCTTTTAACTGCTAATAATTTGCATGAAAGAATGAATGCCAAAATAAAAACGAAGCGTAGATCACTCAATACATGACAAGACAAATATAACTGAAAATGACACACAAATCACACACCACCCCTAGGGTACGTCTCACTGTTGCCTTACCTTCGAAACGTGGTCGTTGAGTAGAGGATGTTTTAGTAAGTCCTCATGTCCATGAACATGGCATGGGGATAGCTTCTAAGGTGTCTTCCTATTGCTCTGGTGACCACACTGTCCCGAACCCTCGAATTGACCCGAACACCTCCAACGGTGGTGCTACCTACCTCTCAATGGTGGGATGGCATTACCTTAAGGACATTTACACAGCCTAATTCCTTAGGGTAGGTAGATGACTCATAGATACTTGCTCTAATTCAAAACAAATCAAAAACTTCTTTTCACACCGACACTTTGCAAAAAACTTTCAACAAACAATTTTTCAAACACTCTTGAGGACTGATACAAGAGTCGATCTGAAATCTTTAAAAGAAACTTTTTCAAACCCACTCACAATTGAAAAGCAAACATCTTTTGAAAACACAATGAGCAAGTATCTAAGAGCCCATAGATAACCATGGATAGAAAGGGTGCTAACACCTTCCCTTTCTATAAATCTACCTCCCGAACCGAGAACTAATCTCAAAAGGAATTTTTCTGTGCTTTTGTCCTTTCCATTTGGAGAAAATAAAAGACGGTGGCGACTCTTGCTTCCGCGACATTTCGCGAACCATCGTTAAACAGTCAGTTCCAAATCCACCGATCACAGTAGGCATTCAAGTTTCGCTCCTCATGAAGTTGCTTTGTGAGTTCCAACACTTTCCTCTCGCCTGCGTAGAACTGGGCTTCAAAGGTATCTCACTCCCCTTTGAGTTGAATCCAAGATCTTTGCAATTCTTCAAGGGAATTGGGCATGTCAGGATGAATAATAGTATAAGGAACATCTCCCTCGGAAACAAGCTCCATGATGATAGGTAGAATGGCCTAATAAGGAATTATGAGGTTTTGAGCGTGAGCTCGCACCCACTTGAGATAAGGCTCCAAAGGAATGGAGTTTTTATGCCCCAAAGTTTTGTTATCAACTTTGTTCACCATGCCTCAAGCTCGTATGAATCTCTGACGATAACCTTGGACATCATTCTCATAGTCAAATGCAATTCCTTGGACAAGTGCATCATGAGCACTATCCCTCCTAGCATACCCAAACTGTCGCAAATCCAAACAAGGATTATAGGTGATTCCTCTCCTAATTCCAAGGACAGTGACATTAGGGAATTCCCCACAACATTCGATGATGATAACATCCTCCAAAGATCGAGAACACCAATGAATATCTGAATTCATGAGCGACATCAACCTATTAGACCATCTCATGCCTTGCTCATTCTTCAAAACAGATCGAGGTAGGTGTGAAATAAACCACCTAGCCAACAAAGGAGTGCAACACATAAGAATTCCCCTTCTCTTCATGGTGCGAGTGTGAAGAGAATGCAAGATATCTCCAAGCAAGGTAGGCACCGGGTTACGAGATAGAAAACTTTAACCATATTCACATCTATGAGTTGGTCTGGATTAGGAAATAATATTGTCCCATATATTAGAAGAGACAACACTTCTTCCAAAGCTTGTAGATCCATAGCCTCCCAAAATTGTTGAGCCTTCTCAAATAGAAACTTGGCTAGAAACCCTTTAACACCACTTCTTGTTTCCCAATTTGCCACAACGTCGAACCGTTGCAAATGTAAAGCTAGAGCAATCTCCTCAGGTCTTGGTTCTCTCTCAATACCAGTGAAGGGTAATTGATCAATAATAGGCACTCCCAAGAGTTGATAAAACTCATCTATAGTAGTCACTAATTGGTAATCAGAAAATGTAAAGCAATGGTGCTTAGGATCAAAGAATTGGAAAAGCACATGTACCATATCCTCTTCAAAGTTTGTGGTAACCAAGTTGATGAGACGACCGTACTTCTTGGTGAACATAGAATCATTGGGAACCCTCGACGCTAATTCCTTGAGTTGATGAGGCACTCTCAGAAGGTTGATTCGGATGGTATTTCTTCGCATGGAAGCCATGCTCTACAAAATAACACAAAGATAAATCCAAAAGTCCTTGAAATGGTTAGTGCAAATGCAATGGTATGATGTCATGATGTTATGTGCATGTGAACATATACACACAAAGCAAATAAGTCCTTAAGTTTAGGCTTGCATGAGGTTCATAGGTAAGTACCCTCTTGAAGTTTAGTTGGTTCAACCTGTCTTAGAAAGTAATAGGGTTCTAGGGGATCGCAATATCATTGATCTTTCTTCATTGGGTATTGTTTCAGCATAAGTCTCTTTTTTGGAGACCGAAATATCCCAAAAGTACGATCTCAATGAGCGTATTATCGAGTATCAACCAACTTTAGACTGCACCAAAGCCGGCTACCTCACCACTTCCTAATGGCCAAGTTGTTCAATTAAAGGTTCTAAGGTTCGTTAGTGCTTTATGACACCACACATCAACCCCATATTCTCCTTAATTCTCCATAAGGGATACCAGTACCCACAAATGTGTCACACTAACATAGCTATTGTCTCAACCATATCGGTCTATGTTGTACAGTCTCCATAATTTTTGCTATTTACCTAATGATGTTCCCAGATCCGGGTAGAGGATCAATACAAACCCAAACAAGGACCCATAAAGGTAAAGAAAACAAACCAAACCATAAAAGCATATTAAATGTGATTTATCTCTAAGGTAACCCCACTTTTTTTAGTATTCTCCCCAGCAGAGTCGCAAGTTATGTAATACGGTGGGAGAACTGACTTGGTTGTTTTGCGTTTTATCACAATTTTTGCGGATAGCAAGAGTCGCCACCGACTTTTCTTTTATCTAATAAAGGAAAGGGTGAAAAGAACAGGAAATACCTTTTGAGAATTTTATTGAGTTCGGGGGATAGGTTATGAAAAGGGAAGGAGTTAGCACCCTTTTTATCTGTAGTTATCTACGAGCTCTTAGTTGCTAGCTCACTTTGAAAATGCTTTGTTTGAAATGTGTTTGTGATTGTTTTTGAAAGTATTTTTGAAACGTACCTTCGTTTAGGCGAACTTTGTAATGATTCTCGTCTCTATAAGAATGTATACAAAGCGTTTGACTCTTGAAAATATTTCATTGAAAGTGTTGGTGTGTTTAAAAAATGTTTTATTTTGAAATGTTTGTGAGCAAGCAACTATGAACGCTCTACCTACTCAAAAAGTCTTAGTTCTTTTCCTCCTCCTTTAGATATTGCTATCTTACCATTGATTAATAAGAATCCCTATCATTAGATGTGAAGGGATGGGCGTGGGTCGTCGTATATTCATAGAAGGCAACCTATGAGACGCTTTAACAATTGTCGTAAGGGACTAAGATCATTTTACCGAAGGCAACATCGAAGTTTCATCGAGGGACTACAATATTTTTTTATGGAGGGTCTTTGATAAAGCATCCCATATTCGAGGGATATGATTATTTATTTGTAGGCAATAAGCGAGTTTACCCTAGAGGTACGCGTGTGAAAAGTGTTTGATTGCATGCATTTTTGTCTTTGAGATTAGGGTTCTTTAAGATTGATTTTATCTTGCCATACACACCTTAATTACTAACAATCATATTAAAAGTGATAAATTGCGGAAATTAAAATCCTACGTTATTACATCATTTGGGGATGGGGGTACAAGTTTACAAATGGGGAGGTAAAAGCAAATAAAACCTAATTTTACTATTACAACCATATTGAATGAATAAATAATATACAAGAATGTAAAGATAAATAAAAAAAGGAAAATTGTTTTTTTTTATTTTAAATTTTTTTTATGTATGGACGCATGGTGGTTTGCATCGACACATATCTTTTCTTGCCCCTGGAAGTCAAAACCAACCCAGTATAAGTCGACACATAATGGTTTGTATCGACTTATAACCTGTTTTTATATCGAATCATATGTGTTTTGTATCGACTCATACTCATATTCTGTCTCTCGAAACCAAAATCAACTCAGTATGAGTCGACGCATAATGGTTTGTATCGACACATTTCTATTTTGCGTTGACTCATTCGTGTTTTGTGTCGACCCATAACCTATTTTACACCTAATATGCATCAACTCATAGAGACATACATCGACTCATACTGTTGTTTTTCACTTCTAACATTGTTTTGTCACACACATAAGTTAGTTCTCAACACATGGTTAGTGAAAAATGAAGAAAAAAACATATAGTTAACTTCAGGGCTATAATATCTACATTTTAGCTTCACAACTGAACTGTTGATGATGCTTGTATGAATAGTTCAAAGTCAAGAAGACTTACCTTGAAGCTGAACTCTGTGTTTTGAGTTTGAGTTACTGTATTGTCTTGGAGAAAGCATGTTGGAGGTGGCTATTTTTTTTAGTTTGGGAAATAGTGATGTTACAGAAATTCTTCTCGTGTTTGAACAATTTCTATGTGATGTATATGAAGTATTTGGACAGTTGGCTTAGAAGGAAACTTGCAAGGTTGTATAGTGGGTTGAGGTTTTTTCTGTTTTCAGTTTTTGTTTTATGAATGAAAATAAAGTGGAAGATGAGTAGAGTTTACAAAGAATTTTGTTAATTTTTCCAAATCCTCTTTTTTCTCTTTCTCCCCCTTTTCTCTCTCAAAACATCTCCCTTTGTATGTTGTGAAACAACTTATTTATAGATGAAATTAACTGAAATTTGGGAGGGAAATAGATAATTTTTTTTGAACTGTTTGGGTACACTGTTTCATTGTTTTTAGTTGCAGCTCTTATATGCTAAGTCTGTGCAAATATGAGACTGATATGATGCAGATTTTGTAGCGCAGCATTGTAGGTTTTGGAGCATATTTTGACAGTTTTCTTGGCATTACTATGCATGTCTTTGACAGCAGGATATGTAGCATGATTCAGGTCTGATTTTGTGGACATATTTATGCAGCTTGTAACAAAGAGAAGGTATATTTATGGACAACATAGTGGCAAAGTTTGAAGATTGAGTAAAAGGGAAAGGTTCAAACAAGATAAAGCTTAAGATTTGTAACTTGCAATTTTTTAACTTAAAAATGCAGCCTTGTTGTTTACTTGAAAACTTGTAACAACTTGAACTATCTTGAATTATAGTGAAAAGATGTCATGAAGTAATGAAATTAACATGTATAAAAAAACACTTAGAAAAATTTCTAAGTCTTGCAAAGTTTGACTTTTCAAAATGACTTTTGACCTTCTTGATTTCTTGATGATCAAATTTCATATTTTTGAATGTCTTGATGAAGTCTAATCTTTGAAACTAAAATTTGATAAAAATTTTAAAGTTTGACTTTTCAGTGTGCATATGACTTTTTTCATCAGTTGACCAAATTTTATCTATCAATCCACTGATCTCGGAAGATAAATTGAACTATGCGATTAGGTCAAAATGATGTACTTGAATCCTTGAGATCATATTTTGAACCAATAAGTCATATACTAGGTCAAAAAGTCAAAGATTGGTCATTCTCAGTCAAAACCCTAATTTTGACCATTTTGCCCTTTTGATGATTTAAACAATTTTCTTGGAGAATCATGATCCAATCTTGATCAAATGATACTTATGACTTCAAAATATTGATATTAGTCAAAAATCTTAAAATTTGACTGTAGGTTGACCACAATTGACTTTTTTTAATACAGCTAATTTTTAGGCCATTTGAGCAATTTTGTGATCCAAGACTTGAAACTTGACAGGAGAAATCTTGAGGGTCCATAATGATCCATGAAAGTCATTTGAAATATTAGAAGTCCAACTGTCTTTGTGAAACTCAAACCCTAACTTGAGACATCAGCGTTGATGAGATGACTTGACCTAGTCAATACTTGTGCAAGCTTGAATCATTGAAGATCTTTGTGAGAAGTATCTTGAGAAAGGGAGGGAGAATTTTGGGGTACAACAATTATGTTTAGGGGATATAACCTATCCCTCCTAGTCAAATATTGTTATTCACAGGTAGCCCAATAGCCATTCTATTTTCAGCATACATTGATGCATTCGAATGAAGGTCAACCATCATCGATTGAGGCATGCTATATTGATATAATCCAGGGGGTGGTGTCGACCCCAATTGAAATAAAGCCCTTGAAGGGTGAAGGGGCGAACCCCTAGTGATTCTCGGCGAGGACGAAATTGCTCTCATCAACCTGATGGCGGCGAACGTCCTCGTTAGGGATAAAATCGTCGCATTTTGAGACGTGGTACCCGTTGGTACTACATCCATATTTGGAGCATTGCTTTGTGCAAGGTTAGAAGTGTTGGTATGTGCCAGAGCGTGACATTTTAGACAATTGTTTTCCACTTCTCAAGTTCATGCATAACTAGACATTAGTGTTATGAAAAACTCAACAAACACCTACAATGACAATGACAAATACTACAACTATTTGAGAAAATATTTAGCACAAGAGCCCCATCAAATGTGTCAATTTATTTATCCAGACTTTTGGTAAATAACTTCTAATTTCTTATTAAAAGTTACTTGCAGGATTAAATAGGAAATTCTAGGACAAAGTGTTAATATTTCTTATACTTTCTCTTTTGTTTTAAATATTTTTTGATGAATTATGTAAAGGTAACGTCGAAAAACTTAAAATGCAGAGGACGAAAAAGAAAATACAGAAAAGGTAAAGTTTTAAAGCAAGAAGTTCATATTGAAAAGAAAATAAATAACTTGAAATTAATAAACTAGAACGCATATTATATGTGACGTATATTATAAAAAAAAAGTAGTTGAAAAGAATTTATATGTCTCGTATATTAAAAATAAAGATTCTGTGTGAAAGTACTTGTTTTTTAAAAAAATTACTTTTAAAAAAGAACGATAAAATTGGTGACAAAATGCAAAGAAAAGTAGTTGATTCGAAAGTAAAAAGAAGGAATGAAAAGATAAAAGAATGAGTGGTTGAAATTGAAACTCGATAGAAAGGTGAAACAATATCGAAACCAACTTCTCTGTGCGGTGTGAGATTCAAGAGAAAAAATGGAGATTACAACCCAGCAACTAAGCGCATACAACGGCACAGATCCATCGAAGCCGATATACGTCGCCGTGAAAGGTCGCGTGTTCGACGTCACCACCGGCAAATCGTTCTACGGCCCCGGCGGAGCCTACGCTATGTTCGCCGGCAGAGACGCGAGCAGAGCACTGGCGAAGATGAGCAAAAACGAAGAAGACATCACGTCGTCGCTGGATGGACTCACCGAGAAAGAGATCGGAGTTCTCAATGATTGGGAAACGAAGTTCGTCGCTAAGTACCCTGTTGTTGCAACGCTTGTTAATTAATTCAACTCTTTATGTCATGAATCATTGTATTCTGAAGTGTGTTTTGTATGAATCTGGCGTTGAATCGTCTTTGTTTCGATAATAATAAGAAGTTTTAGTTTCTGGAAAGGGGTTTTGTGTTAATTTAATGCTGCTTGTGTTTATGTAAAATAATGTTTTACTTGTACTTTGAATCGTTCAATAAATTAACATTGCGTGATTGATTAGGGTTTGTGTATTCAAAGATACCTAGTTATGTCTTTGTTGTTGTTATTAACTTGATTAACTAGGTTATTTATGATTAAGATGTGAAGGCCAGTTTCCATTGAGCATGATGGTCTTATTACTTGAGTAAACTTCTTCCAAATCCATTTTTAGACCCGGGCCATGTTTTGCCAACTAATTGAGTATATCTTCAATGCCAACTAACAAAATAATGGTGTTAATACATGTTAAGTGTCTAACTAGCAGCATCCTTTGTACACATCCATGTGATCTTCAAATCACATGATCCAATTTTAAAGATCGAATTGACCTTATGTGGAAATGAATTTGGTGCAATAAAAAACAACATGGTTTTATCTCAACAATTGAATCAACTTATACCATGGTATGACAAGTATAATTTATACCATACCATCCAATAAAAATCTCTCTTCTTTTTTTTCTCTTATCTAAATCTTCTGCTTAAGAAGAGAGGACTATGAAGACCAAAAGAGAGTACTGGGATTCAAATCCTAGTCATTGCGTCTAACTTAGCAATATCGATTTCTGTCAATTGAGTTAGATGAACTTTATTTATTTTATCAAGGTTAAACTGCGATTAATCAACCTATGGCCTACAAGAACTTGAGACATAATAAAAGGAGCTTGAAAACTTTAAGAAATTTGACATATGAATAATAACATTTATATAGCTCAACACCTATTTTTTCATATAATACGTAAAACTTCTAATTCAGAATTAACACATCAATTAGCCTCACAAATGAACACCTACTTTCTACAACTGGTAAATGCCCCCCACTACGCCCTGTCCCACTGTCACCAAATCTTATTATGAAGTCTTCCCCATGTTCTTCGTATCGATACGATAATGAGTAAGAATAATAAACAATCTTCATATTCATACTAGTAATACTTTTGAATCTGACTCCATAAGAAACGGTTATATACGATATAGAAAATCTAACCGCAAGTATCACGGTTAAATTTATCGTTATATTTCCTTTTCGACAGAGTAAAAGTAGTTATTATCGCACACACACAAAGTGACATCACATGATATAGAATAAATGAATTAACTTTATCAACCCATGTTACAGTTACACAAATAAAATACAAATCATATAAAATCAAATCTAATCTAATCTCCTAGAGCTGTACGCACGATACGCTTCAAGATATGATCTCAAAAATTAATCATGATTAATTAATAACCGAACGAGAATCAATTATAAACCTAAAATAACTAGATAAGAACAACAGAATCAAAGAGAGAGAAAAAGAAAGAATTTCAATCTTGTGTTTACAGTCTCTCAACAGTCATCAATCACCATCTTCTTGATTTCACAACAATCTTCTTCTTCTTCTTCTTCAGTTTCTCTCTGTTCGGGTATGCGTGATTTTTTAGCTTCTTTGATTTCTGTTTTGAGAAACTAAAGTTGAATGATGATTTTTATCTTGTAGAATGGGGATTTATCTTAGTACTCCTAAAACTGAGAAATTTTCTGAAGATGGAGAAAGTGATAATCTTAGATATGGTTTATCTTCAATGCAAGGATGGCGTGCAACAATGGAAGATGCTGTTAGTTGCTAATTTTATTAATTTGTTTCATTTTTCGTTCATTTGTTAACGAATCTTGAGAAATGTTAATCTTGAGGATTGTAGTGTATTTGTTGATTTAGGGTAATGTTTTGTTTCATTGTTTGAAAAGAAGCTATGGTTGATCCCGTGAATTGCGATATCAAGAATGAATGTGATGTTGTTGACTGTGTTTTTTAAGTTTGTATGTTGTGATTCATTCGGTTGATTTCGGCTGGTTCTTTAATATGCTGATGATTTTTTACTCTTTTTTCTTTTGTTAGCATGCTGCATATACTGATCTGGATGAGTCCACTTCATTTTTCGGTGTTTATGATGGTCATGGAGGTAAGATTTGAAAAGTATTTGGCTGATTCGATTGATGGAAGAATGTTAGGTTTATTACTTTGTTGGGAATTTCGAATGTCTTCTTTTCGTTGTGAAAAATGCATACAGTTTCCTTATACTTGCACCTTTTAAATCATATTTTGGTTAAGGAGAAAATCCAAAAGAAATTGTATAATTCGTAATCAAAGTGTGTTATGTATGCTCATTTAGTACCAAAAAATTTCAGGTAAGGTGGTTGCAAAGTTTTGTGCTAAGTTTCTTCATCAACAGATGCTCAAGAGTGAAGCATACTTAGCTGGGGATATTGGAACCTCTCTTCAAGAATCATTTTTAAGGTTAGATGAAAACAGGGTCCTATCTATGCTTAATGGAAGTTCCTCTGCATGTATTTTATAACTGAGTGACAAATTTGTTTCATGCTTGCCTGAAGTTGAGCTTTTATACTGTTCAAGACCTTCCATTTGAATCATCAGCTAAAATCTTTGTTTCATATTTCTTATTCTAAATCTTTTCTTCCTTAATATACAAAGAAGCACAGTAGATAATGGTCTCGCTCATATTTACATAGGTCTGTTTCGTGCATGGCTAATTAGGGGAGTGTGAAGAAACTCTATGTATATTTTTTATTTAATGATAATGGCATTGCATAGTCTTCCACTTATTCTATTCCATAACTTACATTATTGAGTAGACATGATGTGCGACATTATATCTTCTGTCTCCTTCGGTTGTAACTGATATAGCAGAAAAAGTTCCAATGGTTCCTAGTGTGTAATTCTCTGTCTCCCCCCTCGAAACTAAAATATGAAAAGAAAAACAGTTGTAAACTGGTATTTTCACTACTATGCAGAATGGATGAGATGATGCGTGGTCAAAGAGGATGGAGGGAGCTATCAATCTTGGGAGATAAGATAAACAAATTTACTGAATGATAGAAGGGTTGATTTGGTCTCCACGAAGCAGCAATGGTATTAGCAGAGTTGATGATTGGGCTTTTGAGGAGGTAGGTCTGACATTTGTGGATAGTTTAATATGCTTTAACTTTGAGCAAGGAAGTATCGTGTTCTTAGATAATAGTATTATGTTTCTCCCGACATGTTTATTTAATGTGAGCTTATTATGTTATGTTACACATTATTTGACTCTCCCTAATTTAAACTTATTTATTGGAATCAGGGGCCTCATTCTGATTTTGTTGGACCAACTTCAGGAAGCACAGCCTGTGTTGCAGTTATTAGAAACAACCAACTTCTTGTGGCAAATGCTG